>CM061040.1:35006733-35606733 GCA_030762985.1 Adelphocoris suturalis
CAGTTTTCTGAATCCAGTAGGATTCCCCTCTTTTCGAGAAACTCGAAAGCCAGGTACGATTGAATGTTTTCTAGGATCGGGATGGCGTATGCGGCTGCAGTGCCATTTCTTGTACGTGTTTCGGAGAGGGAGTCTAGGTACGTGATCTGTTTACGTTTCGTGTTAATTACCACGAGACTCCAATGGTTTGTTTTATGGATTGGTATGATTATTAAATCTTTGCTGAATATGTCTGACCTACGAGTAAAGTGTCTTACTCGGTCGTAACCGTGTGCTTCTAACATAGGGTAGAGGAAAGAGTTAAAACAGAAGGTTGAGGGAAATGTTTTGTGGTTTCTATTCCTTTCGTCTATCAACTCCATATAGAAGTTCATAATCATGTCGTCTATCCAGTTTCCGGGTTTTAGTGTCAGTAAGTTTTCCCTAGTTAGTTTGAGTCCGTATTTATGTGTTAAAGTATCTGAGGATGGTAGTTCGGTATTCCATGCATTTTGGACTTTGGTCTCATAGAATTTCCTGGGTGGTTTTACGTTGGTTAAGTGAGCCTTCTCTTTGGTGTTATGATGACTTTATGGCATGTGGTACAAGTTTTGAATTCTTCCCTATTGGTTAGTAATCGGACGTGCTCTATGAGAGTGGAATGAAATCTTTCAGCGATACCATTGGATTCCGGGTGTTGCGAGGATATGAAGTGAATGTTTATTTTATGGAGGGCCATCAATTCTTTCACTAATGAATTTTGAAATTCGGTTCCATTGTCCGAAATAATTTTGTTCGGGATCCCATGGTGGGCAAAGAACTTCATTAGTCCGTTAACTATTTCAACGCCGGTGGAAGAAGAGATAGGGTATGCTTGCGCGTATTTGGAAAATGGACAAATTATCGTTAGGAATTTAGAGTTTTCTATGGTGAATTTGTCTATATGTAATGTCTCTAAAGGTCGGACAGCTGTAGGAGTGATGTTGTATTTAATTTTGAGCGGAGATCTTTCGTATTTGCATTTTAGACACAATTCGCAGTTGTTGATGAATTTTTGAATAGCGATCTTCAAATTCGGCCAATAATATTCCCTTCTTAATTTTTCGTATGTTTCGTCTATGCCGCGATGGTTTGTAACTCCATCATGATATTTGGAAATTAGATCTGTTTGTTCTTTTTCCGATTGGATGTCGATCAAGCGTTTGGAGTATTTAGTGAGGTTTATTTCTGAGTGGGTGAAATGAGTTGCAATGACTTTAGCAAATTTTTCGTATACATCGGTTTCGAAATAAATGCCATATTTTACCCTAGGGTGGATGTATTCTTTGGTGAATTTTATTACATCGTTTTCAAACTCTTGATCATTTACTTTGACGAGCATGCGAGTTTTGTTTCCGAAAAGGGTCGTGAGTTTAACCATGTCGGGGACAGGGTGGTTAACTACTGTGAGTATTATCTGGTTCGAAGAAATGTTGATTGGCTGGTCGCGAATGGGTATATTGACAACTGTATTCCCTAAAAAGTTGGAGTGGACTGTGTGTCTAGATGAGGTTTCGTCAGTCACCCCTTCCTCCCCAGGATCGACGTGTGCGACCACAGAGTCGGCGTCGTCGGTAGAGGTAAGGTCCAGTTGTTTGCCTAAAAGTTGGGTAAGTTGGTCACAGTGTAAGGTATGTAAGTTCGGTTGGTTTTCTATTTTGACTCTGGATAGTGCATCTGCGTTTGTGTTGAGGGCTCCCTTTTTATAAATTATGTCAAAGTCGTATGCTTGCAGTTTCGTTTTCCATGCGAACAATCGGGAACCAGGTTCTTTATGGTTGAAGAGCCATTGTAGCGGGTGGTGATCAGAAAAGATAGTGAATTTTCTACCATACAAGTAGGGGCGGAAGTAACCTACAGCCCATACGATGGCGAGTAGCTCTTTTTCAATTGTGCTATATTTTTGTTCGGATTGGTTTAACGTCCGGCTCGCGTAAGCTACCGGTAGATCGGAGTTATCTGAAATTTGACTTAAAACTGCCCCTAAAGCTACGTTGCTCGCGTCCGTAGTGAGCCTGAAGGGTTTCGAGAAATCTGGGTATTGAAGGATTGGGTCATTGCTTAGGAGGTCTTTGCAAGTTTCGAAGCATTGTCGATACTCAGGGTCTGTGATGTCTATGAGAGCGTCTTTTTTGAGACATTTAGTCATAGGTTTTGTTAGTTTTGCGAAGTCCTTTATGAATTTTCGGTAGTACCCTAACAGTCCTAAGAATCCCTTGATTTCTTTTGTAGTTTTTGGAATGGGATAATTTTTTATTGCTTTAATTTTGTCTGGGTTTGGTTTTACTCCGTCTGGTGTGACTACGTGACCTAGGTAACAAACTTCTCTTCTCAAAAAGTCGGTTTTATCTAGTTGTACCTTGAGGTTAGCAGATCGAAGGCGTTTAAAGACTGATTCTAAACGGTGTACGTGTTCCTGTAGGCTAGTGCTAAATACTATAATGTCGTCCAAATATACGCAACAGTATTCATTTGCGATACCACGTAGTATATTGTCCATTACGCGTTGGAATGTACTAGGTGCGTTCTTTAACCCAAAGGGGACGCGTGTCCACTCCAAATGACGTGTGGGGGTGCTGAAGGCTGTTTTGCTGATGCTATTGGGATCCATTTCTATTTGGTGAAAGGAAGATTTTAAGTCAATGGTACTGAAATATTGGCATCTTCCCAACTTGTCTAATAGTTCCGAAATTTGGGGAAGAGGGTATTTATCTTCTATTGTTTTTTCGTTTAGTTTACGATAATCTACAACGATTCGAAACTTTTGCTTCCCACTGCTGTCTTGTTTTTTTGGGACTATCCAGATAGGGGCATTCCAAGGGCTTTGAGAGTTTCGAACGATCCCTTGTTGGAGAAGTTCTTCCATTTGTTTGTCGAGTTCGTTCAAATGTACCTCAGGGAATCTATAATTTTTTGTGTAGACTGGTATTTCGTCAGTAGTGCGAATGACGTGCTTGACGTTGTTGGTGAAACTAAGGGGGGTGCCTTCTTGATGAAAAATATCTGCGTATTTGGTGACTAATTTGGATATCGCGAGTTTTTCTTCCTCGTTCATGTGGTCGAGGCGAAGTTGGCCTAAATCAAATTTGAATGTTGATTTTTCGAAGTGGTTTAAGTTTGAGTTTGAGACGGGTTTTTGGGTTTGTAAGTCAGTAGTTTGAGGGTCGATCTCTTCGGCTAATATGGGGGTAGCCTGCGTGAATTGGTAGGGGTTTTCGCCGGAATTCAATACTTGGACGTAAGCATCATAATTTTTTACTTTAACCACGCATTGGGGAATTTCTACGGGTCCTATCTTTTGGTAGGGGATGATCGCATCTCCATTTTCAATGTTATTGAGTACCAGTTTTACCTGTTGGATACTCCTACCGTCAATGGTGTACGTCTCAGTGATGTCTAAATTTAGATATTGCAACGGGAGGTTTACATGAGGGGTTTGGAATACTTTATTCCTGATGCTTATATCGGCTTTTATAAATTCTAGGTTATCAATGCCGATCAGGAGATCGAATCTAGAATGGAATGGGAATAGTCGGAATTTTAGGTTTAAACCCTTTTCTCGAAGTAGTTCGTCGCACGGGACCATGGCACTTGAAGTGACTAAGGAGGTTCCGTGGACAGTCGTAACGGAAAAAGGTTCATCATTTGTTTTGATAGGGAAGTATTTTTCTGCTATTAACGGGTTGACAAAACTGGCCGAGCTCCCTGTGTCTACGAGGATTTTTAAGTTTAATTTAGGCAATATGATATAGGGGAGCTTGTTGATCGGTTTAAAGTTTAGGTTCATGAGGTTGCATGCGTTGGTTGGAGGCAAGGGTCCTCTAAAAAAGGAGTTTCATCCTTTTGGCTTTGGGAATTTTCCGCGGATTGGTCTGGCCACTCATATGCGTCGTAATATAGGTCATTATTCGGGTCATGATAGTTATTGGGTTCATCAATCGTTTGGTCGTTTTGGTAATTTGAGTCGTAATAACCGTAGGCTTCGTCACCGTATTCTTCGGTTTGTAAATTGTGAAAATTTGGATTCGGATTCGGATTTGTTGTCTGCCACGACATTGGTTTCCAATTCCTTTGAGTATTTTGGGAAGATTTCTGATTATTTGGAGGGTTTCTTTGATATGTTGGCCTGTTTTGGTAGCTGTTTCTTTGTAAGTTCGAAGGGGTTTGTTGAGGATTTGGCTGTCTAGGCGGGCCAGACCATTGAGGTGGAGGATTTGGCTGCCTAGGTGGGCCGGACCATTGAGGTGGAGCTAGGCTTTGTAGTAGTCTATAAGATCTCGCAACAGGTGTTTGAGACCAATATGCAGGGTTCTGCCTAGGGGGCCCATAAAGACGGTGCGGGGGCGGAACTCTGTATTGAGGAGCTTGGTTTTGCTTGAGGGGAGCATTTTGTTTTGGACGGGAGTTCGACGGTAACAACTGGTAATCGTTCGTCATCCATCCAAGTGCCTCATTCAGGTCTTTAGGTTGTCGGGTCCGCAATAAGCTTCCTAGTGGTTCTCTAAGGTGTAATAAGAAACATCTTAGCGCGAGTTGTGTATGATGTCTAATTATGTTGTCAGCCTCATCGGGTTCGTGGATGTTGGCATACGCGGTTATTTTGTTCAATGCTTCTGTTACCCTATGGTGGAACTTGAATGGGTCTTCGTGCTCTCCTTGTCTCATGTTAGAGAGGTCCAAATTCATGGAGAACACGTCCCGTTTATCGGAAAAGGCATTGATTAATGCGTCTTTGATTTGTTTGTATGTTGTGATATTTCCCGAGTTTATTGCGCTCGAAGCGGGAGGCTGGATTTTTGCTTTTATGGCGTGTAAGATCATCCTATTTTGGAAGTCTCCTACATCGTTGTAATTGAAAAATCTATCGTTCAATTCTTGTGTTACGAGTAAGAAATCGTTCAATGTTTCCGGGTCTCCTTTAAACACTGGAATGAGTTCCATGTGTTCTTTTTTAAATGTCGGGACTTCGGCGATTTCGGGTTTCCTATTCGGTAAACGTGCGCCTCCTAATCTCATCAATTCGAGGGCGCCCGTAGCTTCGTTTAACGCGGCTTCCAATCTGAGTTGCGTCGCGTTTTGTTCCCGGAGGACCTGTTGGGTCGCTTCCAATAAGTGATTAAATTGGGTGTTTTGCGCCATCAACTCGGAATTCTGCGCGATCAGATCTTCGATTTTGGGTTTGCCCCCGGTGGCTCCAGTATCGACGGACATGTCGATGTTTTCGGGGATAGTAGAAAGGTGTTGGGGCCGGATTTGATCTCTGAGAAGGATCCCTAGACGATTAGAGACCCTATCGGCCACAAAACGTTTTAGTTCTTTGGGAATTTTGAGTGTTTTAGGACGTGCTTACGGGGTTAAACCTAATCTGACCTGTACAGTGCCGAGTTATAAAAGATACAAAATAAAAACAATGATGATAATGAGAACAATGCTGAAAACAAGATTAAAATTCAAAAGATTAAAATTTCTTAAAATTATCTTAATTAAGAATGGTGTCTTCGTGTAGGAGACGAGAAGAATGCAGAGGTGGAGAATGATTTAAAGGGACGGCGGCCGTCAAGGGCGAGCAGTCGAGCGGGTGAGCTTATCTGCAGCTCGGGAGCGATAAAGTTTCTAATCCGAGACCTACGTCCTGTGCGTGGGTAGATCTCTGACGAGGTGTCGTTTTAACAAATGAAGAGTGGACGTCTATATATTCTGAAGTTTAATTCTGAAGTCTATTAAAGTTCTTCCCGGTCAGATAGTCGTTCTTTGTGGGTTTAAAACTTTTAACAGAATTTTTGAAGCTTCTTGGAAGTGAAGTAAGTTGTATATTTGAAGTGGGCTTAAGAATGGGTGAGTGTCCGCCGAATATACTTTTCAGTGGACTGTACTCTTATTAAAAAATGTTGCGCAGTGATTTACTTACAGAGGGATGCCCATGTCCATGTAAGGAGTCCAGTCCCGTTGATTTCCGTCGTGTGTAATCCCAATCAGACACTTTTCTAGAAGGTTCTCGGTTTTTTCCTCGCGTGTGCGGAGCAAAGAAAAAAAAACCACGTCTTTCCGACAAGCGCCAATTAAATAAGACTCGTAGAGTTTAGAGTTTTTAAAAATGACTTTATTCACTTTTCACAAGACTGAACAAAGATGATGCACTGCGCGATGTTTATGCGGGGACGTACGGGCGGAGACTGAACTGCCGAGGCTGATGGCCGCGGGCTTATATAGGGATTGGCTGCCGCGTCAGCTCGTTATTACCCAAGGGTTGAGGCGTCGTATGTAACTTATATATATATATATATATATATATATATATATATATATCGTGGAGCGTCAACAGTACTTGACTGTTAATTGATGGAGCGAATCAACCTAATATTATTGCAAATAGAATATTACTGACGACTACACGGGAGGGCCACTAGCGTACTAGTATCCGTCCATTTTAGACTATCCATCCGACAATAGCCCCCTCCCGGCTCACGGATATAAAAGGCGCCCTTGTGAAGGGACCCACTGACTTAAGCTCTAGACGTTTCATACGTAGGTTCTATTGAATAAACACTTCACTTCGTATTACTAAAACAGTTGTCTTCTTTAAATTATTCCCTACTCTCTGATTATCATTCATCATCGATATCAGAAGTGGGATAGAGTTACTTTCACGCTCACAACATTTAAGCAACCGAACTAATCAAGCAAGAAACAAAAACATGATGACGCAACAATACGAAATCCTGACATCCACCTACGCAAGTAAGTTTCCGGACTGGAAACAAAGGTAAGCGTTGAAACTTAATTAAAGGACGTAAACGTTCTACTAAATAAACGACCGAAATTCAATGATTTAGAAATTTTCTCTCATTAAAGAGGATAAATCTCGTAAAATTACTTCATAGTGAATGATTTACTTGAAAAATAACCAATAATGGTCAATTATCAATTGTAATTTTAACACTGACACTCTTATTTGTCTGAAATATTTCTCAGTATACTGAAGTGTTGATCTATAGCCTAAATAATTAATCACCCGTGATTTTCGAATAATACTGATTTATCACTAAAATAGTACACTTCTACAATCACCTCTCGATCTCTTTATTGTCCTTATTTGTTATTATTATAAATTTTATTATTATTTTGTTATTATTATTATTTTTATTATCATATTTCAAAAATTATGGCCAATAATTGTGAAGTGAGTACCTATCATCCTACTGACGAAAATCAGGACACGGGGGATGGATTTTCCGAGCCCCCATCAATCCCGGATAAACACTATAGACCGTTCCCATTAGTCGTTATGCCATCCACAAACACAGAATCTTTACCTTCCACGCAATCACCACTTAACCCGCTATTAGACCCTTTTAGGAACATTTTAAATGATTTTGCGTCTATAATGAGACAACCCCCCCTACGGGTCCCGTTGTTAATGTCCACATTCCTCAAACAATACAATTTTCGGAATTTGATCCTCCACGGACCGACCCACAACTGTGGTTGCGATCAGCCCGGGCGGTCGTGGACCAACAAAATGTGCACGATATGCACTATTATCTTCCGGCTCTGACAACAGCCTTTAGACAACACAAAGCCGCTATGTGGTTTTCTACAATTGAACCCGCACATCTCTCGGTTGACGATTTTTTTGAAAAATTCTCGATACGTTTTTGTCATCCTGATACCCCTGTGGGAAAATTGTACACTGTGTTTTCAAATCAGACAACTCCCCTCACTTCACATGTAATTATTGCCACAAAAAGGGACATTCAGCAGACAAGTGCTATAGTAATCCAGCTTCCACTTCCACCACGGGCCAGACTTCCAAACCTTCTTACGGGGGTCCGGCCTCT
The DNA here is from genome assembly GCA_030762985.1 of Adelphocoris suturalis. NCBI lineage: Eukaryota > Metazoa > Arthropoda > Insecta > Hemiptera > Miridae > Adelphocoris > Adelphocoris suturalis. The sequence goes on from CM061040.1 coordinate 35,014,590, forward strand.
ACTCGGATACCTGGACCCTCTGGGATGAGACCTCGGGGAACAGGCGTCCGCTCGCCGCCACCCCCACGTCCGAGGTTGCCAGAACACTAGGTTTATTGATAAAAACAGGTTTATAACGACAGATTAGCTACTTCACTTACAGTACATAATATTTATTTTTAAGTATAGTCTTTGTAATTGTGCCTCATAAAATTGTTTCGATGGAATTATTTTGGGTGAAGATATTCACTCACCTACTTTGTCTGTTTATACTCATCATGACAGATATGAATTTGTACAAAATTTAAAACTTAATCAAAATTTAGTTAGAACCTCATTTTCGGAACAATATTCTGCTTCGTTCAAAGATCCTGAAAACTATTAATAAAACTTCTTAGGCCACTACAGATCCAACACAATTAACTTACAAATATCAATATGTACAGAATTTAGAACATCATCAAGATTTAGTCAAAACTTTGTTTCCAGAAGAATCTTCAACTCCGTTCAAACTGTTTAAATACTCTGTTTATTTTCCAAGCAGTCTTCCGCGACGTAATAGGTCTGGAATGTTCTTTCACGGTTTATGGGGCTCCTTTATTGCCTACTGAACCCCTCAAATTCGAAGCTCATTCGCTTTCACTCATAGCGTCCCTTTTTTTTACCTGCTCGACCCATTTCCGACCAAATGGTGTTTACAAACACGGGAAGTAATCGTGAATAAACTGCTTCAAATAAACAGAAATAGTCTTCATACAATTAAATAATTTTGGGCATTGTGGTTTTATTTAAGTGGAACTAAGATACTCGTAGTTACAGGGGGAAGCAAATCCACATCCCAATAAGTATTTCACAGAAAGTCTTTTATATTAACATAGCACGGGGTGATTTGTGGCCAAATGATCGATTAAGTGTTCGCAAGTTCGATTCCATTTTATTTCATGTAATGAATGATCAAAGACGCGTGTCACATGGTCGACGGCCTTCTTCAGTTATTATTAACACTTCATTTCGGTTCATAGACATTTATGGCTGAGATTAAAATCACAAACTGTTCAATTCACACAATTGTCCAAAGAATAGTTGCAGGCGGCACAGTTGCAGGATGACCGAATACCAAATAAAATTCGTCAGCTATAAGCTAGCGAATTACCGCTGCAAATCACAGCCCCTTATAGTTTAACAAGCAAAAGGAGACGGTAATTGTATCCTTAATCCTATTATACAGGTAAAATGAAAATTACCACCGTTCCTATTTTTTTACTGCCTGTCTATCGTTATACCATGGCATGATTCCTTTTCGATTGCATGATTCAGATTGCATGATTCAATTTCAATACATGATTCAATTCGGATGCATGATTCAATTATGCATTATGAGATTCATAAAATGATGGACGCTGTGATGTCACGATTTTGGTTTTCTGGGTTACGTAGATTTGTGCACACTTATATGTCCACTTGTATATTATATATTTATTGTGTATTTATTATGTCCTATATATTATATATTGCATACTTATAAGCCTCCCGTACCATTTCATACTGCTCCACGTAGACTGATTTTTCATCAGGGTACAAATTTTACTACCCAATGTTTTCCAAATTTTTCATACCCCTGAGGCCCCTATCGTGGATGAATTTATTTTGCCCCCTACTCGTCAGAATTTGGACGACATTCGTTCCACACCAACTGAGCGAATTGCGCGTTCACAGACTGAGGACTTGGAACGCTCGCTCGCCCGCCACCCTACCACTTCTCCCTTGAATGAAAATGATCTCGTTTTCCGCGAGGTAGGCTCGAGGCAACGACGTAAAACGGACCCAAAATTCAAAGGAACTTACAAAATCATTTCAGTACTTCCTCACGGTAGCTACGATATACAAAATTTGAACACGAGACATACTTTAAAATTTGCGCGCGGCCGTCTCGGGAAAATTGAACGGGTCACTGACATTCTCCCCAATTTAATAACTTTTTCGGATTCTGAACAAGAAGAGGAATAAACCTTGTTTCACAGCTTCAAATTGCAAAACATTATTGTCTTACCTCATCTTCATTATGCAAACGTCAACTTTAACAATCATTAACGATCACGTGCCTTTTCCATACAGACTTTGACGGTGCTTCGAGGGCCCCGAAGTATTGTCCTCCTGCGCTTGCGGATCGTGCACAAAGTCGGCCCTCCCGGGGCAAACCCTGGTTGTCCGACGGTGCCGTTCGCTTTTTGCGCAGTTGGTCAAAATTCCGGCGGGACGCTAGCCAGCTGCTATGCTGCTTCGGCGCTTTGGTGCTTCACACCTGGTAGCGGGTGCGTCTGTTGGCCACACTAGGTAGGTAGGAACGACTAGAAAACGCGCGTACTTGGCCACTCTAAACCAATTCGATATTAAAATCGATTGGGGCGAGTGAGCCGGCCTCTCTAAACCAATTTCGGTCATCATAGCGGTTGGGGCGAGTGAGCCTTTTTGGTCCTGAGCAGGACACTTTTTCAAATTTTAAAATGCAAGCTCCCGATGAGCATACTATCTCTTTAATGACTTCACCCCTTAGAGGGTAAATGATATGTTAAACCTTGGCTACCGCGCGCATCGCCGTTTTTGATGCTTGCTCTTCCCTCTGCAAAGATAGGAAGAACCATTAAAACACGGGTGCCGGAGCCCGGTGCACAAATTCTGCGGTGCGCACTCCCTGGAAAGGGGGACAAGGGTGGCGAAATGCGCCCCCCCCCTTTACTGCCAAAAGAGCAACCAGACGAGCAGGAGTCAATGGATTTTCGGTCCACGGGGACCCCCCATTCCAATTTATGGTGAACGCACGAAGATCGATCTAACTACCTTTTAATTTTTTTTTTTACCAGCACTCACAAACAACTATTTTCTCCCAAAGTGAAATATATATATTTTTTTATCTGAACACTCGAAACATTGTGTTTCAAAACCAAACGAACAGAAAAGACGACAACCAACAAATGGTGCGCTATATGGTACGCTCAAAATTGTTGACTAACACTGTTCACATATAAACTGCTAAACCAATGAGGTCCACTTTTTTTTTTTCCAATGAGTGCTATTCCATTAACCTACGTGGCCTCTCGAACGAATTTAACATTCACTTTCCTGGCTAGACAGACGATTTAGCTACAAAACATTAACTTACGTTCCTCGGCCCTCCTCAGCTTAACGTTCAAACGATTTCAATCCCTCGAAATATCTTGGTTACCTCGGTTCGCAGGTTTTATGACCCGCAACATTGTCCAGACTGGGGCGGTCCCTTTTTGGGATATTTTCGTCCGCTCCAACATGTGTTGAACCTTTTTCTCTACCTGAACTGTCATTTACAACCTATTTTTCGAAATATTTTTCGCCTGTTTACGTTAGGTCAAACCCTGCACTAAATGTCGGTTCAGACCTAGTAATTCCTGGGCAACATCCTTTGACGTGTTTGCTCGGCTCATTTTATTACCCCATTGCTTTCAATAACTTCCTCGCACAACACATGTATTATGCCCTATAACACGTCATTCCCGACCTACGTAGAAGGTTTTCGGACTGCCTGACCAAACATGTTTTTACAAACGTCCATTTCAATGTGTCCCTCTTTTATGACATACCTCTAAACCTCGTTTTCAAATTTTTCAGTTCCTTGACGAGTCCTCGGTGCGAGGAAATGTACCTACCTTTTACGACATATCAAGTTTTGTACATAACTCCCTTGGGAGGTAGGTACCGATAATCCCCCTCTTTTGTAAATGACTTGTCATTTTATATAACAAACTCTTACTCTCTTATATGCAACCTGTAAATATTTTCTAATTGTAACATTTCCATGTGAAATTTCGAATTATTCAATTTTGACATTCATGTGTCATAGTCATTCGTCGAATTTTTTCCACTTGACATTTTCATTAAGTTCCACATACTTTCTCAAGCGTTTTCACTTCATTACTATTATATTTTTATGGTGATAATTTCATTTCCTTTCATGACTTGTGATTACCTCATCATAACAACGTGTTCATTATATCCCATCTGTAAATATTTACTCAATGTACAATTTACATGTTTTGATCATATTTAAATAATTTATATCATTTGTAAATAATTCATTGTACTTTTCCTTCGAATATTCTCATATTTTTTTATGATTGTATTATATCTTATAAAATCGACATCACGATTGTAATCCGATTGTAAAGCCGAATCCAGGCTTTATACCATTTGTAAATACTTTAATTTTGTACACTTTTCATGTACCCCCGTCCCGGGTTAAATTTTCCCCACCAACTAATACGGTGACCTTACACCGTCAAACCATGGGGTTGTCTTTTCTGGGTCCCATTGCTTTGTTTTTAGTGTAACTTCATTCCACTTCGGAATCTTGCTATTTCTTCGTAGAGTTTTTTTCGTTTGTCTTGGCTGGCTATTATCAGGCTGTCGGGAATTTGGGGGACCTTGATCACGTCCCCTGTGCCTTGCTTGCCTGTCTGGGAGCCATCCTTGTTCAAACTTTTTCTCTACGCATTCAATGTAAATTCACATTGGCGCACCTAGGTTCCCTCTCAAACATTCCCGTCATGGGACAAAATTTCCCCCGGGGTTTTCTCGCCTCTGGGACGAGGCGCTTTTGGGCCCCCCCGTATCGTGGAGCGTCAACAGTACTTGACTGTTAATTGATGGAGCGAATCAACCTCATATTATTGCAAATAGAATATTACTGACGACTACACGGGAGGGCCACTAGCGTACTAGTATCCGTCCATTTTAGACTATCCATCCGACAATAGCCCCCTCCCGGCTCACGGATATAAAAGGCGCCCTTGTGAAGGGACCCACTGACTTAAGCTCTAGACGTTTCATACGTAGGTTCTATTGAATAAACACTTCACTTCGTATTACTAAAACAGTTGTCTTCTTTAAATTATTCCCTACTCTCTGATTATCATTCATCATCGATATATATATATATATATATATATATATATATATATATATATACACTCGTCTATGTGTGTTTATTAAATTTTGGCTGTTCCTCGGGATATCTGACCTTTTTTGTACACTGACATTGCTCCAGTCCCGTGGATGACGAATATGAGGGGTTCTACTGTACAAGGAAAGCAGCTGCTGTTTCAGCTGTGACTTGAATGCAGCCTTGGTAATACCTCCTCAGCAATTAAGTTTTTTGAACCTTCCCATAATATTATAGTACGGTCTTCGTAGAAGACTGTTTACTTATGCAGCTCTCGTGGTCGCACTGTGTTACGGTACTATCCCAAAGAATAGTTTGAAAAAACCCGCAAATGCGCTGGACGGGTAGCTCAGATTTGGGATGGGGGGGGGGGATTTCCGCCCCCCACATCGGGTGAGCGGCTGGTGGGGAACCCAGCAAAGGGACCTACATATAAATCAAAAAGAACTAAAGGCATTCTGGGAGGTGCTGAACTACTTTGCGCACGATGGGTCATCACTGAATTACCCAGATTAGACCCGAGATGTTTGGAGTGAGAACTGAACCAGAGACCATACAATTACATAATCACAACTCTGGGAACCCCCTCCATAGATTTCGGCCAGAGGAGGGATCATCCGGGGTGAAGGCATTTACCCATTCCTGGGAAAACAAAACTTTTTCTTTTATGCTTTCCCACCCCCGGCATTAATCCCAAGAGTCTTGGAAAAGATAAAACATTACTATTCTGTGAAGACATTTTTCAATCGACTTCACAATCATTTACTTCATTTAATACTCATTGAGCTGCCCTGTCGTTGATTTCTCAGCATGAACTGGGGTCGGACTCTACTATCTAAAGGCATTTGAAGGCAGTCGTTCGACTACGGCCTCCATCAGCCAAATACGATAATACCTGGGACCCGAATTCGGTCCTACAGTTTTTTTAACGCATCCTCCGATGAATCACTACCCTTTATAACTAAGAAATTAGCTATGCTGCTATTACTAACTTTGGGCCAACGCCCACAAACGATTCTTGCAATCCGCAGGTCTAACATCAATTTCGAGTTAAATGAAGATAGGATTTTCATCCAAGCGTTATTATAAAACTTCACGACCAAAGGCGATTGCACCGTCATGTTTTCTTCCAAAATTGCCATTGAACCCAAAACTATACCTCCCATCACTGTTAAGAAATTAGTTAAACGCAACGACGAGTTTAGATCACCAGGACTATCCCGGGAAGTAACCAAACATAAAGCTTTAATGTTTTTTTGAAGAGATTTTTCAATCGACTTCACAAACATTCAGCTCATTTAATACTCATCGGGATACTCATCTGATTTCTCAGTATGAATGGGGGTCGGATCCTACTATCAAAACGTACCTGAAGGCAGTCTTTCGACTACGGCCTCCAGCAGCCAAATACGACAGTACCTGGGATACAGACTTGGTCCTGCAATTTTTCAACGCATCCGTCGACGGATCACTGTCGTTTCTAACTCAGAAACTAGCCATGTTGCTATTACTAGCATCAGGCCAACGTCCACAAACAATTTTAGCAATTCGCAGGTCCAGTATCAATTTCGAGTTAAATGGGGTCAGGATCTTCATCCCGGCATTACTAAAACCCTCACGACCAAGAGCGATTGCACCATCAATTTATATACCCAAATTTCCAGGAAACCCAAAGCTGTGCCTCCCTTCACTGTTAAGTAATTATTTAAATGCTACAGCAAATCTGGATCACAAGGACAGTTTGTTATTAACAACACGCCCCCCTATCCGACCAGCGGCCAGGGTGGCACTAAGCCGTTGGGTGCCAACAACCCTACAAACAGCAGGAATAGATACGGCAAAGATCTCAGCCTATTCCACTAGTCATGCGTCAGTGTCAGCAGCCACTAGGACAGGTGTATCGTTACCAAGTATTTTCAAAGCGGCAGGGTGGACAGAAAACTCTTCTATGTTTGCTACCATATACAATAAACCCCTCGAAAATCAAGGAGAGTTCGCATCCGCCATTGTTCATGGGATAGGACACGACTGAAAGAGGGGAGGCCGCAAGTACTTTCGTGTTCGCTAGCCCCCGGAGGAATCTAACCTCAACTCCTCCCTCATTGGTGCCCACCAGATTTTCATCTGGGACATAGCACCCCAGATACCTCTATACTCCTGAGAGGAAGGAGGAGGAGGGGGGGGGGGAGGTAGGACGCTACCCACTAGTGGCAATGATGGGTATGGGGGAGTTGGGCGTTTCACGGGTCCCCTGCACATGAAAGTGTGCACCACAAGTGGGTAGCGAAAGCTTAGTTCTCTCCTTCTTTACGCTGGGTTGCGTAGAGCGCCCACTACCACCACCTCCTTTTTCAACCAGGTGAATGAAGGACTTTGAACGAGCTACATAAGTAAACTGTCTTCTACGAAGACCGTACTATAATTGATAACTTAACTTACCTTCGGGAAAGATTGAGTAGAATTATAGTAGGTCGAAGTAGAAGACTGTTTAGTGCCCGCCCAGACTAGAGCCCACCCAGTCATTCACCTGCCATATGTCTGGGTCTTTGAACTGAAGTGACGTCACCGGTCCCAGGATATGATGAGTGAGCGACGAGCAGGGATGCAACAGGACAGTGCGAATAGTCATTAGTTCGTTTGAAAGACCGCGCATTCGCGGGTTTTTTCAAACTATTCTTTGAAATAGTACTGTAACACTGTGCGACCGCAAGAGCTGCATAAGTAAACAGTCTTCTACTTCGACCTACTATAATTCTACTCAATCTTTCCCGAAGGTAAGTTGAGTTATCAATTATAGATCAAACATGGATTTAGCATGGACACGACTCAGTATCCAAGTGATGGCAGCTCCAAAGTATTAGGTAGTCTCTTTCCCCAACACACCTTATTATAGGCCTCGTGCGTATCGATTCTAGCGCTGGTAGTGGCAGCTGGCGTAAGCAATGGGAGGACCTGGGTGATAGGGTGCCAGGGGCAAGGGGCGGTAAAATTACTTTTTCTACTTCCACACTACAAACATATTTCGGAAACAATACAACTATATTCGTCCATGCTACAAAACAGCAGGGATACTATTCATTACAAAGGAACTGTTTCCACTGAGAAGCTTTAGGTAGGTAAAACTTCAAGAAGCATCTGATATAGGTTGGCACCAGCTACCGGGTGGTTTTTGTTTTGGTCTGTCGCGTAGGCTCTTACAATGTTTTTATGCTGTTTGAACTTCATTTCATCTTTATCACTATAAAATATCTTTATTTTAAACAATTTACTTACAAACAACTCAATAACCGGTCATTTTTTTAGTTTGTTGTAATGGTCGATCCGATTACACAACAAATCTAATTTCTTAGGTAGGTACTATATCTTCCCCTTTGGAGTCCTATGAAATTTAGCGGTTGTTGATATTTGGCTTTGGCGTACATTGAATCCCAACATAATAATACTAATAAGAACAACTACCAAACATCTTGGGGGCTAGGTAGGTACTTTCTACGTAGGATGGCATAAACATAACTAAGTTTAGTAGTCTTAATCACTTTGAACAGAAGTTATGCAAAAAGTTTGTTATAGTGGTTTCCCGTATAAAAGGTATTTTTCAATATTATTAGGTACTGTTATGTAAGTACTCAAGTCAATTTCAACTCAAACTAAATCACTCTCTAAGAAGTTGTGGAAACCAACCTTAATAAAGAAATTATATTTCCACCCTTCATCCAATAACATTTTCCCATTTATTATTTCCTTTTTCAAACAAAGTACAGGTAATGTGATTGGAAACGCGTTAATTATGACAATAATTTTTAATTCAGTTAATAACACAGCACTGTTCACTGTTTTAGTTTAATTACAACTTGGATAAACAGTTTTTTCATGATTCTCCTTTCGCCACATTCAAGTGCGCCTGGGGTATCACCAAACACACTCTTGTACATGAAAACAGAAAGAAAACTTTCCTTAAAGCAAGGAGGTAAATGGTTCACATTGAAAATTTCACAGGGAAAAATAGGACTGGAGGCGAGGATAGCTAGGTACCGTTACACAGCGTTTCCCCGATAGAACCCTCTCGTTTCTGGCCTATGCACGAGGCCTATTATAGACAGTATGATAACACTTCAATGAAACTGATTCCTGAGAACCATAAGGAATGAACCCAAATGCGGGACCTCAAGAACCAGTTCATATCACCATAGTCAACCGCATACCACCCTCAATAAACTTCCATTGTTTGGTCACTATAGATCATTCTACAATATCGTCAGAAACATTCCCATCCAAAAACTTGATGCTGACATGATCACGAGATGTTTCTACAAGCATTGGATCAGTTGATTTGGCCCCTCCACAGCCACACTAGTTTTTGTATTATTGGGATGTTACAAATCTTCAGGTTTACTGTAGGAAGAAGTCCATAATCAAGGAGATACAAGGAGTAGTGTACCTGAAATTGTTTGCGAGTACCTATATCGAGATTCTCGAGGGTGGCGTATGGGGGAATGTACGATTGTATCAGACAGGTTAGAATAAAATCCGAAGTAATAATTCAACAAATAGACACTTAGGATTCTCATAAATTGGATTTTGGGGAAATCCCATTTAGATCATTAAATTATAGAAATGGGAAATTAAAATTACCTCAAGGAAAGCTCTTCGGAACTCACCACCTGGAGCCATTCCAAGATCTCTTGTCAACTGAGCAGAAACGTTTAGGAGTATAATACTCATCAACCCTTGAAGAGTACCCTCCTCTTTTATAATATTAATCATTTTCTCTGAAACCACGAAAAATATGCACAAATAATATTAAAAGAACTATTTATTTATTTGTTAACGTTGTACATAATATTTCAAAACTTTGATTAACATAAATGAAAGAATGCAGAAACAACATTATTGTGAGACATAGGCAAATGCCTGTATCGTCTCACAAGAGTTGTGCCAAACAGTGAAAACAAAAAAATTTACTTAAATTTAGTAAGTCAGTACATTTTTTTTTTTTTTTTCAAATTAGAAATTTAAATTAAATTATTACTTCACACAAATCAAATGATGTATAACCCAACTATGTATATATGCTTTATATTATATTTTCTGCCTCAACCACACCTATCTTAAGGAGCCATTAAAATATTTTCTTTATATATATATATATACAGGGTGATTCCCTCGCAGATGCAAAAAAAAAAATTGGGTGAAACTACATCAAAAATGGAGTAAAATGCCGCCAACTGCATATTTTTATCTCAATTCGTTCTCAAGATATGATTTTTTAAAGGTTTTTTCAGGAAACCCGTGTTTTTTAATTTTAAACTCGGATTTCTCCACTTTGCCTCATTCAATTTTAACTTTTGACCACATTTTCGGAATCAGCATTAAAATAACTATAAGAATAGTGTACTTGAGTTCTTAAAAAGTACCATCCAAAGGCCTTCACATCAGCTCAAACATTGACGATTTTGAAAAAAGAATATTTCTGAAAATCTTTAAAACTTTACTACTCTTCATAAACAAATCCTGGAAACTGGCAAATCTCATGAAAACTGTTTCGTCTAATACTCTTTCCAACGGTATAATCAAGTTTACTTTTATTTCGTTATTTAGTGGAGAAAATTATGTTTTAATGTAAAAAAATGTGGGTTTTTCAATGAAATGGTTGGTTTTCTCGAAAGATGACCCGCCATGAACCTGCGAGTATGGGGTCGGTTTCTATGTATTTTTTCACGCTGTATCGAATGGTAACATTTTCAGATCTCTCCAACTCCGTTATAACCGAGTTTTATACTTCAAATCGCAAATGTTTAGTTTGTTTGTTACGATTAAATGTATGTGTGTTATGGGGTAAAACTAGTTAATTAAAGTGTAAAACTCGATTATAACGTAGTTGAGAGATCTGCAAGAGTTTCCATTCGATCCAGCGAGAAAAAATACATAGAAACCGACCCCATACTCGTTGGTTCATGGAGGGTCATCTTTCGAGAAAACCAACAATTTCATTGAAAAACCCACATTTTTTAACATTAAAACATTATTTTCTCCCCTAAATAACAAAATAAAAGTAAAATTGATAATACCGTTGGAAAGCATATTAGATGAAGCAGTTTTCATGAGATTTGCCAATTTCCAGGATTCTTTTTAAAAGAGTAGTAAAGTTTTAAAGATTTTCAGAAATATTCTTTTTCCAAATTCGTCAACGTTTGAGCTGATGTGAGGGTCTTCGGATGGTACTTTTTAAGAACCAAAGTACACTATTCTTATAGGAAATGTAATGCTGATACCGAAAATGAGGTTTAAAGTTAAAATTAAATGAGACAAAGTGGAGAAATCCGAGTTTAAAATGAAAAAACACGGTATTCCTGAAAAAGCCTTTAAAAAATCTTATCTCGAGTACGGATTGAGATAAAAATATGCGGTTGGCGGCATTTTACTCCATTTTCGATGTAGTTTCACCCAAATTTTTTTTTGCATTTGCGAGGGAATCACCCTGTATATATATATATATATATATATATATATATATATATATATATATATATATATTTATATATATATATATATACTATAACGGAAAATAGAAGTCGAGATTTTAGCGGAGAATCTATCATACGATGAATCATATAAATGAATAGATGAATCAAATAATACTAGTAAAAATGTTAAGTTAGGTTTCGGCGGGATTACCAATCAGCCTGTATCACGTCACATACTCATGCTGATGGCTCAATCGTATTATGTTAGGGTTTCTATGGTATATAAGCAACAATGCCTTCAAAAACAGTTGCTGGGGTGTAAAGACTTTGAATTCTTGATAGAGATTAACACTTGAATAAGTTCGAGGTTTGTTCATTAGGACTTATAACTTACAGAATATGACTTATAGCTTATAGATATTGCTATAGACTATAGCTCTCTGGGTGATATTGATGAATAAATGAACATCCTAAGTGAAGTCAGGGGTAAATATAGAGGGGGGGGGGGGGGGTGATTATGTCAGGGGTACTAGAGGGTGGTTTAACAATGTAGTGGTCCCCAGCCACAGCGTCAGACACAGCCAGTTTGGAGAGAAAATTTAAAAATTAGCGGGATGGGCGCCTTGCAGGAGGTCCCCAGGCAGTTTAAGATACTGGGTCGGGATATGGGTGGGCCTAAACCACCCTCTAGTGCCCCTGACATAATTATGAATGAACTTCACTTAGGATACGAATTAAATCACTCGCGACGAAGTTGGTTTTAAAACGGAAGTTAGTGAATAAAAACGTCTATTTCCACGAAAAATAAATAGTTACAATGTTAAATCGATTTCGACGGTTAGGCCATCATCAGTAACAAACAATAACTTAAGACACATTAGAAAGGACACAGCTTTTATAGTCAAAGGTGAAGGGAGATTGAATCCCATTGGTCAATAGAAAGGAAAGGGGGCAGGAGGTACAACCAATTAAGAGCAAGCAAAGTGAAGGGGGGTTATAGCTAATCAGATGAAGTGAGAGAAGGGGAAAAATTACTGAATTTCAACAGTTTGAAGGAATAATTCCAAGCTTTAGAGAAATGGACTTATCAGTGGTGAAATATATTCAGGGATATCCTCGTTTAAACATTTACCAGATCTGTCACTTTTGATAATTTCGAATTTTTAAGTACATTCAACATACCTCCCTTTGGACAAAATGAAGAAATTCTACAAACTGTTCATCTGTTAAATCAAAATTGTAACTATGATCGGATTCCTTAAGATGCTTTGCAAATGCTTTTTCTTGAAATCCTCCTGATGCTTGTCTATTCTTTCCCTGAATTTTCTACCAGTTTGACCGCAATATTCGAAGCTAAAAGAGCATTTTAGTTTATAAACCCCAATTTTATCCTGAACATTGATTTTGTCCTTAACGGATCCTAGTACCTAAGCTTTAAGACTTTCTATTTTTAAAACCTACTTTGTAACATCTCGATGATATAACAACACATGTAGATTTTTTATTTTTTTTTTTATATTTATTTATTTTATTATTTTTTTTATGTACAGATTTAGTGTTAATCAATCCAATTTTACATTACAACGACTTATTATTTTAAATATTAAATGAAATGTGGTGGGGTGGGATGATTACACAAGGAAAATCAAGAATACATCATCAGCTCGGGAAGTTTAAATAATATAAATTAATTTCAAGTTTTGTATTTAAAATCGATTTTTTATTCGGCCGATTTTCAGAGTGTAGATTTATTAGGTTGGTTGAACAATCGATTTTTCATAATGGTACCTATCCGAAGTACAGTGAAAAACATCACATAAAAATGTCAATAAATAACAATAACTAGGTATGCATTGATTGGCATGAAGATACAAGAGGAATAAATCTGCGTCAAAAATCCTTCAAAACTTTCAACGGGGGTCAGAACACCCTCCCAACGCCTACACGGGAGTGCCTTTGTACTTGACCTTTTAATTTTGACAGTGGAACTTTAATTTAGGGCATTTAGGCTGCATGTTATGTATTGGTAATGAAATAATAGGATAGAACTAATTTCCAATTTATTATTCACCCGTGAGCCACAAAAGCCCGACTTATGCAAATCCGAAATGACTCAATTTTTTTGTACCATTTTGGCCTCTTCTTACTGTATTTGCATGCCATAAAGGCACTGAAATTCCACCAAAATCAGGATGTTTGGTTGTGAAGAGATATTACCTACGACGAGGGAGCGGAAATAGGTAAATATAGTACAAAATAAAATTCAATCTGTTTTGTAACACATTCATGAATAGAAAAATATTGTTGATGTGAAAGCAGTGCACTCTGTGGTTAGGTTGGGAACAAATTAAGAGAAATACAATACACAAGCTGAATAGATTTTTAAATGGAGCCTGAGTTGCAAGCAATCGTTTTGAAGTTTCAAACAGCTTGAAGAGCCCACGAAGCAATTATTACATCACCTGTGAGCAGTGAAAGTGCGCATGAAGTACCTAACAGTACATCATCCGCTTTGAAAGTGTACAAATGTCACCATTCAGCCAAAAAGAATCTTCTGATTAACTTTGGAGAAATTTATATACAAAACAGAGCAACCGCAAATGGTTAAATAATAATAATAATAATTAAAACTCAACGAGAAAGAAAAAATTATAGTTCACTTACCTAAAGAGAGATTTTTTGCCTCTTCTTCAATAGTCTTTTCGTCCATTTTTAAAATGTTTGCTCTACTTTGGCACAGCTCCACAACAACGATGTGTGGATTAACTGTTTGTATAACCTGAGGGCACAGAAATCAACTATAAAAAACTAGCTGGCAGGTTCAGTTGGTGAAAAATGTTTAAGACAGAAAGTACCTATTCGATTTTGGGTACGTATACATAAATGAATCTGTAGGATAACATGAATGTACTCTGTGGTTCTTATGCTGTTGCACAATAAAGTAACGCTGTAGCTGTCGAATGTTTGCCTGTTACTCCCTCCACTATCAGTTTCTCTTATAACAATCCTAATAAGAAAATTACTAAAAGGTACATGTTAATCAACGATGCAGGAGTCCATTTTGGTGCTTTTCATCTGTCTGACAAAATGATTTCAGATTTACGAAAACTCAATTAGTATTAAGTGAGAGAGAATCAGGAGTACCATCATTCGATTCAGTAACGAAAAAACCTAACATTAGATGAAACGTTTATTTTTACTTTACTTACTGACCAGGGCCAAGCTAGAAAAGGTAGGTACCTACTGACATCGGCGTATAAAAAAGCAGGTAAATGATAATTTTCCCAAGTATCAACGCTACACGCTGATACAATCATTGTCGAACACACTTTTGTAACCGAAAGTCTCTCCACTTCATAATTTGCACAGTTCGGGTACGTTGATTTTCAAGATGATTCACAACAACTTAGTTTTCATACGTAATGAAGCGTGTACCTAGGACTTCTCAGGAGGGTTGAATAGTGGAGTCATAAGTAAGTCGTAAGTAATAAATTCACAGTTTTTCCCTTTATGAGAGGGGAAGTTGAAAAGTTACATTCTCCCCCAGCAACGATTGTTAGTACGTGAAGAAAAGCTTGATTTTTTTTCTGGCGGACGAAAATTTGGAATGACTCCTATAGCTAAGACATGTCAAATCTGAACTTTGTACCCACATAATATACATTTCTTGAATATTTATATGTGTAGAGATGTATGTATGATTGTTTTCGAGGTATTATAATTTTGGGTGGTTTTATTTCTCTGGAAATTCTTCATATTCCAACCCGAGTCATGGTCGTATATTCCCATCCTGAATTCGGGCACCCACACAATGACCAAAGGGTGGCCCCATCAAAGAGGGGGTGCATTTTCAAAGGTAGACCCTTCTTTTTTATACGGAATCCCCAGTTATGAAAAAAATAACGTAGCCTCACAACCTCAACCTGTCACTTGGAATGCAGGCTAATTTATGTGATGAATATAGAAATATTCACTCTTCTACATACTACTACTACACACACACGCGCGCGCGCACACAGACAAAACTTTTTTTTCACAAATCCCCCCTCAAGGGAGGAGGGGGGCGTGATTACGAGGACACTGCTGCACCACATGATATAGATTCCCATTTTTGCCCCGACAGGCACGGCAAAAGGTGTCTACTGTCCCGGGACCACTCCTCAAACACCTCACAGAGGTGGGTAGTGTAGCCAGACGGCACGAAAATGGCGATATTCGCGATACCCCGAAGCCCCAACGCCCTCTGAAACCCATTCCACCCACTGGGGAGAAAATGGGGATTCAGAGCACTTTCGGAGTTCGGTACCATCTACTGAGATCACGCAAAAGTACTTCTGGCCTTCAATGAAAAAGGACGCCACCAAATGGACAAGTGAATGTATAAAGTGTCAAACCGCAAAAATTTCAAGGCACACCAAGACACCTTTACAAAATTTCCCCGCCTCTACGTCACTTCAGCACCTTCACGTCGATATCATCGCATCCTTACCCCCTTCTGACGGTCACTATGATAGATCGTAACACTTCTTGGATGGAATGCATACCAACTGCAAGTCTCTCAGCTGAACATGTGTCCCAAATAATTCTACATCACTGGTTATCAAGATACTGCGTCCCGAAAACCATCATGTCCGATCAAGGACGTTGGTTCGAATTGGAAACATTCCAGGCACTAATCAAAGCACTTAGAACTCGACACATACACACCATAGCCTTCCACCTTCAAGACAATGGGAAAGTAGAAAGACTACATAGATGCCTCAAAACGACGCTCACCACATACCCTTACCCCTCTAAATGGGCACAGAATTTACCCCTAGCTTTCATGGAACGATCAACTCCACACCTTGAAGACGATCTATCCCCGGCTCAACGCCTATTTCATCAAAATATTCGACTCCCCGCCGATATATTCCAACCACAGCCCATCTTAATCAAACAGCCAGCAGCTACACTTTTAAATTCGGCCAGACTAGCTGCAGGAGTATTCATTCCCCAAAACTTTCACGAAGCTACACACACGTTTTCGAAAAAGCCAGCTAAGCCCCCTTATATTGCCCACCTCTTTGGCAGATATATACTGCCCACCCCATTAGCGAGCTTTATGCTGCCCACCTCCTTGGCGGGATTTATACTGCCCACCTCCTTGGCGAGATTTATACTGCCCACCTCCTTGGCGCCCATTGCGGCCTGACGGGCCTGAGGTGGTGGCGGGAGCGCAGGCTAAGACAGGAACCGCCCGCTCCTTGGAAGTAGGAGGCAGGCGGAGGAGGTCGCGAAAATCCCTCTCTCCAAACAAAGAGGGCCACTCTTTGTTTTTATATCTAGCCACGTTTTTTGACAACTTTCGCAATTTAAACGAATATGGTTCGAAATTTTGTTAAACTAAAAGGTTTTTACATACTTGTCAGGAGATCCAGGGTTTGAATTTGAGTACCAATATATTAGGGTTCTGTTGAGCCGAAATGGGCGATATTTTTTATCCTCACTGAGCAGTTTTAATACATAGAATGTCTTATAAGTACTTGACGAGGAAAATAATTTATTGTAGGCATTACCCTTGACACATCATCTTGACTCTCTCGGCTAAAATGGGCAGTTCCAATAAGGTAGAGTTTGGAACCATTCTCGCCTCTCAGAAGAGCAACCGTTTCAGGCAGAGTGGCATCGAACTCCTCAATGGACGCTGCATTATAAAACAATATTAATGTGCAAGGTATTGTCTGTCTGAGTTGAGACAAGCAGACATCAATAATTTCCTTCAAAGAATTTATAGAATCACATATTCACCACATAGTTCCATGACAAGGGTGATGGTACCAGATGGAAGCATCTACACTCAAGGACAAGAAAGCTATTGAAACAACAAAATATGATAGAATGTCCTTGATTTGTCCCATGATGAGGAACAAAGCGATATTAAATCTTGACTTACTTGATATTTTGTTATCTTCAGATGGTACTGGGGAGATCCTAGAAATGTCACCGTTTCCATACGTGATCTTGGTTTGACCAACTTGCTCGCTGTCAGTCATACCTTCGTCGCCACCCATATGTTCGAAAATGCTACAACGATTGCCAATGAACTGAAAAATTAGGCTGCGGAAGGAGAATGAAGATGGATAAACCAAACATTTGCAGAAAAAATAAATAAAAAGCTCCCAGCCCTCCTGAAAAAAAGTGTTGAGGAATTTCAAGTTGTCAGCCTAACATTTCCCTTCTATGACGGGAAGTAGGTTAAGTTAAGAGGTTAACAAGGTAGCAGGTTATGTAACAGCTGGCGGATCGTCACTAATTTTGAAGACTTTGAACATCAATAATAAGTATTACAAATTAAGAAAATAATGTTTTCTGTGAATAAAGTATTATGTATTAAAATTATAAACATAATTGTAATTATCTATACTTGAAGGTCAGTATGGTGGTCAGACCACTCTCCTGCAGAAGGCTGACGGTTCGTGCGGTTTCGCGTGACTGCCCAAAAACACATGTTGGCCACAAAGTGTGTTGGGTCTATGGAGGATGTTTATTTGTATCATAAGTATTAATTTATTTGTATTATTTGTTCTCAGTGCCAGTTGGAAATGGTAGCAAACTTTTGGCGACCAGGTTTGTGATTGGTTTAGTACGCATGCGTGATCACCACCTAATTTCAAACCGTTGATAACCAAATCTGCACTGGGAACGGGTTTGACTGAAGTAAACCTTCACGTAGCCTCCAACTGCTAGGCTCCACGATTTTATGTAGCCTCCAACTCCAATTGCAGTTTTTATTGATTTTTTTAGCAATTTTTAATGCATTTAGAGGGCAATTATTCAGCATAATTTTGTACATACATTTTTGAATGTTCTATTTTATATACCTAATAAACTTTATTTGAGCAATGTTCTGCCAAAAAACATTAATTAACCGATTTTAACATTTTTTTATTTAGCCATTTTTAGTGATTTGTTGAGTGCATTTTTGGAAATTTTACCATTTATTGTGTTCAAAAAGTGCTGGCCAACAAACTTACCTTTCGTTTGGAAAGCTTGATTTTTATGAGCAAGAACGCAATTTTTATCTCAATCCGAAGGAAAGTTATAATCTGGAATGACATATAGATATATATATATATCATTCTCCATATTTGTACACATATGGAGAAAGTTAAACTCTTTGATTCGTTTCAGAATGCCTCAGAACGGATTTTAATGAAGAAATTTTTCAAAAATTTGATTTTAAACTTTTCTGGGCAGTGCAATAGCTTCATTTTCTACAAAAATTCGCTAAATGGCTAAAAACGGTACAGAATCATTTTTTATATTTTTTGGCTGAATATTACTCCCAAGAAGTTCATCAACAATGAACTACAAAATTAGGTAACAAATTTATTCTTAAAATTATGTCTAAAAAGCACTTTTACAATTTCATTATATAAAATCAATAGGTATAAACTGCGCGACAAAGATATTATAATCCAAAATATTTTGAAAAGCAGATTATTACTGAGAACAAGTTTTTTCTCATAACCATTATACCATTTAAAAGCGCTGAAGTGCTCACAATTCAAAACTATTCAACCTAAATATGACACGAGAAATCAATTAAGAAAATTTGCTCACGATCATGCTGCTTTACTGGTTTAAATATTTTCCATTTCTATTTTTTCCTGTATATGTTATGCGATTTGTATTGCCCTTTGAAATAAATAGTAATTGGGTTAAGTTTTTACCTTTATTGTTTGTTCTTACATTTTCTGATTCTCATTCATCGGATATATTTTTAATTCCAATACAGAAATAGGGTTTTCCCACCCTTCTACAAGCCAGGTTAAATGCTTGTGTTCTCCAGCAGCATCTTAGTAAGATGTGTCCAGAAAAAAAGAAATGTATGCATTGTTTGAGGATATCTTCTGTTTTGGCATATGCTTCCTTGACTACACAGATTAACAAACTTTCGAGGAAACACGAAAATCGAGTGAGAAATAACTAAAAGCAAGCAACTTTTTGGCATTGGAGGAACAGAGCGGTGGTTCGGTCACTTGCGTCTCCGTGGAGCTCACATATAGGGATCCTCCACCGAATAGTCTCGATAGTATCGGTTCGGCCTCTTAACACATCGATGCATTCAGATGCAGTGATAGTGATAGGAGTTGTTTCAGAGCGCTCTGGAGACCTCCCTCAAAAGCATTTCCTACAGAGCGGTAAAGTACTGTGATTTGTTCCAGCTTTGACGGTTGTGGCGTAGTCCAATGGATAGGATGGAATGGAATATACTTCTAAAACGTCATTCTGACCTGCATGTCCAACTTATCTGTATTTTTACTAAGGGATTGACTACTTAATGTTATGTATTTTTGAGATGCGAGCTTGCGAGCATCCAGACCACCAAACTATACACTTCATTCTGATCTACATGTCCAACTAATCTGCATTTTTACTAAGGGATTGATTGCTTGATGTACACAGATACATGATACACAGCATTCTGATCTATTTGTGCGAATTCATGTGCATTCTACTTGTGTGAATACATGTTGAGGTGAGTGAATATATTCATTTCTCTAGTGACTTGTAGCTGTTCTTCGAACATTGTTGAACTTAAATGTTTAAAATCATTAAATATTATTATATGTTTGGTAATTAAAAAGTGGAAACTGAAGGCTCCGAACACTGAAAACTTGATGTTAGTCATCCGTTAATCTCTTAATTCCATGAGGGTCGGGTAGTTAATCAGCTTTGGTAATCAGATCATCAAGATTTGACTGTCGATTTAAGCAACGACGGGTGTTGGGGAAAGAAAAATCGCTCTAACGTCTGATTAAGCTTAAACATAATTAATACCTCGTTAGCGCTAATCTTGTTTAACTCAAACGGTGAAACTGGCCCAAAGAGTGGAACGAATGCCAAGAGGGCGATTGGAGAGTGAAGAAGGAGCAATTATAGGAGAAGGTGACCACCCAGCCTGGAAACTACGGTCAGAAAACAGACACAACAACAACCTCCTAGGTTCATGCTGGCATGTTATTGGTTACTAGCGTTACTAGATACTGGTTAGCGGTTACCGAGGTGCACAGAGTTGAGTGCAATTGGAAAATTCAATCAATTTTCTCGAAGTGTGTTTTATACGTCGATTTGTGATTAGTGTTGTTGTACTACTTGGACACCACAATGAAGATTGAGGAAGTGAAAAGCACAGTGAAAACCCAAAGGATCTCGAGCCATTCACACATCAAAGGACTTGGTTTGGACGAGAACGGAATCCCTATACAATTTGCTGCTGGTCTCGTTGGTCAGGAAAATGCTCGAGAGGTGAGTTATTCTTCAATTGAATATTTCTATTCACCGCATGAGTTTGCTTTCTGTAAATGTGACTGTACCTAAGGAATAGTCGATCTGTCTAGGTTATATTTTCATATCTGGGGATCTTGGTTCATGCTGCCTGGGCCATTCATTTGAGTATCAATAATTAAATAATTAGGTATAATTGTTACCTATTTATATTCAAAGGGCCAATGTACCTACGTAACCCTTTATTCTGCTAGATATGTAGCTAGGGATTTGTATAATTTACACACACACATGATGTCTGTATTGCCTTTCTGTTTGCATGATGTATATGGTCAACATTATCATTCTCATTCCAACCTTTCTTTATAATTTTATGCAGCCTCTAAGGGGATTTTCTTGAAATACATGCTCTGTGAGATTAGATGAGAGAATCTTATCCAGAAAAGTTGGTATTGTATTGATCCTACGGTGGATGGTGGTAATAGGTCGGAGAGCGAAAGTCAACCCTGAAGTCCCCTCTACACAGTGGCCTATGGCGGCCGAGCGATTTTGAGTCGAGGCTAGCGAAGCTTGATGGCTATGAAGAACTGAGCCACCGCCACACAGTGGGACAAAATGTAATTCTGGCGAACAAAATTACTTTATAATTGGCTATTCTTATAGGAAATTTCACGCTCATTCCGAGTATATCTCGTGTTCCTATATCTGAAATAGTTTCTTAACGCACTTTTTCAAGCAAAACTTGGAAAAAAGTTTTTGACGTATTCTTCAAAATTTCGCTTTTAACAATTTTTCATCTGCAGAAAAGTTGTAGAGAGTAAATATTTGTGTCGAATGGTCAAAAGAAATCGAAAATTTGATGGAGAATATGAAAGAAGTAGCTTTTTAAAGTTTTACATGGCCGGAAAATGCATGTTTTTGAATTGTTGTTTTTGAAATGATTTTCAGCGGTTATCAAAGTTACAGAGAATTACATTCTGCGTCGATTGATCGCAAGGAATTGAAAATGCGATGTGAATTAAGAGTGTTGTGATTTTTTAAAGTTTTTCCGTTATTCATTTTTCTACTTTTATACTGCACTGATTCCACAGAACTGTAACGGCCCAAAAATATTTGATACCTCGACAGGAGTTTGAACTCGCGTCGTCACAACTACGAGAAATTACGGGAAATTCCTCGGAGTTGCGACACTCTAACGATCAGAGCTATGAGGCCAGGGTGACCAAACCTCTTCGACTGTGAGAGTTATTTTCCTGGAGCATAACATTTCCCCGGAGTCAAATACCAGCCGTCTCGGCTGGTTTGGGGTCGGACGAATGACGAAGTGTAACTGCAGGCCGCTGGCTCAGCAGATGCTCGCTGGAACAAGTCAGCAGTCGAGCGAGGTCATTGTCACAGTGTGTTTTGACTTAAGTGAGAGAGGAAATGAAAGGCATAACAACAGGAAATGTGATGTGTACAGTCTTTTGGCTCGAGAGGGATTTAATTAATTATTGTTTCGTATGATTTTAGGGTCCTATTTCGACTGCGCCTCTGTAACGGGCTAAAAATATTTGCTACCTCAACAGGAGTTCGAACTCGCGTCGTCACAACTACGAGAAATTATTATTAATTTCCCGAAGTTGCAACACTCTAACGATCAGAGCCATGAGGCCAGGGTGACCAAACCTCTTCGACTGTGAGAGTTATTTTCCTGGAGCGTAACAGAACCTAACAGGACCAAAAATTTATTATTGATCTTCATTCTAGATACCTTACTGAACATTTTACAATAGATTTTATTTGCCCGAAATTGCCTCTAAGGACGTCGTAGAAGTTTGAAAGTTCTGAAAGAAAAGAGCCAAAGAAAAAATAAATAAAATTTATACGAAAATTCGCTTAAAAAAAATGTATAAAACTTTGACACCCACTACAGAAAAGACAAACTCAACAAGAAAATTAAGAAATATGAAAACAACGTAAATTTGACGGACGCATAATTAACAAAAGCTCCAGTCTTACAGCATGAGCGAATTTCCGTAAATTATTGCATATTAATATGTTACATCTTTTTAAAATTTAAGCACTTTGGGAGCAAAGGACTCCCAATTTAATGGCAAACAACTAGTTGTAAATGAGATATATAAATAAGATTTACATACTTATCCTGAAGATTTACTTCAAGGAGATACGTGAGCCAAGCCGCTTCTATTTTATTCTTCATTCAATTTTATCTTCAAAGTTGGGGAAGCAATGTATTCAGTTGTCGGATACTAAGAAACTATACACTGCTCACAAACAACTTCTTATTTTTAGCGAATGTTGACAAAATGTCAATAGCTATAATTGCATTTTTTCTGATTTAAGTTTTTCTAGATGTTGATTTAAATCACCATTTAATTGGTTGATTTTAATTGTGATTAGGCACCCCCAACCCACACCGCAACCTGGCACTCCGGTTGTCAACCCTGATTAGGCACCAACATAACTTTTATATGGGTGCTAAGCCATGTGTTTATTCATGGCAATAAGTGTGCTGATGCTCTAGCAAGGAGAGCCATTGGTGATAACTCGATCAAAATGTTGCCTAGATGCACATAGAGCAGCAGTTCCCAACCTGGGGTACATGTATAACCCCTAGGGGTTACGTGGTGACCTCATTGAGGACTTGCAAAAAATAATCCGTAATGACGGATATAATAAAATCAATTCGTTGTCTAGTGGTGAGTAAGGTTCTATGTCGTGTTGGGCTGTGTACAGTTTTCGTCATATACATGCGCATCCGTGGGTGCAGCTGTATGGCTACTGTGTGACTCACACGCTTAACACTCAACTACCACCACACTACTAATACAGCAGTCAGTATGCAGTGTCCACTTGCTTTGGTCAGTTGTGTTGTGTTCTTTGTTTAAAGACTGAGTGTATCAGTTTCAGTTAGTTTTATACCAACAGTGTGATAGTCACGGTTAAGTTGTTGAAAGCTGCAAAAGTGAAGAAGGACAGCCCTGCAGCGGTACATATATCTAATGGCCAACTAAATAATTCCAAGGAAAATACACTTCTTGAAAACTTCTATATGCAATCTGACACACTATATGTGTTCCATTCTGATACTTCTATATGTATATTGTAATAACATTTAAATTGTAATATTTATCTAAGTATACTACATTCAATGTCTTCAATTAAAAATTAGGTGTTCAGCAGAAATTATCGTGTTAATATTTTATTTCCTTAGCTAAATTTCCATTCATAGGTGTCGACCTGTTCAAATATTGCGATAGATGTGTATTACACCCTTCTCTATGACTGTACAGTACAGAAAGTAGGTAGAACTTTGGGGGTACTATGTCTGTAAAATATAGTTTAAGGGGTACGCAGAAGAAAATAGGTTGGGAACCGGTGGCATAGAGGATCAGATCTTCTGCATACAGCATAAAGCCAAATTCCATCTGGTTCGAGCAAAAGTAGGGTAATGTCACTGGTCTGTGTGAAGTCTTTCAGGACCTTTGTCTGGTTGACCTTTTCAAGAGCCCAACTTGCAAGGCGGGACTGAATAGTGGTCAATCGGGTTGCCACTAACCATACCCGTCTTACCCACAAGACACCTGTCAGACCTAGACCCAGTAGCTCGTGATGTTGTGTGTGGCTCGTGATGAAAAATAGCACGAGAATCATCAGAAAATTTCGTCACTCGTAAAAAATGTCGCTCCTCAAAAAAATACCTAATGCTTTTCAAGGTTGTGTGCCAAAGCAGTCATGAAAATTTGAAAAAATCGAAGCTTTCCAAAAATGGACTATGTTCTCTTTTGATAGATTACCTACTCCTCAGATATTCTGTGGAAATTAGAAATGAGGAAGGTTTACTTCGGGCATTGGTTCAGGTTATCCTATCAGAATACACCAAGCGCATTCGGACAGACACACACAGTTTAGGGCGGACACTAGTAAAGTCGTCCCTGGTTTTCCTATACAAAGAAATATAGCCCCCTATATATTTGAAATGTCGTCCCCTTTGGACACTTTCGGCCCCATAGACATTCGTAATTTTGTCCCTGCCAGGATTTTTCTAAAAAGTTTTTGAAGGATTTTGCATAATCACATTTTGATAAAAGTTTGTACATGACATGAGAAACATCAATAATTTCACAATAATACAGCACCTGTTTGTCAATAAGTACCTATACGGCAATGTCAAGCACCCCATCAAGTAAAAATGATACATATAAATAATAATAATAATACCAATGGGTCGCTGTTCTTTGGTCATTCTCTTTTTTTTTTCTCTTTCACTACTACGTGCTGAAGTTTGTGACTAATCACTTTGATGAATTGGTACAACGTGAGTTTGCCCTCATCGTACTTATGACGTTTGCTGAACCTTCCTTTTGATAGACCTCCTCAACTCACATTTCACTTGCTCTTGTTCCACCCCACTGTGCGAATGTATGTCGGTCGATTCCACCAAATACTTACCCAATATTTTTAGGAAGGATCTACAAATACCCCTTCTTGCACACGTCCATTTCTCCATGTTGCTGGCCAGCATTTTTTTGAAATAAGAATTTGTGGCTGTATCGGAATATAACATTGCCCCCACGCTGACTACTACTTTCAACAATGACTGGCTCAATCGCACCTAAGTCAACTGTTTACTGATACGTTGAGATAGCAATCCGCGTATCAATATTGGTGCTGTGAGTGTTCTAGAGTAGGGGGACGAATTTACAATCTCGACAACCAAGCGCCCTTCACCTTGGGGACAAACTTACATTTCACCCGGGACAAAACTTCATGATATTCCTCTGGCGGGGTCGAGTTTCCCATCGCCATCCAAGACTCAATCCTGGACGGTTCTATCCCTTCATTATTAAAAATAATGGACCTAAAATCGAAAACTTATATATCCCAAAGGGATGAAATTTGAGTATTTTTTATTATTAAGAACAAAAGGAGGAAGTGAGATAATGAACAACGAGTGGTTCGTATCTTGTCCTAGAGATTGAGAAAGGAAACATTAATTACATGGACGCGTGGGAAGCATGGTAGTTCCTTTTGCCACCAACACATCGAACTACCATGGAGATAGAACTGTAAGTTGGAAAGTTTGTGGGAGGCCACTTCACATGACATACCGGTGCTATGGATTCAAAAGGGTATCAAGAAGCAAATTCCCTGTGTCTGGAGTATGCTAACTCGTTTGCTGAAACCTGTCAAGCGTCAGGTTCTGTGCGATCTGCGGTACATGTGTGTGTCTGTACTGCTACATGCAGTTGGTACAGGTTCAGCTCATCTTACAAAGGAGGACTTCGACCAATCCGATTCAAAAGACAAGAATAAGTAGACATGGGCATCCCCAATCGTACTTTTACAGAAAAAGTATGGATTTACAATATTTTATGTCGATTACAGGTGTCTTGATTTTGATAGAATTTTATGCGCTTCAGACTAAGTTCTATAATTTATCCTGTGTAATATCCCAGCCACATTCCAACGTTTAATGGTAGCTGTCTGACAACCAGAATTTGATTTAGTATACCTTGGTGGCATCGTTGTGTTTGGCCGAGATTTTTATCTGTATTGGTCAAATTAGAACGGGCAAAAGAGAAACCAGACGAACTAAGAAGAGCAAGTTCATGTTCTGAATTATCCATAAAAGAGTTTTATGATATTGCCAGGCCTCTAAATAGACTAACTGTTGACTATACGAGGTTTGTGTGTATTGGATGATACTTGTGAAAACAGTTTTGACTCATTTAAGGCAGCAATGACATTGGCACCAGTGCTATGTTACCCAAACCTGCTGAAGCCATTCCCTCCCGGTTTTCATGCGAGTACTCTTACCATTATAATTCAGGTGTTGTTGCTGTCAAGATTAGTGAAACCAGAAAGTGTTGTTTTTGTTTTTGTCATGAAAAATCAAATCTAATTGAGTAATATCACGTTCAGGTACGTTATTCTTTCAGTATTTTCTTCAAACTCAGCTCATTCTTTGACTTTAAGCTTCGGGAAGGACTAGAATCCTAAAAGTTTGTCTTTTATAGAAGAATCTTATGTAGACAATATTGATGCTAGATGATGGGCTTTCATATGATGTTTAAATGTTCTGACAGGCTGCAGGAATCGTTGTGGAGATGGTGAAATCCAAGAAAATGGCTGGTAGAGCAGTTTTGATGGCAGGTCCTCCTGGAACCGGTAAAACTGCTATAGCATTGGCAATGGCTCAGGAACTTGGTAACAAAGTAAGTGAAGTAGTCATAGATGTTGCTATTGGGATTCGGGATGATAATACAT
This sequence comes from Adelphocoris suturalis, assembly GCA_030762985.1. NCBI lineage: Eukaryota > Metazoa > Arthropoda > Insecta > Hemiptera > Miridae > Adelphocoris > Adelphocoris suturalis. The sequence goes on from CM061040.1 coordinate 35,041,551, forward strand.
AACTCATACATAATGTTGGATACGACAAATTATAGTGTCTGAGAGATATCTTGAGACTCGAGAAAATGCGATGTTGCCGAAATGGAATCAGAATGACAGGAATATTCGTTTTCTACCCTTTGGGCCATAGCATCCATGTTCTGTGCGGCAACACTATGCTTTGTTCAACCCCTTCCCTTCTCCCTCTCGTCTCAAGATATTCCTCGGACACTGTAGTTTTGTGTGTTGAGTGCATGCTGCATTAAGCGCATATACCCACTGATAGGAGAACATCCAGCATGCGTGAGATGAGTGGAGGTGAATGAAAATTGAATAGTTTTTCAGGTTTGAGTTCTGATTTTGCACAAGTTTGGATCACTTTGTACATTGAAAATTAATTTACATTTACATTAAAAATGTATATTAATAAGAATGCTCCTTGTCAAATTTCAACTTCCAAAGGTGAACAGTAAAGGGGTGTTATGCTGGACAACTGCTGGTGGTATGCTGTGGTATACACAGGTCTGGTATGGAGGTACAACAGGCAAAAGTATTTGAATTGGTAGTGGTATGGCGTATTAATACAAGAAATCAATATATACACTTAACCTATGACTTATAGCCATGCTTAAACTCTATAAATAGGAAAAATTTAATGTAAGTTCGAGATTCCACTGATAGGAAATCATAGTGGAAAAATGTTTTCGTATTTGCAATGAAGAAGTCTAAAAAATCTACAACGATTTCATAATTTCTCCCTTGAGAGGGAAAAACATTAAATCATGTTTAATGTATTTCCCTCGCAAGGGAGAAATTAGATATAGTTTTTTAAGGTGAAGAAAAAAGAAAAGATTCTAATTAACCAAAACAATTTATTATATTTATATACATTTTTATTTTACCATTAGATATTTCCGATGGGACTCATACCAAAGTACGCTTGCATACGAGTCTGCAACACATTGGGACATTTTATGTCTTTAGTTGCAGACTCGTATGCAAGCTCTAAGAGCCACTCAGCTGATCCGGACCCTGGGCATCGTCAAGTAAATGTCCTAAAGAGGCTACATACGAAATTACAGCTTCCTAGAGTGTAAAGCATAGAAATTAGCTCTAAGAGCCACTCATCTGATCCGGACCCTGGGCATCGTCAATTAAATGTCCTAAAGAGGCTACATACGAAATTACAGCTTCCTAGAGTGTAAAGCATAGAAATTTAGAGTCGCTTTTAGAGTCACTCATCTGATCCGGACCCTGGGCATCGTCAAGTACAAAATTACAGCTTCCTAGAGTGTAAAGCATAGAAATTAGCTTTAAGAGCCACTCATCTGATCCGGACCCTGGGCATCGTCAAGTAAAAATGTCCTAAAGAGGCTACATACGAAATTACAGCTTCCTAGAGTGTAAAGCATAAAAAATAGCTTTAAGAGCCACTCATCTGATCCGGACCCTGGGCATCGTCAAGTAGATGTCCTAAAGAGGCAACATGCGAAATTACAGCTTGCTAGAGTGTAAAGCATAAAAAATAGCTTTAAGAGCCACTCATCTGATCCGGACCCTGGGCATCGTCAAGTAAATGTCCTAAAGAGGCTACAAGCGAAATTACAGCTTGCTAGAGTGTAAAGCATAAAAAATAGCTTTAAGAGCCACTCATCTGATCCGGACCCTGGGCATCGTCAAGTAAATGTCCTAAAGAGGCTACATACGAAATTACAGCTTCCTAGAGTGTAAAGCATAGAAATTAGCTTGTAAGAGCCACTCATCTGATCCGGACCCTGGGCATCGTCAATTAAATGTCCTAAAGAGGCTACATACGAAATTACAGCTTCCTAGAGCGTAAAGCATAGAAATTAGCTCTAAGAGCCACTCATCTGATCCGGACCCTGGGCATCGTCAAGTAAATGTCCTAAAGAGGCTACATACGAAATTACAGCTTCCTAGAGTGTAAAGCATAAAAAATAGCTTTAAGAGCCACTCATCTGATCCGGACCCTGGGCATCGTCAAGTAGATGTCCTAAAGAGGCAACATGCGAAATTACAGCTTGCTAGAGTGTAAAGCATAAAAAATAGCTTTAAGAGCCACTCATCTGATCCGGACCCTAGGCATCGTCAAGTAAATGTCCTAAAGAGGCTACAAGCGAAATTACAGCTTGCTAGAGTGTAAAGCATAAAAAATAGCTTTAAGAGCCACTCATCTGATCCGGACCCTGGGCATCGTCAAGTAAATGTCCTAAAGAGGTTACACACGAAATTACAGCTTCCTAGAGCGTAATGCATAGAAATTAGCTTTAAGAGCCACTCATCTGATCCAGACCCTGGGCATCGTCAAGTAAATGTCCTAAAGAGGCTACATACGAAATTACAGCTTCCTAGAGTGTAAAGCATAAAAAATAGCTTTAAGAGCCACTCATCTGATCCGGACCCTGGGCATCGTCAAGTAAATGTCCTGAAGAGGCTACATACAAAATTACAGCTTCCTAGAGTGTAAAGTATAGAAATTACCTATTAAAATGATTTAACCACCGCTTCACAAATCAAACCGTTCTCGCAATATTCGGATCACCTGCTATGAATCAAATCATCGAAACACCAACTCAATGAAATCATCAGAAATTAACAAGCGGTTGCAATCATGTTCACAATATCAATGATTGAGAATGATCACCTGGGTGTACACAATTATTCAAATAACCATGCTCATAACTCAGCTTGTTGGCCACGCACTTCGCAGTAGTTAACATAATATGGTTGGATAAATCGAGAGCTTTCGAACGAATGGTCAACGAATTTTGTGGGATGAAAAACGACGAAGTACCATTTCCCTAGCAACGACTCGGTTGTAAGCGGAAATCATCAGAAAAAAAAAACGTTGCAGATTTGCGTGTCGGAATTCACAGAACGACCCCCAGCCCTAAAACATTAAACATGTTAAAACTTCGTACCTACATGCTACTACAATCACAACTAAACGAATTTGTATTAAATGGAAAATAATATCTACTGGGGGAAAAATGCCAGTCGATTCATACATTATTATGGTTATGAAAGAGAAAGGGGGTGGGGTAAATCTTTGCTTTGTCATTTTAGGTTATAATTAATGGGGTACATACAGTAAAATTATGATCTATTTGCCATTCTCACCAAAATCGTATACAATCTATGGGGACTTCCCAGTAATCCACACATTACTTACCAATATGATTTACGTTGTTCGGTTTGTCGCCAAAGTGACTCCCTAAATTTCCAGTTGCAAACTACTGCCGTCTACTCCAGAAGAATAGGAAAAGGGGGTGTAAAAACAGCGGTTTTTAAAATTGTCTCCCTCTTTTTTCTACCACTTTTTGGCTTTTAGCTCCTAAACTTAGTTACTATCTCTTGTAGTTCAAAGGTCGGTAAAAACCTCTCACAATCGTACAAAAGTAAATAAAAGAAAGATAAAAACTTAACTACCGAATCAAAAGTGCCTCGACAAAAAGGGTGAGACAATAGGGTGATGAAAGGTTGAAAAAAATGTAACTCCGTCTGTGCACTTTAGAAAGAAAGGGTTTTGATTCACTAGGCCACCATCAGATTGCTGGAGAATGTCAAAAACGAATAAGAAACATAGTCCCGAATATAAACGGAACTGGGCAGACCTGTCCCACGAATGTAGGTCCGAATATATTCCAGATCTGGGCTTGTTACACATAAATAGGTCCAAATATATCCGAACTGGCCCTGAAAGCATTAACCTTTAATTGTTTCTCCGCAGGGAGTCCTACGGTCATCTGGAGTGAATTGAACTCAAAACCTAGGAATGGAATCGTAGTTAATGGGGATAGCTGGGTTTTGGTTTCGTGTTCTATAGATCCTAGAAATGAAAATAATGAAGCCGCGATCCTCATGGATCGTAAGCAATCATCAATTAAAGATGATAAAAACAAACTGTCATCCATATAGCTAATCACCATTAATTTTTGATGGTGACATAGTAGTTTATGAAACACAAAAGTTGCTGAAGCAGCTTAGAGTTTTCTGTCCTAGATCCATGTTGAAGACTATTGAGAATTGAACGGAATGCGCGAGAAATTTGAAAGACATCAAGGGAATTAAATTAAAATAAAATATTTGAGCAATAGAAACTAGAGAGGGTTGTTTCAAGCTTGCAGTGAATACAGAAGTGAGGACGCTATGCTTCAGCATGGTGGAGCGTGGGGAGGTGCTGGGATACCAGCATGGAAGAGCGAAAAACTTCATTTTCCTTAAAAATACCATACCAAAAGATACCATGCTTTGTGTGCTCGTTATTATTATTATTATTATTTATATTCTCAGCAATAAACTTGATGTTGAAAGGCATGCACGGGCAAAACCAAGTGCAAACCTTACTATTTATATGAAACATTAGCGGAAAAATCTTCTGACAATGCTTGTAGCGTCGAGAATGTCAGCCTTCTGCATCTGATGATAGATATTCTTCGGAAAACCTAGGCAATCCAAGCTTTGGAACAGCGACTTTGGGATAATTCCAGTTGCCGAAATCACTATGAGAATTATTGCTACATTTTCATTCTTCCATAGATTTTCAACTTCCTCTTTCAAGCGTTGGTATTTGTTCACATTTTCTGAAATGGTTTTTAAAATGTTGGTGGTGTTGGTAACTGGTATATCAATAAGGAAAGCATGATTATCTCGCTTCAAACGCAATCCAAGATCCTGTGTGCTATGCTCCACACTCCTATCGTTTAGTAAGGTTTTATTGAAGAGAAGTTGATATTCTTCGTTTCCTAAGACAGGATCAGGCTTGCACCGATAATATGGTATTTTTTCTCTCAATAATTTTAGTTTAAATGCCAGCTCTTGATGCAATATCCCAGCCACATGATCATGCCACTCCAGATAGGTAGTGCCCACTAACATTGAACACCCTCTAGCAATGTGCTGAATCTTCTCGGAGGTTGAATGACAAAGGCGACAGTTATCATCTTCGATGTAGGCTTCGGAAGCGTTCCTTGAATACTTCAAAATTGGATATTAAAGTTGTGGAGGAGTTTTATGATTCCCTTATCCCGTCCACTGATGTTGATGACGCTGGAGTGAGATTTTGCGGTGCCTTTGACCCTGCATTGGACAGGGAGATTGTGATGGAGGAGCTCACTGAGGTTCTAAACTCCTTACAAAGTAATAAAGCAGCGGAACGGATGGTGTGATTTATGAATTTTGTAAAAACCTTCTGGAGTGCTGGCTCGTCTTTATTCTGGGCCTCTTTAACTTGCTGTTGAGTAGAAGGTACATACCTAGCGTCCCAGCCCAAATAAGAACGTTTTTGCTTTACAAAAAATGAGACGCTTCAAACGCCCAGAATTACAGAGGAATATCACTCCTTAACACAATTCTTAAGATTTTCAATTCAATTCTGTTGAACAGATTACTCTCCTTTGTGGAAAAATATCATCTTCTCCCTGAGAACCAGTGCAGTTTTCGTAAGGGACCTGGGTGCGTCGATAATATTTTTACCTTACAAAGTTTAATCTCTATAAATACTAGACTCTTCAAAAGGAAAGTGTTTTTGTGGCTTTCATCGATTTTTCCCGTGCCTTTGACATTTTAGTTTATGATAAACTTTTGGCGAAGTTGTATAATCTCAATGTCAGTGCTAACTTCATAAATACTCTGAAATCCCTGTACAGCAACTTGTCTTTCAAGCTTCGTGTGGACGGCGTTGATGCTAAACCTTATCGTTGCTTGGAGGGTGATGTGTTGTCCCTAAGGTGTGTGACCTTAGGGTTTTGCAGGGTGATGTGTTGTCTCCGCTTTGCTTTTCCCTATTTATTTCTGATTTGGACATTTATTTGCGTGAAAGGGGTCTGAGGGGTTTGTATGTTGACGGCAATCACGAGGTCATCTCAATTCTGTATGCCGATGCTATCTTACAGCTATGCAGAAATGAGGAAAATTCTCGAGAGCCTTAATTCTTACTGTGAAGAGCATGCCTTAAAGGTGAACCACCCGAAGTCTAATGTGGTTGTTTTCAGAAGGCACTATATCACCTCGTTATAAGTTTTTGTGCGGAGATTCAGAAGTCCCTATACCTATTTTAGCCAGTTCCTATACCTATTTAGGAGTGGAATTTCTTACCTCCGGACTATTTGTTCAACATGCTAGGGATTGCGTTGGGAGAGGAGAGACGGCGGCCCGGGGTCTGCTGCCTATGCTTCATAAAGTCCGTGGGGGCCCATTCTCATTGTGGAAAATTGTGGTGGGTTCGTTGGTTCTATCATCTTCCCTATACACCGTAAAAATCATGGGGTGTTTCGCTTTGCGATGTTCTAGAAAAAATTCAACTTAGAGCCTACAAAACTATTCTGTTTCTTCCAAATATACCCCGGACTACATCATTCGCATCGAACTAACAATCCCACATTTGGAAGTTAAATTGTAAATTGAAATTTGGGACTATAGAAGATTCTAGGCTCCCTAAGCTCTGCTTTAACCGCCTCCTTGCTCTAGATGATTCAAAGCCTGACCCTCAGTACAACTGAGCCTCCCAAATGTGCGCTTTGTTCTCCAAATATGAAGAGAGTTGTATCTGGCCGTCTCAGAATTATCATAATTTTACCCGGGAGAGTTTGTTGGAGAAAATTGCGCTGTCAGGATTCCTCATTCAGGCCTATATACAAGATTTATTTCCCACGAGGGGGCGAATCTCCCTCTTATCTCAACTTTGACATAGATTCATATTAAGAGGCTTCTCGCCCAGATCAGGCTAATGGGAAATTTCTATGCTAAGCTGAGTGTACGAGGCTTTGTGGTGAAATTTTATACCACTGTAGACTGCCCACTGTGTTATCATTTGCCTTATTCAGTCTTCCATTTCCTCTGCGTTTTCCCTGTCCTTCGTGGCGAGAGATTCTCTTTCTTTCTTGAAAATGAATTATCTTTTGATTAGCTTTCTTCTTTACTCTCTCTTGAAGACATACTATATTGCAAGAAAATGTTCTTCTTCGTTAAAAATTGTATAAGGTCTAGGGTTTTTTTCTTGACTGAGGGATTTTTGTACTAATTTTCTGTCATCTTTTCTGTATATTTTCTCCTTTCTTTTTTTCTCACTTCGTGTGATTTTCTAATGATGTAATAGTGTACTTGCGTTGCATTCTTCTTTATAATGTATTCTTTATACTATATTGAATTACCTACTGTCCTTTGTGCAACATTTTCTTCACCTGATTCTCATTATTCAATATGTACATATTGCTTGCACTATATCTATAATTCTTATAGCGCTCTAATTCTTGTATGATTCGTAGCATTATTTCTTTTCATTCAGCATACAGATTGTTTTTCCTTTCTCTCTTTCTTCTTAAATCTTCTACCTTGATTCCTTTTTTATTTTTCATTTTTGTTTAACTGGGGATTTACCTAGATTTCATTTTAAATTGTCGCTGCCTATACTATCTTTTGTATCGCCGGAAGGCTTTTAGAATTGAACAATTTCATTTCATTTCACTTATAGTCGTGTTTTGAAGTTTTTAGTGATTTTTTAAGCACATTTTTTGAAATTTGACCAATTTTATGTGCTCAAAAAATTCTTGGCGACTAACTCATCCTTTCGTTTGGAAAGCTCGATTTTTTGGGACAAGATCAAAGTTTTTATCACAATCCTAAGGAGATTTATCGCCTGGAATGACACATACGTGTCTATGAAAAAGCATTAAACTTCAGCATTAGTTTCAGAATGTCTCAAAACGGATTTCAGTGAAGACCAATTTCGAAAATTCTGATCTTAACATTTTTGGAGCCATTAAAATAGCTTAATTTTGTACGAAAATTCGATAAAATGGCTAGAAACGGCTAAAAATCGTTTAATTTATATTTTAAGCAGACTTTTAGTCAAAAGAAATGGAACAACAATGAACAAGAGCATTAAGAAATTTTATGCACAAAATTATACTGAAAAATTACTTGAATTTCGTATTTGTTAAAACCGATAAAAACTTCAAAAAAGCTAATAATTCAAAATGATTTATGAATTGCAGAATATTTATTTACATCGAGTTTTTTGCTATGAAATTAGTAGTTAACAATTTCTTTGCACTCAAAGTGCTCAAATTGCAAAACGATGTAACATAAGATATTATGATAATTTATGAAAATTATATCATGCTGCATGACGGGTTTTCGACTTTTTTCTTGTTGCCCGGATTATATCACTGAACCCATTTAATTCTGAAATTAATTTTTCTAAAACTGATTGGTGTTCTCAGGTTGCAGGCTCTAGCCACAGTATTTCCTTTATATTCCCCATAAAGTGTTTTTCAATCCGAATAGGTACCTACTTGATTCTTTGTTTCTCAGGTTCCGTTCTGCCCCATGGTCGGTTCAGAAGTATTCAGCTCTGAAATAAAGAAAACGGAAGTCCTGATGGAAAACTTCAGACGTGCTATTGGTCTCAGAATCAAAGAAACCAAAGAAGTGTTTGAGGGAGAAGTAACGGAATTGACACCTTTTGAAACCGAAAATCCAATGGGAGGTAAAATAGATTATCCTCACCTCTTCTTGATCAAAAAATGCACAAATCCTACCACGTTTTTTATTATGTTACCTAAGAAATATGAATACTTATCTAATGTTGTTGAATTCTACAGATCATAGCAAGGATGTTTAATTTTTATATTCTAGGATTGGGGAAAACGGTTTCTCACGTTGTTATCAGTTTGAAAACTGCCAAAGGAACAAAACAACTGAAACTGGATCCTTCCATTCACGAAGCACTAACCAAAGAGAAAGTCGAAATCGGTGATGTGATTTACATAGAAGCCAACAGTGGGGCAGTCAAACGTCAAGGACGGTCTGACACTTATGCCACCGAATACGACCTTGAAGTAGGTAGTTGTTACAAATTATTTGAAAATCATTATTAAGTTAGTGTTATTTAGGTTTTAAAGACGCTTGGCTTAGCATAGATGGTGTTTTGTGCTCTAGTGGCAACCCAATTTTTTCTCTTTTTAGGTAATAAATGAACAATACCTCGGCCAATATATGATTATTGAGCCAAATTTCTTCAATTTTGGTTCAATTATATCGGTTAGGAGCTTCAGACTGCATATGACAGACTTTCCCCCCCTTGTTTTGGTTTATAAGTATGTTTTAACGTTTAAAATAACCCCTATTCACGTTATCTATGAATAACGCCGAATTACCACCAAGGCCAAACCAAAGAAGAAACGGCCTTTCTTGTTTGTGTTAAGAAAACGTTTATAGAAATATACAAGTAGACTGCAACATAAATGCGTGTAATAATCATATTATGATATCATTTTAATGGATCATAGAAAAGCAAAAAGCAATGGGCATGGGCGGGTTATGCACCCCCAACACTTTCTGACTTGTGATCACAACATTAAATCATCCCTTTACTATAACACTTAAGACAGGACTATTGATATTGGTCTGTGTTCACCCTCTGTCGGGACTCTACAGGTAGCGAAAGGTAGGAAATGCGAATAGGTAAGTTTTTTAGTCCCCCAAAGAACACCAATTATTGCAAAGGAAAAAAGGCTCCATAAGCTTGATTCTTTTTTGACCAGTACGTACGGTAAGGATAGGTGATTTTCAATGGAATTGTGTTGCCACATGGACAGAATGAAGAGGTGTTTGGCCAGTTAGAAGGGGGACAAAAAAGTTTGTCTTTGGAAGGGCAATTTTCAGTTTCCAGTTTTCAGAAAAATGCGAGGGCTCAAAACTTATTTTTTCTAGTATATATTGGTTATTCAGATTTTTAGAGGTCATTACTCATTTTCAAGTCTAAATTGCCAAATTTGAAATTGATACATCCATGTCACTGACAATTTTAATTTGATACATCCATGTTACTGACCACATTCATCGGTATGTTATCTTTTATTCATGGTCTTTGGACCATGGCTTTCCTGTGCCGCCATCCATTTAATATATTCATTTGTGATGTCCTAAATGCAGGCCGAGGAATATGTCCCACTTCCTAAAGGTGACGTTCACAAGAAGAAAGAGGTCATTCAAGATGTCACCCTTCACGATTTGGACGTCGCTAATGCTCGTCCTCAAGGTGGACAAGACATTCTGTCCATGATGGGTCAACTGATCAAGAGCAAGAAAACAGAAATCACCGACAAACTTCGTGTAGAAATTAACAAAGTTGTTAACAGGTTAGTTTTGCAACCCCCTTATTGTTACCTTGCTACTTTTTCCTACCTATAAATTGCATTAATATGTATAGATTTAGGGTATCAACTCATAAAGTGAGTTAAACTTGAAGGGAAAGTGTCCATTCTTCAAATTATTTGTAACAAAACGTTTCACTTTTTTTTGACCACTTGTTTTTGGGAAAGTAGGTTTTTCTTTATTGTTACCAATGTTATCATCCTAAAATTATATCGCTCCCCTAAATTGCGATGTAAAACCAATAAGAAGAATTGAAAAGTTGAATTTCCTTTCTCTTTGTAACATCAATTTGTTAAATGTCAGAGATAAGAATTTATGTACTCGAAGGTCCCAAAAAGACGAACAATAAAGAGAGAAACGAATTTTAAATTTTAGTAGGCAATGCAAATCTGTTCTGGAGAATGTTTGAGGAGGTACCTATGGTGCAAACTATACACTGCCGAAGTAAGAAGAATACAGAAAGATAGTGAACTACGAGGGCTACCCCAAAAGTAAGTTTCCCTATTTTCTTATAAGAAAACTGAAAGAGGTAGGAAGCTGTGGAAGGTCTCAATATTTTTGTTTGGGTCTAGTAGTAAGTAACTCTGCAACAGTTTCAGGTCTCCAGATCACATTGTTTACAAACTGCTAATTTTTTAACATGGTTACCTACCTTGAGTGTGTGGTTGATTACGAAGCGCGTTCTGTGGTTAAATTCCTGACGGGATAAAGCGTAACCCCGGCCGAAATTTTGTAATTTATGCCCGAATCGTGACTACAGACAAAACTTAGATCCATCATAACACCCCACTCACTCCAGAAATCAAAACGCAGAGAAAACCCCCAGAAAAGACTATCAAAAAAGCCTAATTTGGTGTTACAGCCCAAAAATATTTGATACCTCTGACTGAGTTGAAACTTGTGTCCTTACTACGAGTACTGAGGGGAAGTTTCTCTATTGTTGCAACTCTCCAACGGGTTGAGCTATGAGGCCGATTAATCAATCCTCTTCAACTGTGGGCTATTTTCCTTGCATAACATTGAGGTATCATCTAGGAAGATTATGGCAACTGTGTTTTGAGACAGTAAGACGGATAAAATGAAGCAACCTGGGTTGTTACGATGAAACTGCAACTTTTTAATGTCAATGCTCTGTCTCATTCCACAATATTGAAACAAGACCTGACAAAATTTTTGAGTGGGATGTTTTTCCTCATCTTACTTACTCCCCAGTCCTCGCTTCGAGTGATTACCAGCTGTTCCCAGTGATGAAAACTTTTTTGGGTTTCAAACGTTACAGTAGAAGGTTGGTTGTCAGGTACAAAAATTAACAGGTTGCAAACAACGTGATCTGGAGACCTGAAACTTCAGTGTTACTACTAGACCCATACGAAAATTTTGAGACCTACCCTAGCTTTCTACCTCTTTTAGTTTTCTCATTTAAAAAAAGGGAAAATTACTTTTTGGATGACCCTCGTGTATATTGAAGAATAAAATATCAAATCTCACTCAAAGGATGAGAATTGTTCATTTTATTGTTGTTCGTTTGGTTTTGTTGTTCCTCAAGAGTTATTCAGCAGATAAGAGCGCCTCCATACCACGTAATAGTTTTTTAGTAGTTCCAAAGTGGTTTCATTCAAATTTCAACTCAGGTTAAATGGGAAATGAATAGGCATCATACCCACCAGCCAGGGTTGCCAGGTGGTATGGGATAAAAAACCGGACACAATGAGAAAACACCGTTCAGACAAAGATAGTTTATTTCTACGCATGCAGTACAATATTATGGATAGGTATTAATTTTCCACATAAAACCATGTTCATCATCCCTCTGTATGCTTCATGTATTCGTTTCACTTTTTTTCTTCATTGAATCAATTTTCGTACACGTTTTAAGATATGTATAGGGGAAATCTAATGCTCGTTTTTACCTTGAACATCATTTTACCTGTATACTTATAAGATAAATCCGAGCTATTATTAACCTACGTCTAAAACTGAAAGAGAGAGTGGTCAACCAACGGCAAAGAAGAGGTCGAGTGTGCTATGAAAGAACGTGACAAAATTTCAAAAGTTCATGATTTAGGACATTGAGATGGCATAAACGAAACACAATCTTGATGTAGTTGGTTTAGAAGAGTCAAGGCAGCTTGTCGGTGGACTGAGTTCATATGGCAGCACCTATATGGCACTGTGCTAAAATATCGTAGATGGTTACCATCAAATCTTATTCATCTCAGTATATTATTTGGAACAACTCATACAAAAACTTAAGTACGGAAGCAATATAGTTGATACCTAATGAGGTTGGACATCCAGGACAAATAAAGACTTCTTGGAAAAATTAAAGAAAATAATGTCCCTCAAATATTGTGAAGTAGAACACGGAAGAGTGAAGTCATGTCAATGGGTGCAATCGAAGGAACGCTCTTATATTGATAGAGGGCAGCTAGTTATTTACAAAGGCAGTTGTCACTATTTCCCCTTATGGAAGACGCGTTGTTTGAAAAGAAAAAACTGTACATTTCCCACTCTTTCTGCAAAAACTGGACATTTGGTGTCCAGAGCGGCTTTCAATTTTGGCCTGGACAGCTTAGAGAAACCCCGGACTGTCCAGGCCAAAACCGGACAACTGGCAACACTGCCACCAGCTGGTATGATGCTGCATGAATACAATTTCTCTGGAAAAAAGTTTTGCCTATGGTTACTAGCTATGGAAAAAAACCTATGAAGCGCTCCTTTGTGTAAGGATATGTGGTTCCAGCTCAGTAAAACTGAAAGAAGGGGATAGAATATACTGTTTGGGTGGTATATTGAAATAATATCAGAGGAACTATAAATAACCATACTATTAGAGTAATGGTAAGTTAACACTTCATTATATGTGCCCTTTGGTGCAACTGCCATACACTCGTTGTATCTGAGAGATACACACGACAAAAATAAATAATACAATTGAATTCTTAGTATTTTCCTTGAGTAAAGGTGTACAGGCATATAAACAAGGGTATAAATATAAAAATTCTGCAAATTATTTCACAAGGGTTTATTAGTTCTGTATTCTGTATTGCTCAGGTCACTGATCTGTAATTGTTGAACGTAAATATTATTATTAATTGTAATTGATTATTAGTAATAGTAGTAGAATTAGGGCCACTTTCACCAACAACTTATAAATCCGAGATTGGCCAAACTCGATTAAATATAATCTCGAGGATCAAACCTTGGCGTCTTTCACCAACCCAAAATTCGTTTAAACCAAGATTGGAATAATCGAGTTTCCCTAACGGAGATTCCGGAAACTGTCCAATGAAAAATTGGACAATTTGAAACGACAGTTAGAAAACCCGCCATGTGTCCGACATATCAAGACAATAAAGCAGTGAATCACAACCATGACCCGTTTTTACCCGCGCCGTTTTTATCTAGTTACCTAGTTACTATCTACTCGCAACTTTTCGTTGACTTCCAACAAAGAAAGTGTGACACATCATTTGACGGAAGCAGGACAGTTGATCACCTTATTTAAATGTACATAAGTTATTTTATGTGGTATAGGTAGGTAGGTAGGGATAGCAATTCAACATTGTATTATAACGTGCAATCATCATCGATTATACTTTATTTTCCTACCATCCTACATCAATTTCGTATTATAATTCATCGATTTGATGGTATAAAAGCCTTTTTCCAACTTATACCTGTTCGAAGGGAACTCCAGGTGAGTGTCGATAAGCTCGAGGACTTTCAAAACTGTCGGTTTTGGGAGCCGGAATCTCCGCCGAAATTCGACGTCGTCCAACCCGTCAAAATGTGGAATGCGCCGTCGGATCGTCCTTGGGCGTCTTTGCAGGACATCGTTCTCATCCGAGGAATCAAATTAATCCGAGCGATAAATCGCGTGAATTCATCATCAAAAACTTGAATAACAATAAACTATATATAAACTATAATAATAAACTGTGAACCAAACTGTAGAGGTATGAGGAATCAGCTGTTGGTGCGCGGCCATTTTGCTCGATATCATTTTTATCACTAATCTGAGATTGGCAAGAGTTAACTGGCCGAGATTGGGAGATTAACCTCAAGCCACCTCGTTAGGAGTTTAAACTCGTAAAGTGGTTTGGTGAAAGACGATTAGCTGGAATCTCGATTATTTGTTAATCTTTTCTAACTTAAACTCGTTTATGTTGTTGGTGAAAGTGGCCCTTACTACATTTAGACACCTCCCGAGGAGATATTAATAAACCAGAGGAATTCAATGAAACACACTTACTAGTCCCCTACAAGTGTTGATATCAAGGTACAGTAGTACATCAGAGCCTTTAAGTTAGGCATCATATGTATGTTGACAGTTTTTACTCCATAGACAATCGACAAAGATTTAGCCGAATAGATGTTGTTACCTCCATGCAGGCCAATAGGCATGGAGGAAGGGAAGGAGGTAGAAGAAGAAGACAAAGACAAGATAAGGTATCACTCCTTGGTGGGTGACGTCACTGATTGTGGTTCACTGACATTCGCCGGAATCCCTTTCCTATAATGATGATTTCGACCAGTTTAAGTGGGTCAGTAAAATATGGACCGAGGAGGGGAATGTCTGACGTCGGGGAAAATTGTAGCGCGACGTGGGGCATTCCTATTCTGGTTGGAGAAGTGTTCAAGTGTTCAGGAGATCCTGATTTTTACCAGTAAAACTTGTAGTTGGTATTTTGTGAACCCGGTTCCCAACTCTGATGTTTGGTCTATGCTGTTGATTCTCCAGCATAGCACACTACAATGTTCATCGAAGTCCTGCAAGCCAAAGTCACTTTGTGATTAACATTCATGTTGTCAATAATTTGTTCCTCCTCCAACTCGTGAACCCTTCTGGAGCACCAACGGTTGGTCGTACAATGCTCTCAGGTGTTGTCATCCGATTCAACAAACTTGAGTTTTGTCTAAATCTAACGAAAAAAAAACTATCCAAATCATACATTTTTAAATACTAACATTTTTGTATGTGCAGTACCTGTGGGATGCATGCACAGAGACAAATAACGCCCTTAAATGCATGAGATGACCATTGGTGGTTTAGTTGAAGAATGTGACCTTGAGGAACAGGAGGGTGGGGGACGAAGTTCCCTATGAGGAGGGACCCTCGACTATGTATCTATCTGAAAATATAGTGTTGAAGTGGGGAACCCACTTCCATCTCTCGTATGGCCTGTTTTCGTGAGATGCTCTAGAAGTGTTTATTTTCTATTAATAAGATCTTGATGCTGCACTTATAATTTCTGACAACAGGTTGGTGTTTGATTCTATGTTTTATGATCAGGTTGACAATATTAATAATTAAATTTGCATTTTCAAAGAAAGAGGTTAACAAATAGGAAAGCTACAGGTTGGCTCACGATTTTGTGCCTGAAGTAGTAATTTTAAATCTTGAGAGTTTGAAGCTAAGTAAGGTGAAAGCTATATAGTTACACATTCAATGTGGATGACGAATACCCTTAACCCTTTCGCGACGGCCGCCATATTAATACGTCGGCACAGATGTCCTCCGTAACGCCTAACGACGTATTAATACGTCGGCACAGATGTCCTCCGTAACGCCTAATGACGTATTAATACGTCGGCCATCAAGTGCTCCGTAACGCATGCTTTCGCGTTTTCGAATTTCCCTCCATTCTATCGACTCTCATGCCATCCATTGAGAGGCATTGTAACTAACATTTACGTCTAGTATCTAATAGAATGCGCTGAGATCAAAGACATTGTCGAGAGTTTTTATTCACATCAAAATAGCAGGAAAAACGTTGACTTGGACACTGTTGTTTTTTGCCCGCATTCGGTCTTTGTCATAATTTTACTCATACCTGTTTCCATACTTGTACTTTCTTTTATGTTTTTATTCCTCACAGGTGGACGGATGAAGGAATTCCTAACGAAATAATTACTGGGAGTGACAGTGAGTTAGGTAGTGATTCAACAAACTTTTTGGATCAACTCAAAGACGATTGTTTTGACGATTTTCTCGATGATGGTGATCATGAAACTCGGGAAATTTCAAATTCTAATATTCTTGATCCAGTTCCGAAAAGCGAAAGTGGTTCACTGCGCGTGGAGGGCCAATTATTCAGGCACGGGGGGTTGGAGGGCTCCGAGGCAGTCAGGCCAGGCGTGTTGCAGTGGCTGAAGGACGCCTGTCACGAAGGGGTTAATCATGGCAACGAGACGTTCCAAACCCGACGCGAGCACCTCCCACCCTACTGCCTTTTCCCCTCCGTTTGTTCCCCTGGGTAACAACCGAACAGCTGACCCGTCTTATCACTTCTTATTGTTTAGGTTCTATTTAGATTACAGTTTTACAGTTACAGTACTTCGACATGCGTGTTTAGTTGATATGTACTTTTAATTGTATGTTATAAATGTAGTTTAAATTAAGTACTTTTATTATATGTTCCTCCACATGTATGTTCCTCCGTTTCTACATGCTATTTTGTTACCATTGCACGTACCAAACGAAGAGGAAATTCAATCTTCGCCGGCACATAGAATCTTGGCATGGTTCGGACAAAGTTAATTCGCCAAACAATGAATTTTTTATGTTTAGGAAAATTTCTTGAGTTTCATTACTCGTTTACTGAGATTTTACTTTACTCATTTCTAAGTCACTCTCTCTTCTAAGTCAATCTCTAAGTCACATAGAAAATGAGTGGTGGTAATTTATTGTTCCTCCTACATGGTAAAATAAAAGCTTTATTGTTCTATTAATTTGTCATTTTGCATCAATTTTATTTTCCCTACTTCATTTGAAATATGTGTTCAGATACAATGAATCAAAAGGTTGAAGATAGCAATAAATTTTTAGTTAAAAATGTTAACGTAAAATGTTGCTCTAATTTCAAAATTTATGAACTCGAGAAATGGCAAAAAATTCGTTAAACAAATTTTCTTTTATAATTTAATGGGGAACTTTCTTGTGTTGGAATTTCACACTTTTGACCCTAGATTCGGATTCAGCTTGAAAACCATCTACTACTAATTTGCAGCTCAAAATACTGTTTAGTTTGGCCAATAAACAGGTGATAAGATCACGCAAGTAGTAATGCAAGAGAGCTGAAGGTTCCTTCAGACAGGTGAGGGCCGCGACGTCATCGTGCAAATGAATTACAAAGCCGTATTACTGGTCTGATACCCACTTTTGGAAAGCTCTCGTAAAAAATAGCCATGCCAATTCCGCAGTGTTTTATTATTCATTTTCATTTTATTTTAAGATTAAAACATTAATTAAAAAGAGTTTGTCACCCTGGAAATTTGAACATTACCAGGCAGATTAGCTTCATGGAAGTATTTAATTTGAACTTATAAATTGCATGCTGAAAAAGTCATGAGTTACGGTATACCTTCATAAATGAATATCAATTAGAATTAATTCGGAAGTTCATGCTGCTTGACTGAAACTTTTAAAATCATGATCCTAATGTACTACGTAAATCTGAAAGATACGAAAAATAGCTTTAAAATACTGGCGTTCAAGTTCGATTCACTATTTGTTTGTACATTTGACATTAATTCCCTGCAGTTACGGATATTTACGGAGGTTGGCAACGCTGAGCTGTTGCTTTGTAGGGAGGAACATGTTGGAGTGGGAGGTGCTCGCGTCGGGTTTGGAACGTCTCGTAATCATGGCAGACCTCTCCTGGTGGATAACTAAGGAACTAACTTTAACATCGGAAACCTTCTAGTCATAACGCGTGGTTACAAATGCCTGTTTCTTGCAGTAAACACTTGCTAGTACCTGAGGAAAATCATAGAGAGTGCCGGATTTGGATCTGTTGGGTTTTCAGGATTTGTTTAAACAATGAAGCCAGTTTAAAAAAAAAAAAAAAAAAGTGTTCAGTCTGGTTTGATTATCTCCATTTGGTGATCCACACTGAACGTGTTAATAAACTTTATAAACAACATGGGAGAAATAATCATTCAAATTCACACTGTATCCAATAGGGTGATGATCCCAGAATCCTAAGCACCACAAAACAAGTTCTGGTTAGATCATCATCACCAGGGGTCAACTACAGAATCGTGTCTCATAACCATTGTGCATGTGCTTGATCGTCTTTAAGAAGAACGAGCTAACCAACTCAAAATTTGTAAATTTATGCATCAACCACTTCTTGGTACGTGAGGCGTAACACGTATCCAAATTGGTTGAGGCAGGCTAAGAAGATTTTTCAATTGCCAGCGTAAAAACTTTATAACAAAATAAATAAATACATAAATAATAATAGTAATAAAATATGAAATTAAATAATAAAAATGTAATACAATTATATATCCATGGTTATCTTCATTCAATCTTGTCATTGTACGTGTTCTAGGTATATTGACCAAGGTATCGCAGAATTGGTTCCCGGTGTTTTATTCATTGATGAAATCCACATGCTGGACATTGAAACTTTTACTTACCTGCATCAAGCCCTTGAAAGTGCCATAGCACCAATCGTTGTTTTTGCCACCAACCGAGGACGGTGTGAAGTGAGGTAAGACAACTAACATCAGTATGTACCTACAAATGCATTATACGATTGCTATAACTAATCGAATAATAAATTCGTCCCTGTAATATATGAAGCCTTACCTATACGACCTAGTTTCAGAGGAAATCCTAAAAATGCTTACCAAGTTGGGTTTTCAATATAGCTTAATCTCATGATTCAACTTGGACGTATATAGATTTAGTTGAAGAGCGAAGTACGTGTTGAAATGATTGAATGAAAAATAGAACTCTAAGTAATATAATAGGTAGACGTTCCAATATACAAAATAGGGCTATAATTCATTTTTGTGCATGTGCATACCGTACCATCATTCCAACTGTAGAACCATCCACTCACCGCACCACTTCGTACAATCTGTAGAATATTAGGGAATTGGTTGGCTAAACTATCTTGAGGTTAACTTGCAAAATCCTTGAAAAAATCATCAAAATTGATCCATTAGTCTTGGAGTGTCAACCATTATTAGTTTTACGCATGCGTGATAGTTATTACTAAAACAATCGCGATTGAATTCATAGTCCCCCCCTCCCCTCCCCCAGTTTAAATGCAATCGATCTCATAGATGTTGATAATTTTAAGGTGGTCGAGGTCCGTAAAAAGGCACCCACCCCTGCGAGTCAACATTCTCACAATAACTAACAAACGAGAATCCTGCGTAGAAGGGCTATATCATAAAGAAATAATAAATCTTTGTATAATAATAATTAGCATCTGAGTGTATGCAATTTCCGTCAGACTTGAAGTTTCATTTCCCTTAGACATGTGTATAAATCCTTCTCTGAAAAAGTGACTTTCTGAAAATTTAATTTTACTCTTTTTTTGTTTAAGAGGTGCAAGTGATATAATATCTCCCCATGGACTACCTCTCGACCTTCTAGATCGCCTCTTAATCATCAGAACCTGTCCCTACAATGAGAATGAGATGAGTCAGATCATCAAGCTCAGAGCACAGACTGAGGGTCTCAATGTTGACACAGAAGCTCTCAACGAACTTAGCAAGATTGGATCTAGAAGCACCCTTAGGTAATGTATTTTCAAAAATCTTCCATTTGCAGTGGGGTATAGGATAGGGAATATATTTTATTACTGAAGCTGATATCACGGGATGGCTATTTAAGGAGCTTTTGATGTATTCGTTTGCCATTTCGTTATGACACCTGCAGGACTGCTGAGAACCTGAGCTCAAGTTGGCGCAGTACATCAAGTCGAGATGTTCCTTCATGTGTAAAAAATAGCTAGGAGTAGAGCTTTAGAGGGTATTCACTTCCTGCGATTCTCAAAAATGTTAGTACCTGTGTTTTCATTCAATGGGTCTCTCGCAGCCATTGTGTAGGTCAGCTTTGTAGGTAAAGTTTTACATTGTGTTTGAATAAAGAGAAAAAAAAATCGAGTCAAGCCAGCATTAAACTTGCATTACCTTACAAGTAGCATTGAGCTTTCATGCGAACTAAATCACTCGCAACGAAGTTGTGGAAACTCATTTCAAAACGGAAGTTAGTGAAAAAAACGTTGTCTATTTCCACGAAAAATAAAGAGTTACAATATTAAATCGATTTCAACACCAAATTGAACAATTCTTCTTTTTCGAAAATTTTAAGTTTAGAGGCGTGAATCAGCCTACACACCACATCTTTGCATATCTACATCGATATTGGTGAACAGACTAACCGCATCAAAAGATGCAAGTTTAGCATTTTGAGGCATCTGAATGTCGTTAATTTTGGAAGCCAAATCATAAGAATTTAGTACAGTATGTTGAGGTCGAAAGTTGATTTTGTTTCTAAATAAAATATTGAGTTTTTTAACCAATTTGTAAGCAGGAGCACCTATATAAGACACCACCGGTCTCATCGGCACTCCTTCCTTATGAATCTTAGGGAGACAAGATAACCTAGGCGCATTAAAAATCTAAATATTTTATTTAGAAACTGAATCAACTTTTGATCTCAACGTACTGTACTAAATTCTTATGATTTGGTCTCCAAAATTAAGGAAATCCAGATGCCTCAAAATGCTAAAGTTGCATCTTTTGAAGTGGTTAGTCAGTTCACCAGTATCGATGTAGCTATGGGTTCTTCGTTAACTCCTCTGTTTGCAGATATCTACATGGATTATCTTGAGCAACAAATATTTACAACTTGTAACGCAAATAATCTTCTCTATTGGTATAGAAATGTCGATGATATTATCATTCTATGGAAGGGCAAAGAAAGACAACTAAATTCTTTTCACGAAAAAATCAATAAATTAGATCCCTTTATCAAATTTACCCTCGAATTCGGCGGGAATAAACTAAATTTTCTTGATCTGTCCATCTCTTTAGTAAATGAGAAGCATGATTTTTCAATCTATAGAAAAGATACAGCGATATAACGATCCATAGTACTTCAAATCACCCTTTAGTTCACAAGCATGCAGCCTTCCATAGTACGATCAACCGAGCACTATCTATTCCAATGAGTGAACAAAATTTATCAAAAGAAAAATCCATTATCAAAAGCATAGCGGTTAGTAACGGGTATGGAGGAGATCTCATTGATACCATATGGGATAAGGTTCTTAGGAAAAAGAGTTGGGAAAAAGTTTCCAATCTGGCTAGGGAAGATGCAAATTTAGAAGAAAAGCAATGGATAAGTATATCTCATCATGGGAAAATTTCTGATAAAATCGGCAAAATTCTATCATCGAGAGGTTACAAAGTAGTTTTTAAAACTAAAAATAGTCTTTAAGACTATTACTGCTTTAAGCATTATGCTTTAAGCATTACTGGGATCCGTTAAGGACTAAATCAATGTTCAAGATAAAAGTAGGGTTTATAAACTGAAATGTTCTTGTGACTCAAATATGTAGGAAAGGTGTATGATATTGCGCTCAAACTGGTTGGAAATTCAGGGAAAGAATAGACGACCATCAGGAGGATTTCAGGGAAAATAAGGGTAAGTCTACATTTGCGAAACATCTTAAGGAATCCAATCATAGTTACAATTTTGATTTGACAGATCTGAATCTTTGTAGAATTTCTTCATTATTGTCCAAAGGGAGGTATGTTTAATGTGCTTGAAAAATTCGAAATTATCAAAAGTGACAGATCTGGTGAATGTTTAAATCAGGATATATCTCAATATATTTCACCACTGATTAGTCCATTTCTATAAAGCTTGGAATTATCCCTTCACACTGTTAAACCATATTGAGTTATTTCCCCCCTTTCACTTCATCTGATTAGCGGTAGTATCCCTTCACTTTGTTTGCACTTAATTGGTTGTACCTCCTGCCCCTTTCCTTTCTCTTGACCAATGGGATTCAATCTCCCTTCACCTGTGACTATAAAATCTGTGTCCTTTCTAATGTGTCTGCAGTTATTGTTTGTTACTGATGATGGCCTAACCTTTGAAATCGATTTCACATTGCAACTCTTTATTTAACATGGAAATAGACTTTTTTTTTTCACTAACTTCCGTTTTGAGCTTTCTTGCATAGGCAAAATTTCAAAGTTGACCAAAGTAGATCCACATTTTTTATAATTGATATATAAATAAACTTCCTTGTGAAGCTCATTCATAATTATGTCAGGGGAACAAGAGGGAGCGGAGCTTTAACAATGTAGTGGCCCTAGCCACGCGTCGGACAGAGCTAGTTTCAAAGGGATTTTTTAAAAAATAGCGGGGTAGGCGTCTGCAAGGGGTTGTACCAACCGCTATTCCGCCCGGCCTGTTGTCCTCTGCCAAACCTCACTTGTTTAAAGAGTCTTATGGTGCAGAATGGGTGCTCAAGAAGGGCCTGTACCATCTTCTTGACACAATGTCTTTTTTCGCTTTTTTCGGTAGGAAGACCAATCGTCATACTCACAGAATCAAATTTAAAACCGAAAAACAAAGGTTATGGATGGTACAGGTGAGATCTTTTCAAAATTAATCACTAACCCCAAACTCTCAAACAGATCGGTCATCTCTCAATTCGATCTAGGGCACGTTGGCATTTCTCAGAACTAGAGGCCAGAAGCAAGCAGTCTTTGAGGTACTCAATGCATGTGTTATTTTCTAAGTGTAGTACAGTTAGAACCGGCTTGAGAAGCTTATGAAAAACAGAGTGGTACTGAGCCCCATAGGTAAAGCGTTCATCCAGTACAACCTATTGTCAAACTTTTAAGCTAAATATTTACGATCTTTGAACGCAACCAAGAGTAAGTAATATGCATCTTTGAGGTCAATGGAAATATCATATTTTTATCCAATGTGAGTACCTTACGGTAGTCGTTGAGTTTAAAATGCTCAGTTGCCAAATATTCATTCAACTGTTTTAAGTTAATGATAAGCACGATGTGCCTTTCTGTTTAAGAACTAGGAATATGGGAGAAATAAAACATCGAGTATCATTATTGATGAGAGATACCACCTAGGTGTAGCATATTTTTATCTAATGTGAGGTCAATGGAAGTAGCATATTTTTGTCCAATGTGAGTACCGTACGGTAGTCGTAGAGTTTAAAATGCTCGGTTGCCAAGTATGCATTCAGCTGTTTTAAGTTGATGATAAGCGTGATGTGCCTTTCTGTTTAGGAACCAGGAATATGGGAGAAATAAATGGGAGTATGGGAGTATCATTACTAATGAGAGATAGGCGTAGTAACTCTTCGGTTTTGGGAAGGGATCTGAGGCCCACGAGATTCCATATCCTTACCATCTGATAAGGGTGGGGTCTGTACAAAAGATGTTTGGTACCCTCTTACCCAAGATAATACTTGCTGTGATGTGAGGCCGGAGTTTTCGACCATTCCAACTGGTTCAATCACGCAGGTTTCTCGCTGTGATACGAGAAGCAGGAAGGGGGGCACTATGCACGCACCCTTACGTCTCAGTAGTTGGTCTTTGTTCGACAAAATGAGAATTTTTATATTGGAGGGCAACAGTTTGTATGACGTCAAGCACGATTAAATTTTCGGAAGTGAGGAAGCAAAAGTGAGCCTTGACAAATTATATGCCTCTACTAAATTATATTCTTGGGATTTTTCCTTGTAGGTAGTGCATACCCTCTGTGATCAATAGTGTTGTCTGTATATGACATATCGTAAGACAAATAGAATTATGAAAACAAAATTGAATAATTCAAGGTGCTCTGAGTGGGGAGAGTGAAAGTTTTGCAAGACTACATTAAAGTTTTAAAATAACGTCATAGTAAGAAGGTACCGTGCCATCTGTAATTATCAAGGCAATTTTTTTCTGACAGTTGCTATATGTTCATGAATAGTTCCCAAACACGGCTTGGGCACGATTTTTGAATTATTAAAAAATAAAAATTATGAAATAAAGTTTTCGTTTGAACAGTCCCATGGTAGAGAAAATCTACTCGTTGATACAAACTCAAATATATGTATTGGAAGTTGGAAATTGACCCATCGATAGTGGAAGTAATTGGCATAAACTTTTTCATTTTCCCTTTCTCTCGCACAACTGGTCTGCATTGGCCTTAAATGGAACCTGGCTTTCAAGATGATCTCGTTTGGTACCTAGGTACAGAACTAATGAACGCCCCGAATTGTGACTTGCAAATGCCCAAGCTCCTTAGAATTAATATGATGCCTATATAATTCCTGCTACAGGCACCTATAGAAAAGTTACCAACTTTTTACTGGTTCAGATAATTACACGGTCATTATTATTTATCCTTCATTCTCGAAATTTTGAAGTTCGAGTGATGGAATCAATTAGGAGTGTCTGGAGATGGGATGCCAGTGACGCCGCCAGCGCGTTCTGTCGAGAGTTTTTGCAACTACCTCCTACAGCGTTCCTACCCACCTACTATCTCCGTCCGGCCGAACTCCCCCCAATTAATGCCTGGTAATGACGGTACTTTAAGTATTAGCATTGGTGAAGGTTCTCCGTAGCCGAGTGGCTAATGCTTCTTTCTCCAGTCCAGACGATGTCGGGTTCGAATCCTTATCAGAACCATAAATTTTTTATTAATTTCGACCTGCGAAATATACTTTTAAACTTAACTACGATCTCTTTATCCAACTAATCTATATTTTAAAGAAGGATTGATTTCAAATACCCACTGTTTTTAATTTAATTTTTTTTTTTTTTTCATTTTCTGTCATATCAGTACCTATACTGAATCACTGATACCCTGTAAAAAATGCAATGAATAAGACAAATTTTATAACAAAAAATTCCTGTCGTGCAGCATGATCGAATGATCGAATTTTCGTTTAATTACGTTGAATTGTTTAGAAATTTTTAGCACTGTGATTGTAATCAAATTGCAAACTACCAATTCATTGTCAAAGAAAACTTATTCTAAATAATAATGTGCTCATTAAAAGAAGATTTTGGATCAGGACTGATTTAGGATATATTTTAGGATAAATTGATCTGAATGATGTGTATTCTTTGGTGGTCTGGATCTCAAAAATAGAGTGATATCCTAAATCAATCGTTTTGGTAAAATAGTATAGGTTAGTTGCATAAATAGATCACGGGTGGGGGGGAGGGTGGTTCCCAGAATCGCTTGAAATCGGACGGGAAGGAGTCCAGCCATAGGTACCTAATCAAGTTTCTGATTCTCAACCCCTTAACTTTCGATAGCGAATATCTGCTTCATCAGACAGATCTTTATTGTATTATTCTGCTGTTTGAAAGAGTAATAAGTAAGGTTTTTCACTAGACAAAACTTCACTACTGCCCCCAATTTTATAGAACCACAAATAATTAGTGTTAATCATACATGGGATGTGTCAACTCTTCAATACCCAGTCCATTTCCCTCCTAGGTTCATGTTTAATACCTATCTTCGAAAATTCATCATTTCACAATTTTCGCACTTTCAGAGCTGAACTTCGCAGTTTTAGTACCACAATATATATCTTAAAATACATCCTAAATTAGACCTTTAGTAAAACATGGATTATTTGGAAAATTGATCTGAATCATGTGTATAGGAGGTTTTGGATCCTCAAAAACTCGCAACTCAAGAACGAAAAATACCCTAAATCTATCCTTATAGTAAAAAGCAATTAGTTGGACAAATAGAACCAAAACTGTGGTTAGAATCGAGGGTGGAAATTCCCCCAGACTCTCATGGGATTGAAGGGGGGGGGGGGGGGGTCCAGCAGTAATTATCCTTCTAATTGATAGAAAGAGAATTTTTCAAGTGTTGTTAATTTAGTTGTTAACTTGGGGAGCAGCAGTGAAGTTTTTGACTAGTAAAAAACTTAACTACTGCACCCTCAATTTTAAAAACCATAATTAATCATGTTAATCATACTTGGGATGTTTAAAATTATAACAGTAAAGAAGAGGGAGTTTTGAAGAGTCCAAATTATATTTTCAAAATGAGAAAGTGATGTTTTGAATGGGAGAAATATAACGTTGAAATTGGGTGGCAGTATTAAAGAACATTCTCAAGATCTACGGAAAAAACAAGGGGGTTACCATTTGAATCGTTCTTCTAACTCATTTATTACGGTTGATAAGGAGGAGGTAGGTTGTGGGACACCCTGTATTTTAAAACATTCAAGAACTTTCAAAACGCTTGCCTCGCTCTCTGGCCTTGCCTTCATCCCCGTGGTAGGTAGAGATAAGAGGAAGTTGCAAAAACTGTCGACAAAACGCGCTGGCGGCGTCACTGGCATCCCATCTCCAGACACTCCTGAATCAATTCACATTGGCCAAACGAAATTGTGACAAATTAAAATATGTTGCTTTCTTGTACCTATTTTTGAGCTGATATACTTCGATCGTTTCGAAAACGTTCGACTCAAGGTTTTGGAACGAATGGATGCACAGATTAGATCAGTTGATAACAAAATCAAATTAAGGTACAGATTTAGAAACGCGAAAAAGGTAAAAGGCTGAGAAAGGTTACGTTCATGTCCCACGCGCTGGTTCACTTGAGACTAACATTTTCTCAGAATTTCAAGCTTCATTTATGTTTATTAAATCACTAGCGGGCCTAATGAACAAAGTATCCAGTTTAGATTTCGGTAGAAAACAAAATTTGTGCAAGTTACTAATTGTGAAACAAATATTCTTCTACACCAAACGACCGGAATAGTCTTTTCCAAATAACATATCTGAAAAAATATACATTTTAAATGTTAAATTACGAATTAGTCTAAGCTTTTAACCTGAGGTTGAACTTCATTTCAGGTACGCAGTTCAATTACTGACACCTGCGAACCTCTCTGCCAAAGTTAATGGACGGTCTACCATCACAAAAGAGGACATACTAGAAGTGGGAGACTTATTTCTTGATGCTAAGTCTAGTAGTAAAATCCTGTCTGACCAAGCGGCCAAATTCATGAAATAATAACGAAGTACCTATTGCAATATTATTATTCTGCCAATACAATCAGTGTCATTGTCATTGGTTGATGTTCTAATGATCATTAAATTGTTCCATAATTTCCAGAAACTTGTAAAATGATTTTTCTCAACAATTTTTTGAATTTTTTCTTCAAACCTGTTTTTCCCCGTTTTTTATTTCTAATATTTACAAGTAATTACTTAATGTGATGGTTTATTTTTGTTACCTTCAAGGGAAACTCCCACAGTTGTAGTGGTCTAATTGAATTGCCTCAGTAGCGCTGTTTCTAAAGAGCTTCCCTCCCAAAGCTGGGTAGGTACGCACTTGAAACAAACGTTTGGACCGATCTCCAAACCACCTACCTCAGATTCGAACCTTTTGACTCAAGAAATCGCAGCGCTCAGAACATCGTACCATTGCAAATTAGGTTCAGGATACCAATCAGGAGAATAGAGTGTACTTCTATTTGTATCGAGTTTAATAATTAGGATTATACTTCCGAACAGGTCTTTTCGAATTAAGGGTTTTATTGCCACCTCCCAAATTTTCCCAACTTCCCCAAGTTGGAGAAAACTTAGGGGGGAGGCTCCCCCCCCCCCCCCCCCCCCTATAGCGACGCCCCTGCATACAGCAAAGTCTTTGTACTTACTCTTACATTCCAAACAGGGACGAATACAAAAAAAGGGAGGAAATTTTGAAACCCCTAGGTCTACCATAGGCCAAATCTATAAATAACTCTACTCCTCGAAGGTACATACACTTTCTCTCCACCCTTTGAAAATTGAATCTCGTTGAATAGGAACTTTGTCTAACAAGTAAACTGGATGGAATTATGAGCTTATTTTGGATTTCGGGTTTATGTGTACTTACTTGATATTGACCGAAATTGGAAAAACTTTAGGACACTTCTAACCTAATTACGGCAAACCGTTTCCGGGAGTCGTGGACCCCAAATAATTGACTGATCCAACATTTAATACCGGACTACTAGGCCACCGCCAACCATCAACCATTGGGCCAAACCTATCTATTCGATGAGGCCCATCGAAATGGTTCTAATCAGTTTCTGATGAGGACAAGATCAAGAGATCCATTATAAAACGTCCGAGAGGACCCTCTCCCGGGCCAGTAATAAAGAAAAAGCCCAACCTGTTCCCTCCTCTTCAGGTTAGGGAAATGGGAGATGTCCGGCGGACCCCCACCCCAGCCACACCGCCCCCGAGGACTTCAGGAGGAACAAAGATCGTCGACAGGGCCTTTGCAGGGAGGCAAGCTCGCCAGCACTAACTCTACAGGTCAGTAACCTTAAACTTAAATTGATCCATTTCCTATTTCTCCTTTTCCGGGGACAACTTCATCTGTACTTTTGTCTTGGGTTACCTGATACAAGTTGCCTTTTCGTGAATTCGCTTTTGATTGACACTTCATTTTATAGTACCTAGCATTTTGTAGCATTCTAACGTTTTCTAGTATTTCTACAAGTATAGTATAGTATCTGTTCACGAGATGGACAGGCATGAAAAAAGTTATCAGTTGAAGGAGGGCTACAAATGGGCGACTTCTTTCAATTACCTCCTCTAAAATCATTCGGGCTGTGCCAGTTTACCTATGTCGTCACTAAAACTCGAGACTTTCGATTCAAAAGGAGTAAAGATGACAAAGTAAGTAAACTTCAACTACTTATTTAAACAGTAGGTATATACCTAGGTAATGCAGTTGTAACTACAAAAGTAGATAGACGCATAGTGAAATGGCCTTTTTGAGGAACGTTGCTCAGAATCAAATTTTCTCCTACGGGTACCGGGAGCACATATTCTGAATACATAAAGACTGAAATATCTGGAGACGAAGTTTCAATTTTTTAAACTGCTTCCTTACCCAAGTTTTTCCTATGGATCACTAACAAAACTAGGTTGAAAGACAATTTTTCTGCGATTGAAGCGTCGATTTTATTGTAGCCTAGGAGCTTGCGGGAATTTTTCATATTTTTTCGGCAATTCAAAACCATCCAATAGACTCCTTTTACAAATAAGTTGCGGCAATTGCCAGTGCATTTTAGCGAATTTTCGTAAATGAAACTGTTGCAATGGCTCTACTGAAATGAAATTTTATGAATTTTATAAACTAATTTCAACTAAATAAATGAAGTCAGATGCCTGAAAGTAAGGTTTTCCTTCCGGTTTTTCCTTGTAGAGACGTTTGCAAGCATAAGGAAGGGCAATAGAACTTATATATTATGCAGGCTTTAGTTCACTATAAATTATACTGTTTAGTTATGCCATATACACATCTCTGTTGTGCAAGAAGATATTAAAGGATCACCAGAAATAACGAGAAAAACAAATTTTTCTCAAATTTAGTTGGTAGCAGAGTGGAAACTGCACTACTCCCTTGGAGGAAGCGAAACGTGACGTCACATGCTAGTCAGCCATTCACAGAGCGTTCTCAGGGCCTTCCCCCTCCCTTGATTTTTAAATTCAATTTTACTTAGAAAAATATTTTTTCATTGGGTTTCATTGTATATTTGTGAATCGGAAATGGTCTAGAGTACATTAAAAGAGGTTCCAGGCCCAATTTCCTCATTGGCCGCCGTAACCATGGTATTCCACTTTAAAATACATGATGGATTTGGCACTCCTACACTTTGGCCCATCTAACAGCCTCCTTTCTGATTATTCAAGGAACACTACTCTATGGTCGCTGCACCACCTGCAGTGGCTGTATTATCAGGGATGCATGGTTATAAAAGGGAATCCCCCCCCCCCCCCCCCCCCCCCCGATGTAATTTAAACACTGACTAAATCATTAGCTCCTTCGACAATTAGACAGCACCAATCGTCTTTTAAATGATGGCCAGCTTTCTGTACAGAGAAAGGCTGGGACCACGGAAAGAAAGGGAAAAAGAGAGAGGGAGAAAGGGAGGTCACGGTTCTCAAAACATTGCAGTTTTTTGAGAATATTCTAAAATCATTATCTTAGGCATTTAGCTCATTCAATGTCCATCGGGATGTCCTCTTCTTGCTTGCACAATGTGACTTGGGTTGAGACCAATATTTAAAGGCAGTGTTTTGTCTACGGCCTCCGGCTGCAAAATACGAAAACACTTTGGTATCCTGAAGTGGTTCTACAACACTTCACTTCCACAGAGGAGCTCCCTCCTCTGCCCGAATCAGCCGTATTGCTTTTGCTAGCATCGGGCCAACGTCCTCAGACGATCTTAGCAATTTGCAGATACAACATTATGTTCGAGTTGGAGAGAGTCAGAATATTCATTCCTGCATTACTACCTAAAACCATAGCTCCATCAATTTTTCTCCCAGTATTTGTTTCGGAACCAAAACTTTGCCTCCCATCACTCTTGCGGCAATCTTGGATGCTACAGTGAAAGTGGATCACCAAGACAAGCTTTATTGACTACTTGTCCTCCTTTTTGACCTTCCTCCAGTGCGACCTTAAGTCGCCGGGTCTCCTCTTCTACACCTTTACAGTATGTGGGAATAAAAATAGTTGATTTTTCGACCTACTCTACCCGTCATGCAGTTGTATCCACAGCAGCTTGGAAACGAATCTCCTTACCAGAAATTTTCAAAGTGGCAGATTGGAGTTCAAACTCCTCTATGTTGGCTGCAGTGTATAGGCCCTGGTAACTCATGGAGAATTTACATCTGCCATTTTCCAAGCCACAACAGATTTTCAGGAGGAAACACCAGAAATCTTGGCCTACTAGTTAAGTCGCATTTACATCTGCCATTTCCAAATTTGACTCATTAGGAGGGGGTTATATTTAATTTCACACACCATCCATTGTCTGCCACCACTGCTAAACCATTCAAAAATCACCCTCTAAATTTGCTACTTCCCTTGCCCCCCCCCCCCCCCTACTTGCTCTACCTATGAGCGCTCAACTTCCTCTGTGTCTAGTACACCTTCCACTCAACCTCCTTTGTGTCCTGTCTGTAGGGAAGCTTCTCACTCGATTTATCAGTGCTCGAAGTACGAAAAAATGAGTGCTCCTCAACGATATGACCTTATAAAAAATGTACGTAGCTGTTATATAAGTATATGCTGGTTAGGTATGGTGAGGGTTTGTTAGGGATGGTAATGGGGGGTGACCTGTGACACTGTTTGATGCAATTGTGTTATGATGAAGAAGCTTGGTTTCCAGCAGTTTCCAGGGCTGTTTTAAACAGTTGCCTAATGGATGATGTATGTTGGTCGGTTGATTCCGAGACAATAGAGTTCAAAAATCAACTAATTTCTTCGATGTCAAAGGCAACATTTGAATTGAGTAAATAGGCATCGAATTCGGATGCAGTGCTTAGCAATATTCCCTTAGAACACCGTGCACCCGTACTAAGCATTCGTCCTAATGAATTGGAATCCCTCATGATTCTCGGGCTACAGTGGTTTCAGTTGGGTGATTGTTTTTCTTATAATATTAATATCCCCAGCCAAGCGAACTATTCTGTGCCAGGTTGCTTCAATCTATGATCCACTGGGGGTTAGCTCCTAGGTACTGCTTTTTGGGCCAAGCATTTTCTACAACAGCTTTGGGCTAATTGTCTCGATTGGGACACCCCGTTGCCCGAAGCATTCTTGCCACAGTCGGAGGAATATTCAGCTTCCCTGCCGGAACTCTCTGCTGTGCAGATTCCTCGTCTATGTGTCTTACAGTCCACTTGATCAAAGCAAAAATAAAGGTAGCATCACCAAAGGTTCAAATTGTTCCACATTTGGAACTTAATGGTGCTCTGCTTTTGGCCAGTCTACTGATGTCGGTTGAAATCATCTAAGCAGAACTCCTTGTTTCCAAAGTCATTCTCTTCACTGATGCCTCAACGGTACTTTCTTGGCTGAGAACTCCTATTCATCAAATCAAGACTTATGTAGCAAACAGGGTACCTAGTAGCTATTTTGGATAAAGCACCTCTAGATATATGGCAGCATCAAATGGTGCAGATTGTGCATCTCGAGGTCTGACACCATCCCATCTTCTTAGTTAGTCTACATGGTGGGCGGGACCTAAGTGTTTGTATCGGCCGATTGATGAATGGCTTACTGGTTCTCGTGACATCTCTTCTCCACTATACACCCAAGAATTGAAAAGAAGTTCTGCCGGTCAGGTTTTAAATCTTGTTAACAAACCTAGTTCAAATAAACGAAATTGGATTCCAAATCTAATCGAATCTTTTTCATCACTAACCCGTTGAAGCGTGTTTTTGCCTATGTTTTTCGATTCATTGCAGATTGCCGTCACAATAAACAGCAGATAGTTTTAGGGTTTTGAGAACTTCTGAATTGAAAAGGACTTCAGACTTTCTGATGAAGAAAACCCAACAAAAACTCATTGCAAAAGATATCCAAGCTATTCAAAATGGACGCTTGTAAAAAAAAAAAAAAAAAAAAGACACATTACATTGACTCTAATGGGTTCCTGAGAGTCGGAGGACGATTAACTCATTCAAATCTACCCCTTCGAGCTAAACACCCAATTCTGCTCACTTTGGACACTCCATTGACGAATTTAATATGCTCATTTCCATATGTATCTGTTACACAGTGGGCCTCAGGCGACTCAAGCACTCATTCAACGTCAGTATTGGATTCTTGGCCTGCGACCACTATTGCGCAGATTTATCCATCGCTGTACCTTGTGCTATAAATAAAAGGCAAAAATACAGCATCCGGAAATGGGAAACTTGCCTGCCGAGCGTGTAACTCCACCTCCTCGTGCCTTCGCTAATACAGGTGTTGATCTAGCAGGCCCTCTATTCATTAAAGAACACCCCAGAAGAAATGCCCATTTAATAAAAGTTTATGTATGTGTGTTCGAGTGCATGGCCACAAAAGCCATCCACTTAGTTGGTCAGTGATCTTTCGACATCTGCTTATCTGGACCGTTTTATGGCCAGAAGAGGATTTTTTTCACAGATTTTCTGTGACCAAGGCACAAATTATGTTGGTGCTAAAAATGAATACGAAAACATTGTGAAGTGTCTCAAACACTCCGAGTCAGAACTCGCTGAATATCTGTCTGTACGAGGTATTAGTTAACTATGTTTGTTTAGTGCCTACAATACTTTAAGATTGCTCATTGTTCTTGCGTTATGCCATTCACTCTTGTTCTCTTTCCCTACCATGTGCAAAATTTATCTAAAATTTTGGGTGGGCAGTGTTTCTGCCCTCTCGTTAGATGACACTATTCCAAAGAAGGCGGCCATTTAAAATGTAGATCTCCACGGATTCGGCACCTCAAAATACATAAGCCATTTAAAAAAAAAAAAAAAAAAAAAAAAAAAAAAAAAAAAACGGACGGTAGACCTACGGTTCTACAGTCAGATCATTTAATAATGATTAATTTTACACATTAGTTCATTATGGTTACTTAACAATATTAGTTTATAACTGAGCGTAATAAATCAGCTTTCCTTGACACTACAGAGGCTTAGGGATTATGAGATGCTGTGATAAAATGAGATCATTCCAAAAAGTGGCTAACGATTTTCCTGCTATGAAAACTAAGGGAGTTACACTTCCCTAGTAACGCATTGGTTGTACGTGAAAATCAATAGAAAACCCCACCGTGACGTAACGCTCGTGACATGACGAAAACGAATGGAAACGTTCAAACAACTACTCCACAGATTGTTCTATTTGTCGATTTTACAGCCCAAATGACTAGACTACTAAGAAAAATCTTGATTTGAGTCGTGGCCACTGTAAGCACCAACAGTTGAAAGCCAAGACCTCCCTAGAACTGCAGTAACCATGGTTTTGATCGACATCAGTGCTAAACACAATTGAAGAGAATCCTAGGGCTGAAAATGGGGGCATTCTAAATTTCGATATTTCTCGTTATTCTGACTATTGGAGTTCCAAATTACCTACCTTATGGATTTCCACTCCAGTTCAAACAGGTAGAGTAAAACGAAATTAGAATTAAATTTTTTTCCATTTTTTAATAAACGTATATAAGCAACTTCGAGAAACAACTATTTACAAGGAAATAATACAAGTATGTAATTTGAAACAAACAGTATACCAAAAAAGGAGATCAAAATAGTCATTTCTATATTTTTATCACATGTGGCT
Source organism: Adelphocoris suturalis (assembly GCA_030762985.1). Taxonomy (NCBI): domain Eukaryota; kingdom Metazoa; phylum Arthropoda; class Insecta; order Hemiptera; family Miridae; genus Adelphocoris; species Adelphocoris suturalis. The sequence continues at coordinate 35,075,626 of CM061040.1, forward strand.
CCTTTTATAGCTGAGTTAAAGTTGTTTACTACTCAAAAATTGAACTTCATTTACCTCATGTTCTTTTTTACATCATAACAAACAAAAACGAATATGGGAGTCCCACTACTACTATCGAGTCAGGTGTTGCATGGGTACCTACAGCGTAATAATATACATTTATTCAGTAACGGCTCATTTATTGTACCTAACAATTAGGCATGTACTAGTCTATAAAAATAATTTCAAAACACTGTAAATAAATCACGAAGTGTTTATGGGTTAGTTATAGCGAATGGCCTTTCTAGCATATGAGATTACTTATCTACCACTTATCCAATGTAATGGTAACTGAAGTGGGGTACTGAATTAGTTGTAATGTGCGTAGGGATGTTAACAATTCAGATGATAACTGATCATGTTAATCCAATATTTAAATAAAAGATATAAAATTGTAGCAAGTGCAAACATAATGTTACACTGCTACCAGAAAAGAAAGTCGGTACGGTGGGAATTTAGTTTTGAAGATAGAAAGAATTGCTTTCAACCAAGACAGTCCTCTTCATATCATTGCCATCAATCTCAGAACAATGCACATCGTCCGCCAACTCAGATCGTCAAATTCACTTCAGAAACAAACTGGAGGATCTGATATTAAAATATAGACCCAACAACGATTCTGGCTATTAGTGCTGATCAAGTAATAACAAACTTGATAATAATTACGAAAAATGAAATGAATAAATAAAAATAAAATATAGAGAAGAGAAAAAAATCGAGGCATGAGTTATACACACGATTAGGCCACTTAGAAGTGCAAAAACCATCTTGTCAGCAAATTTCTTTTGAAAAGAGACGAACCATTTTTGTAGTAGATGTTATAAAACAATGTCATCATTAAAGAGAGAACAGTGCAAGTTACATATTTAAAACATCCAACACTCCCTTTGAATTTCTATTAACTAGAGAACAACTCGATTCACATTATTTGTACGTAAATCAAATAAATCAATTCAGCATGCAGACCACTGGAGTTGAAAAGCGTTCGCCCAGTGAAGTAAGAGAGACATTGCTGAAACACCAACTCGATGGCTACAAATGAGGTCAAAGTAGATGTATTTTCAATTTTGAATTGTGCGTGTAACCTAACACGAGGAACGTTATAACAATCGACATGACATGCTTTCACAATAATTGAATAACCATAGCGCACAACAGAAGATTTATTCAAACTTTGAAAATCATGTGAGAAGATACTGAAATAATAAGTTAGGACGATAGATTTCGATTAAGAATCATACCAGTCTTGTTGAGACAATGGTAATTGGATAAAAAATCTATTTAAAAAAATAAATAAATAATAAAGGGATTGAACAATATTCGTCAGTAGATAACGTTACTTACTCCAGCGTTAACAAATTATTCAACTTCAGTGACTCTACTGTGCAGATTATTAATTGAATATCATAATACTCCATGCTATGCTTATCTACATATTACTATCCTAACAAGTAAGTGAAAAAAGGATACATTTTGAGGACGTATTTACAGGAGCTATGTACAATAAATAAAATACAATGTTATGTACAAAATAGAGCTCTTTGGCTTTCGAGATTATAACAAATTGACTTCGATGACAATCAGATTCTCATCATTTTGTGTTTGGCGAAGATGTATTGGGGCTCCGTTCAGTTGGTTTCACACCGACAGAGGATGTTCTGACACTGTCTTGGTTCAATTTACTAGCAACTTGCGTTTCTGTCTCAATCGAAGATAATTGACACCTGCTGTTGTTAGAAACTACCACTTCATCAACAGAGTCTTCTGACAGTGCGACAGCATCTGTCCAAGGGCTTCCCATACTCTTGGAGAATATTTTTATGGGCCTTTGGAAGCCTTTTGAAGGGTGATAAGGCGAGCCAACGACTTCGCATTTGGAGAAACCAACCTCTGACAGCAAGAACTCTGTGAATTGGTTTGGGAGAAGCTTGATACTCTGATAATTCCTCCAAATTGTTTCCTAGACAAATAATAGAAATATTCATTAATTGGTTAGCAATACAAATAGATTCAATCAGGCTGGGTTTTCTCGACTACTGAGTTAAATGTTTTGGGTTTCTTGAGGGTTGGTCAATGAAAAGTCTATCTTCTAGGCCGATGTTTCGAAATTTTTATATTTCATCTTCAGGGCTTGGAAATCTGTATTTTGACGCTTATTTCATATCGATCCTCGTCAAAGAGCTTTAGAAGGTAGGTATCTACTTAAACAATATCTTTGGGGTATATAAAGAAAACTAAACATATATAAGTTATACTGAACAATGGCGAAAATTGAAGTTGAAAGAAGTGTTTAACAGTAATATGGAAGAAAATTTTCTTAAACTGAATTTCTGAATTCGAGTTGTTATAAAAAAAAAAAGAAAACGATAAGTATTTATTTCACAAAATTCAATCTTAATTTGTTACCCCTGAAGAAGCCCCAGTTCCTGGGGAAAAACGTTGGAAATAAAACCAATATAAGGACAGAAGGCCTTTGTTGTGAAGTTATTATTCAGTATAACTTATATAATGTTAAGTTTTCTCAGTATAGTCCAAAGATATTGTTTAGGTAGATACCAACCTACTAAAGCTCTATGACGACGAACGATATGAAATAGGCGTCAAAATACAGATTTCCAAGCCCTGAAGATAAAATATAAATATTTCGAAACGTTGGCCTAGAAGATAGACTTTTCATTGACCAACCCTCAAGAAACCCAAAACATTTTACAATAGATTCTATATTTAATATTATACTTGCATGCAGGGTGTCCCAAAACCAAACAGCCATACTTAAGGATTCGATTCTACAAGTAATTTCAAACAAAATGGAGCTCTTATGGTAGATTTCCTCCTCGTTAGTTAGTGTCCGAGTTACTCATATCGAGTTGGCATCGAGAAATGAGTTTCTCCACTCCGAGTAAATAGGTTACCGATCGCGTTAGCTCCAAGATTTTATTCCTAACTTTTTGTTGATGTTGTTTAAAATCGCCATGGTTCAAGTGTTGTGTTAATTATTCTTGGGGTAATTACTAATTGGTCATTTTGCGCTCTTGTTCAGATTACTAAATGTTCATATCATGGCAAAAAAGACTTTGTCTAAACTAGTATTAATCTGGTGTAAAATTCAAATTAGGTAACTTTAATAATTGTTTGCAGTTTTTACCACATTTTAGAACATATCAATGAATTTAATTTCTAATTTTTATTTTTTAGCATAATTTTATGAATAAATTCCTGAATGTTCTAGTTCATAGTTTGTAAACTTCTCACCCGTAACATTCACCTAAACATATAATAGGAAATTAAAAGATGAGAACAAGGTGAAGATACGTTTGCCTCCATTGTGGTTTGGTATACGATCCGACTCAACTTGGATCAAAAATGTAAGTCGAGAGTAAAAAACAAATGTTCTATGCATAATTCGTATTAAATTATTTTTGCTGGAACGGATAAGCGCTAATGGAGAGAGTGAATGTCTATTTGTAAAAGCATCAAATAAAATAATCCTAAAATATATTTTATTAGGACAAACAGCCTTAAAATAGCATTTTGCCTTAAAATCGTTTGTTCCACTGAAACTCTCCACGATGATCGAGTATATTTAACTGTAAATAACCTGGGTATCCTATGATTAGTGCTTATTGGCTTCACTTATACTCCTTCTATGTATTATATTTTCTATCACGGGTTTTTTCTTCAACTCTTCTGAGATTATTACGGGTTTCTTCCTCCAACTTTGAACAGCTGTACATCGCTAAGTATTTATCCTGCATGAAAATTATGGGAGCAGAATTTTTAGGAAATTTGATTCTCTAGACACTCTTATTATGTCTCTAACAAAATTTTCGAAAAAGTTTGGAAGTTACAGGCAAAAAACTGAAAAATGGTGTGGCGTTTGCATCATCATATTTGATCAGCACCAAAAACTGTACAGCGAATTTTGGGTAGGTATATGAGGAGTATAATTCAAAAATTCATGTCGTTAGGTCCAAAATTGCAGTCTTTATTGCGTCACAAACGGGCAAAAACACAACTTCACATTCAACATCGCAGACTTACGCCCAACTATGTTCCTTGTCTTTCCCTATCAGTACGCCTGTCTCTTATTTTCTATCTTTTTCTTCCCTCTTCATCATAACCTCAAATCAACAAATCTTTCTCCGCCTTCGTAAAATGCTGTATTTTTCCCTATTCATCTTTCTCCGTATACACCTAAGTTGAAACCTAATATCACAGCACTGTTCCAAAGCAAAACTAATCAACAAAAGATTACAACCTGCTGATGTTATTAGCGGGAAAACATGTGTAGGGCCACAAAATCCGAGGCTAACCAAAGAATTAGGTACTAACTCCCACTTTGAAGTGAAAAGTGAAACGCATACGATCTTAATTCTCGGAGAGCTTAATTTCCTTAACTCTGAGAGTTTGTTATCCTCCATTTTAGCTCTTAGATGGTGAAACCCACCCTTAGATATCTTTCATCTGATACGATTTGCATTGCCCTGTATGTGATACCACCCATCCATCTACTAGTTTGGTTTTGACCACTTCTTACAAACCAGTTTCCTGGCATGGGGCGGTAGGAGTGATATCTTCAATTGTAGCAACAGGGAAAACTATTCACGCAGGCAATAGAGTGGAAAGCTGCGTTCAAACTACTGACAAATCAACAAAACTTTTTTTCTTGACAAAGAGAAAAAAAAACCTCATTGTTGTTGAGGCTATGTTTGAATGACACTAACTTGATTTTAAAAAACGCTGTTTTATGTATCCTGGAGAGCCAAAAATTTGTACAGCAACAAATTATAGAATTTGGGGTTAATTGAAGCCCAGGGTAATGTGGAAGTCTCAATCAACGTGAGGTAAGATGAATTCTTAATGCTGTTCTTAATCTACTGTCTCCCAATCTAATCCGGTTAGGTTAACAGGACATTGAGGCAGATCAGTTAAACAAAATAGGTATCATTCGACTTGATGGAGTTTTGCAAATTAGTGTGTCACAATAAGAACACTGATGAAGTACTAATTTCACTGCTACCCTCAGCCAGGTAGGATGTAGTTCTTACCGTGAGGTTCTTCTTTCTTTTGTATGACGAGTATGATTGTGCTTCTAGGATCAGTTTTCCACCTGGTCGCAATTGGCGAAACATCCGTTGAAAAACCCTCTTGAGGCCAGCGTCTCCCCAGTTTAGTTGAAACCATTTGGTGACGCTCAAGCATAGGATGACATCAAATTGAGGTTGCTCAAGTTCTAAAAGTACGTCACTCTCCAGAACGTAGTTACCCTGTAATTGTGGATGGAAAAATCATTATATTGAAAATAATGTTATTCTCCTTTATTTGCCAACATACCAACCAAGTACAGCTGGCCAAACGTAAGTTAGCACTTTGGCTTGGAGAACCTTAACAGCAGAGCGTGGACACGGGGGGGGGGGGGGGGGGGAGGTGACAGTTCAGGTAATCCCTTACCTAAATCATTGACCTACGCTTTTTGCTCCCCCCATATGAAAGCAGTTGTTGACAGTACATAGTTGATGTTTTCAGGATGGTAAATACCTGTTTTCTACCTACCGGCCAAGGGCCAACTTACGTTTGGCAACCTGTACATGACAAAGCGTTGAATAAATGCCGTCATGTTTCTCTTTTCTATTTCAGATGAGGAACCCTCCCAAGGTAAAATGGCCATGAAAGACCTCAAACCCTCTCGATCAACTCTTTCCTGCCTACTTTTTTGCATATTTTGCTTACGAGTCTCCGTCTAGGTAGCAAAATCATTATTTTCACTAGCAGGATCAGGGAAAGGAGGGCCGAACATTCTAAAAAATCAAACTTTCTACTCGCATTTTACGTTTTAGACCATTCTGAACAATTGTTATTAACTGTTATTGATAATGACCTAACCATCAAAATCTATCTAACATTGCAACTCTCCCTTTTGGGGGAATTAGGCAACACTTTAATTAACTTCTGTTTTCTTCATTAGCATACCTTTTATATAATATGATGATAAAGTAAAACACTCACTAATTGCCTAACTCACCTGAATGAATGACAAGTTGTGTGGGAATTGATTAGTATGGGGGAGACCTGGAACATCCAGGGAGCCATACACAACAGGCATGGAGACTGGGTACTTGGCACCACCCTGTGACCCACTGAATTTCTTCAAGCTGCCTCTCGCTTTCTCGATGAGTGCTCTGTCGATATCCAGTCCAACAACCTTCCGTGCCCCTAGATCCCTAGCCACGCTGACAGCCACATTACCAGTGTTGCAACCCACATCTAGCACATCCTTGTCCAGGAATAGGTTATCTACTCTCGAAAGCATCTTCAGCCTCGGGTCGACTTCCTGACTAGGATGCCTGTATCCATAGTACCTGAAAAATATTGCCAAGGTCACAAATGCGTAACCAATACTAAAACTTTTGTGACACAATAAGAAAGCGTAATAGAGTGTTGATACACCTTAATCCCTTTTATACCATCATTCCCTTGCCCATAATAAAAAGAAACATGAGTAGCTAACAGAACGTTATGGATGTTATCATTCCATATGATTTTAAATCCTTTGGTACCCCAGAAATTAGAAATGTATTGACGCAAGCAACCAAAATGAAGACAATTTCCAACTTCTTTGTCAATCTTAGTGGCTTCAGAAGAACAGGGCATGAAGTTCGCCAAATTTATAAAGTTGGGAGAAATTAAAGTTGTCGGCACTCTTAAGAGAGTGCCATAGAGTGGCGCCTGTTCCTCCAGTGGAGCTCTATTAAACTAATTCGACCAAGAAGTTGGATTTAGTTTGAGAAGTAGTATACAGGGTAGATCTACTGTAGCGAGAACTATTACCATTGGGGTCCTTTAATCTATGACTGACACTGTCAATAGTAGAGGAAATATGACAGTTCAGCAACTTTCGACCCTTTGAGCCCTTTAAAAGGGCTGAAATTTGGGATTTGATTAGAGAATGCCCTTCTTTATCTAGGTATACAAAAAATTGGCCCTGTTCGACAATTAGGGTAGGCGTGAGAGGACTTTAAAATGTATGGTTATTACACTACGGCAAGTTGAGGTAGGGAAGGGAGGTAAATAGGGACAAGGTGAGTGGGAGGTTGGGTAGGGGACAATCGGAAAAGGTTTTATCCAAAATTTGGAGGCGCAGGGTCGAATTGGTAACATTGTGAGGGAGGGGGTAAAATTAGTAATTTCGTAAAAATTCATAGTTAAGAGCGGACGAGTGGGGGAAATGTTAGAGTAGGATAAATTTAGAGTTCACCTCAAAATTTTTTGAGAGGACGGAGGTATAGGTAAGGAGGGACAGGATGGGGAAGTCGAAATTTGGCCCTTTAATTTGGAGAGGAAAATGGCCGTTATAGCCTGGTATGTATACAAATGTTTGAATGTGCAGAAACGGAACATCTCGATACCAGCCCATAAAATTGAACAAATGGCCAAGGGCAAGTAGACGAGGGGAAACACATTGGGTACGGCAACTTTCACCCTTCGAGCCCTTGGAATGAGCTGATATTCGGGGGTTAGATGCCCCCCCCCCCCCCCCATGCACTTCTTTATCTGTGTAGAAAAAAATTGGGCCGATCCGACAATTAGGGAAGGCTCGGGAATGCTTCGAAGTAGAGGGGAGGGGGTACAATTTTAAGGGGGGCTAGATAAGGAGAGATGAGTTTGTAGGACGATATAGTAGGCTGAGACAGGAGATCGCCTTGAAAATGAGGAAGGGATCCATTGGGAAGGAGGGGGGGGGGGTATGGGTATTGCTAACCTCTCCAACCATCCAGACGAAGTTTGGTCCTGCAGTGTAAGACCATCTTCAGGAGCTTACTGATGGACAAAGGCTCAAAGAAGAAGATGAAATCATTAGGGTATACCTCCCAAAAAGAATCTCTGGATCCATAAAAGAGGAAGATGCTGACGAATGTGACACGAGATACGTTGATATATAGCTATGGGCAAGGCCTTTGTTATTAATTTTTATTGATGATATTAAACTGTTGAACTATTGACCGCAATTGCGATTATGTAAACGAAAATGAATGAACAAATAAAAGAGGAGTGTGAATTTAAAAAGGTTGCCCCACACTGGGCACTGCGAGGCTGGGGAAGTGCTTCTTTTAAAATAAAAATATTTAGTTTTAATTGCATGAACCTTTAATAAAATAAAATCTCGATATAGCTAACAGTTTCAAGATATCTTCTTCTTCTTTTCACCCCTTTACCATCACTTCTAATGCAATTGTAGTGGTTTGGCCTAACGCAATGATTGTGGGAAGGGCGATCAAGCGCGAAGATGGTTGATTGAACCGGAGGCCACTAGGGCACTTAGGTGTCTATCTGGAGACTGATTCCTGATTCTGCCCCCCTCCTACCTCCAGGTGGAACATGCGATTCCTTCGTTGATGACCGCATTTGTCTCTCATCATCATAACCTCCTAGAAAAAGTGTGTGGTTTCCCGTTATTGTTTCTTAGCTCGGACCATCCGAATTGCCGTCCACTTTAACCCAGATTTTCCGCGTCTTTCATTGTAGCCGTGTTAGGAATACTTTCTAATTTCCCATACCTTTCCTATCAATTTATTAGCTGTGCCGCATCCACAATTCAGAGCATTTGATCATCAAAACCATCTACCGGTAAGTCTCATTTTGGTTCTCCCAGCTTTCCTTTAAAATACAGTCCACCACAGGCAATCTCGTCTTGTGGAACAATTGAAAAGTCTTTAGTTGTGTGCCCTCCTCTCCCTGAAGGGGTTGATCAGCCTTTATTGGTATTAGGGAGTGTAAATCATATCCATTTCATAATTATATCTGTATATTTAATTCCCATTTGATTGTATTAATACATGTAATTGCACATCAGGCTATTCACATAATTACTAGCTAGCTTAGCCTAGAATATTCCACAACCTTACCCTTTGTTCAGCAGCTTACCATTCAAGATCTTACTTGTAAATAATTTGTAAAAGGATCAAATCCTCTCGATCATGATGTCTATTAGTAATAAGGAACTTCGGTTTGTGGCGGGTCGTTTGAAGGAAGAATTCGCTCGCTTGCAATGCATCTACGATCTTTCTAAGAAAATCACTAACGATAATGCGTCTACTTTCATGACTAAGGGCCACTTTCACCAACAACTTATAAATCCGAGATTGGCCAAACTCGATTAAATATAATCTCGAGGATCAAACCTTGGCGTCTTTCACCAACCCAAAATTCGTTTAAACCAAGATTGGAATAATCGAGTTTCCCTAACGGAGATTCCGGAAACTGTCCAATGAAAAATTGGACAATTTGAAACGACAGTTAGAAAACCCGCCATGTGTCCGACATATCAAGACAATAAAGCAGTGAATCACAACCACGACCCGTTTTTACCCGCGCCGTTTTTATCTTGTTACCTAGTTACTATCTACTCGCAACTTTTCGTTGACTTCCAACAAAGAAAGTGTGATACATCATTTGACGGTTGATCACCTTATTTAAATGTACATAAGTTATTTTATGTGGTATAGGTAGGTAGGTACATACTGTACAAGGGATAGCAATTCAACATCGTATTATAACGTGCTATCATCATCGATTATACTTTATTTGCCTACCATCCTACATCAATTTCGTATTATAATTCATCGATTTGATGGTATAAAAGCCTTTTTCCAACTTATACCTGTTCGAAGGGAACTCCAGGTGAGTGTCGATAAGCTCGAGGACTTTCAAAACTGTCGGTTTTGGGAGCCGGAATCTCCGCCGAAATTCAACGTCGTCCAACCCGTCAAAATGTGGAATGCGCCGTCGGATCGTCCTTGGGCGTCTTTGCAGGACATCGTCCTCATCCGAGGAATCAAATTAATCCGAGCGATAAATCGTGTGAATTCATCATCAAAAACTTGAATAACAATAAACTATATATAAACTATAATAATAAACTGAACCAAACTGTAGAGATATGAGGAATCAGCTGTTGGTGCGCGGCCATTTTGCTCGATATCATTTTTATCACTAATCTGAGATTGGCAAGAGTTAACTGGCCGAGATTGGGAGATTAACCTCAAGCCACCTCGTTAGGAGTTTAAACTCGTAAAGTGGTTTGGTGAAAGACGATTAGCTGGAATCTCGATTATTTGTTAATCTTTTCTAACTTAAACTCGTTTATGTTGTTGGTGAAAGTGGCCCTAAGGCTAGATCAGTTCCTACCATTCACTCTATATTCCACGAAATATTGGATACGGAGCAGACAATGAAGATGGAAGTAGGTGAGTAGTACAAACCCGATTTTTCACAAATGGAAGCGTTTGATCAGTTAGCGGACAATGTATCAACGGTCCTGACAAACTTAGAAAATAAAATTAAAGCTGCTAAAACTCCCAAATCTATAGCTTCTACAAGTACAACCCCTACGATTGTAAAAGCAGAATATAAAATTAAGTTGCCTCGATTAGTCATTCCTACATTTGACGGGAAATTTGAAAATTGGGCCGCATTTTACCAAGCTTTCGAAAAATTAATTGATCAGAATACTGACCTTGATCCACTTGAAAAAGTAAACTATTTAGTTTCACATTTAGATAGCAATGCTAGATCACTCTGCGCTGGAATTTCAGCAACGGCCGAAAATTATAGTACATTATATAAAACCTTAGTGGATAGGTATCAGGATACCAGATCTTTAGCCACTCATTATATGGATAATTTGTTAAATTTTAAGCCTTTAGTTAAGCAATCTGGATAGGACCTTAACAATTTTTTGGTTAATTTTGTTGAGCCTTCGCTGGCATTATGTGAATTGAATTAAGAATTTTTTTTTGATTTTGTTGTTGTATATTTAGCTGTGAAAAAATTGGATGACGATACTTGTAGGGGTTTTGAACATGACTCCATGGTGCCTCGCCACAGACACTTCCTCGACCTGTGGGAATATCCTCTGCACATAGGTTACGACCTCATCCTCCAAGCCATCTAGCCCCTCTACAGCCAGCCTCACCAGATCCTGTTGGTAAGCATTCTTATAACCATTAATATGGCCTATCTGCTCCCTGAGCCTCAATACTTCTGTCTTTCGATCAGACAGAAGACCCAAGGAGGATTGCTGAATTGTGGGTTGTTGCTCAGACAGCTATTTGCTAAGATAGTATCCTGGACAAGCTGCTTATAGTGAGGCCTTGGGCAATGAAATTGTACAGTAGAATGCATGCACAGGGGACACGTTCCTGCAAAAACACCATGACAAACCCCATTGTGCACAACCTCTGCTTCCAATGCTGTCATTCACCACAAATCCATAGAAGCATACCTCGGCCACTCTCACTATATATGAATCGCTGCATTGGCCTCAGTAGCATGCTTCTATCTGGTGTAGGGACAGAGGCCACACTTGGAACCAAGGGCTCTCTCAAGATGGACACACTGGTGGGTTTTCTGGGTGGTGGAAGAGGATGAAGGGAAGGAATAAGAGGAAGGTGAATAAGGAAAAGATGGCTGAAACACCTGCCGGGGGCGCCCCTAAGAGCCTCTCCTAGGACCCCGCTTGCCAATATGCCGGGGGGGGGGGGGGGGGGGTTAAGAGACACTAGTAATCTACATCTACATAAGGGAGAGACATGATTAAAAGGGACAGGATACCCTTAGACACGAGCCTCACGCTTAATTGCCGGGCATGTTATTCTGCCATGCTCTGTTCACAAAGATGGTACACAGGTTGCAAGATGGGGACAAACGACCATGAATTGGGTAGGGATATGAGAGAATTCTGAAGAGATAAAAATACCTCCTATTACCCTACCCCACCAACCCCACATAAATACAAACACCATCAATATCACTATAGAAAAACTATAAAAACAATTTGAAACCTCCATGCAAAGCTAAGAAGCTACTCAATCCACTCCTCAATTGCTCAAATATATCTTGTAGTCTTCAGTGTCGTAGTAAAGTTTGGAACCTACTGTTGTCCTGCACCAAATGTAACGACTCAAAAATTATAAATACCAACAAAAATTCGAACTCATGCCTTTTCCTATGCCAAAGAGAAAGCTCAGAAAATACCACTATCTTCGACCACTCAGCTGCCAAGGCAAATTTATCAAACTACCTCGACTTCGTGAGTTTTCCCTGAATGTCACCAACTGTGTCTGTCTTGGTGACAGAAACAGATATTTCTCCAGTTCAGCTCTTGAAACCTGAGACGTATTTTTTTTCAGCCAGAAAACTGTAGTTATAGATTAGTACTGAATGTTGTGAAGGAACAGTCCTTCTAGTTGGAGATAATTATCTTATATTTAATGACATGAAGTAATTTTGAGCCACATTTTTTTTTTTTTTTTTTTTTTTTAAAGAAATGAATATCATGTAAATTGATGCACCATGATAGGAAGAATATGGATAAATATCATCATCCCATACGATGACTTACCTAAGATAATTGCCATACTGAAACTTCTTATCTTGCTCCTTAAATTTAGGGGTCTTTTGAATCGGACGAGGCTCCTGTTTTCGAAACCTGTGAGGAGCATGGCGGTCCACCCAAGCTCCTGGCTGAGGTATCACAGGGCTAACTATTTTATCTTTTCCATCAAATAACTGAAACAATTGAGAAACATTAGGTAATTATAAGATCATAAGACAATTAATATAGTTGAATCCAACATACAACAGAAGACAATAGTAAAAAGGATGTACATGCCTTCCGAACAGGTTTGATCTTGTCAACGCATGAGTCACTTCCTTTAGACATTCTTCTAAGGGGATCCTTCATATTCAGATCAAGAATATGAGGTTTGGAGGGGGCTTCGACATCTTTTGACTCCACCTTCCCCTTCTCTGCTTCTGACTGGTCTGCCTCTTTGTGTTCCTGTTCACACTTTTTGATATCTTGCTCAATCACTTCATCTCCTTTGGATTCATCTGACCTGAAATTATGAAGTACATTTCAATGGTGATATCTGGCATCTCGAATGAAGCGAAAAATAGTACCATACCGACTTGAAGTCACTAATAACGATATTGGCTTATCCATGTTACAAATCATCAGTGCATCAACATTTGAAAGACCATAACATGAGAGAACTTTTCATCAATATTTTTGTAATCAACTTTAATTAAAGACGATATCATGATAATAGAGATTCATGATATATATATATATATATATATATATATATATATATATATATATATATATATATATATATATATATATATATATATATATACTCGGCGCTTCGCGCCTCGCCGGATCTTTTCTCTTTTCTACTGCGTAGAAAACGAGGATAATTTGGTATGCAATTCTTAGCCTGAAAAAATTTGTATATAAAAAAATGTTCAAGCCTGGCTGGGATTCGAACCCACGATGCGAAAAAAATTGATATAAAAAAATTTGGATATAAAAAAATTTTCAAGCCTGGCTGGGATTCGAACCCACGAACTCGCGCTTCCTGTCACGGACGATAGCAACGGTTGTACGTGAAAATCATGTTAAAAAAAGTTTGGGCATTTTAAAAAAATTAATGGGGGTCGGCCTAAGAATTGCATAGCAATATATATATATATATATATATATATATATATATATATATATATATATATATATATATATATGAATGATTAATTTTAGGAAAGAAATTTCACAGATATAAGATGAAAAGGTTACAGATATAGAAGGAGAAATAAATGTTTTCTTGCGTCCCTTGGTTGCTTGGGAAAAATACGTATCTAAGGGCCACTTTCACCAACAACTTATAAAGCGGAGATTGGCCAAACTCGATTAAATATAATCTCGAGGATCAAACCTTGGCGTCTTTCACCAACCCAAAATTCGTTTAAACCAAGATTGGAATAATCGAGTTTCCCTAACGGAGATTCCGGAAACTGTCCAATGAAAAATTGGACAATTTGAAACGACAGTTTGAAAACCCGCCATGTGTCCGACATATCAAGACAATAAAGCAGTGAATCACAACCACGACCGATTATTACCCGCGCCGTTTTTATCTAGTTACCTAGTTACTATCTACTCGCAACTTTTCGTTGACTTCCAACAAAGAAAGTGTGACACATCATTCACACAAATTCACATCACACACACAATTCAACATCGTATTATAACGTGCAATCATCATCGATTATACTTTATTTTCCTACCATCCTACATCAATTTCGTATTATAATTCATCGATTTGATGGTATAAAAGCCTTTTTCCAACTTATACCTGTTCGAAGGGAACTCCAGGTGAGTGTCGATAAGCTCGAGGACTTTCAAAACTGTCGGTTTTGGGAGCCGGAATCTCCGCCGAAATTCGACGTCGTCCAACCCGTCAAAATGTGGAATGCGCCGTCGGATCGTCCTTGGGCGTCTTTGCAGGACATCGTCCTCATCCGAGGAATCAAATTAATCCGAGCGATAAATCGCGTGAATTCATCATCAAAAACTTGAATAACAATAAACTATATATAAACTATAATAATAAACTGTGAACCAAACTGTAGAGGTATGAGGAATCAGCTGTTGGTGCGCGGCCATTTTGCTCGATATCATTTTTATCACTAATCTGAGATTGGCAAGAGTTAACTGGCCGAGATTGGGAGATTAACCTCAAGCCACCTCGTTAGGAGTTTAAACTCGTAAAGTGGTTTAGTGAAAGACGATTAGCTGGAATCTCGATTATTTGTTAATCTTTTTTAACTTAAACTCGTTTACGTTGTTGGTGAAAGTGGCCCTAAGGCTGAGATGCTGGCTGAAACATTTATTAATTTTTGCAATGTTTAATACCATGAGTTAATCGTTTAAATTGAGGCCAGGTGGTCGATTTGCTCCAAGTATCCATCTATGTGCTCTTTCTGATTGCTGGAGCAATCAATCATTAGCCGTATCTGACAACTTTCTTAAAACTTCCACCCCAAAGCACTGGTCGAACGTGGCATTATGGGACGTCACATGTGTTTTAACTGGGAGTTGCTGGGTTTGGGTGATAGATGCTCTGTGGTTATTCATGCGCAGATTGAGTGTGGTTGCTTTACCAACATAGAATGCAGGTGCCTCAGTGCACTTTTTGCAGACTAGTTGGTAAACACACATTTTTGACTGGCACTCTGCTACACCTCGACAATTATATGTGTAATTGGTGTTAGCAGAGGATAAGTCTGAGCCCTCTATCACCAAATTGCACAGTTTACACCTCGCATGTTGACATGGGTGTAAGCCTTGTTGCTCTGGAGGCTGCACCCGAGGGTGGCAATGCGACAAAATCTCCCCAATATTCTTTCCTTGCCTGTAGCTCACTCTAGGTTTTTCGGGAAAGACATCTCGAGTTAGTGGGCTTGATGTCAAAACACATTGAAGTTCCCGGAGGATGGTATTGAGCTTCTGGGCACCAAAGAAAAATGTTGTGACAAGTGGAACCTGACTTGTTGACGCTTGTTGTCTTCTCTGGTAAGTCACCTGTGATGGGACTATTCTGTCCTCCACGAATTTGCTGGGGTAACCCCTTTCTACCAGTTTATTATTCAATGTTGGAAGATAGTCTTTTAGTTTCTCTTGGTTACTGCAAATTCTGTGACCTAGATTGGACAAAGCTCTGGGTATTGAACGCTTTGTATGAGGGGGGTGACAACTGTCATAATGCAGGTATAACTTTTTGTTAGTTGGTTTTATGTGCACTTCTGTGATGAACACCCCATCTTTGAACGTAATGTCCACATCAAGAAAAGTTGCGCAAGATCTCGAATATGACCAGGTGAATGTAATTGAAAACTAAGAATTGAGTTCTCCCAGAAACAGCTGCAGTTCCTCTTCACCGTGTGTTCATATCAAGAAAATGTCATCTATAAAACACTTCTATAGCAGCGGAGTCTTTTGTCTGCTTGACATAAAACTGTTCCCCAGCTTAGCCATGAACAGATTCATGTACGACGGTGCCATGCGAGTCCCCATAGCAGTTCCTCTTTTTTGGAGGTACACCTGGTTTCCAAATTTGAACACATTCATTGTAAGAACACACTCTGTCAACTTCACTATAAAATTTTTGGATGGTGTGTGTGATTCTGGGCGCTCTTGGAGAAAATGTGTTAAGGCATGTAACCCCTCTTCATGTGGAATTTCCGTATAGAGCGAGTTTACATCAATGGTGGCCAAAATAACATCTGCTGGAGCTCTTGTTCCACGAAGTACACTGAGAAAGTGGAGTGTGTCTTTGATGAATGACGGTTGGTTCTGCACAATAGGCTGGAGGTATGAGTCAATATAAGCCGGTATTCTTTCAGTGACACAACCAAAACTTGCTACTATTGGACGTCCTGGCGGAGGTTGGTCAGGGAGAGAATAAGGCTCATGAATTTTGGGGAGAAGGTAGAAGTCGGGGCATTGTGGGTCACTGGGAACAAGTACCTCCATATCTTTTGAAGATAACCTCTCTCTTCTGCCGTTTCTCTTTATGTAAATCCTAAGATCAGCTGCCAAATCGTGAGTCGGGTCTGTATTCAAAGGCTCATAGAACCTGGTATTTCTCAATTGTCCCAAAGCTTCTTTTTCATAATCGGTGCTATTCATTATTACCACTGTTGAGCCTTTATCTGCCGGCAAGATCTTGATCGTGTCATCTGATTGTAAGACTTTCATTGCTAGGCATTCAGTTGGAATCAAATTATTCCTTGGATTGAGTGAACCAAGGAAAGAAGCACTGGAAGTGCGTTGCAGAAGTTGTGAGATATACCTTTCTAGAGGGTGGGAGGCTGGCAATCTTGAGTCAGGATAGCTTTTTGGGTGAAAGTTCGAGGTAGGTTTGAATTTTTGAAGGGAAGGGTGCAGCACTTCACTGGTACTCTGATCAGGATTGTTGTGCCAATAGTACTTCAGTCTAAGGTGCCAGCAATATTCTTGTATATTCTCTTGAAGACGTATGTGGTCCGGACGAGGTGTTGCCTTGAATGTGATTCCTTTTGATAGTAAATTCTTTTCCTCAACACTGAGTGCGCGGGATGAAAGATTGCACACATTTTCACAGTCGTTGACGGGTGCATCTTCTTGAATCCTTACGGGTGTTGTAAGTGGCTGAATTTCTGGGTGATTTATTTGCCTTGCCATTTGTTTATTCTCCAGGCCCACTTCCTCCTTTCTTAGAGATGAAAATGGTCCAGGAACAGGTGAACGCTTTTGGAGGTCTTCCCAACAGAAGTAAAAAGTTAAAGAAGAGCAGCTTGACATTCTTTGGGGCTTTATTCCAACGTCGTTCAGAAATACCGTCGGGTCCAGCAGACATGGAGTTTTAGACACAGCAATTATGTGCCTTCTCATGAAGCACCGGCATCACATGATGCTACATGAGGAATCCCTGGTGGAAGCTGGGGGCACTACAGGCTCACCAGGGTTGTGGCAGGGAGCACTCAAGAGTGACTCCCAATAGTCCGCGAACTCCTGGAGAGGGGGTGACTTGTTCATCCATAGCTCCCTCCAGTACCTCCGCAGCTACACGAGCCAGATGCTTCCTCCACAACCTCAGGACCCGCTGATATTCCCACCTCCTAGCTAGTTTCGCTGCTCCGCGACCTCCACGAGGCATTATTATAGGAGGAATCCATCCCTGATGTACCGCCACGGTCACTTTCTCAACCCGTGGGAAGGTCCTCTGCACGACTGCTTCAACCTCGTCCTCCAAGCCTTTAGGTCCCTCAACAGCCCACCTCGCCAGATCCTGCAGGTAGGCGATCTCATAACCTTCAATACGGCCTATCTACCCCCTGACCATCAACACTTCAGTCATCAAGACAACCGGCGGTCCCGGGGGAGGATTGCTGAATGGCAGTCCGCTGCCCAACGCCAGTTGGAGATGCAGGAGAGACCCCACGGCTATTTGCCAGGATTCCATCTTGGACACTGCATATAGTGGGGCCTCAGGCAAAGCGATTGAATGGGAAAACGTGCTTGCAAGAAAACATTAATACTTCGAATCCCATTATGCCCTGCCTCTGCCATTCACCGCAAATCCTCAGAAGCATACCTGGGCTGCACTCGCTCTATATCTATTGCAGCGTTGTCCTATACAGGATGCTTCTGCCAGATGTGGGCACTGAGGTCACGCTTGGAGCTGAAGGCTCTCTCTTTCTCTCTCACACACACACACACACACACCTTCAATACAGCCAACATGCTCCACGAGCCTCAGCACTCAAGTCTTCAAGAAAACCGGAGGTCCTGGGGGAGGCCCCACGGCTATTGATTGCCAGGATTGGAACACACAAACATAATATATATATATATATATATTTTTTTTTTTGAGGTACTACAGATGGTGGAAAATATAGTAAACACATAAATATAACTTACGAAATTGTAGAATATTTATGTGTTTACTATATTTTCCAACCATCTGTAATAGATCAAAATAATATTACAAGCGAGTGTTTTTATCCTTCATCAAAACTATATATATATATATATAAAATTTATTTTTGGGAGATTTGTTAACAACACAATATTGGCAATGGAAATCGTTTTGTTCTGGATCTACATCATCTCTTAATATTCAGCCTTGGAGAATCAAACGCTTTCAAAACAATACTGTGCAACCACACCCTCAGCACACCCCATCTGTCGGTGCTGTTACAGAGCAGCCAGCAAGCTGCAATGCGATACCACTAGGTGCGCGATTGTGTTAGCTAGAAGAAAGGGAGAAACCTTCATTAGCCTTCTTGACCTCATTAGATCCGGTAAACTCGATTCATCAGTCTTGTAATTGCAAACTTAAAAATCATTTATCGTCTCCCGATATGTGTCTACTTGATCCAGATTGCTCCCTGACTGATCCTCCTTACCCCCCCCCCCCCCCCCCCCCCCGTCGTGCGGAGTCTTCTATATTAGCATTGAAAAGTCGTATAAAATAATCACTACATGCAAATCTAGTTAGAACTCCCGTAGTATTCTTCTGGAGCAAATTCATAATTAGTTCCTTGAATAAACCATAGAACCAGTGACCTAAACCTGTGTACTTCTTATTTTTCTCCTTACTCCTTGAGATCTGAGTATTATTATAAAGTAATCATAGTGCATTTGGTAGCACGACAGGTTATCCCCTGTCACATGGTAGCAAGCTGACAATCCGTTCACAACTGCCGAGCCCCCCCCCCCCCCCCCCCCCCCCCCCCCCCCCCCCCCCCCCCCCCCCCCCCGAGACATGAGACAAAACCAGAACTACCAAAAAACCAACAAATCAAATCAAAATCCAATAGAAATCAATAACTTCAAACCAATAAAACATTGAGAAATATAATAAAGACACCAGATAAAGGCTTCCACTGCTAACAATAGAATCCCTACATCCCAACACCTGAATCTGCAGGATTATTTATGTGCATGTGTGAGTAGTGATAATGCCTCACAAAATAAATTTTCCAAGCCATAACAATAGTTTCATTTCCTTCAAAAATTCGCTAAAAAGAAGAACAACGAAAAAAGTACAGAATAAAAAAAAGGAGCTATAATTGCTGCTATAATTGATTATTTGCTGCTGTGACGTCAGTTCGGACGAATTCAGACAAACTAGGTTGGTCGCTCAAACCGTTCCAGTAGTAAGTAAGTAGTAAGTAACCACTCTCATTTAGATGCGTAGTTTATTTTTTTGTTTGGAAGAATTCGAAAAAAAAAAAAAGTTTGTCAGAATACGGATCCACAATGACATTGGCCTTACTAAACTAAAAGCACATTTTAACTTACTTGAAGTCAGCATTGTCCTCTTTTCCCGAACCTGCAGAAGATCTAGACTTTTTCTTTTTATGCTTCTTGCGGCCAACTCTTTTGAGAGGTGTCGTCCTGAATGAAGCTGCATATGCGTCATTGTCTTCCTCATCCGCCAAGCTGAGAGGATCACGGATATTGGCTGGGATGATCACCTCTATCTCTCCTTTCCTATGCTGAGGGGTCGGTAAGGGAGACGACTCAGGTGTAACAGCATTCATGCGTCTAAGAAACAACATTTGCCTCAGGATATAGCAACAAAACTTTCAGATTCAGAATTTTTCAGTGACCAGGTAGTCTCAAATTTACTGTTTTTTATTCAAGCCGTTTTCCAATACTCCTGGATCTTCAGTCAAATAAAAACGTTAACCTGAGTAATAAGAAAAACGTTGAAGGTGAGGACTTGTTTATGTCAATGGGGAATTTTCAAGGTCATTTTTTATTTTCTCAACAGAAAGAACCGAGCGAGAGCTTTCCAAAAAGGTGATATATAATGGGTATCTGATCAGTAATATGGCTCATTAAATTCATTTGCATGATGACGTCATGGCCCCCAACCTCCTGGGGGGGGGGGGGGACCCTCGGCTCCTTTGCACTACTATGTGACGCATCATCTTCCTACCCGTTTGTTGGCCAAGCTAAAAGGTATTTTCAGCTGGGTTTCAAAGTGGGGTTTTTAAGTGCACTGAATCTGAGGACAACAGTAGAAAATTCCAACACATGAAAGTTACCAATGTCTCCACCAGCACTTTTTTATTTATTAATATTTTGAATCCAGGGGTATCAATAATCCAGAACCGTGAACCATGAACAGAACCTAGATCCTGGATAGAAAATGAATAAAAAAACCAATACACTCAAGACTACACTGTCATCTAAAAATCCTCAAATTCTGAATATATAGATACATACCTCATATCTTTGCTCTACAATTTGATTATAAAGTCTAACGAATCAATTAAAGAATAAAAAACTTTTCTTTTCATGGTAATGAAAATTCCTTGACCCCCAGCCAAAAGACATATCTATGTCAAAATTAAACGAGGTTATTAAACCAGCTTCATTTTCGTTCCATTAAACCATGAAATGAACTTGGTATTAGAACCTCTTGAAACTCATACGGTGGATACAGCTTTCGTACAAGTACGCAACCACGAGAGACATTTTATGTCTTTGCGCCCCCTTTCCCCTTCCTATAAAACCCCGTATTGTATTCTAGAGCCACTCAGCTGATCTGGGATCGGTCAGTTGTGTTCAGAAGTCCCTCAAGGGCCCACATACCAAATCTCAGAATCATGGGATCATTAGGGAAAAAACTGGATTCTAGATCCACTCAGCTGATCTGGGATCGGTCAATTGTGTTCAGAGGTCCCTCAAGGGCCCACATACCAAATCTCAGAGTCGTGGGATCATGAGGGAAAAAACTGGATTCTAGAGCCTCTCAGCTGATCTGGGATCGGTCAGTTGTGTTCAGAAGTCCCTCAAGGGGCTACATACCAAATCTCAGAGTCGTGGGATCATTAGGGAAAAAACTGGATTCTAGAGCCACTCAGCTGATCTGGGATCGGTCAGTTGTGTTCAGAAGTCCCTCAAGGGGCTACATACCAAATCTGAGAATCGTGGGATAATTAGGGAAAAAACTGAATTCTAGAGCCACTCAGCTGATCTGGGATCGGTCAGTTGTGTTCAGAAGTCCCTCAAGGGCCCACATACCAAATCTCAGAGTCAAAAAATAAAAACAAATGGCCTTGAATGATTGATTGTTTGCCATTTATAGTCCATTTCAGTGACCCATTAGGAGCGCTAAGTGCTGTCCTTCTTACACGTCCTTCTCATGTCATTGTATATATTTATACCTCAATTCCAAAGTCATATATAGTAAAAATTACGCAAAAGTACACATTACACACACAAACTCAGCTTAGATACTATTCGCAGCTTAACTAAATATGCTTATTATTTATATTTTCGGTGTTTCGACAGGGGTACTCTTTTGTCGATTAATTATATTTTCGAACTAGTCCTTGAATACTGCTATAAGAAAGTTCCTGGTTACTGTAGTTACAGATCACACGACTTTCCATGAACCGATCTGCTGATCAGTAACAACCGACGACTGTCGAATTTCTACGATTGCCCAATGTGAATAGGAGATGGCTAGATTAGCAACGCATGTCATCGCTAAAACGTCCTCAACACAACGCTAGTAATGTTATAAGCCCGTGGAAGGTTTCGATAAGCTTGTTCAGTTCATAATGATATTCATATTTTCTAATATAACTGTATATTCATCTTATTTTCAATCGAAGCAGTCTATTCATTAGGGTAGTAGACCGAAAAAAGAAGAAATTGTCTTCATTTCAATCTCTATCTTTTCCAAGACACAACCAGATAAAAACATTAAGTATTATTTTACTGAGTCTCTCTACAAAATGCCTAAAATCTGTATATACCACCCCTTATACACCAAACTTCAAAAAGAACCAATTTGAACGATTGAGGAGTGTTCCTGACTGATGAACCCTCAAAGATAAACCTGGAACGCATCGCCAAGCTCGTATTTGCTTGATAAACAGACATGATATAAGCCTATGAAGTCTAATAATACTCGCTGCATTTCGAAAGCAAACAGAAAGTAGACAGGCAGATTTATTATTATCTTCTTTTAAATTAGATTTATGAAATTTGTGTACCTTGAAACGTAACCAACAATTTTGAAGGAGAGTTACAAAAAGCTTTTTTCTTGGTCGATTACCAACAAAGGTGGTTTATTATTGAAAACAATAAATCAAATTTTGAACACAAAGCAACAAACGATCTGATGATTAGAGGATGAAAGTAAGAAATCAGGATGAAGAAAAACGATGACGGAAAAATACAAGATCAATCGGAAAATACGGATAACGGATTCGGATTCAGCACCCTCGAAAACCCCCCATCCATGATAAAATGAGGCCGGCAACTTTCAGGTCACTTTTTTGTAGAGCAGTGTAATGTGTGAGAAAAATCGATTCTTAGGTTAACGAAAAATTCCCATAATTGACCCACTTTTGACAATAGGACATGCGGGGTGTCACAGTCGAAGTATTTTTGGTTTATTATTTCCAATAATAAGCCTATGTGATCGTGTAGCAAAACATTTTTATAACCCCCCCTCAAACTTTGTCACTTTACGTTTCAAAGTGCGTAGAATCCAAATTTGAAATGTCCGTCCGCCGTTCGGGCCATAAAAGGCCTAAGAATTTACTTTAAAACCTCGTTCTTTCGCACATAGACTCCATTTGGGGTCTAGTTGGTCCTAACGTTTAACCATCCCGATCGCTTTACTCGCATAGATGCTATGGGCCAAAAACGGGCGAAAAAGTGTATTTTTCGAGGTTTGAGTGTTAGACGTGTTAGACGCACGCCTGGCACGCTTGGCAGGGGGTCAAGGTGGGTGGTGAGGGGGGGGGGGGGTGAGCAGGGGGTGGAGTGAGAGGAGGCGCCGCGGCACCATGAGGTGGGTACAGGGTTCCTTCGAGGCATGAATATATGTTTTTTTCTAGGTCATATTTGTGTGTTAATACCAATGCTTTTCCTACGCATATTTAATAACATATCCTCTCAACTTTTCGTACGTACTTAGATAATGATATTATTAAGGCAATAACTATTTTTTCTAGGTCATATTTGTGTGTTAATACCAATGCTTTGCCTACACATATTTAATAACATATCCTCTCGACTTTTCGTAAGTACTTAGATAATGATATTAAAGGCGATTAATTATTTGAATAGATAGGAGCTCAAATCGAGAAATATAAACATGCGTATATAATTATAGAAGTATAGGTTGTGGCAACTCGAAATAGGACACGCCGAGGAGTCTGGACGGGCAGACGTACGCAAGCCAACTAAAACTACGATCAAACTCAATTGAAAAAATAATAAACCTTTGTGAAATAATTTGCAGCGTTTTAGCACTGAGACAATTGCAACCACTCTCAGATCCCCAAGATTCATAAACAAGTGAGAAAAATTCCCATAACTGACCAAATTTTCGAGTTCGGCTGCGTGTTCTAAAATTTCTCTTTGAGATTTCGTTACAAGGCTGTCCCCTCAGTTTTATTCAGGACATGGTTGGTCTCAATGATCAAAATTTAAGTGCCTAATTTAATGTTACCCACAACTTTTCTTTGAAAATTCGCTCTATTAGTCATGCTGCATGACTGAGATTTTTAAAAATATTTTATGTTGTCTCAATGAGCGTTACCCACGTATTAATTTTATATTTTTAAATGAAAATAAATTCCATTCTAAGAAATTTGGTACCACCCGCACTCTCCTACGTTGAGTAGTTTTATCTCTGATTTTTCCAAGTTTGCACTGGTGACGTCACACTCATAGGCAGGGAGGCCTTGCCCTGGCGAGAGGGGTACTTTGACGTCACCAGTGTGCGAAACTTTGAAAAATCATATAAAGAAAACTACTCATTGTAAGAGAGTGCAGTTGATGCCAAACTTCTTAGGATGGAATCTTCTTCCATTTAAAAATAGTTAGCACCCATGGGTAATGCTCATTGTTGATCTGAACCGATTTGTTGAAGTCCAAATTAAAATTATAATTTCCATTATTTACTTAAGTTGGAAAAAAAATGTTGATTAAACAATCCTGACATCTGATAACTTGTGCCAAACTCCCCATGCATTTCCCTATGCAAAGTGTTCCCCGACGTTCCCAGACTTTTCCAGTTGGGGGCCGTTTTGAATGAATATAGATTCGATCCTAATTAGTTTGACACCTCCCACACTCTCTCACAATGAAAGATCCCTCTGCTTAGCGTATGTGTGTACTAAAAAGTATTAAAGAATCATAGAAAGGAAACTAGGTACGTAGTTATATCGTAGGAAAGTGCGGTTGGTGTCAAACTTCTTAGGATGAAATCCGATCCCATTTAAAAATATTAAAAGTACCTTTTAATATTTTAAATCGGCCTCATAGCTCCACCTGTTTGAGTTTTGCTTTATTATTATTTAATTCATTTTATTTTATTCATTTATTTTTTATTTGCAGATTTTGATTTTTTACAACACTTCAAAGAAAAATTCATTTGAATTTTGAGTGCCTGAATTGGAAAAATGAAAATATATTATTGAATTACAATTAAATATATCAAAGCTCAAAACCAAACCTGTTGATTTCTTCATCCTGAAGGCTGTTGAGATTTAGAGGGTCCCGAATGTTTCCTCCAAGAAGGAACTTAGTTGGTGGGACGGCTCCCTCCTTCTTCCTTTTCTTGTGTTGGAGAAACATGGCACGTCCCCCGGCAAAACTCTGGGACCGTTTCCGATTGAACTTGTGGCGCCCTTCATCTCCACCTCCACCTTTTTGTCGTCCTTTTCCTTCATCGCTAGTACCACCTTTTTGGCGTCCTTTACCACTCCCTCCTACCACCCCTCCTCCGCCACTGCCGAGATTCATTGACCGACGTACCTCCCGTTGTCTCTTGACTGATTTATCTATACTCGTTTCTACTTTGACAGCTGTTTGTACTTCAGTTGACATGATGTTCTGAAACATAAAAAAGAAGCTGCAATATGTAAGAAAGGTAACAATCCATAATTATTGACCCATACAAGATTATTATCAGTTCTGGTTTCATCAGGATAAAAGAAAAAAAAACCAATAAAGATCCAGACAAGAGCGCATGAGCGAATTTTGTAAATTATCGAATTATATTAATGTGGAATCATTTTAAAATTTGAGCAATTCGAGCGCAAAATATGAGCAACTATCAATTTATAGCAAAAACTAATGCTAAATAACAGACTGCTTTTCAAAAAGGGATTTAGATTTCAATTTTTGTTTTGTATTGTTTTTATCGATGTTTATAACATATTATTATTCGAATTAAGTTCATTTTGACATGGATATGTCTTTGCTCTGGGGGGTCAACCAAAAATTTCCGTGACGCAAAATTTGTGTCACAATTTCAGTGTTTTTCACGCACAACCCATCCGTTGCTAGGGGAATGGAACTTCCGCAGTTTTCATCGCACAAAAATCGTTCGCCACTCGTTGGAAAGCGCTTGATTTATTTGATAAATGTTCGCATCTCAAGCTACCAATTTCCCCCTCCTTACGTACCTGGGCTACATTCCAAAACTAAGTTGATTGGACTATAAACAATTTTAATAAGCCGGTTACAATATTCTTAAAGTAAAGCAATAGCATCATTTACTCCACTCCATAGGAAACATTTTCGTCCTCTTGACAACAGTCGAGGACAACTCGAGTACAACCGTTATGAAATCCCGAATCAAAAACATATCCATGTAACATGGTATCTGCTTGTAAAGCGGATAGTGGTTTAGCATAATTTTGTGCATGAATTTATTAATATTTTAGTTTATAGTTTATAAACTCTATATAATAAATTAAAAATGAATAAATAAATTTAAAAAAAAAAAGATAAAAAGCAAGTAACAATTTTTAGCCGTTTTTAGTGATTTTTTTTAAATTATATTTTTTTAAATTTGAGCAATTTTCTCTGCTCAAAAAGTGCTATCCAACGAACTCGTCCTTTCTTTTAGTATGATTGATTTGTTGTCAAAAGAACGGCTATTTATTCAATATCAAATCTAAAAGCAGTTCGTAGGACCCTTAATAATCTGAAAAAATTAATTAATCCATCACGAGCCAAGAATGTAAACACAACATTCCCTGACGTAGCATCTTTTACTTCATCACTTACTTGAGTAAAAACACACACTCGCTAGACTTCTTTCAGGAAGCATCTGCTGAGCCAGTGGCCTGCAGTTTCACTTTGTCGTTCGTCTGACCCGGTTGGTATTTGACTCCAGGGAAACATTGCATTCAAGAATAACTTCTACAGTCGAAGAGGTTTGATTAAAGAGGCCTCATAGCTCATCTGGTTGGAGCGTTTTTACTAAAGAGTAATTTCTCCTGTGTAATGAAGGACACGAGTTCAAACTCCGTCAAGGTATCAAATAATTGTGGGCCACAGCAGTTAACCAAAAAACAGAACCGGATATCTTTGAGACCAAGACAACAGGTGAAGACCACGTACTAGAGGATTCTCTGATGACTCCTTGGTCAAGCTGTTCCTTCAACGACTGGCGGAAGATTGGTTCATGGGTGTGAGCTACTCTCTAGAGACGAGCTCTGACTGGAGGGCTTGCATCCGTATCTATCAATTGAGGCTGTTACTAGGTCAGTGCACCCCAGATCAAACCTCCAAAGATGTAGCATAAGCTCTCCTTCAGCATGTTGGTCGCTATGGCGCACCCAAGCAGCTTCTTTCTGATCAAAGAGCTAACTTCACATATAAGCTTGAGACACTTCTGTCAATTTTTCAAGGTGAATCGTGCCTACACCACAGCCTAACACCCAATGTCCATTGGCCAGGTGGAACGTATCCATCGCACAATGGCAGACATTCTGTCACAGTAAGTCAATACAGCACAGACTTTTGCCCTTTGGCAAATAGTGATTTACTCTAACATACATTCCACCACCAAGTTCTCCCCTAACGAAGTGGTCTATGGAAGGGTTATGCGCCAACCTACACATTAGAGGACAGAGTTTACTTGTACAACCCAGCCACTAAGGGCAGGTATCTAGAAGAGGTGTAAGAGGTTACCCCTGCATTGTTCAGAATCAGGCATAAATATAAGACCGGTTAGCTCCCAAACACTGGGTGATATTGATGACATACAAGTAACTATTAAATTATTCCAGTTTCACAATGCGTTGATGTTTTATAAACAAATATGTAACTACAAGCAAAATACTAAATAAATTGAGAGCTTTCCATCGAATGCATAACGATTTTCGTGCAATAAAAATTGAAAACTAATGAAGTTATTATACCTTAGCAACCGGTTGGTTGTAAGTGAAAATTATCAGGAAGTTTTGTCGTAATGCTTCTGTGTGCCTTTTTTTGTGACAATTTAGGACAGATGATGATGGCAAAACATATTATATGTTGAAATTGGTTCTTTCGGCAAAAAATCAAGAATCACATAAGAAAGGATGAGTTCGAAGACCAGCTTTTGTGTGGAGTTCAAGAAAGTGTCCAGATTTTGGTTTATTTGTTTAAAAACGCAACAAATCGTTAAAAAATCAGCAACAAAATTACGGGTAATGGTAAAATTTTCAGTCATCAAAAATTCGCTCCTTAGGTCATGCTGCACGACTGGACCTTTTTAGGGTTTCGTTGGTTTACTAAACCTCGACTGGGGAAGCTCGTGCGACTGTCTATCTGTGCGACAGAAATTGTGGCGATACTATTCAACCTAGAAACTTTAAATTTGGCACACATGTAAAACTCATTCACCTGAACACACTGGAAATTCAAAATAATTAGCTACCTCAAGTTAATTAATTAATTAATGTGTAGTTGAAAAATAGTTATTATCTGAATCCTCCCGTGTGGGGTATAAATCGGTAGATCTCGACGAACTGGGTTTTAAACTCTTTTAAAGATATCCTCGTTAGGGGTTCTGTAGACAAAATTCAAAGGACTATAGCCAGCGAAACCCTTTATAGTACACTTGCTACGCATGTTACTTATTTATTTATATTGGCCTTTTGAATTGAATTTTGAGTGAATCCAAGTGTGAATCTATTCGAATTCACACTTGTGTGCTGGATTCGTAATTCGTATTCGGATTCCCACGTAAGGTGCTGTGAATCAAATTCGGATTCGGTATTTTCCACGCTGAATCACGTAGTGATAGTCTTTAGTGATATTAACAATAACAACTTCGAAATATTATTGAATCTTAGTAAAATTAAACGCTTGCATACGAGTCTGCAACGCATTGGGACATTTTCATGTGTTTACCTATGAATGGTCAACGTCATTTCTGATGGTCATAATCATCGTTGTGGCCACTTGGGACAATTTTTTTCGTGACGATTTTTTTGTTATGTGCCATATGAAAGACATGAAAATGTCAAAAATGAAATTTTAGTACGCTTTGCTGTGTGAAAATGTGTAGGGTAATGTGCAATTCTGGCTGTTTATTGGAAGTTTTTCGAAGTTGGTATCGCCAGTATCAATAAGAAAATCTCCTTGTAAGTAATACCCCAATCAAAAATACCTCCATAATCGTGTATCCATGTATGTGGCAAATGAGTGCCTTCAAATCTCGATGTTTCACAATTGAAGTAATTTCAGCACGAAATTCCACCCCTTTTATAATTCGAGGGATGGGTCTTTTTTCCACGAAATTTAATGTAGATTTCAAATCTACAATTAAAAAAATGGGGGTTCCTATTTGAAAAACGCGTATTACGACGCCGTAGCGCGCGATAATCGAAATCCAATGCCATAATTGAATACGAGTAGTATTTAAACAACAGAGCGGAATTAACATTCAATTTTTTTAATTTTTTTTTATGAGTATCTTCAAAAATAAAAATAATAAATGGCTGGTCCATTAAATTATAGACAACCTGCACGTACTAGATATGTGCCATTACAGACGACAACTCCCCTTAGGATTGAGTTTAAAATTCCGTTCTTGCTCTCTTTGGTCAAATTCGTTGGGCAGTACTTTTAGAGCAAATTAAATTGGTAAAATTTCAAAAAATTAGTTGAAAATTGATGTTTGTATGTAAATGATTCATTATTGAATTAATTTCGAGAAACGTAACTTATCAGCTCCTAAAATCGATCAACTACCTACCCACCTATGTAACAGAAATGTCAACCAATGAAAAAAGTGTTGACTTCAAAATACCTAGGTATTTTTTTGAAAAATAGAGGTGTAGAAAATATTATAGAATATATTATCATACTATTATTATCATTATTATGAGTAGGTAGATTTTCTGAGAATGTTTCCGCCTGTGCAATTACTCTACAGGTAGGTAGACCAATAAACTTGAAAGCAAAATAAAGAACCGGGATTGAAAATAAGGCAGGACTATGCGACTAACCTAAGACCAAAATAGGACTTATGTAGATGTTTGAATGAGATCAAAGTGAAATCATCATTGCACCCACTTTCATAAAGTGGAGGGAACACGGGAAACCAACTAAGGATGAGAAATGGTGAGGTCTCTTGGCCCATGATTGACGCATGCGCACAACAACTTGCGGGGAAGTTAGGATGCAGAATCGGCCCAATAATCCGCATTATTAGAAACAAAGCAGAAAGTATACGAGGTATATAGCTCACCTGCAGTTGAATCGAGTTCCTGGCTGTGAAAACAATTAGTTTAGGAAAGTCCACACCTTCTGGATAGAAGGAATATCGTACGCGAACGGATACCACTCGATCGGCCACCCTACGTCGTTGTTGATAGTTTAATGGCGAATACGAGACTTGCTGCTCGACAATATTACGACTCGTTCCGATTGGCCGCAGCACAGGTTGTTCGGCAATTTTCGGTATTCTTCGAGTTGGTTCGGAGCCGCACTTTTACAAAAATTTTCTACGCATTTGATTAGAGTCACGAAAGGAGTCAGCTGGTGTCAGAGGAAACACAACGGCGTAATTTCTAACTTCGATCGATCTAGGGAGTTTTTCAGGCATTTACCTTTGCTTGACAGATGGTCTTGGAGGTAATCTTCCGTGGGGACCATTTACTACTACTGTGCTGGGAACTGAACGTGAACAGCATTGGGATTTCGGATTTTTGGAAGCAGTGTGGTTGAGTGTTGAGTTCTCTCTCTTCTTCCATGAGTTTTCGCGGAATATTCCATTCTCAATATCGGATGAATATCCCATGCCTACTATTTTGTGTTTTGGAGCGTCGCTCAAAACCTTTGAGTATTAAGAAGAATTAAGTCTTATTAATACTCAAAGCTCAAAACCTGGGTTAGAGGATCCAAACATGAACCTAGGAGGGAAGGCTCATGGACTCAAAGAAGAAAGAGATCGGGAGAACCATTTATCTTGAGCTATTATCTGGAAAATCCGATAATAGCGCTGCAACCCATTCATTTTGAAGATTAGCGATTCCAAATAAGGATGCGAGCCAGCGGCAGCAAAACGAACTAAGTAGATCCTGACTCCGACTCTCGTGCCTTGAAAATCGTATCTGCACCTATTTTTTGAGACTTCGTCTTCTCTTGTTTTATTTTCATTAGTTTTTTCAGTGATGAGAAAAGAGTCTAGGTGCCTGAAGCATTTTAAATTTTGAAAATCCATCGATATAAGGCCAAATAAGAAATGGTTTTTGGTTAGATGGTCGAATGGTGCCTCCCTTACTCTACCTTATTTTTTACGCCTGTCAGCTATATAAATGTGCGCCCTCCAAGGCGTTCAATAGTTTATGCAGCCTTATCACCTCCGTCAGTCCACTCCTCAGGTAGTCTCCTATCTGCTCCCTTGAGTTAAGGCCCCCGTTGCACCTGAGCTGTTACGTTTTGGTTGATTATCTCCTTTATTTGCAATCTGACCAAAAAATAGCTAGGGGATTGTCTTTTTCATGAGTCAATTTTAGGTACTTTTCCGTTATAAACACCCCCCCCCCCCCCGCCACCAGTCAATTTGTCTTCAACACGCCCGCCGCCCGATGTTTCTTGGCATTACTTCTTACTTAGATTATGTTATGTTATGTTACGTAATTTTTAAGATGCGAGCATCCAGACCACCAAATTACACAACATTCTGACCTACATGTCCAACTACTCTGCATTTTTACTAAGGGATGGACTACTTGATGTTACCTATGTAATTTTGAGATGCGAGCATCCAGACCACCAACCTATACACAGCATTTTGATCTATTTGTGCGAATTCATGTGAATTCTACTTGTGCGAATTCATGTGGAGGCAATCAAATCACAACCACTCCACTTTGTTTCAACAAATCCTCACCGACATCGGCAACTTCTGAAAACACGGTTATTCTTTTTTTTTTTTTAATAATAATATAATTTCTTCCCACAGCTTGAAATTGTCACCGATTCTACGTAAATATGTAATCTAAGTAAGAAGGAATCGAGCGGGCGTGTTGAAGACAAATTGACTGGGGGGGGGGGGGGGGGTGTAGTGGATTTCTATACGTTTGACTCGGGGTCGGTAGCCCGAGTTGGACGCTATGAAAAGGGTCCTTGAATTGGTTTTGTGGGCCATGACCTTGATTGTGAACTGGAGTGAGGTACGTGAAAGTACCTTTATCGATTTGCGTTTCTGTGGAATCCTTATGACGGCTTGTATTTAGCTCGTGGGCTGAACTCACCCCTGTCCGGGCTTCGCCGGGTAGTTCAGCTCGTTGTTTTAGTATCGGGGATTAGTATCGAGGAGTATTCAGGTCTTAGCTGTATATTTCTGTACGGACCCGTGTTAGCTTGTGTAGGGTACTGAAAAGTACCGTGGTGATCATGCGAATGGTGCATGTGAGGAGTGAGCCACTCACTCGTATCGGGTGCATAGCCCGTGGATGAACGTGTTAAATGTTCTTTCTTGTCAAAAGTATCGTTTTTATTACCTTCTGAAAGGTTTTGAGATGTATGCTCGTGCCGTGTTTCAGGCGAGAAAGTCGAGTTCCAATCACTCATGGAGTTGTTTGGGAGCGATGTGATTTTGTCGCGTTGACTATCCGGAGATCCGAATTTCGGGTAAGGATCCACCCCCGAGTGGGCGCTAGAGTCCGCGCTAGGATCTTCCCCCCCGTGTCCGAGGAAGAAAGACGGGCTGCGCTCAATCGGGTGAAACAAATTATAGAATTCGTTTGAATACCTTTTCTGGTTATGAAAAAGGATTTATGTAATGTAGAGGAGGGACTCGCTTCGCAGATATCTCTTCTATATCGTACGAGGGTCCTCTCCGAGTTCTGATAAGAACTTCCTTGGACGGTTAATCGGTTCGTATGAGAAGTCCGATTACTCGGCGAGCCCCAGCGGTCAATCGAGAGCTTAAGGCTGCAAGATTCGGGCGGCTCGACTAAGACACCCCAGCGGTTGTTCAAATAGAAAGAATCTTTTTGAACCGGCCGATGTCCTGACTGAAGAGTTGAGAGAGAGCAGTGAAATACTGGCTCGAAGATATCCAGAATCCTGGCGTACAAATACCTCGATGCGTGTAGAAAGCTTCGTGTTTCAGAAGAGTCGTCAGCGTGGAGGTGGAGAGTTGAATGAATGCGCCCGGTCCAGCTCGTCATATTTATAGGGGGAGGCTGTCTCTGATTGGCCCGGGCTATTGGCCGCTTTATGGTTAGTATGCAAATGAGCTCGCTGATTCTCGGCTCGGCCGGGCTGTCTCCTGATTGGTTCGCTTAGCTTCTCTCGCAATAGGTGTTTCAGATTGTCGAGTTAATTTGCTAGCTTCGTCCTTGATCCTCGTAGAGGTCATTTGGTTGCTTTTTTGAGTTGATGTTCTCAAGGCAACTTTCTCGTGTCGTCTTGCCAAGCCTCTCTCTCGCAGTAGGTGTTTGGCTTGACAAGTATTTGTCTTTATTTCGTCCGTGATTATGATTTTCTCATAATCTCTCGGGCGAAATGTATTATTTTGTTTGTACGTAGCTCGACGTCTTTTGTATGAAGTTCTAAGATTAGAACTTATTTTTGGTAGCCCTGAAAAGGGCTGATGAAAGGTGGTGATTAATTCACCACAGGGGCCCCCCCAAGACGTCGGGCGTAGTGCCGGGCTGTCTCCTGATTGGTTCGCTTAGCTTCTCTCGCGCAATAGGTTTTTCCTGATTGGTTCGCTTAGCTTCTCTCGCAATAGGTGTTTCAGATTGTTGAGTTAATTTGCTAGCTTCGTCCTTGATCCTCGTAGAGGTCATTTGGTTGCTTTTTTGAGTTGATGTTCTCAAGGCAACTTTCTCGTGTCGTCTTGCCAAGCCTCTCTCTCGCAGTAGGTGTTTGGCTTGACGAGTATTTGTCTTTATTTCGTCCGTGATTATGATTTTCTCATAATCTCTCGGGCGAAATGTATTATTTTGTTTGTACGTAGCTCGACGTCTTTTGTATGAAGTTCTAAGATTAGAACTTATTTTTGGTAGCCCTGAAAAGGGCTGATGAAAGGTGGTGATTAATTCACCACAGGGGCCCCCCCAAGACGTCGGGCGTAGTGTCAACGCCGACGCGTCCGGGGGATGACTGGCAGCGTCATGCGAAATTCGCCGTACGAGACGCTCACCATGGGAGGCTGCTGTGGCCGTGTGTCTCCTCTTCCTCGCCTTGGGGGCGTCCGCCGGCCTCTCTGGGTTCGATGGTCTCCCCAGTGTGGTCTCCCTCGCCCTGCACCTTGCCGACGGGTACCAGACCCGTGAGGGTTGGTCCCACGGCCACGTTGAGGCTGTTGCGGAGAGGGCAGTTCGGGGGAGGACCACCCTGCGGTGCTCATCCCTTCCCAGCGGGGCTTCGGCAGGTCCGCAGGTGGTGTCGGCTCCCTTGACGGGGGTTGACGAGGATCCACGGGTGTCGGTCTGACCGGGGCTTTCCACACCACTGGTTGAGGGGAAGGACGTTGCGGAGCCTTTCCAGTAATGACTGTGAACGCCCCTTTGGGGGTGTTCCTCCCGTCCTCGATCGGGGAAGTCAGCGGCCGGCTTGGGGTGGGTGTGTGCCGGGCGTCCTCGCACAAGAGGAAATCTTCCTCTTCTTCCATGGGTGAGTGTGAGTGTTGCGAAGCCATCTTCAGAATTGGTATGAGCAACTACCCGATCTGGCCGTTTATTTATACTCACGTCCGCCCCTATGCGAGGGGTGGGGGTGTGGTTTGGTTGTGTATTTTGGCGGCAAATCGAGGTCACCCAGTTCTCGCCAAATTTGGTGGACGGGACTCGGGAAAGTACCCAATTTTACAAGGGGGGGTGACGCCAACATTTGAAATTTCCTAAAAATTTGATTACAACTTTTTGGAGGGGGGGTATTTAAAGAAAAAACTCTTCTTCTCAACGCTCGAATATTAAATTTAGAGTTATTCCCAAATTTTAATCTTGACAGGTTGAAGGGTGTGCATGATAACTGACTAAAACTGAAATTTCTGACACTAGGGGTTCGAAGGGATGCTTGTTCATGTGAAATAGTTCATCACTTTTCTAACAGGTACCGCCACAGTATTTTAGTGAAAATATGAGACATAGCCTACTGGTCCAAAGAATTATGTTTAACCCAGGTACTGGTTCGCCTCGAAGCAACAAACCTTGAACCTTGAACAATGGGAGAGGACTAGTAAACTCTAGGTACATTGCGCCATATTCGAGTCAATAAAGGGTTTTTAGAAAACATTTAAGATGGGAGGATTTATTATATCAGGGATGCTAGATGAACGTACCTTCAAAACTCCTGACCTCTACGTTGTACAGAAGCTGGCGGGAGGAGTCTAGAAAGGTCCTGATAATTGAGGAGCTGACATGGAAAAGCAGTTAAGTCCAAAAATCTAATTTCATAGGAACTCCCTCTGGACTCTT
Organism: Adelphocoris suturalis; assembly: GCA_030762985.1. NCBI lineage: Eukaryota > Metazoa > Arthropoda > Insecta > Hemiptera > Miridae > Adelphocoris > Adelphocoris suturalis. The sequence continues at coordinate 35,110,753 of CM061040.1, forward strand.
ATCAGATTTTTTCGGACAAAATCTCTTCTCCATGCAAAGGTCACACATTTATTCAGGGTGCGATCTAGCAAGGACGGGAGGACCTAAGGCCATTGGCGTGACTGTTTACTTGCACTTCGACGAAAAAAAATGTTCTTTAGATTTTTGGACTTAACTGCTTTTCCATGTCAGCTCCTCAATTGTAGAACACCACTGAGAACTGTAAGCAGCAGTTGTTGTGCGATCGAGCAAGACCAACTGCTCCAAAACCCAGCTCATCTGCTGAGTTCGCTGCTGCACTGCACGAGTCAGTAGATGGTAAAGAACTCTGACAGTGCTCTGAATCCCCCCATTTCTACCCAGTGGGTGGAATGGGCTTCAGAGGGCATTGGCCTGCGACTATCGCCATTTTCACGCCGTCCGGGTGGATACATTCACCACCTCGGTGAGGTGTTCGAGGAGTGATTGCGGGATGGTAGAGCCCCTTTGCCGTGCCTGTCGGGGTAAAAATGAGAATCTTTATCATGTGGTGCAGCAATGTCCTCGAACTCACGGTGGCTGCATTTTATGTCACGATGTGGTTGCCAAGCAGATAGCAGGTGCTTTGTCATCTAGCGGTTGGGATGTCAAAAGGGAGAGCCTAATGCCGAGTGATCGGGGTAAGAAGCCAGATATCGTTGAGATCAAGCCCGATGGGTCTACCATAATCCTGGATGTCCAGGTTGTCAGTGGCAGCGTGGACATGGAGCAGACCTGGCGGGCTAAGAAAAGTAAATATGATAGAAATGATCTGCGACAAGCGATATCTGAGCTAAAAGGAGTGGCACCTAATAACATCAAGGTCATTGCCGCAACCGTGTCATGGCGCCGGGTGTGGTGCGGGAAAAGTACCACGGAGTTACTCAAGTTGGGCATCTCGGCGGGAGTTCTCCATGGTATCACCACCCGCGTCCTGAGGGGTTCTTACTTGAACTGGTTGTAATTTCATTGGGGCACTTCCTTCCATCCTACTCTCCTTTCTCTTCCTTCAGCTTTCTTGATCCCTAGGGCCAGAGTCGGTTAAACCTGGGTGTCCTCCCCATTTCTTTCATTTATTTTTTTCATTTTTAACTTTAATGGTGTGCCCCCTACGCCTTTGAGGGGAGATATATTAAAAAAAAAAAAAAAAAGTTCCAGTCATGCAGCGTGATTGTATGAGCGAATTTTCGTAGATTATCGTAACATTATATTATATTAGGTACTGTTTTGAAATTTGTGCATTCCAAGTACAAAGAAATTGTTAACCACCAATTTTATGGCAAATAAACTCGTTCCAAATCATATTCTACGAATAAAAACAGATTTTGGTTGTTTAGCAATTTTTCAGTTTTTTAATCGACTTTTCAGCAAATATTGATACAATTTAAGTAAATTTTTCACCATAATTTTGTGAATACATTTTTGAATGTTTTAGTTCATCTTCAATAAACTTCTTTCGACTACGATTTTGATAAAAATATAAATTTCACAGTTTTTAGACGTTTTCAGTCATTTTTAGTGATTTTTTGAGCATATTTTTTTGAAATTTGACCAATTTAATTTGCTCAAAAAGTGTTGTCCAACGAACTCATCCTTTCTTTTGAAATGCTTGATTTTTTGGCGAAAGAACGAAGTTTTTATCTCAATTCTATCGAGAGTTATCGTCTGGAATGACACATACACACACACACACACACACATATATATATATATATATATACATATAGTGGCTTCTTCCCCTTCCACGACCTGTCCTCTCTATCCTGTTATAAGCTCTTTGTGTCTGGCAGATAGCGCCGTTAGCATCCTCATTGGTGTCCGCAGGCGACAAAATAAGGGCGATACATGGAGCTATCACAGAGTAGGGTAGGAGCTACGTTTTCTTTATGGATCGACTATTAGAAAAACCGTCTGACGTCCACAAAACAACAGTGTCATCATCGACAGTATTACCTCGGCAAATAATAAGACAAAAGACACCACCACATCTTTGCTATTTGCATTATTTCTAGAGAAAAAAATACATGTATGAGTTGCGATCTTGCAACCTGAATTATTTATGAATGAAATTATTGTGATAAGTAAGATGTGGACTTAATTTCATCTTCGATCTGTGTTATAAAGTAAAGAACGGTATCTGTCCAACCGAAACCTCAATAAAATACGCACTCGTCCCATTTTAGTAGGACATCTACACGGGGTCCTACTATATACGGTCTTCTTTTCCATTAAACGAATTATGCTATGATAGAATTTTCACCGCCGCTGCTGTTTGAAGACAAATTCCCAAATATATCCATTGGAAGGTTCAAAAATAAAGACAATCAAACTTGAAATTCAAATAAGATTTTTGTAAACAAATAAACTTGTTTGAGGTTAGAAAGCTCTAGATATCTCATTAACCTCCAGTTATAATAGTTATCCAGGCGTCCAGGGACCAGATAAATTAAAACGCCAGATAAGGTTTAACTAGGGATTGATAAGCTTCGTTCTCAGTGCGCGTTCTAACAGTTCTCGAACTCATGAGAACTGGGACGGGGAGTCCCGGGGAGTTCCGGAACTTGTGGAACCGCGTTCTGCACTGCGAACGATTTCAGAACTAGGAAGTGGAATAACCTGTGTTGTTTGTAACCTCACTCAACTCGTGTTACCTTTAAAAAAAAGTAAAATCCCTTTACTACTTACATTTCATTATTATTTGCTGAAAATCGATAAAAGCTCCCCAAAAAAGCTAAAATTCCCAAATCTTTTTTGAGTCGCAGATTATTATTTAGAACGAATTTTGTTGCCATAATGTTGGTTATTACGATTTCAAAGTGTTCTAATTTCAAAACTATGTACCTAACGTAATATAGATACTAAGATAATTTACGAGATTCGCTCGTACGATCATGCTGCATGACTGGAACTTTTTTTTGCCATACCTTGCCATAAGGACCGAAGTGGTGATGGTAGAGGGTGCTGGCCTGAAAACGGTGGGCTAACTCTTCCGCGAGCCCACGGCTTATTCTAAAGTGGTAAACGAACTCTTCGTCGTCAAACCTTGGCACGATTTTCTCAAAAAAATTTGAGTTTCTTGGATGTAGACGAGATCCAACTATAACTTCGATCTCGTCCTCATCATCTACAAACCACGGAACACCATCGTCGAAATTATCGATATCTGTACTTGACGAGCTAGTTGACATTTCGAATTATAGAATAGTTTGGTAACGTATAGAGACTGAAAGAGAATGAAGCTGAAATCGTTATGATCGATGAAGCGAAATAAAACGATATTTAAGATTGTTTAATGAATAAAGTCGATGGAGACGAAAGTTGTTTATTCCACGAGATCCGAAAAATAGTGAAATGCGCATGCGTTAACTACGTCCTTGCGTTCGAGTTCTCACAGTTCCGAAAAAAAACGGGAACTGTCAGAACCGTTCGGAATTGGGTTCCGAAGACACTGCGAACGCAGAACTCGGCGTTCTTGGCGTTCCGGAACTGGGCGTTCTGGCACTGCGAACGACAAAACTCTACTGCGCTTGCCCAGAACCGTTCCGAACTCCCAGAACGCGCACTGAGAACGAAGCTATAAACACCCCATTTCTTGTTATCTGGAGGATAACGCTATACCTTAGATAAATCCCCCTTATCCATTGGATACATGTGATTGATAAACTGGCCCTAAAGTTAAAGCCCTGTTAGTTAAAGTTGTCGAGGAAAAATTTCCAGATATTTCCAAATATCGGAATGCAAGTATCGATACTCAATAATATCGGAGGGCACAGTATCGTTACAAAAATATCGATACGATGTGGAAAATATCGATATCTTGAAATATTGAGTATCGATACCCATCCCTAGATATAGAGCAGTTAAGTTTCGGTTTGCCTGCCGTTAATGCAGGCTTTGGGTACCTTACATACAGTGGTAATTTTAAGCTATAAAATTAGAACAACAAAAACAAACTTAACAACTATAAATAAAAAAAAATAGACTTGAAAATGCTGAAAACTGCAGGTCGAATGGAATGGAAAAAATGTAATGGCGGCAGGCACTATCACTATGCTATGGTCGCTTCGAGTGTCAAGTCATCTCAAGCCCAAAAATACCGCGACCTAGCGGAGATTTGAACAAGCCTGTAACTACACAGGATATTCGTAAAGATAGGGCTAGCGTCAACACCCGAATGCTGGATCCTAGTGGACCTTCCTTTTCTCTTCTTCCATGGAACGAACCTTGAGTCCACGCTCCAAGCCTCCAAGTGGCTGTTTGATGCCACTCATGTTAAAGTTAAACCGATTTGTTTTTGCTGTGTTCATCCGAAATACTTTTCAACCAATTTCATCTTTATAAATATAAAGAACATTATTGAATTTAGTTTTCTGGTGCATCTAAGAAGACGGGCGATAGGACAAATCAAGGCAAGTAATTACAAATAACTACAAGTTTATTTGATGTTAGGAAATCTCGATAGCCCAACTCCAGACTAAATTCACTCAAGTTAGTGACGGATTGTACTGGAGTAATATAAAATACCCAAAAAACTCGTAATTAAGTGTGTTGAATCGTATAATCATGGCATTTAAGGGCTTCGGTTTCGGTTTGTATTTTCCCTTGGAGCTTCATGCTTGTATAAATCTCTTGGGCCTATGGATGGGCTCCATGCTTTGGAGGTTTCGAGTTAGAAAACTTTCCAGGAAGGTTTCCTCCCGCCTTGTTTGTCGTAAACTTGAACTTCTTGTTATCACAAAATTTCCCCATTATTTATTTATATGAACGTACATGAAGACAAATTCGTGGAAACTGGAGATTCCGTATCTTTCATATTTCTTTACGTAATTTGTGAGTGAAAACTGCCAACTGTACGGTGCAGCCGTACTTCAGTCAATCATCTAGCCAACGAAGTAAGACGTATGTCATCAGCTCCCCATCTTTATTTTGTCTGTTATAAGAAATTTCTTCTTTGAGACAAGAATATAGCAAAAAATGTCGGTACATGAGATTCAATTTCGTCACTCGTGTAGATGAAACGGCGAGAATTTTAAGCCACCGTTTCCTCATGCCTAATTCCATTGCTCGGTGCTACTTACCCTCTGACCAGATTGGCAGTTGGTGTTGACATCTTTCAAAAACGTACCTACAGCTCGGATGCTCATTTCCTAGGAATGATCGACACTTAAAGCATGTAAGTAAGATAAAATGGTTAGTGGAGTGCAAGCCACATATATAATCATGTCGAACGTTTTCAGTTGAGTGGAGTTCACTCGTGACTCGTAAGGGGGGGGGACCATTTATTGGACTCTGTCGTCCACGTAAGCTTTCATACTAGAATTTATTGACGAAAATTTTGCAAAATCCCGGAATCATTAATTTTACTTTTGGGAGATGGAAGAAAGACGCCAAAATCAATATTTACACTAGTTAGTATTTTACGTTTTAGGTTATCCCGAACAACTTTCGTTCTGTGTGTCTTTGTGTATGCCTGTCTGTTTGTCCACAAATCCTTGCAACACGCATAACTTTTAAAGTTTTCAATAGATTTTTCATGAATTTTAGGCTGTAGGTAAGAAGTTTTCTATCAGTTACATTACTCAAAAATCAATACTTCGCTCTGCGCAAGCGCAAACTTTCAGTCCATTATGCGTCGTTTTCTCATTAACATTTAGCTTTGTTCGCAGTGCCGGTTGGAAACGGTTACCAACCGTTGGCGACCACGTTTGTGATTGGTTTAGTGCGCATGCGTGACCAACACCTAATTTCAAACCGTTTGTAACCAAATCCGCTCTGCGAACGGGTTTGACTAAAGTTAACCGTCGCATAGCCTCCAACAGCTGTAACCTGCTTGGTGGGCTCGCCTCATCCTTTGAATAGGTAAACATTTCATGTATGAGTGAAGAACCTGAACCGTAAATAGATGGCCTGCAAGACAACAGACAGGTTGAAGAATGAAAAATATTCATTGGTAACAAACCTTCCAACAGGAATAAGAAATCCATGCTCAATCTTTTCTTGCCTCCAGCTGATGATTTTGTGGGAGAATGTGGTGTTTATCCATAATATCCATAACGCGTTTCAAACTGGTTTGGTGGTCACTGCGAACGGTCCACTATGGATGCTATACAGTCATAGATTTCCTCAAATGGACACTGCGAACGCCCCAAATGCGTTTCCAACCATTCCTTACTGGTTTGATGGTCACTGCGAACAAACCTATTAGCCCAGTCACCTTGTCATCTGAAAGAGGGGGGAGGCTACCTTCCATTACCTCATGTAGTTATGATTTTTTGTGCTGTTCTTTAGTATAAGGTATAGGCCCCTATTTTCCAATATTTATAACTCAATTATTCTTAATCATTAAAAGTATTGAAAAAGCCTTTTGTCTAGGTAAAAAAAAAAAAAAAAAAAAATTCCAACCTATTTGTGCATAAACTGAAAAAATGAGAAGTAAGAGCTTATTGATATAGGGTCAGTTTCTTTAGTAATAGCCCCCTCTCCTTATTCTGGCAGTTTTTGCACTTTAGATAGAAATTCAATTTAAAAAAAAATGTTTTGTGTTAAAACTGGAGGAAATGAGCCTATAATAATGCCATTCTTCGAGAGCGTTAGTAGTACGAACACTTCGAACTAAATATTGAGTCATATATATATATATATATTGTAGTCGAAAGGAATTGGGTAGTGGAGAGGGCACCAAAAGAACACTGAAAATCTGTTACTATTATTTATTCCTAGAAACTACCCTCAACACTGTGGTGGATCACAAAATCGTACAATAACCCAAATGATATCTGGAATATCCTACAATTATAATAATCCTACTAAATAGTTCAGTCAGAAAGAAAACTGTTCCAGATCCCCGCAAAACTTTACGTTTGCAGTTTAACCAGTCTCGCGATACCATCCTTGCCTGGAAGTAGTTGGATCATTTAAGGTACAGACCATTTGAGTCGTTTCAGGTTTTCGTTTTCTATCAAAACCATGTCACCAATCTTGATATTACAAGCCTGAGTTGATACTGCTTGTCTCAACTGGCCAAGATATTCCAGACAAAATCTTTGTCGCAGGTCATCTCGTAACTTTGATCTATATTCAAAACGCTTAGAGCGATCTCTGGATTTCATTACATCAACTTCAAGTACCCCAGCTTCTCTCAAATCCTGGATGAACATTGCTAGTGTTATTGCTGAGAGTTCATTTTGATCATCAGACAGTAAGTTAAAGGTCGAAAGTTAATTACTCTTTCACAGCCCAGAGCAAGGTCTCCATTTCTAGGTGAGTAAGAGATGATTGCTTCAAAACTTATCTTAGTAACCTTTTGAGAAGCCCAACCATCCGTTCAAAAACTCCGCACCATCATGCTGCAGTGGGCGGGTTGAATTTCCAATTTATTCGTTCAATTGAACAATATTCAAGAACCTGGGTTCAGTCCACTTTGCGTAGAGCGTTCATCGCACCAGCAAAATTAGCGCCATTATCACTGAATACGACTTGAGGCCGTCCTCTTTTCGTTGTAAAACGCTTGAAAGACTGCAAAAACTCTTGTGTAGACAGAGAAGATAAGAGCTCCAGGTGCACAGCTCGTATTACAGTGCAAGTGTAAATACATATCCATACTTTTCTTCCATTCCTTAAACAGACTGGACCGGTGATATCTACACCTGTAACTTCAAAAGCTGCAGCACTCCTGACATGTTCAACTGGCAAAGGTGGTATGGTTGTTTTCAGTCTCTTTTCTCTATGTCGTCTATAGTGACACTTGTGTGTGTGACATTTCGAAATTACACCTCGTAACAGCTCTTTGCTCACCAAGAATCCAATATCGCTCTCTGAACATTCCAAGTAAGCTTTGAGTCCCTATTTGACACGCCTTGATATATGTATCCATAATCAATCTTTCCACAGAGGTGGCCCTTGGGAAGCAACAGAATAGCGGAAATCATTGCTGGCAGGGAGATTGGATATCCTGGTTCTTATACGAATCCATCATGATCTTCAAAAGGTTGCAGGCAAATTATTTTTGGGACCTTTAAGCTGGTTTCACATGGAGCGGAACGAGCGCGGAAAGCGGAAGGACGGAACGCAATCTGATTGGCTGTTGGGACAACAGTTGAGGAAGGTGGCTGCCATGTTGTCGGAATGGGCGGACAGCGGACGGCGGTAGAAATTTTTATACCGTTTCCGCGTTCCGTTGAGCTCTGCGCAAGCTCATTGGACAGGAATATTGATAACCGGAAGTAGAGGTTTCATATCAGAGAGGCTTTCAGTAGGAAGGTTATGATTCCGTTCACCAAGGTGACCGCATCATGTGAACAATCTTTACGACTCCACCGCCCCTCCACTGGTTTTTCCGCTTTCTGCGCTCCTTCCGCTCCATATGAATCCAGCTTTACAGCACTAAAAGCTTCCTTTTATACTTTTTCTATGAACAAAAATTCTTCCTGCTTTTACCTCATCAACTGATAAAGCTCCCTTTTTTTAACAGAATAATCATGATTACTACATCGACAATTATTAATAAATGACTTTTTCATATTTGGAAAAGTAACTGCAATACCAATTTGCAGGAAGCATTTCAGAAGAACCATTCAAAATTGTTGTCACAAATTTCAGTTTTTCCATTTTGATTGAGTTTTTATTATACTCAATTTCATGGGTTGGTCACTGGTTTAGAGGGTAAAGTAGTCAAATTAAGGAGGGTGAATTGGCCCCTCCCACCATGCTGATTGGAGTAATTGCCTTCCTGAACACCCGGTAAGTCGGCTGGATTCTTTGAGCTCCCAGGGATATGATTCCATTGTTCTGGTCGAGCGAGTTGCTAATTTCTGTGACACGGTTTTTCACAAAAGGAGCTGTTGTTCATCCCTTTTAATCTAGACCAAAACTGTTGTTGAATCACTCCAGAAGTATGATTCACAATGTGACAACCATGGAATTGATGGTGTCTAGCGCCAATTACTGTAGCCAAAAGCTCTAAACGCTCTCTGGAATTGTTACTCATTTAACCGGAGCAGCTCTTGTTTTTGCCTGAATCAGCTGGACAAAACACCTTTACATGTCTCAACACAAAGAAAAATGTCTACAGCATAATATGCTGCCTCACTTGAGTTGCAGAAAGTGTGCACAGACCATTTTCCTTTTTCAGAAATGTCAGGTAACCATCGACATACCTTCACTTCTGGTTGATAGATTAAGTCGTGTTTCCATTTCATGAAACGATCACGAACATGTTCGTCTACCTCTTTGTCACTATCACATTTTGAACGCAACTCCCGTAGTAAGACTTTCGGTCCCAAAGTTACCGGGTATGTGAATCCAGTGGGATCAAAAACAGAGTGCGCTACTGAAAGAATAGTTCTTTTTTTAATCCTTTCCTGGACGCCTTTGAATGTGATCAGATTGATAGATGAGGTTTCCAGTTTTCTATCCCACACCAATTCCAAAACATTGGCAACCCTGTCTTCAGCATTTGCAGGCAATGAACGATCCGAATGCGCCCATCCTCAGAGATCAAATTGACCTTTTGTCATCAGTTCTCGAGCTTCAGAAATTAGGTTGTGAAACTGATCATTATCATCCACACTCGTAACCATGTTGTCCTCATAAAATGAATTAAGAAGTGTGTTGGTTGTTTCAAGCGAATAACCACTACGTTTTTCTTCCCAATTTTTCAAAGCTTCAGTTAGGTGGTGTCGTAAAACAGCATGAACATTGTATGTACTACACACCACACGTCTATGGAGATATACAAGTTTTTCCGGATTTATCACACCATAAAAATCTTAGACTGTCACGCTAACACTTATTTGTAGAAATACCCTTTTTAAATCCGCGATTACCCCGACTTTTTTCTGTCTAAACCGCAACAGCAATGAAGGGATTTGTTCCAGCACATTTTTTCCCTTTTCTAAACTTTTAATTCAACGAAGGGCATCCAGTTTGCTTAGTTGAGGCGTCAAATACAGGCCTCACCTGTGTGGTACTGTTCTCCTTCACCACGTTTCTATGTGGCAAATAGTGGCCTACATTTGATATTTCATCACCTGGAACAACCTCTATCACTCCGTCTGAAATCCATTAATCAGAAACCTACTGATAGTCATCATAGAGCTTATCTCGATCCAAATGAGATTTGGGTGAAGGGTCTTTGGAAACAGTGAGACTTTGAAGACTAGCCCAAGCCTAAGCAATATTAGCCCAAAAAAGATGTTGTAAATATGGACCAAATCCTCTCTGGACCCAGAGATGATCAATGAGTACAGGGAACAAATGAATCAATAAACAAGGAAGCAAAGAACACCTAGTCGTTTCATTCAATTTTTAGAAACATAACCCCACCACCGAACTATGAACAGCATATTTATTTTAACTGTGATATTGGATTGGATATATTTATTAACAGTTGATAATTAAGCTGAGCTGAGTTGTTATATTCATTGTGTTTTTATGTGTTGCAGTATGTCCGAACATCCTGGACGCTGAGGATACTGTTTCTTCTGTGGCAGTGAGGGAAAATCAACACGTGGCACACACCTGCAAAGCCCAAGGTATACCGACTTTCAAACTATTGTATAACTCGGCAAGAAAATCCGAGGAAGTTACACAAAAGCGTAAATAGTCGTAGCTTTTTTTTTTTGAGTGATCTGTAAGGGTCGATTTATACATATCCTTGACGGTCCAAATAGTGATGATATCCAATTATATACATCGGCCTGGAAGAGATCCAGATAATAGACGGCTTGTGTTCCCACATGTCCTGGCAAAGTGAGGCTCAGTGCTTCTGTAATGAATGTGAATGTCAAATTACGTTACTGCCGATATTTTTCATTTTCACGGACGGTACAGAAGTCTGATCACCTGAGGCCTCTGAGGTTAATTTCTTTCCTTTTCTACGTACTGTAATCCCCCCCTACCTTTACAACTTTTTTTTTTCTTTTTCTCGATATCATTTCTAATTTTTTTGACATTTACAAAAGAAAAAAAAAAGTTCCAGTCATGCAGCATGATCGTAGAAGCGAATTTTCTTGAATTACGTATCGTATTAAAATATGTTGAATTTTATTGAAATTTGAGCGATTTCAGTAGGAAGAAATTGTTGAAAATCAAACCCTATGGCAAAAAACTCATATTTAATTAAATTTGGTAATTCTGAAAAAGATTGTTTTCTTGCAGTTTTTATAGATATTTCAGCAAATATTAATGAAATTTAAGTACCTACGTTTTTCAGCATAATTTTGTGTAAAATTGTTTTAATGTCCTAGTCAATCGTTGATAATTTTGTTTTGACTAAAAATCCGCTAAACATTATAAATTTAACAATTGTTGGCCATTTTTGGCCGTTTTTTAGCCATTTTAGTGATTTTTGGAGTACATTTTTTGAAATATGACCAATTTAACGTGCTCAAAAAGTGTTGTCCAACGAACTCATCCTTTCTTTTGAAATGCTTGATTTTTTGGTGAAAGAACGAAGTTTTTATCTCAATTCTATCGAGAGTTATCGTCTGGAAGGACATATATTTTTGAAAATGTTTATTTTAAGATTTTTGGAGCCATTGCAATAGCTTTATTTTCTAAGATAATTCGCTAAAAAGAAGAAGAAAAAAAAAGCATTGAATTATGGGGTCCTGAAGCTGTGTGAACCCTTTTGGAATGCACGAAGCTCCAAGTTTTAATGATGCGCTTACTAAATACGGGGTTTAATAATTACAGACTAAAGATCAGCGTAGACGGGCTATCCACTACAGAAATAATAAACTTTTCTGTAATGATTCGTAGCGTTTTCAATCGATCTGTTTGTTACTTTCTTAACTGTTCAAATGAAACGTGAAATTCTGGGATTCCCCCTCTCGAATTACTTAATGTTAGCCTATATTAGAATAAATACAGTCATGTATCATAATTGTAAGCAAATTTAGAGAAAATTGTTCTATAACTAGCCTAGTTCTCGCGCTCGCTCCGTGTGGCTGTAAAGATGCGACAGGATTTTACTGTTGAATGGGACATGTAGAATGATTGGAAACGGTAGATCACTAAGGGTGGATAAGGCGAGTGATTTGAAATGTGTAGGGCAGGGGTTCCCAACACAAATTTTCCAGTGACTCCTAAAAAAATTACAAATATTTTGAGGACCCCCTACTTATATGTATACATTATGCACGCATTTATGTTGTACCACTAATGCATTTAATATATTAATATACCGGTATACAGTGAAATACGTACTAATTTATATAAAATTACGAAAAGGGAAATTTTATCGTTACAAAAAAATTTGGCCTACCCTTCTAGTTTGGTAAAACTGTAGTTTTTAGTTAATTTTTATACCAGTCTGTTATTATGTATTTTTATATATACAGTTATAGATCACATGGAAAGAGAAACAGGCGACTGTTACAAGTAATCATTTATTTTACATTGAAAGTATATTGCTTAATTGCAGTCACATCAATACAAAAACATAAGGACAAATTTATAACTCTCAGATTAACTTATTTCTTGTAAGAATGTCTTCTTGAAGTGTGTAAGTGTAAGATCAATGAGAAGAGTTGAATCGTTCCTTGGTTTCCATTATACCGGAAATATTGGGCTGGATGTTTGACACTTTAACTCTAAAGTCAGATTTGATGTCGAGTCTATTTCTGTATTTATTTTTCATTACACACATTGCAGAGAATGCTTGTTCACAACGGTAGGTAGTAGCAAAAGGAAGTATATATTGTAACGCTTTCTTACTAACGTCACTGTAGTCTTTGCTGGCTTTTAACCAAAACTCAGTGATATTTCCATCACTGAAAGCGGTTTTCATTGTACCACAACTTGTTAGGTCCACAAGTTGATCTTGTTGCTCTTCTGTAAGGGTTTGGATTTGGTCCACTTCAAGGCATTTGAATGGATTTCGAATCCAGTCGTTCTCATGATTAGGCTCTGGGAAATACTCCCGAAATGTAGTAGCCAAGCACTGGAGATGAGACTTGATGTCATCTTTTACTTCATGGGGCACATTCAGTTCCGATGATTCCAAAGCGCGAGCCTGCAACGCTGCGACTGCGCGTTCATTGCTGTCATTAGAGTTCCTAATAAAAAATAAGCTTAAATAATATTTTTTTAAAGCAGCTCGCGGACCCCCTCTGGTCTCCCTTCGCGGACCCCCGGGGGTCCGCGGACCACCTGTTGGGAACCCCTGGTGTAGGGGATGTTTGCTTCGCTCGCTCAATGTCGGTTTTCTCGCTCGCTTTGCTTGCTCAGTGTGGGATGTATAGATGCGACGGGATATAGTCCCCATACCATCGAGACATATAGCCCATGATTCGGGTAAGGGTGGAAAATTTGGAAATCGCTTACAATCCCTTTCAATCGACAATCCCAAGGGAATGAAAAAAAAAAAAGAAAAAAAAAATATATATGTATATGTATATAAATATAAAAGGGGCAAAACGACAATAAAAATTTGCTGCGTTTTCTATGAGGGTTTAGTAAATGTTATCTGCGTAGAAGGACTATCCAATAAAGATTATGTGGAACCACGAGTTTAGTTTTAAGAATATTTCAGTATTAACAGAACTGTCGGATGTTAAATTTTTGTATGTAGTACCTATTTGTTCCCCCATATATTTTTCTGTTAGAAGTAGGTATCTTTAAATCACGGGACTCAGGAGGTTCTAATACAAAGTTCAGAGTGCATACTACGTTTTGAAGAAATAGAAGAGTGCTAGCTTGAAAACAAACGTTTTTATCTACATTTTCATTCACTACAATCAGAAAGCACAATTTCATGCCTCGAAACTCGAATGGGACCGAGTTGGAACTCCAACAAACATTTTAAGATTAACCCGAGCTAAAACCGTCAAGATTTACTGGGTCTAAGGCGGAAAAAACATAGCGGGGGAAGACTTTTTTTTATAATTTCCCGCTGATTTCTCCAGGAATACTGCATCTCGATCAAATTTTAATATGGCAGCGGATAGAAGATTGAGCGTTTGGCCAAAAAAACACGCATTAAAAGGGCACCCACCTCTCTCCCACCGTCCAGCCCATGGTTCAGGTGGGAGTCCAAAATTTTTAAATACACTTGAGCTCCCTATCGGAGAAATCCAAGAAGATCCGACCACTCGTAGACTCCCCCCACTTAGGCTGTCCGTCCAGTGGACGCGATTTCGCGGGAAGAGGCGAAGAGAGGCGAAAAGAGGCGAATTCGCGCGAAGGGTTCGCCTCCCTTTCAAACACACTGTTTTAAATGAGAGCCCGTCCACCACAAGACGCGAAGTGGGGCGAAAAGGGGCGAATGCGAAGAGAATCAAACCAGTTTGTTTTTCAACGCGCCAACAAGCGAAATGGATGTTGAAAGTGTGTTTGAAGGGAGGGGAACCGTTCGCCTCTTTTCGCCTCTTCGCGTGAAATCGCGTCCACTGGACGGACAGCCTTAGCCGTTTGGCCGTGCATAGAGCGGACAGACAAACAGACAAAGTTTCATTATTATAATAATTACTTGCCTAGTTTTCTCGGTCCCTTTGCTCATTCGGTATGGTTGTATAGATGCAATGGTCTTTACTGTTGAGTGGGACATGTAGAATGATTGGAAACGGTAGATCAATAAGGGTGATTTGAAATGTGTAGTGTATGTTGCTCACTTCGCTCGCTAGGAGTGGGTTTTCTCGTTCGCTCGGTGTGGGATGTATAGATGCGATGGGATATAGTCCCCATACCATCGAGACCTACAACCCATGGTTTGGGTGGGGGTGGAAAGTTGATTACAATCCTTTTCCGTTGTCAATTCCAAGGAAATGAAAAAAATGAAATAAATAAATTGAAAAAAAAAAAAAAAAAAAAAATTAAATAAAACAGATTACCTACAGCCCATGGTTCGGGAAAATTTTGAAAAATGCTTGCAATCCCTTTCAATTACAATCCCAAGGGAATGGGAAAAAAACTTAAATCTAATAAAACTATGTGTAACCACGAAAAGATTAGTTTTAGGAACATTTAAGTTCTTGAACTAATTCTATACATCCAAGTTACAATATGTGAAGAAGTTATACTGCCCACCCAACTTGGCAGACTTTTATTTCTGTTGGAAATCACTTTCAAACAAATTAAATCTCATAAAACTATGTGGATCCACGAAAAGTTCGTTATGTTTAATAAAGATAGCCCATTTATCTGCAAAGAGGGCTGATACCCAATAAAGATTATGTGACCACGAAAAGTTTAAAGAACATACTGCCCACCCAACTTGGCAGACATTTTTTTCTGTTGGAAATGTCTATCTAACGCGGCACCGTATGTGGAACCGCAAAAAGTTTCGTTTTAAGAACATTTCAGTACTAACAGAACTGTCGGATGTTGAAACTACCCCCGTCTATTTTTCTAAAGGTAGGCCACTATTTTATCTGTGTAGAAGGGCTATCCTTTCCCCTTCTTTCAAACGGGAGACCTCCCGAGATCAAAAGGTTCTAATACAATGTCCTGAGTAACTATGGTTTCAACGGAATAAGGAAGAGCGGCAGCTCGAAACCAATGTTTTCGTCTACATTTTCGTTCACTACAATCGGAAAAAAGAAATTCATGTCTCGAAACCCGTATGGGACCAAATTGGAACTTCTACAAACATTTTAAGACCAACCTGAGCCAAAACCGTGGACATTTACCAGGTCTAATGCGGAAAAAACATAGCGGGGAACGAATTTTTTTTGTTATTTCTCGCATATTTTCACTGATTTCTCCGGAAAAAAGCATCTTTTGGCAATTTTGACGGCACCATCATGTTCTACGGCTGCCAGAAGAAACGTAACTTTCTCGCTGATATACAAAGTGCTCTCAATCAAATCTTAATGTGGCAGTGGATTGAAGATCGAGAGCTCGGGAAAATGTGCATTAAAAGGGGCTCCCACCGCCCTCCAGTCCATGGTTCGGGTGGGAGCAGAAAATTTTAAAATCACTATTCCTGAGGATTCCAAGAAGATCCCCTACTCGTAGACTCCCCCCACCGTAGACTCCTCCCTCAGCCGTTTGGCCGTGCATAGCTCGGGCGGATGGACGGAGTTTCATTCTGATAAAATAGTACAGATATCAATAATATAATAGAGATACATTCACGCAGAATTGGTTTGCAATTGAAGCACTTTGAGAGCTAATTAATCGTTGACTAAGTTTCATGGCGATGATCTTGATCTAAATAATATTCTGCGATTCAAACAAAGGTTTTGAATTTTTAAATATTTTGTGAACGTATGCATTCATAATTCTGATTTCCGCCTTTTGTTTTCCTCTGTTTCGGATTTATCCATTCCGGTAGTTGGGGTCTCCAGTGCGTGTATTTTTTGTAATATGCTTCTTCCTTAGCAAAGCTAATAGCAACTTCCATTAGCACATTACTCAGTGTTTGGTTTTTAGCGCTGTTCCACGGATTTCCATTGATATTGGAGTTTTATATCCGTGGACAACCTGGTCTCCTTGTTTACTGAGAACGCTTTTCTTCTTTAATAAATTGTCAATTATTGACAACTCTTGAATTATATATTATGTTATAATGTGAATTTGGGAGCAAAGTTTTCGCGAATTTTATTATGGGTGAATCTTCCCAGTTGTAACAAAATGCATTCTGGCTCATTATAAAATGAGCATGTTACACTCGTCATCCACCAACTCTTTATGTAACGTTAAAAACTCTCCCCCCAATCATCGAACTTATGTCTTACGAGAAGCCCACAAAAAGACCACTGCCTCTATCTCCAAGGCCAATTTTAATCTATCCTCTTTGACTGTGGTAGTCCCAGAACGCTTAATCATGGAAGCATGTCTTTCCAATACATTGGTTTCTGATATCTGAATTATCGCTTTGAAGACTGTCAATACGATTTTTTCTCAAGTACATTTTGGTTTGCAGTGACACCTGTTGCCAGATCCATTCCTATTCTAGAACAGAAGTGGTTATTTTGCTGTTTGTGGTGGAATTTTGTAGTTGTTGCCAATGCTGTTCGAATTACATGTTTTGTAATCTTCGCTACTGATTCCGCAGTGTCATTCAGTTGGGGTGGAACAGCATTCCGTTAGGGAGCATAATATTCAGTTCATTCCAAACGGGGTGATTTCCTCACCAGTGAAGAACTTGGTACCATCACTAGGAAGGCAAAAACGTGCAAATGTTTCCTGCAATTATGTTGTTACAGTTATTGTGGGGGATGAAACAGAAACTTGCAATCCATATTGTTTTTTCATCCTTCAATATAAAACGATAAATGTTTCTGTTCCTCTGACCCAAATAGTCAACATGGTTCCTGATCCATGGTGGCCTAGAGCTCAGTTTTAAGGTCGCTTTTGGGGGATTGTTTTTTACAGAACATAGTTTTTATCAGTTATTATATTTAGATATTTCAATAATTTAAATTTAAATTTATGGTTTATAATATACACAGGACGTAAAATGTTATACTGAGAATTTATTTATTTATAATGAGAATATATAATGTAGGGAAACTCTCACAGTAGAAGAGTTTTCGTTCCTGAGTGGTTTAGACAGTGGTCTGCCCTCGAAGATTTCAAAATCTGCCTTGAAATTTTATTTTTTATTGTATTTTTATTTTTAAATTACAATGTGGCACAAAGTACCAATAATTACAAGATGAAAGAAGCAAAAGAACAAATCAGTCATTAACCGGCCCAGAATGACGTTACATACAGGACACAAAAGGAACCAGAAGAACTTGGTTATCATTGATAATGGCGGAGAGCCTTTTTAAGTGAAGATGGAGAAGTTCCGAAGAAAGTGAAATCCAGCCGATCCAGGAAGGCATTTGCCTCACATGGTAATCTGAGTATAGGGTGATGGAAAAGGTAACTTGCAATTGGCAAATGGGACGTGGAAGAATGGCTGTTTACGGATGGGTAGGAAGGCTCTGACTCACTGAAGCATGAATGCAGATAGGGACTGGAGATCTTGCCATTACTAGCTTGTAGAGAAAAATGATGTAGGCATTCCTCCTCCAAATCTCCAATGGTTCTATGGTAAAATTCTTCGTGAGCTCTGTGTAGTTTATGTCTGCTCTATATATCCCAACTCGATAAGCTAGGAAACGCAAAAACCTATGCTGAACCCACTCCAAGTACTCAATATAGTGAGGGGACCGCACGATGCTGCAGTAATCAAGGATTGGCCAAACGAGAGATTTGTACAAAACCACGTTGGCTGCTGGGTTGGAAGGATCCGCTTGTGGAAGGATATGAAAGGGAGAAAAAGAAGGTCATTGACCGGGCCCAAGTAGATAGGTTCCGTGACAAAGAGTTCACACTACAGGAGGTACCATGTCTGTGTGGGGGTCAGTTAGGTACCACCAAAAGACCTGTTGCTTGAACCCTTACTATTTTTCTCAACACTTCAAGGATCATTGAATAAAGGTGGAAACCGAAAAGTTCAGTCCCATCCAGGAAAAGGTAAAGGCATCCGCTCCTGCTGCTCTTGTGTCCTGGAACCATGAAAAGAACCTCAGGCACTTGACATTGGCGGCTGAGGCGAATAATTTGATCTCGGGGGAGCCAAACCTCTGAACAATTTCAATAAAATGCGTGTCTCACAGTGGCCATTCTCTGCCCCCTGGGAGAATCCGGTACTATCAATGGAGGCAATATAGGATGCAAAGATAACATTCCCTCAGTTTTCACACCGATTCCAAATCACCCGGATAATGGAGAATAACCTTGGGTAGACCATGGATCCTTTTCGATTAACACAGCTGATGGCTCTAGTATTATCAGACCTTACAAGGATCCTCGAGTTTGTAACGCTGTCACCAAAGTGAGGTAGAGCCAAGAAAGTAGCTGTGATGGCCTGAGGCCTCTTCCAGGGACCACCATCCACTGACTGTACGTCCGCCACTTCATGTTCCAGGCCACAGGCGTCTGTTTCAATAATGACAGAAAATTTAATGTTTAGATTACAGAAAAATCGTCATTATGTAATCTGTTTCTCATAAAAAAATATTATCACCCCACCTATTAAGGTCTTGGTGGACGGGGAGTGAGGGGGGAGGGGGTAAACTTTGTCTTAAATTGCTAGCCGCAAAAATTTCCTCTTATGTTTAATTTCCCATACAGTATCACGGGGCAAGCAGCCTCCAGCGTCCCTATCACACTTGCAAATTGCAAATTGCCCTCATCGTGGGATGCAGAAGAGAGGAATAACGAGCAATCATGTCGTTTATACATACCTAGACTTTTTGAGTGTTAGCGGAATCGTCCCCTCGATAGTGTCAAAGCAAAGCCTAGAAACGTAAATTGCTGAGCAGGTTCAAGAACACGCTCATACAATCAATAATAATTATACCGTAAGCTTTGCAATAAATTTGTTAAAGTATTGTCATGAGACGTACAGTCAGAAGATGAGGAACCCTGGATCCCAAAATCATCCAGGTGATTGACACAGGGGAACGAATTTGTCAAACAATGGGTCTCATCTAATTATTGAAAAAGAAAGGGGATATTGATAACCCCATCATTAAGCATGTAAATTCGTACAAGTTCCCCTGGAAGTTGAATCTAAGAAATTTTCGATACTCCACAGCAACCGGAACCACATAGTATGCATCGTTGAGGTGAACCGTAGCCCCATAACAGTTTTTGGAAATCAATAGACGCATAGTACAATAGTCCTCCAATTTGAAATGTGGGGGTGTATAAAAGAATTTGAATATTTCAAATTTCAAATAAACAACTTGATCCTCCCTGGTGGGACAGTGACACACACTATTCGGTTGGGTACAAGCTTATTAATGACATTTGGCTAATGAAAATGGGATCCAACAGATTAGGTTGGGGAATGTGAACCCCCCTCTAACCAAGTCGAGATATCTGATTTATCTGTAATTCCATGCCAGGAATTATTGATAACAAATTCTATCCCTACCTACGGGAGGGGGGCGGGAAATTACCTGAGGTTGTTAACTCGGGTGAAGAGCCGGAGGCTGCAGAATCCCCTACGCCAAGTCTAAATTCTCATCTGGGTCACCTTTGATGGGGTCAAAACCCGAAAAACTGCCGGATTCGCTCGATATGGCCGGTTGCCATGTAGGGGTCCAGGGGTAAATATCCTCGATGTCCCCAGTCGAATTTCGTGGGTCGACCTGGTCGAAAAACAGTTCCAACATCCTCCTACGCAAGGAAGTAAACCTGGGCTTGTTTAGCCTTAGCAAGATGTGTGACGCCATCTGATCCGAATCCCCATCTGGGCAAACCCCTGAAAGGCTTCCCCACAGTCGCCCGGTCGACCGACGAACCTCCTGTCTAGAGGGGTGTGAGGAAAAGCGTCTTCCCTATCCGATGTATCGATGTATGAGAAAACGCTGCAAATTATTACACAATGGTTTATTATTTCTGTGATAGATAGCCCTTCTACGCAGATCATTGGTCTATAATTATTAAACCCATTATGTAATATATGATCAGAACATGGCGCATCTTGCCTCTGAGAAGGGTTCACACTGTTAGAGTTCCAAGACCTCTCAATTTTACGCTTCACAGTAAAGATGTTTAAAAATACGGGAAAATGATGCTTGAAGTAATTTACGTTAGCGCATGCGCAGAATGGAGCAATGATTTGAGAAAAATGAAATTGGTAGGGTGCAATCTACAGCCTAACCCACAAATTCCCAGAAAATGTAATTAAAATCTGATGAAAACTAGACCTTGTTCTCTAAGTACACTTTCACGCATGGGCAGGAGCTAATAATGATGCAATGAGGTTGAAATTGACATGGGATAATTAAACCATTGTCCCCCACTTATGCACCAAATTTGAGCAGGATTGGACGACTGGGGCGTAAAAAAATTATGCTTGAAGGAATTTCCATTTGCTCGTGCGCAAACCAGAATAATGATTTGAGAAGTATGGAATTAATAGTGGACCATTTACAGCCTAACCCGCACATTCCCTAAAAATTTCTTCAAAATCAGATGAAAATTGTTGAAATTAGGCTTGTTAAAAAGGAATACATATTCACGCATGTGCAATAGCTGCTAATGATAGGATTATGTTGAAATTGCTAGGGAATTCCCAAATTAACCTCTTCCACCTATCCTCCGAATTCGAACGAGATCGGACAACGGGGGCGTGAGAAAATGATGGTTGATGGAATTTACGTTTGCGCATGCGCCGAGTGAAGTATTGATTTGGGAACAATGAAACTCATAGGGGACGATCTTTACCCTAACCCGCACATTCTATGAAAATTTTATAAGAACCGGTTGAATATTGTGGAAATTAAGATTGTTACAAGGATTTGCGAACATACACACAGATACACAGAGATAGAGAGAGAAAGACACGGAACAAAAGTTGTTCAGAATAGTCTAAAACGTAAAATGCGAGTGGAAATTTTACCACTGTTGAAATACAACAGCCGTTTGATTTTAGTGGAGACCACAACTTTTAAATCTCTCGAAAGTGAAAACAATGCCTCAGCTATCTATAGGTAGACTTGGGAGCAATTTAAGAGATGAAATTTAGCATTTAGGTAACAATACTTCAATAGTAGGTACATCGCACGGATAATAGTTGATCAACTCGATTGTGCAACGTTATAATAAATTCCATTGGAACTATATCACCTGATAATTCCAATATTAGCATTATCTCAGCTGATATTTCCAAGGCAATTTTTATGTATTCCAGTATCACTATCTAGCGGTTTTTGGTGGAATTTCGAGCTTGATCGTCTGTTCAATAGATCCACTAGCTGTGGGTGATTTCTCTATCTCCTCGCGCTCAGAAATTCGAAAGTTATTTTCCGAAGTTCAAGCCCTTAGGGAAAGTGAACTATTCAACGTACAGCGTTGCGGGTGGTTTTAATCGATTCTTCGGGATTAAATTTATCATTGACAAGCAAAAAATTATAACTGTTATTCGGAAAGTTTTCGAGATCTCGATTTTTTAATGTTTAGCCCTTTAATAAAACCCTTTAGGATTGATACAAATTGATGCAGAGCTCCTAGGACCATCTCGACTGCAAATGTGATTTTTAATACAAGTTTCATATAGTTTGATCTAGTATTTTTGAAGAAAAGCCACGGACGGTGGACAGCCGGATTTTTTACGCATCTTGAAACGTAAACCAAAAAATTTTCAGGTGGTGTTAAAAAAAAATTTTTTTCTTGGTCGATTACGAAGTTCCATTTTTGAAAATAATAAACCAAAAAGCCTTTCCCACGAACCGTCCTCGAAATCTTCCTGTCTCAGAAAAGAAACCGAATCACAGGGGAGGAAACGTTTCCCTGGATCAAAAAACCAATGCAACTCGACGAAATATCACTTAACAACACAACCACAGGAATTTTCGACATTTAATTTAGCAGAAAACCCCAAAAGGCACTGAATTGTGTTGAAAAATCTGAAGGAATCTTCAGAAGAACTCAGCAGAGTTCTGATCGTGACACGAGCTGAAAGACAAGTGAAGTTAGTTTTAGAAGAAATAGTTTTACGATAGAAGAAGAATAATTTTACGACTCAATTCTATCCTGTATTACAAGAAGAGCTTCAATATGTCCAATAGAACTCGGGACTTCGTCAACCGCCATCCGCGCAACACACAAAACGGTAAACCATCTTTGCCTTTTACTGCTTTTCCTGATGATTCTGCTAATATCTCGGTAAGGGTTGATACTGAATCTGTTGTTAGCAACTTGATGAGAACTTTGGTGAAGTTGTTTCTGACCCAACAAAGTGGTAACTTGGAAACTTTTGAAACCGAAATGCGAAGTTCTCTTACTCACGTTGTTGACGAGTCCATTCGAATTTGTTTGGCCAGTGTGCGTGAGGAGTGTCTTAAGCTAATTGACAATGACCAACAAAACCGCCGTCAACTCAATTTCTGTCTGCGTGGTCCACCTGAAAGTATTGGTGAACGAATAACCCGCATACTCGGGAGATGGAGTTAGAAAACGCAATCGTTGGTATCATTAACGAAAATATTAAACCTCAATCCCCAATCACAACGTCTTCGATTGTTCGGGCAAGAAGAGTTGGTAAATTCGATTTGGTTGCAAAACAAATCGTCCTGTTGACTCTGTTACCCCATGCAGCTACCTCCATGCCGCCCACTAGTCATGGAGGAAGGGAAGGAGTTAGAAGAAGCCAAAGACAAGATAAGGTATCACTCCTTGGTGGGTGACGTCACTGATAGTGGTTCACTGACACTTGACGGACTCCCTTTCCGATGATGATGATTTCGGCTAATTTAAGTGGGTCAATAAAATATGGAAGGAGGAGGGGAATGCCTGATGCCGGGAAAATTGTAGTGCGACGTGGGGCATTCTGATTCTGATTCTGGTTGAAGAAGTGTGAATAGAGATCGATATTTTCAACAGTCTAACTTGTAGTTGGTGTCTTGTGTACCCTGTTCCCAACTCTTATGTTTGGTCTATGCTGTTGATTGTCCAGCATAGCACACTACATATTGGCGCAGTCAGTAGGACCCGAATATTCATACGAAACAATAATTAATTAAATCCCTCTCGAGCCAAAAGACTGTAAACATCACATTTCCTGTTGTTATGCCTTTCATTTCCTCACTCACTTGAGTCAAAACACACCGTGACAATGACCTCGCTCGACTGCTGACTTGTTCCAGCGAGCATCTGCTGAGCCAGCAGCCTGCAGTATCACTTCGTCATTCGTCCGACCCCAAACCAGCCAAGACAGCTGGTATTTGACTCCAGAGAAATGTTACGCTCCAGGAAAATAACTCTCACAGTCGAAGAGGTTTGATAACCCTGGCTTCATAGCTCTGATCGTTAGAGTGTCGCAACTTCGGGAAATTAATAATTTCTCATAGTTGTGACGACGCGAGTTCGAACTCCTGTCGAGGTATTAAATATTTTTGGGCCGTTACAACTCGCCTAAACCTCGCCCAGTTATTGTTACAGTCAATAAGCACTTGATTAAAATGGATATATTTCGTAATAAGAAGAACATAAAGGCAGTGGGTACATGATCACTGAAGATCTCACGTCCACTCGCCGTCAGATACTTCATGCAGCTTTTCAGAAATTCTCCAAGAGCCAGGTTTGGACTTCCAATGGAACTATCAAGTGGAACAATAATGGGAAGATTGGGTCAGCAAACAGTATGTCTGAATTCCTATCCAAAACTAGTGGATAGCACGATTGTGCATTAAATACTCAAGTACACCTACCTCCCAACCTTGTCGATCTCATTTCTTTTGTTTCTTTCTCGTTTTGTCAGTAGTTCCTCTACGCTAGTTCATTATTTCCATACCAAATCTGAGACCTGTTCTTTTTTTTTCTTGGAATTCTATGCATATGTTCGTGAGTTCGTGTTTAGGAAGTAAAACAACTTGGTTTGTCAATTGGAAAATACCAGTATTATTGATAGGGTGTTGTTGTTGTATTAGTGTTCGACGGTGCTTATGAGCACAATCTTTCTTGATGGTTAGGATTACCTACCTATTGATTTGTTTCTAATAGTTAGCTCGTCAGTAGTTTTCTTTCATCGTTCGTTTTATCATTAACTACTAGCTTCTAAACTTATTTGGCTCAAGTTTAGCAACCTTTGTGTTACTTGTTGGAATTCCACACTAGTGTAAAAATTATTGTTCTCTTCTCCTATAAGTTAAGTACAACTTTTATAAATAATTCATTTATATTATTTCTTCTACTGTTCAATTATGTTTTTTTACTCTAAACTCTTTTTTTCACTTGCGATTTCTGTCAATGGCACGAAACTATCTTCACTATACTTCTTGTACTATCAGCATCACACTTGTATGTCCTCTCGGTTTTCTGAAAGTTACTCCCCTTTCATTCCCCTTGTGCACTGCTTAATTCTGGGCTCCTCTGTTGATGTCTTTGTGCCTGATTTGCCCGACCTTGTGAGGGTGGCGCCAGCTGATTATGGGTGATTCCGATGACTTGTTCCAGACTTGCCCTGACTTACCCCAATCCGTTTCTCCAAATTCTTCTTGTAACTTTTCCAACCTAGATGGCCTTAGTTCTTCTTTCTGTTCACCATTAGTTTCCAGGATCGTCAATGAAAAATTATCACTCCATACGAACTGTCTGGTGTCCTGCCACATAAACATTACTAGTCTCCCTAGCCATATTGAAGATTTTCGATTCCAGTTCCTTGATTGCAAGCCTCACCTTATTGGGGTTACTGAGACATGGCTTAAAAGCTCGCTTCCTAACAACCTTGTGTCCTTAGAGTCATATAAAATTCTTAGAAGTGATCGTTTCAGGAAAAGGGGTGGGGTAGCCCTGTACTGTTTAAACTCTCTCAAAACTAAGGTTGTTCTATCAAATGACCCAGGTTCTTTTTTTGAATATATTTTTGTAGAAATTGAAATCAGAAAAAATTGCAAGATCTTAGTTGGTGTAATTTATGTACCTAAAACGCCAACTTCTTTTGACACTTTGGAAAATGTGATTTCATCTATTGCTTTCGCATATGATGATATTATTCTTATGGGTGATCTTAATACTAATCTACTGCTGAACAATACCACATGTCACAAGCTTCTTACTGGCTTCTTTAAACTTGTCTGTTTTCCCTTCTACTCCTACCCACTTGACATCCACTGAAACCTTAATTGACCATTGCTACGTCAAGAACTCCTCCCGGGTACTAGACTATTGTCAAGTTGAGGTTCCTTCATTCGGTCATCATAAATTGCTTATTATGTACGTATAAATTGCATGCACCTAAATTCAAACGGACTACGAGTACTATCTCTCTAGGGAACTTCAAACTGCACTCAATGAAGCGCTATCCATTGATTGGAGTCCTTTGCATCACATGACTTGTAGTGACGATATGGTTGACTTTTTTAATGTAAAGATAATGCACCTCATGGGTAGCCATGCCCCTGTCCATAATGTTAAACTTAAGAGACCTAATAAGCCTTGGTTTTCATCTCGCATTGCTTTTGCTATGCGCATGAGGGACATTGCCCATTCCAAGTGGCGTGAGTCCAAATGTGAGATGGTGCGAGAGCGATTTGAAAGAATTGATGGATGGGTCAGGAGAGAGGTTAGAAAAGCTAAAAGAAATCATTTCATGAAAAATCTTGATCCCACTCTTCCCTCAGCTAGGCTATGGATCATTGTAAAAAAAAACTGGGACTTTCTGAGAAATCTTGCAATGCCAATCGGGGTTTGGATGCTGGTTTTGATTTGAATGAATTAAACTCTCATTTCACTGATTCTCCCACTTCTCCTACTGATACTTGCTTGTTTGATTTACCTACTATTTGTAGTACAGTGCCGGAATTTGCTTTCAGAGGTGTTGAAGATCATGAGGTAGCAGTTGCATTTTCTGAGGTGAAGTCTAATTCGGCTGGGATTGATGGAGTTCCTTTAAAATTTCTTTTTATGTTGCTCCCAGTCCTATTGAATCATATAACCTATGTTTTCAACCACATAATTACCAGCTCCAAATTTCCATCTGCCTGGAAATCAGCCATTGTCATCCCTTTGCCAAAAATTTCTAATCCATCTAAGCTCTCTGATTTCCGCCCTATCAGTATCCTTCCGATTCTCTGCAAGGTTTTTGAAATTTTGATTCTCAAGCAGATCAATGAGCACATTTCCACCAACAATCTCATGTGTTCACTTCAGTCTGGGTTCTGTAAATCCCACAGCTGTGAGACTGCACTATTGAGAGTGGTTGAGGATGTCCGGACTGGGATCGAGAAGAGAATGTGCACCTTTTTGGTCCTTTTGGATTTCAAGAATGCATTTGGTTCTGTTTGTCACAATCTTCTCATTAAAAAACTAAGTTTCTACTACAATTTCTCCTCATCTGCTTGTCGCTTGATTGCATCCTACCTCAGTGACAGGTTTCAAACTACTGTGAGTGGTGACAAGCGTTCTAATTCTCTTCCTCTTGTTCCCAGCACAGGTCCCCTAGGGGGCTGTGCTGGGACCGATTCTATTTTCACTCTTCATCAATGATTTGCCTTATGTCCTCAAATTCTGTAATTATCACCTTTTTGCCGACGATTTTCAAATTTACCTGATCAGTGATCTTGGGGAAGCCATGATAGAATCCATCAGCTTACTTAATAGTGAACTAGTGTCGATATCTAGGTGGGCAATAAAAAATGGCATACTTATTAATCCTAGCAAATCTCAAGTTATTGTGTTGTAAAAACAAGATTTACCTACTAATTGTCTGCCCCCCATCTTAGTTGAAGGGATGGTGGTGCCTTACTCACCACATGTAAGAAATCTGGGACTTTATTTTGACAAGGCCATGTCTTTGGACTACCACGTGGTTCAGGTGTGCAAGAGAGTTTATGGATCTCTCCACAGTCTCCGACGTTTATCTAAATTTACTCCTAATAACTTGAAAATACGATTTGCTTTAGTAACTCCTCACTTCTTTTATTGTTGCTCAGTTTACTCCTATGCTATTTCCGCTTCTTTGAAATCGAGACTCCTGGTTGCCTATAATGCTTGCTTGAGATATGCATATAATGACCTCCCTGTTAGCGCCCGTCCCGCCATTTTTCGAAGTAGGGGAAGGCGGGGCAGTACCGGATACCTAACTTATTTCAATCACTGTGACCCTCCTATTGCTCCAATCAGAGTCAAAATGACGGGGTTTTTCTCGTATACATCTATAATATTGAGTTATATATAGGACAAGACGAAAGTTCATCCAAATTTTTCGAAAATTGAAATTTAGTAAGAAATGCCAAAACAGCTGTTTTGAGAAACGTGAGGGTAGTACCGGATATCCGGTATGACCCCGTAGTATGGTATCTGGCATGACCCCAATGGTGAAAAAATGCAAAGAAAAAAAAAACAACTCATTTTATACTTTTGAATTACGGAAACAAGAATTTAACATCCTTGCTATGTTAGAAAGAATGTAAAATACAAGACATTCGGGAAATTGGTCAGTTTTTCAGGAAAACTTTTTTTTTGTTTTGTTCAAATGATGACTGAATATAAATAAATTGTTGGAATGGGATGAAATTGTCATTTCATGTTCAATCGTGGAACAGTTCAGGTGTCATTCGTCATCTTATAGCAGATTGAGCAAATAGACCAAGTCTCTACCACGACCGTTTCTAAGAGGGGCCGGTTGTAGATCATGCAAGAATCCCTGTTAGCATCGTCATCTCCATCATCAGTGGACCCCCCCCCCCCCCCCCCCCGCCAGCCTTCAAAATCCTCATCTTCTGAGGTCAAATCGAATCGACATTCCCATTCTTACTTCGCGCTTTTTCTTCTTTTTTTGGTTCCCTTATTTATTTTATTCCGTTTTTAGCATCTGTCCGATTTTACGCTCATTGGCTATGGCCTGAGGTTTAGAGGGTTCACTTTGGCATAATTTGGCTTTGGGAGCGATGTGAGTATGGTGGTGTCCTCTGTTGCTGTTGATTCTATTATTATGTTTTTTAATATCTTTCCAGATTTTTAATATATCCATCAGGGAAACTTGAAATGAAGAAGAGCTTTGAAGGTCCAGCTTTTGGGGTATGGAATGAAGGAGATGCAACTGCTTGAGGTTTCGCGAACTGCGGCTCTAGAGCAGGCATTCTCCTTCAGCCTCCCTCTCAAATTTCAGCTTTCTGCGTTGAAAAAGAGACAAAATGGCTTCTCCACTCATCTTATCAATGACCTTTCATGCATCAGCGGCCCCTGATACATCTTTATCCTCGCCATGTTACAGATTACATCCATACCAAGTTTCATCAAAATCGGACGTCGGGAAGTGGCATTTAAAACGATTTTAAGAGAATTTACATACATCAGCGGATAAAGTGAATACAATAGCTCATTCTTCCTTTTTTAAAAGCAAATGTGCTAAAAAGATTGGAGAGTAAAAAAAACCAATGTTCAAGGAAAAACGGAAAAAAAAACAAGAGGATTTTTTAGATTGATGGACCGGATACTCGGTATGACCGTGTCCCTTGGTATACAGTACGACCCCAAAGGTAGTCTTATGCGAAAATGGCTGCCATCTGTGATGTTGGCCACTTGAAGATACAGCAGTTGAAGAAATGCAAAGAATAATGACCAATTATCACATTCTGTCACTTACCATAGAAATTCGGATTGAGTGGACAGCTCTAGGGAAGCGTATTGAAGACTTCCCGGCGATACAAATTTAACGAATCGAAAAAACTCAAATGAACTGTTCAAGTCTTTGTCGAAGAGATCAGCAGTGCACTGTCTCACATGACATTGGGATCACGATAGGAGAGGGTAGCGTCAGATTTTAGCACCTGCAGAGGAGAGAATGACCGGTATGACCCCGGTATCCGGTACTGCCCCGCCTTCACCCACCTTTGAAATCAGCTCTGTCTGGCACGTAGCGGAGGCTACCAAACTGTTAAAACACCCTCTAGTGCCCCTAGATATAATCTATTTGTGTTAATCCAATTGTTTTCCTAGTGGATACTACTGCTTGAGTCACCTCAAATTTGGTGACAGTTTATAACCTTATGGACGCACAATCAACATTAGCCCACCAACTGGATGACCATTTTCCAACATGGGGGTGACAAATCGACACATTTTTCTCATAATATTTTCGAATCATCCCATTTTCAGGACAGCTTTATCCAAATTTCCACGTTTCCTAAAATCATCATGAGACATAGACCTGTTACAATTCAAAAGATCTATGGTCAGTGAGAACCTGCTCATGATAAGTTGCTTGATGTTATCAAAGCAGCGAAATCTGAACTACTTGCTCCTTGTAGTCCAAGCTTCCAACAATCAACATTGACCTCATGTATCAATTCAGTGCTTCTTGCCAGCTTTATAGCTTTTCATTCTTACGGGGAATGATTCAAAATTTTCAAGTAGAGGTTTGAGAACTATCTCCGACGAGACTCGGTGATAGTTCTTCATGGTTAGGCTAGATTGTGAGGTCATCAATGTTTTGAGTTCGGGACGTTCCTTTTAAGTAATCCCTATATATTTACTAATGGTAGGAAAGTTGATCACTTTGGAATCGGTTTTCTGGTTCAGTGAGATAGGAACCACCTTGGAATCAGAGACCCCTTGCAGCATGAGGAAACGCTTTCGAATCGAAGGTATCATACAGTGTTAGGGATCGCCAGAAATCCAAGACCTCGTACAGCGAGAGAAAATCCTCAGAATCAGATATCCCCAGAGAAGAGGAGCCACCTCGGAATCTCAGACCATGTACACTAGAGAAGACACCTGAAAACATTAGTGCCCCATTGGGTGTATGAAGGTAGGATATGTGGAAGTAAACAACTTCAGATTTGCTAATAAAATGTTTGAATGAGACCCCAATTGTTGCAAATGGCCTTCATAGATCATGTGCGAGGGCATCTTGTCCCTCCGGTGGCTTGGAAAGTAGGGCGTTTTTGGCTGGTTTGAGTTCATTCTTTATTGATAAATATAATTGGAAGTTGTGCGTAATATCGGTTCCCCTAGGTATATCGAATTATAAAGAATGCAAAAAGTTAGCTCAATTGAGTCCATTGAATAAAATGAATAAATTGCATAGGTCGCTCAAGCGCATTTTTCACTTTTTGTAGATTCCTTGTTTTTTCCTCCCGAAGAAATGAATAAAAAAAAAAAAAATAAAAAAATAAAAAAAATAAATAAATAAAGTTCCAGTCATGCAGCATGATTGTATGAGCGAATTTTTGTAAATTATCGTACTACATTAAGATAATTGTTTTGAAAATTCAGCTCTTGAAGTAGAAAGGAAGTATTAAATACCAATTTTATGGCAAAAACTCGTTCTAAATAATATTCGGCAATTCAAAAAAGATCTGGGATTTTTATTTATTTAAATTTTATTTTATTTTATTTTTTGCATTGTTAATCTATTTTGTGGAATTTAGGTACATAATACAGCATTAATTTCTGCATAGGTTTTCTAATGTTCTAGTTCATTGTTAATAAACTTCTTTTGACTAAAATTCTCCAAAAATGGGTTTAATCTGATTTACTTTTTTTGATTCTTCCATAGCATGAACTAAAAACACTTATTTAAATCCAACTACAAGTTTATAGATGTGAGCACTGTGTAGTTAGCAAAAAAACATGTGCCCCTTTTGGTATCCTCAGGTCCTCTTTCATACCCCTTTTTTCGATCTACAATTCCCCTTTTTTGTTGGACTAGGTCTGGCAAGACTGCTCTTATTCATGGAGAGGTGTGACTGCAGATTGATTAATGTAATTGATTGAATTTGTTGTTCTGTTTCAGTTTTCTGAGAACAATATGGCAGACCTACGTGGCTCGTGTAAGTGAATAGTCTTTATTTAAGCGAATTTTCATAGAAAATTAAACTATTGCAATGGAAAAAAAGAAAAAAAAAATAATAATAATAATTTTCCAAACTTTTTTCGTCCATTTTGAGGCATTCTGAATCGATTCCTGGATTTTAATGCTTTTTAGTATACAGGGTGTCCCAAAAGCATGCCCCCCCCCCCCCCTTTTTCTCCTCAAATTTGGAGCTATCAGAGTGAGACTTGAGAACGCTTTTGGGAAGCCTGATACCAAGTTAAACAAATAGAAAGCAGATAAAATTTAAAAAAAAGTTGGACCACCGAAAGAAGGGAGGAGGGAATGTTAGAATTTGGGTGTCTCCAATGAACATGACTATGTTCTTGATTTGCAGAGCTATTTTATTTGGTAAAACGATCAATTTTAAAATCTCAAATCTCTGGCATTGGACCACACAATAAAAAATCAACGCAAAACCTCTTAGTCAAGACAACCTCCATGGTGTAGTAATAAAAACCATGGCAGAGTAGACAGTCGACTCTCTCACATGTCATCATTTTTTTTCCTTAAACAAAGTCTTTATGCCAAGTTGGGGATTTACGCACACGATCCACGGGCATAGAAATAGCTGCTAGTCCATGTGAGTGAGCATGGCTTGGCAAGCCAGATGGGGCACAAAACGCCTCCCTGGTGGCATGCGGTTCAGGATTAGGCAGGGCACCCATCTCAGCTGTGACCCAAGGTGCAGTGAGTCATTCCCATAGCCAGGGAACTGAAAGCTTACCAATCGTCTGCAGACTCAATTCAGCTGCTTCAATCCTTGTCAGAGGTTCCATCTACGGAACCGCCTGTACTATGATGATTGACACTGGCGCCATGGTGACTGTTGTGCAGCAAGGGTTGGTGACAGTACATTCATGGAAAGAAGATGCAGTAAGGGGACTTGTGCTACGTACAGTGACGGGCCTGCAGTTTCCAGTGGAGGGTCGAGTGGCTGTGCAAATGGAGTTGGGTGGAGGAAAGCCACAGGAGCATACAGTCTTGGTTGCAGATATTGGTGACAACTGTGTTTTGGGACTGGATTTTCATCCAGAAGCAAAGTGCAAGATCGATGTGGCCACGGCTGAAGTGACGATGGAAGAACCGTTTGAAGAGAGCACCCGGGTGCAAAGAGTGGAGAGGGATGACAAGGGGGAGGTGGCAATGCTGGAACTTGATGAAGATGGAACCCAAGGGCAAAAAGTAGATGGCAACTGTGGATTGGAGGAGGGTTTGTAAGAACTGGAAAGGAAGAGGGAAGTGAGTGGAAAACCGGGATACACGGCATGTGGAGGAGCTGATTGAGCGAGTAACTGAGGGATTGATGGACAAGCAGCAGGCATCGATGGTCGATTCGGTCAAGGGGTTTTCAGATGTTTTTGCGGCAAAGGGGGACAGGCTAGGCAGAATTGAGGGAATGGGGCATGAGATTGTAGTAGAACTGGACATCCCTATCAGAGTCACCCCACGGAGGATACCCTTACATCGACAGGCAGAAGTAGATAAACTGATTGAAGACATTGAGCCCTCAAGCTGTGGGCCAGCCCAATTGTCTTAGTGAAGGAAAAAGATGGTTCAACCAGATTCTGCATCGATTACTCAAGGCTGAATGAGGTGACTCAGAAAAGCGCACACCCGCTGCCACATATCAACGATCTGCTCCTAGCAATGAGAGGCAGCTGGTGGTTCACTTTGCTGTACCTGAAGAGTGGTTATTGGCAGGTTCCAATGAAAGTGGTGGATCACCCAAAAACGGCCTTCGGCACACCTCGAGGACTATGGCAGTTCATTGTTATGCCCTTTGGGCTGTGGAACACGCCAGCAACCCTCCAGCGAGCAATGCCTACTGTATTGCCTGGTGGGGAAGGGTCAAGTCTGGGTATACCTGGATGATGTGCGAGCTGATGAGGCCACATTCCAGATGTTGGCCCTGCTACTTGAGCTGTTTCTAGTATTTCAACATTTGACAACTACATTTTTTAAAGTTTCGTGAAAATAGAGGAAGTCAAATCACTAATTGAGTCAACAAAATTAAAACATAAATAAATTAAATGTTGTCTTGGGGTTTTTTTTTACCAGCTCAGTGAGTTTTTGAGGGCAATGAATGTTTAAGAAGATGGTTATTGGATATCAATAAACAATTATTTTATTTATTTATTTTAGATCAGTGCTGCAGCTCAACCCACTGTGAGATTCGCCCTTCCTTCCCTGCCCTGCTTCCTATCATTTTCCAACCCCCCTGTCACCTATTGGTCCATCGCATGATGTGTTGCCTAGATTGAGTTGTGTGCTTAGTTTCTGGGTTTCGTGCACTTCAACTTCCGTCTAGGTATGTTCCCGTCCGCTTGAGCAAAAAAAAAAAAAAAAAAAAAAACGTTGATTTTCGGTGAATATTCAAATAATCTAACGTAGTTTTTTATCTGGCCCCACAAATTGCAGTTTCTTTCAACTCCGAATCGTGTTGTGATACCTAACCAACAAACTACTTCTACTGAAGGTAAGTCCAACTTCTGAATCGTTTGTTGTACAATTAGCAACAAAATCAACCAAGAAAGTAAGAAGGAAAAAATATAATCAGAGCTGTTCACTATTGTCTGAGTGAGGCTAACTCATTCAAAATGACTAAACTCGATGCGGAGTCAATACTCTAACCAGGAAGAACAGCCTGACCTACCCAACAAAAAATTTTAATACCACTGAAATATGAAAGACCTAGAACTCAACCACTCTGTGGAGAAGACGTTTTTGTTTATGATTGACCAAC
The DNA here is from genome assembly GCA_030762985.1 of Adelphocoris suturalis. Lineage (NCBI taxonomy): Eukaryota > Metazoa > Arthropoda > Insecta > Hemiptera > Miridae > Adelphocoris > Adelphocoris suturalis. Next base: position 35,144,763 of record CM061040.1, read on the forward strand.
CAGCTAATAAAATTATTGATTGGTCGACAGCTCGGCGACACCCCGCCGACCCATCGGCTGACACCCTGGCCTACACCTCGGGCAAAGCCCCGGCCAACATCCCTTGTGCGACCGTAGCATAGACAGGCTCTCGTACAGTCAGCCTTTATTTATTTATTTATTTATTTAGAAAATAACACGGGCTACGCCCAATTTCAATAACAATAAGAAGGTTAGTAGATAATATATAACAAAAACAGAAGGAAAATCCTGCAGTGATCTGATCACAGTTCTATTTGGCAAACTCGCGAATACAAAAACAATATTGCCGACACTCTAGGCTTGGGCCATGGATATGCATCTTCTAATGCCTGACCTAAATTGTCCCTCAGATGAACTGAAGATGTCCGTAGCGAGGATGTCTGGGTAAGATAGCTGGTTGAACGTCTCTTGGATTCTCCGCATCGGGTCATTTCTCAAGTAGTTCGTAGAAGATGTGCGGATGTAAAAAGTTTGCGAAGATCTGGTCGCGTACTGAGGGGCGTTGAAATTTAGCAAGGACAGCAGGTGTGGGCAGTCGATCCTGCTGCGTACGAGTTTAAACAGGAAGAGCATGTCAGCCTCCGCTCTCCGTTGCTCCAGTGTTGGGAGGCAGAACTCGACCAAAGATCCGTCATAATGGAAATCTTCCCAGTCGTGACCTGCCTTAAAGGACAGATATTTCAGGAATTTACGCTGGATGCGCTCTATTTGCCCCTTAGCAGTACTATAAATTGGCAGCCATACTGTTGGGGAAAATTCTAGAATAGGTCGCAGAAGGGAAACATACAAAAATTTTATGGCCTCCGTGTCAGAGAATTCACGGGTATTCCTCTTCAGGTAGCCCAACATCCTCATCCCTCGCGAACAGAGTGAATCTATGTGCTGAGAGAACGTGAAACTGGCATCAAGAAGGACCCCCAAATCCTTAATGACACTCTTCCGATCCAACGTCTTGCCTGCCAAAGAGTAGCTGAACACTATAGGATTCCGGGAACGAGTAAATGAAATCACCGAGCACTTTGCCGTATTGAAAAAGAGCTCGTTAGAAAGACACCATGCATCCACTGCCGTCAAAGCTCCCTGAAGTCCATCGCAGTCCCCCAACGCTCCAACCCTCTTAAAAATCTTAAGGTCATCGGCGAATAACAGAAACTGGACCCCACCCTCGAATACTCGCTGTATATCGTTAATGAAGATGAGAAACATCAGTGGACCCAGATGAGATCCCTGAGGAACACCGGAGGTGGCCAAGAAAGGTGTAGAATGCGCACTCTTCAATTTAACTGTGAGGGAACGGTCCTTAAGAACGGTCCTTATTTGGCGCTCCCTCATTTCAGAGACAGACCGCTCTAGTATAGACTGATCATCAACAATCACGGGGGGATTTTGAGTAGGAGCTGAATCCTTAGTTTCCAGTTCCACTAAGCGTGTTTCCATATTAGTCTTGATAGAACTCAGATCAGTGGACAACTTGGTGACATCAGACTGGATTTTTGTATTATTTTTATTGTGTTCAGTTATAGTTTCCTCTAGTGTAGTAACGCGGTTTTCGAGTGCTGACAGCTGTTGCTTGATATCTGTGATCTCTGTGCGAACTGCTTCACGAACTGTAGTTGCCAAACTCTGCTGAATTTCATTCATCTTAACTTCCAATTTTGAAAAAAGGATATCAGCAATGTCAGCCTCTGAAGAAGAGGGGGCTCGATTCAATTCGGAAGAATCTTTCACATGAGTAGAACCTTTTTCCTTTTCAGGAGTGTTAGTAACACAGTTTAAACACTTCCATTCGGATTTCCCCCTTCGCGTCATCATCCTGAAACTCCTCTCATCTCTACCAGCACATGAAAAGTGAAAATTGGTTTCGCAGAAGGAGCATTGCAGGCTGTCCTCTTGGAGCAATTTTTCCGAACACTTGGAGCAAACCGTTTTGTTGTCGCCCATCATACCAAACTGGTGTCACCAAAATCCCCTCCGAGGACCAACTAGGCAACCCCGCAACGCAGAGCCGTATTGCGTGGTCGGAAAGACTGCAGATAGTGGGATTCACGCCGAACGTGAAGTGGAGGTACAAAGCTACAAATGGCTGCCGTGATAAGTCGAACGATAATAAGATTACGAGATACCAGCTCAGTAGCGTTTAAAATTCGGCTGTTAGTTTATTCGATGGCTTTATTAATATCAGTGGATCGCAACTTGCGGCTTCAACGAAATGGGCTGACTTAAACGAGACGCACGTACTAACTTCACTGACTGCGGACGGTCCTGTGTGTCCTTACCGTGGGTTGTGCTCCGACTTGTGTGATGACGCTGGGTACACCGACGATGAGGAATTTACACTATAATCGGGACTCAGGTGAGTTGCGCACTTTTCAACTAGGATGTCGGAGACTAATAAAATACTGAGAGCAAGAAAAATTAGGGTAATAAAATCTTCAAACTGGCCAATAATTTATAAAACTGGGAGCTCGACGTGATCACTGCCTGATAGTAGATAACGAGCCTTAATTAATGAAATGGCAAACTTCACACCAGTAACAAGAGAGCAAGAAACTAACATCCCAGGATACTCTCCTCCAAAAACAAGTGATAGAATGCCAAAGACTTGGCCTGCCTACATGGAATAGGGGGTAGCACAAAGTCTCAAGCATGGGGGATCGTTGCAACCTCTGCAGTAGAATTACTAACTAGCATCTGGTACTAGCCCGTCCGCTACCAACCCCCCTTTTGCAACACGCACTTTTTATTAGTATTTTAATAATAACACTTGTTAAACAACAATAAAATTCAAATTCGAATATTTTTTATTTTACAAAATGAATGACACAGCTTTAAAACATTACCTTGAAAACACTAATTTGAAAAATCAACAAGAAAATGCACATTTACGAAATTCCGTCTCCCAAAAATGTTTTTCAACCAAAACTTCAATTCCTCTCACTCTTATTTTCACATTCAAGACACTTGACAATGGTTTGTTTGCTTCTGTGGTTAGTACAGACAGGGTTGTGGCAAACACAGGACTTCAGTTTTGATTTTTTATCCATTTTTCTGCTGCAAAAATTGCATCGCACCGCCACAGGCAGAGTTGACGACAGGCTGCTCTGTGTTGGTGCTGCTCTAGCTGAGTTTTCGGAGTCAGCTGATTCCAGTGAAGCCCCTGCAGAAAGCTTGATGCAGTTCAGAACGTTTGTGTGAAGGTTTTGAGCTAAACGCATCTTCATGTTGGGGAGAGCAAGTTGTTTTGCGAGTTCGATTAGGAAAAACTTTTGCCTACTAGAATTTTGAATATTCCACTCCGGATATTTCTTCTTCCAAATGATGAAGCTATTAAGTGCAGCAATGACAATTAGCTCCTTAAATATTCTGTGAGGCCACCGATTTGTTTGCCTGACGCTGGAAGGTGTTTTTTTGTTACACACACTACCGAGCGGGTGACTGAGTCACCCCACGGGCACAACTCTGTGTTTTAATCTCCTCAAAGTAATTTTTCTGCACGGCAACTTATTTTTTTCATCAAATTGAGTGTTGATGAGCAAATACAAAAAAAGCTTATGCCCATTCTGAAGTGCATTGTTATAAACTCAGAAAATTTGGACCACTGGGTGACTGAGTCACCCCACTCGGTACCCGACGGGCTAGGGAAAAGGGCTTTCCCTTATGACAGCTAGAAAGCCCGCTTGCCACCCTTTCATATGCAATTTTAGATCAACGTGATGCATTCCAAGAGACTGGATAGCCTGTACTTTGCAAATACCCCGAGGCAGCCCCAATACTACATCACTTCACCCACAAAGAGTCAAGGTTCCGAAAAGCATCAGATGACCTCCTACAATATGTATGCCCTCCTACCAATCTTGGCCCTCGTTACAAGGTACGCCCTCCCCTTCAAAACCTCGCCACCCTCCACAGCACTTACAGGATTTATCCCATCTGCCCTAAAAACTCAGTCCTCCCCTCAAATGCCTAAAGCCATAACATCTCTCTTACTAGACGACATTATCCGACTGTCAACAATAACCGAGGATTTCTTTCAACAATGTTCACACGGACAAAACCAGATGGCTCAACCAGACCGATTTTCGAGTTGAAAGCTCTCAACAAATTCTTCAAACTAAAAAAGTTTCCGCTGATCAATCAGAACAGGATCCCAACCTTCTTGCAGGGGAGGATTTAGTAACCTTAGACCTAAAAAATGCGTACTGCCATGTATTGATCACCAAAAGGATTCTTATCATTCATTTACGATGAACAGATATACCACTGGAAGGCCCTATCCTTCGGTCTTGCCTCGGCTCCCCAAGCATTCAGCCAACTATCAAATTGGGTAGCAACAACCGTTCGAAGCTGGGGATTAAGAGTGCTGGTCTACCTGAAAGATTTCTCATTGTACATCAATAACAACAAACCCTTATCCACCATAGGAAGCTTGCACTCAAATTACTGCAAAACCTAGGTTGGACCATAAACTTCCACAATTCACTTCTCAAGCCAAAACAATGCCAATGCTATCTAGATGTAGACATACAAAACTCTCATGGTTGGGTTATTTTGGGCCCCAAGCATGGAACCCTGGTAGCCTTTGGTACTTTTCTGAGGGTTTCGCGTTTAATCAAAGAGATTCAGCCCTCTGGTAAGTCCCTTGATTAATTGTTCGCTTCGAATAGACCTCATTGGGGTTCGAGCCCCAAAGAGTTCAAATATACGATAGGTTAGATTATGTATGATGATGTATGTATGATTAACCCCACCATATATTGCAAACAGATGCAAAGGAGCCCTTATATGTGCAAAGGGTGCGTGCTGGAAACTACGGGGACTACAGCCGCAGATGGTCCTGTGGCTATGCACTGTGATTGTTAGAGCCATACTAACATACTGCTGCGGTGGCATAAGGCAAGTTAGGTGGGGGCATGCAAAACCCTGCCCCCTGGGATTACTCTGGCATTTTTGCTGAAGACTCACTTCTTTGGCTGTGAGGGAAGTGAGGCAAACCCTCATCAGCATCCAACGACTGGCCAGCTTAACCATAACTGGATCAATATATGGTACGAGTACATCCACTGCACCCATGGTAGTTCTACCGCGCTTACACCCAGTGCATATCTTAAAAGGGGAGGCTGAGATGGAATGGCTCTTGGAGGAAAACTTGCCACTGAGGGCATACTAACATATTGGAAGTGATACAAGAACCACTGCTTGACATGGTGGCCGATATCGTGCCCAAAACTCTCACCCAACCCCACCTTTACACGGCAATCGTAACAAGAGAGAATGCTACTCTGAGGACATCATCTGGTACACAGATGGGTTAAAAATGGAAGAATGTACTGGTGGAGGAGTACCAGGGGCTAAACCCAGATGGAATGTCTCATTCCTACATGGAGAACACACCTTAGTATTCCAGGCAGAAATAGTGGGAATCGAGGGTGTGGTTGTGTAGAGCATTAGGAGGGGGCACTCTGGTGCCCACGTCCATATCCTCTCTGACAGCCAAGGCTCGATAAAAGCAATAATGGCCCTTGCCACCTCTTCGCGAGTTGTCTGGTGTTGTATGCAAACCCTCAACACCCTAGCAAACACAACCAGGTTTGCCTGGAGTGGGTGCTGGGGTAAAGATAGAGGTATTACTAGTAACAAAAAGGCGGATGAGCTCGCAAGAAGGGGCTCCCAAACCCCTTTTGTAGAGCCCGAGCCAGCAGTTGGCCGACCGAAAACTACCTTCAGAAGAATCATCAACATGTGGGTGGACCAACAAACTACTAGAAGATGGTCTAATATTTAGGGACATGTCCACAGCAAACTCATGGTGGCTGAACCTAACACCAAACTTACTGAGGAACTACTCAGGGAACACCGTAGGGAATTCAAAACAATAGTCAGCTTTATAACTGGCTTTGCAGCCCTAAGTTTCCATCTACACTGCATAGGAGTCATGCAAAGTTCAGCCCTGTGCAGACTATTTGAGCAGACAGATTAAACAGCCTCCCACATAATCTTTGAGTGGCATGCACAAACCTATCACATATTTGAACTCTTTGGGGCGCATACCCCAATGAGGTCTATTCAAAGCGAACAATTAATCAAGGGACTCAGATTCCTCACCAGAGGGTTGAATCTCTTTGATTAACGCAAAACTCTCAGAAAACTACAATAAGCTACCAGGGTTCCATGCTTGGGGCCCAAAATAACCCGACCATGAGAGTTTTCTACGTCTACATCTAGATAGCATTGGCATTGTTTTGGCTTGAGAGGTGATTTTTTGAAGTTTATGGTCCAACCTTGGTTTTGTAGTAATTTGAGTGCAATCTTCCTATGGTGGATAAGGGTTTGTTGTTATTTATGTGCAATGAGAAAATCGTCCAGGTAGGCCAGCACTCTTAATCCCCAGCTTCGAACGGTTGTTGCTACCCAATTTTATAGTTGGCTGAATGCTTGGGGAGCCGAGGCAAGACCTCAGTATACATTTTTTAGGTCTAAGGTTACTAAATAGTCTCTCCTCTGCAAGAAGGTTGGGATCCTGTTCTGATTGATCAGCCGAAACTTTTTTAGTTTGAAGAATTTGTTGAGAGCTTTCAAGTCAAAAATCGGTCTGGTTGAGCCATCTGGTTTCGTTAGTGTGAACATTGTTGAAAGAAATCCTCTGGTTGTTGTTGACAGTCGGATAATGTCGTCTAGTAAGAGATATGTTATGGCTTTTGTCATTTGTGGGGAGGACTGAGTTTTTAGGATCACCCTCCAATTTGCTCTCTCCCCCTCTCTGTCTCAAAAGCGTTTTGGTTTTGATTTGCCCTTGCTTGACTGGCTAGACTGTGTAGGTCTCTTTTGGCGACAGTAGTGTTGTGACACTCTTGGCCGGTAGTGAGGCTGTGGTTTAGATGTGATCTTTTTTGGCTGAGTGTATCGAGATCGTTTTGGGGGTGGCCCCTCATTTACACTGCTCCGCTAGTCCCTTGCTGGACGCTTCCTGGTTGGTGGCTGGTTTTTCAACCTGTGAGTGGGTATGTTACACTTAGTGCTTCTTTGTCAAATAAATGGGTTGTGGACGGGGGAATTGCTGACAATTGATGCCTCATCATTTGGTCTTGAGGTATCAAGATGTTGTGTTGGTCAGCTATGGTCTCAGGCCGTTTACCACATTCATATTGTAGAAGGTCATCTGATGCTTTTCGGAACCTTGACTCTTTGTGTGTCAAGTGATGTAGTATTGGGGCTGCCTCGGGGTATTTGCAAAGTACAGTCCATCCAGTCTCTTGGAATGCATCTTGTTGATCTAAAATTGCATATGAAAGGGTGGCGAGCAGGCTTTCTAGCTGTCGTAAGGGGAAGTCCTTTTCCCTAGTACCAGATACTAGTTGGTAATTCTACTGCAGAGGTTGCAACGATCCCCCATGTTTGAGACTTTGTTCTACCCCCGCATATCGTATTCTAGTCCATGTAGGCAGGCCAAATCTTTGGCATTCTGTCACTTGTTTTTGGAGGAGAGCAGATGGTCCTGGGGTGTTAGGTTCTTGCTCTCTTGTTACTGGTGTGAAGTTTGCCATTTCATTAATTAAGGCTGACTGTACGAGAGCCTGTCTATGCTATGGTCGCACAAGGGATTTTGGCCGGGGCTTTGCCTGAGGTGTCGGCCGGGGTGTCACCCGATGTGTCGGCCGGGGTGTCGCCGAGCTGTCGACCAATCGATAATTTTATTAGCTGGTTGGTCAATCATAAACAAAAACGTCTTCTCCACAGAGTGGTTGAGTTCTAGGTCTTTCTTTTTTCTGTAGTATTAAAATTTTTTGTTGGGTAGGTCAGGCTGTTCTTCCTGGTTAGAGTATTGACTCCGCATCGAGTTTAGTCATTTTGAATGAGTTAGCCTCACTCAGACAATAGTGAACAGCTCTGATTATATTTTTTCCTTCTTACTTTCTTGGTTGATTTTGTTGATGGAGCTCTTGCTGTTAAATACTTCTCTAAAGTTTCGAAAATTCAAATAGAAAGAAAAACACACTGAACTCTATTTAAGCAAGTCGTCATAGTTTTATTATAAGAAAAGAATCAAGAATAATCTACACATCACATCAAAAACAACTGTTCAAAGAAAAAACATAAGAACGCGAAGCACAGGTGACGAGGTGACGCGTCAGCTGTCATGGGGTTAAAATCAGGAGCTCCACTAGTGTTTCGGTGAAGACCCAACATCCTCCCCCACCGTGAGAGAATCCTCACTGAAGATGTTGATTCAAGTTGTCATCTAGACCTTGTTCTCCGTCAGGATTAATCAATGGGCAAAGCTTGCGTACTAACCTCTGTATAAGGCCAAGTTGTGTCTTTACGTTTGCTACTCTAGGAATTCCTTCATTCCCAGGGAGTATGATTCGATTCTCCCCATAGTCCCATTTCGGTGGTGGCTGATTGTCATCAATAATTAGCACTATATCCCCAACTTTAGCTTCAGGTAGATTTTGATTTTGCCACTTTGTTCTTGCTTGCATGTCTAATAGATATTCCTTTTTCCATTGAGTCCAGAACTTATGAAGCAGAAATTGTGCCTTTTGCCATTTTCCTCGTATAGATGTCCGTGTGCTTATACTACTGTCAATGGGTAGTGCAGTGAGGGGACGAAATGCCAAAAAGTGACCTGGTGTTAGTTCAGAGAGATCGCTAGGGGAACTTGATATGGCACTTAGAGGTCTGGAGTTTAGAACTGCTGAAACTTGTGCGACAAATGACCTGAATACATCCATGTCTAATATTTCGTTCCTTAACATTCTGCGTAACAACAATTTAGTAGAGCGAACTGCTGCCTCCCAGAGCCCTCCAAAATGTGTTGCATGCGGTGGAATAAAGTTCCATTCGATGGAAGATCTTGCAGCTTCGGATACTACCGCGTTCTGGTGATCAGGAGAATTCATAAGAGATTTGAGTTGTGATAGTTCATTTAAAGCTCCTAGAAAATTTCTACCATTCTCACTCCACACTATGGAAGGAAGACCTCTAATTGCTACAAATCATTGAAAGGCAAGTATAAATGATGGAGTACTGAGATCTGTAGCTACTTCTATGTGTACAGCCTTTGTAGCAAAACACAAAAAGATGCAAAGGTAACATTTTAATTTCTTCAAGGACCGGAGAGTAGAAGCCCATACTAGAAAAGGCCTGGCATAGTCCACACCAGTAATGAAGAATGGAGATATGTCCGTCAGTCGTTCTTTGGGTAAATCACTCATTGGTGGTTCTTTTGGTTTAGGGTTGACACGAATGCACTTAGTACAGTCTTTTAGTGCACGTCGTACTACGTTTTTTCCATTGACCACCCAATATCTTCTGCGAATGTTGGCAAGAGTTCCTAGAGGTCCCACATGGAGTGATCACTCGTGTGTCCAACGAACAATCATGTTTGTAGTACAGTGACTAGAAGGGAGCAGAGCTGGATGCTTAACTGTATTTGGGAGTTGAGCATTACTCAGACGGCCTCCGACCCTTAAAGTTCCATCAGAATCAAGGAAAAGATTAAGGGATTTTGTGATCTTCATCTTAGGTCTCTTGGATTTTACATCAGCAAGTTCTTCTTTTAGGCCTTGTGCTTGTGATCTTATGATCAACAAATTATTATCTGCCAGGCGTCTTTCACTTGCAGACAATGGACCTGAGCGACGAATGCCACGTTTTAGGCTATTGTGGATAAACCTCAGTGACCATGCCATTACTGCCTGAAGTCGGGGGTATGAGGAGAAACGTTCTTCAATTTTAAGATCACAGTTTAACGCCAGATAAGTAGCTGCCACTACTCTTGGTGTACGTGTTTCTGCTCGAACATTTTCATTATCTTAAGCAGGACGCACTCTATTACAGTGCCAATTTTGAAACGGATTTTTGCAACCACTTCGGTCCATTCCGCCAATTCGGGTCAGCCAGTTCGAGTTTATCAAAATGAGGCCAGCGATATCGTGGTAGTGGATAAGAAGGAAGTTGTAGCGTGGTTTGGGAGAGAACCCGAAATTTCAGCTTAATATTGTGATGCTTATCAAGCTGTTTAAGATATGCAGTCGTGACCTCCTGAACTTTAATTCTTGGGGATCCTCCCACACCATTGACTAAATCAGACGATTTTTCCAATTTGAGTCCACAGTTTTTAGCACATCGTTCGGAAATTATATTAGTTTCGCTCCCAGTATCAAATATAGCTCTTAAAGGATGCCATTCATTCGGAAATGGGCCAACATATACCACAGCGGTCGGGATGTCACAAGAATTTTAAGGAGTAGACAGTGAGGGTTTTAATGGAGAAAATGTCAATGACTGATTGAGGGAGCAGACTCCATGATAGCCGTCTAGTCAATCCTGTGGTGAGTTGGGCCGATTATTAAAGGATGGAACGTTATAACGAGAACGCATGGTGGTTTCAGAATTAGAAGTGGACAGAAAACAACGGTTGATATCAGAATTGGACTCATCTTCAGATGGGTGAGTATTTTTAGAATCATAACCATGAGCTTAACTGATGGTTTGCAGGGTGGATGCAGTTGAGTTTCTACCGTTTTTGAAGCTTGGTGATGAACGATATGGGTGAACAGATGGTGAGGGAGATCGGGCTCGATTATGTCGTTCATTTTCACGAGTCATCTGATGGTTAGTTTTATTAATGATGTGATATGGAGGCCAACCAGTCTGTGGAGCATGGACATCAGAAAACTCGTTTAGTAGCTGATGATGTTTCTCTGAGCAGTGATAAAGGCTAGTACGCACTGGGATTCATTGTTCGGACTCTTTGTTGCAGACGCTCGGATTCATGTCTCAGATTCTTTGCCCCGCGACATTGTCGCTCTGCAAATCATGTACGCATCTAGTTTGAACCTGAGCCATGTCGAACGAGGTCACGCTTTCGGGGATTGCAGTAGCACTTTACATAAAATGCTACTAAAAAAAAAGCCACCGCGTTGGTAGATGCGTGGACCCTTCATTAACACTCGGTTTTTTTAACGGTTTTTTCCATATTGTGAGGCCATTATCATCTTTTGTGGAGGGGCCACAAAGCTGCTGCAGCCTGCAGGACATCATAGACAAGGGGGAAAGAGGTTTCAAGAGTGTCTAGAGTAGAGATGAGAGTGTGACCTGAACTGAAGCAAACTGTTTAGAAGACTAGAAGAAGAAGGCAAAAAATTATTACATGATGTTTTATTATATCTGCATTAGATAGCCTATCTGCACGACCTAAGCTGTTCACGATCGTAACATTCCAGTGCAAAAAAAGATGGCTTCATTACGTGCTAAGCTAATTGGAAAACCTTTCCAATTAATAGCAAATCTGGGTACATCAGCTTTAGATTATCAAAAATGCTACGACGCGCTTGAAAAAAAGTACACTAATTTATTCTTAACGTCTAGTACTCTACACGTCGTGTTATATCAGTAAAACAAGTAGAACACATTGAACTGGACTCATTAGAGACATTTATTTATCAATGAAACAACAACTCTCTTTACCGCTATTGATAATCTTCCCTTTTCAGATGCAATGGGTTTTTCCCGATTTCATCTCGTATACAGTAAAATTTCGATTCAGCTTCGAGATGAATTTCATGAAAAAGTAATATCTGAACAATCTTCACTTCCCACCCTAGGTCAATTATTCAAATTCTTGAACAACAAAGTCGAAATTTTAACATCATGCGATGGACAAATAGGGGACAGGGGGGTTGGAAAATGTAAGGAAGCCGGGCAGGGAAGGAAGGGCGAATCTCACAGTGGGTCGAGCTGCAGCACTGTTCTAAAATAAATAGATAAAATGATTGTTTATTGATATCCAATAACCATCTTCTTAAACCTTCATCGCCCTCAAAAACTCACTGAGCTGGTAAAAAAACCCAAGACAACATTTTATTTATTCATTTTTTAATTTTGTTGACTCGATTAGTGGTTTGACTTCCTACTATTTTCACGAAACTTTACGAAATTAAATATTGTTGTTAAATGTTGAGAAAGTTCAGATTTAGGTTCAATTTCAGGTTCTGCTTGGTTCCAGGTGAACAGTGAAGTAAGATGATGAAAAAAGGGGACGATTGAAACACCATAAATCCCTTTTTTTAATGACTATTTGACTTAGATTTTTATTTATTTATTTTATTTTTTCAAGGAACTGAATATAATGACAAGTTCGACCTTTAACATCGTAATAAGCGGTATTTCTCGTATTTATAAAACTTTGAAATTCTAAAATCCTTTTTTCTAAAGCTTTTTACTTTTTCTCTACTGATCGACGCAAAATAATACTTCCAAAACATGTTCAAAATGTTATTCAACGAAGTTGGAAACAACGAGGATGTTGTCGAGGAAATGGAATACGAAAGGGAAAACTCGAAGGATCACATCTATGTGACGTCGCCCTGATTGAGCAGCGTTTCTCAGGCTGACGTTAATCTTGGTATATTCGCAGAAGTCGAAGGGGGTGATTATCAGAGTCTTACAAATGACGTCAGGGCTGACATCGATGTGATGGAACGTTTTAGAGATGTCGAGATTAGAGAAAACCTTTCAGCAGTGGAGATGCAAACCTTAATCGTGTAAATGGGGTACTGTGTACTTGTAATGTGTAGTTCTTGACCTTAGGGCCCTGCGGTCACCACAAGCACAAATCGAGCCATCTAGCTTGGGAACAATGTGAAAGGGCGACTACCATGGGGAGTCAGAGGGGTGTGTAGTTAATCCTTGAGGAGGGAGTTAAAATGCATCCGGGCTTGGCTTAGATGGTTGGGATGTAGTCTTGCACACCAGGGGCCCCTTGGTATAGATGTGATGGTAAATTTGTGAATCGACGGAGGATGGGAGATAGAACAGCGAATATGAAGCCAGTAGGAAAGAAAACGCATAAGGAGTGGGACCGGTTGAAAACCCAAGTAGTATAGCCACGAATGTGAGTGGAGGTGAAGGGATAGTACAGCCTTTTTTTACGAACGTCGACACACAGACCAATATGGCCCAAGAAATCAAGTCCTACACAAGGTTTGTCCACGTTCCTCACTTTGAATGTCCACTCATATTTGTCCCTATTGAGATGAATAGACGATGTTAGTGTCTCATAACTGTGCATTTTAGAGCCGTTTGCCGTGTATAGATAGTGCTTGAGTCTTTTCCGGATGATAGACTTGGGCAGAATTGAGATGGAAGCACCAGTATCGATAAGGAATGGTAGTTGTGATCTTCCACTGTGGACAAAAATCCTGTTGGATTTTGAGCAACTCTCCACCTTCCCTTTGATGGCCGTAGGGGTCGTTAGTTTTCCACATTAGTCATTTTCTTGAAGGCGTAGGGGGTTGAACATTTGTCGACCCAAAGCCCAAAAGTACTCTTATCATGATACACAGTGGTCGGAAAGGTCCGAAGGCATGGATCTGCCAGAAATCATGGATCTCTTTGGTGGAATGTTCCACTCAGACCTCCTCAGGGGGGTGTAGCCTGAGCCTCGAATTTCATCCGCTTCCACCTCTGCTACGATTTCGAAAATTCATATTGTAGATGGAGTCGGCTATCTCTGCCATAAATGAGTTGTCCCGATTTATCCAAGGAACAAGAGGTGTTTGAATCCCTTTGCTATGGAAAGATCAGTACTACGCATCAAAACCAAATTCTCAGATAATGTAATGCACCCTTTACGAAGCCCAGCCCCGGGACTAATAGTAATGGATCCGACCTTGCTTCCCCAATATTTAAATGGTTGTGTACCCGCAATAGGACAGCCCCTCCCTTGGGGACTTGCCCCCAAGATGGGTTAAAATGGTCTTCACGTGATTTCTAACTGTGTAGCAAGCTGGGTCGGTCGCATCGTTTATTGGTAGCTGAATATAAGTTTGTTAATGACACTAATGAGCTATACCAATGGGTGTGAAAAAGATACTTTAATTATTTATAAATGGAAGAAGATTTCATTCTGAAAATTTTGGCATCAACCTCACTCTCCCACTACGAGTTGTTTTCTTTCCATGGTTTTTCAAATTTTCGCACACTGGTAATATCAAAACACTGGTCCAGCCTGGGCGAGCTCATTGTGACGTCACCAGTGCAGCAAACTTTGGAAAAATCATAGATGGTAACTCGTAAGGGAGTGTGAATGATGTCAAATTTCTTGGAATTGAATCTATTTTCATTTCAAAATACAAAATGAATACGTGGGTAACGCTAATTGTATTGGAACGAGTCCTAGATCCAAACTAATATTTTGGATATCGGCAGCCAATGTTAGGATTGTATCGAAGTATCTGGAGCAGGTTCATCAGGATCGCTATTGTTCACATCCTGGTTATTTTGGTTTTCTGGGCCTTTTTATATTTCATTAGTTGATTTTTATTGTAGTACTATGATGGGACTATACAGGGTGTCCGAGAAAGATACGTCTAAACTTCAGGGATCAATTTTAGAGCTCATTTCTGATCGAAAGTTTCTCCTCGGGATATTTTTGTTGAACGCTTTATTTTCGATTTATTCAGTTTCTAAGATTTCCCCGCCCTGTTTTGTACCTTATGAGCCTTGACTGTTCCCAAATTTGAGGATACCGTTGGAAACTTCGTTAAATTTCCTATAAACCTGATATAAATTTTTTTTTAGTTAGTGTTAATTGGTTAAAAAAATACAAACCTAAAAAATTGGAGAAAAAAATTGAAATGGACGTTTTTTCTTTTTTTTTGCTTTGAGTATGTGGGTTTTTTCGGCTTGCACTCGTCAGGAAAAACTTTCTCAAACTGTCAGCTTTCGAACGGTCTAGTCAATTCTACTTTTACTTTCTTTTGGGAAGAAAAGTAGTCATATTGGGAAAAAAATGGGGTTTTCTATGAAATCAAGGGTTTTTATGAAAAATGACCCCTTATGAAAATACTTTTGGGCCGATTTCTACGTATTTTTTCACGCTGAACCGAATGGTAACACTCGCAGATCTCTCCAACTCCGTTATAACCGAATTTTACTCTGTAACTAACTAGTTTTTCCCTTAAAAACACATCAAATTGAGAATAGCAACTAAACCCCAACATGACTACTTTTTCCGTTTTTGGGGTTTTTCACTCAACTCTTGAGTTAAAGTGTAAAATACAACTCGTGTATGACAGAGTTGGGGAGATCTGCGAGTAGTACCACTCGATTCAGCTTGAAAAATACGTAAAAACCAACCCCAAACTCGTATTTAATTAGGGGGTCATTTATCATGAAAACCTTTGGTTTCTTACATTGAACTAAACCATGTTTTTTCAGCATATAAACATTCTTTTCTCCTCTAGTTAGAAAAGTAAAAGTAAAATTGACTAGACCGTTCGAAAGCTGACAATTTGTCGTAGTTTTTCCCGAAGAGCGCTCGACGAAAAACCCCAATACTCGGAGCAGAAAAACGGAAGAAAAAACGTTGATCTTGATTTGTTTTCAAATTCTACTTTAGCCTTTTTTACCGATAAAAAAACCTATTTTTTATCAGGGTTAAAGGAAATTTAACGTAGTTTCCACCGGTATCCTCAAATTTGGGAACAATTTTGAGAATGAAGTAGTTATAGCCGTTTCAATGTCATAAGGTACAAAACACACAAAAATCCTGAAAATTGAATAACTCGAAAACAAAGCGTTTAAAGAAATCTATAATAGAAACTTTCGATCAGAAATCAGCTCTAAAATTAATAGCAGATATTTTGACGTATCTTTCTCGGATACCCTTATATATTGGCTGCACAAAAGAGCGGAACTATGCTCAAAATACAGAAATCAAGTTTTTGGAGGTATTATACGTAATGATACAGAATATAATACATTTTGGGAATTTAATATAGGTACGCCTACCTATTAGTTACAATTAGTATATGATTTTGCGTTTTTTTTTTCTCACGCTGAACCACGTAGTGTCATTTATTTGCTCGCATTCATAATACTAACAAAACCAATGAAAACTGGCTCGAATTGCACATTTCTCCTTTGATTTTCACAAAATGCAAAACGTACTAAAATGTCGTTTTTCCCGAATCGGTATTGTGAATTGATGAACATCACGCGTTCATGTAATACCCCAAAATCATGTAGGTATCACATGTGGTAATTTAATATCTTCAAATATTCGATATTTCACAATTTGCGCACTCAACAATTCGAATTATGGGCCATTTTCCTAAGAAATTTAATGTAAATTCCGTACTTTTAATCATAGAGAGGTTTCTATGGAGAAAGGGCACGAGGTAGGCGCGTGATAATCAAAATACAGATTCATCATTGAATGTTACCTATTAATAAATTAAGGGGAGTTACTGTTTAATGTATTTGATATGATATCAAAAATAAAAATGAAATGATAAGGGGAGGGACATGTTGACGTGGGGTACTGTATAGGTACGCATCACATCATAATTGTCTGTGACTTTCTTCAACATTGGCTTAAACTATACTTTCTTTGTTCATGCACCATCGTTTCCTTCCTCCATTAATAATCATTCCTCTTCTATATTGTCTCATTTTCTAGCTCCTCGAAGTGAAGACGACAGTATAAACATTCGTTTTCAATTTGGTTCAATTGTGGTCGCCAAACTTGGAAGTTTTCCTTGGTGGCCTGCTATGATCGATCCAAGCCCTGAAACTGGTGACATTTACTGGCTTGAAGACTTTGAAGATCTTTCGAAGAAAAATGCTGTGAGTAATATAACGCCCACCAAAAGAACCTAACGTTTCTGAAAAGGCTGTTATTTGTTCGCCATATGCCATGCATGGTGTTCTAATCGAAATTTTGGTTCGTTTTGATCATTCAAGTGGCTCACGATTTGTAGTTACCTTCCATATCGTTCTATTTCTTACAAACTATCCCCATCCCAGAAAGATCGCGATCTCCTTGTTCTGTATGTTGATATTAACCCTTTTCAGCAATTTTAGAGGGGCGTATGTTCATTTCATTTTACAAATCGCCAACTACAGACCTTCCAGAAATTTTAAAGTCCCTTACAGTCTCATTTAGATGCAACATCGAGAAAGGAATTATGCAAACGATGAAAGAAGCCAAGAAAATAAACTTATGATAACAAAAGCTTGACTGGAAGCGCATGAAGTTTGGGGGAGTTAGTTGCACTAAGAATCTAAATTTTTTTCCTAAACACAAATGATTCTAGCGCAAAAGTTCAAGAGCGCAAAAGTTAAATAAAAATAAGGAAACATCATTGTTTGTCTCTGTAAAATCTGACTCGAATCTAGCTTTCACCCCCATGAAAGTATTCCTCATTCTGATCATATCGCTCCAATTATTGAAGAACAGATTTGCTTGGCTGTGGAAGAAAGACCATGTCGTAGGAGGGGGATTAGCCCCTATATTTACGTCACGATTTTATATTCATTCAAGCAGAGTTTTTTCTATACTGATTATGAACGTTTGAATCACTTCATACGAGTTTCGTTTACTGCGTCATTGTGGCGCTGTTGGTTAACCTGCCTCTTGGCAGTGGTTGGGAGAGCATCCCCAGGGTTGGCCATATTGTATCCTGCGTTGATGTGTGCTGTTCGGTCATTAAAAACTGTTCTTAGTTCTTCTTAAAAAACAGTATAATATAGATCGATATAGTTCTGTGTAATTATTCTTCAAATATAAACGTTATTTCACTCTATCTGCCTTTTATGTTTGTCAGTCCCAAACAAAAATTTGGTGCCGAACGTGGGACTTTAGATTGCAAGTCGCGGAGTAATAATCTTGTGGCGGAGAATAGTTCGGAAATATTCGAGTACTGTGCAAGAAGATATTTCTACAAACATGACGGAAATCTCATTAGCTGTTGAAGTGATAAAGCTGTTGTACGATGAGTAGGGAGCTCTATATACGAAAGTTAGGTTTTGGTCCATCAATGCTGTGGCTGCGCTCAAAATTGACCAATGGTCACAACAAGCGAACGATCTGATCAACAATTATATCCAAATCGGAGAAGATTTCAGTTCGTCAATAGATCAGGCTGCATTTGAGTTGTCCGTCAATGATCAGTTGATTTATCAGTTGGGGCATTTATTAGTTGAACTGACCATGAAGCCAGCGGAAATTTTCAGAAATAGTGTAGTCTTGGTCCCCTATTGGTTTCATCACGATTGAATTAGCAGTACGCTCTGCGCATGCGTGAACGTAATTTTCTTGTGTTTGTCATAAGTCCGTCAATGTTGAACAGATTTTAGTCTTTTCTGGGATGATGCGGGGAAGGTCCTTTGAGGTCCCTTACGACATTCATCATGATTGAATCAGCGGTACGCTGTGCGCATGCACAAGCGTTTGTCTTTCTATATTTCCTTGCCACAGCCATAACTTCCACAATTTTGATCGGATTTCAATGAAATTTTAGGAATAGTGTGGGCTTAGCTCTAGATGGTCCCCTAGTAGTTTAATCATGATTGAATCAGTGGTACGCTCTGCACATGCGTGAACGTAATTTTCTCGTGATTGTCATATGTCCGTCAATGTTGAACAGATTTGAGTCAGGTTTTTCAGGGATGATGCGGGGAAGGTCCATTGAGGTCCCTTACGACATTGCAACAGGCATTTAATTGTACAAATGTAACTCGCATTATCGATTGTTGCCTAATCGAATTTTATGGCGTATGCATTGGGGTCCATTTTCAGTTGGTCTCCATTTAGGTTGGGAGCTCTGAGAGAAGGCACGTTCCTTCTATCCCTCCTCCGCTACCTGTGATACCCTCTAGACCTTCCAGCCAGTTAGTCAGTGCTAAACATTCTGACAAGTTAGAAGCTATTTATAAACTCAGTGCTTTGTCTTTTCTTAAATGGTCGTAATTAATTATAAAACCCGCTTCCTAATATCAATCAGTCATTTCATATTTACAATATATACATCACACGCCCTTGTTATTCCACTATAAACAGTTGAAGATTACAAATAGAAAGGATCACATAATATTATTATTAAAATTTGTGCTTCCTTCAAACAGGAATCCTCAATATGGATTTTTTTTTTCAGAGTCATTACCATGTGGTCTTTTTTGATGTTCCTGGGAAAGTTACCCGTAGTTGGGTGCATACTACTAAGATCGTTCCCTACCGTCAGCACTTTCCTGACCCAATGGTAACATACTTCTAATTTTAAATTCTAGCTATCTACCTATGCACTTAATCAAACTGACATTTGATTATTCATTTCTTGATTTTTCCATTCAACAATTTGAATTTCAAATATTCTTATAGACCAAAGAGGAACGGAACATCCTCACGGATAGTAATCTCACATCAAAGCGCCGATTAATTGAGGCAAGGTGTATTGCAGAAGCTGCTCTCCTTATGCCCATTGAAGAAAGAAGGAAGAAATATACATTCATCCACACTTTCAAGGGAAAGATAACTTTGTTTGGTAAGCAGTGGTCTTGGTTTATCTGATTTTATTCTTTCTTGCCTTTCTTCCTTTCTTACCCCAAACTACCCTGTCCTGAGAAAAATGGGTTGGCTTAATACTTCATCAAAGATGTTTTTCTCACTCAATACTCCATCAAGTAGCAGAAATGGGAAATAGAAGGATTTTCCATTACATGGAAGCGTTAGGGCACCAGGCTTGGATGATTAAAGAAGTAAGAAACCTTGCTTCCACTGCAAGCGAATCAGAGCACAATCATCGAAGTCTGTGTCCAAAGCTTCTTCTTTTTGAGTCCAAGCAGTCTCTGCAGAGCAGCCAGGACCCCATCAAAAGAGCGATATACGGAAACTGGTCTCCTGGGGTCTACAGAGCAAGTGATGTTGCAGACTGTTTCAGCAGATATATGTAATCTACTTACCAATAAATCATCACAAGTAAGAGGTATATTAGACACAGGTAGCCACAGAACATATATAACAGAATAAGTATATAAACAATTGAAATTTAAGCCCTTAGGTAAACAAACACTCTCTGTATTGGTTGTAGGAAAATATCGTCCTATTAATATTACAATGGCATAAGTAAACCTTTATAAAAAGCTCAATAATGGAGAAAGTTTAATGGGGGAAAGCCGATCTGGGCAAATTCAACGCAAAACAGCCCATCTGGGCACAAAAGTACCGCCTAACTGGGCAAAGCCTTTTTGGACACTCGCCTAACCCGGCAAAAGAGTTTCTCCCACTTTTTGGGCCCCATGGTAACCTAATATGGCAAAACTTTTCAATTTCTTCCATTTGTTGTAGGTTCACAATTCATAGTGTAGTACTTACTGCATTGTGTATTTTATTATACTCGTTGTTTATATTTTTATCACTTTATATTCACAAAAGTTACATTAAGTTATTAGAAATGGGGTAATATAAATACAATTATTCCTCTTTGTCATCCCTTGAAATTACCATGTTGAGGTTTTGGTGGTGGGTTGACACGTCTGTCATGTTGGTGATGGTGTCTTTATGGTCCATGTAAGCTTCATGACAAAAGCTGACCTTTTGTCCTGTTCGGCTGTGTTTTGTTTGCCCTGATTGATTATTGCTTCCAAGCGGGCCCTGGCCCGATATTGCCCAAATCAGCTTCCCCGGTTTAATGATCTTTGCAAATGTTGTACCTGAAATAGTTGGAACATTATTTCAAGGAAATGCTTCCGCTAACCAAAGGTTTTACAGAGCCTATTAGGGGATAAAATGGAAAAAACTTTCAGATAAAAATAGAAATCAGTATATCAGTATTTTAATTGGACATGACTACTATTATGATATAGTGGGTAACAGGCGGGAAGAAATACACCCGGGCTTACATTCGGTCGAAACAAAATTAGGACTAATTGTAAGTGGAAGAAACCATGCTGATACCGAAGGCGATCTATCTGTGAAAACATTCTATCTCAATATTAGTTTAGGATGACAGGAGAGAGCTTTACCTTTGAAACACTACCCACCAAATTCGTTTAGAAACAATGGATTAGCTTTAGGCAGATTGAAATCATTAGGTATTCAACAGAATCAAGAATTCGGATATCATTCAAAAATACAATCAAATACTCTTGGAACAGTTGAAATTAAACATCTTCGAGCCTGTTATCAAAATCAATTCACGATTTCCGTTAAATTACTTACCACATCACGCTGTAATCACTCCACAGAGAACTACAACGAAGATTAGGATTGTTTTTGATGGTTCTGCAAAAGCTAGGAATGGTGAATTCAGTCTAAATGAATGTTTTCTGAGAGGCTGCATCCTATTAGAAGATCTTACTGGGGTATTAATGCAATTTACAACAGAAAAATTCGTAATCAGCGCCGACATAGAGAAAGCTTCAAATTAGAATCAGAACCCAAGATAGAGACGTTACCAGATTTTTATGGCTTAAGGATGTCAAAATACCCCCCACGAATGACAATTTACAAATTTTTAGATTCTAACGAGTACCCGTTGGCCTCATTTCTAGTCCATTATCGATGATATCGGTTATAAAACATCGTTTGAATTTAATGAACACCCCTACAGCTAAAAAAATAAAAAAAACCATTTTTACATGGACAATTTAATTTTAGGATGGGAAAGCACAGGCGAGATTTCGACAATTTTTCAAAAGGCAATGTTCATTACGAAACAAGCCAACATGAATTTGCGTGAATGGTGTACGAATGAACCGAACTTGAGAAAAAGATTAGGCATATCGAATGAAGAAACTGTTAAAATTTTGGGAGTCAAGTAGTGTTTGCAACATGATTTTATAACATGCATGAAACTGTTTTTATTAGAACCCATAAGTTTGACTAAGAGAGATGCGGTCAGCATGGTGTCTTCCATATTCGATCCATCAGGATATGTATCACCAATAACATTGATAGCTAAACTATTTGTACGAAAATTGACAGGATCAAATACCGTTTCGGATGATCTGTTGACCAATGATCTAAGACTGAAATGGAATACAGTCTCCAAAAAGCTTAAGAAGACTCCAGACTTGAAAATCCCCAGGTGCTTTGGAAGACCGAGAATTGGAGATCTTCATTGTTTTGTAGACGCGTCACAGATAGCATTTTCATTGGCGATATATTTGCAGTAAAAAAAAGTGACGTTTGGGTTTTGAGATTGCTATTTGCTAAATCATGTCTGGCACTAACGACTTCGATGTCTATCCCTACGCTGGAATCACTAGAGATGCTAATCGGGACGCGAGCTTTGGAGTATTGTGAATGAGTACATTTCTTTGGATTCAAAATGTGTTTTATATTGGTTGCACTCCACAAAAATGTTACCGCTATTTGTCCGAAGACGAATCGAAAAAATAAAAACAAAACCACGAATCTCTTTCAATTACTTTTCATCAACCCAAAATCCGGCTGATTGGGCCACTAGAAGGAAAGATGTTTCAGAACTTTTCAATTTCTGGTGGGAGGAGCCTGGATGGCTTTCAAAATTCAAGCATTTTTGGCCTGATTCTGGGTTTTATTTTGAAGAGTGCCCATACTTTGACGAGATCACGGACTCAACTACTACGATCACCAATAATTTACAAGCTGTCGACAAATCAACTACCTTCTCATCATCAATAAAATCAAGGTTTCATCCCTTCTAGCATTAATGAGTGTAACGGCTTACTGTTTACGGTCCATAAAAAAAAAAATGAGGAAATTGAAATCTCCAACGGAAATAAAAAACTTGAAAATATTTTGTGAGATGTTTATACAAGTTAGTTTAGTTATCTGAAAAAAAAACTGAAAAATCAACTTGTTTTTCTAGAGATACGGCGGATTATTACGTTGTAGAGGTAGGGTTGTAAGTCCAGAACTGCAGCATGATGGAAATCTTCCACTCCTCCTTCCATATAAATGTCATTACACTAATCTAGTTATTAAGGATTTTTATGAGTGCATGGGCCATGTAGGAGTTTCTCACACACTCGCAGAAATACGTAAATACTGTTGGATAGTAAAAGGTAGATCAGTGGTGAGAAAATTCATTGAACGTTGCCCTCAATGTATAGTTTGGAGTGGACAACCGTATACGCTTCCAGAGATTGCGTCTCTTCCAGTAGCTAGGATAACTCGGTCAGCAGCAGTCACGCACACTGGAGTTGATTTCTTTGGACATTAGCATGTCCTGGATCAGGCGCTCACAATTAAAGTATCGGTACATCTATTCTCTTGTTTATCTACTAGAGCTGTTCATTTAGACATTACAACAATCATGACAGCAGATTAATTTCTTATGGCCTTGAGACATTTCATAGCTCAACTTCGGAAACCTGAACGTATTACCACTGACAATGCCAGACAGTTTAAACTTGCTGAGAAAGTCATTTGGAGTCCATTAGGAGTTACTGCGACCACATTGAATGGCATTTTATACCAGAATTAGCCCCATGGTTTGGCGGATTTTATGAGAGGATGATATCTATTGTCAAAGTTGTCTAAGAAGAACAATCTGGAAAACCAACTTTGTCCCTGATCCTGTTGAATACCTTCATGGTTGAAGTATAAGCAATTGTTAATTCACTACCATTAGTGTATGTTGGTGATGATATTGATTCTAACAATATCCTTACACCGCTCACTTTTTATCTCTACGAACCACCATTCACAACGACAATGAGATATCCGTAAACACAACAAATTCAGACAAAAGACGATGGTTAATCGAAGTCTGGCTGAAGGAACAAATGTATTTGCTGCAATTTTGGATAACGTGGAACATGGTATACATTGCTAGTCTACGTGAAAGACCACAACAGAGAATGTGACAGAAGATAGGAACAACAAAATCGGAACCCCAAAAAGGAACTATCGTGCACGTTGGGTCAAATTTACTTAGAGGAACATGCCGCATAGCGATTATAGAAAAATTCATTCGAAGTAAAGATGGGAGAACTTTTCATCTCATTGCCCTGGAGTGTCGCAGAGTTGCGAAACCCTTCTTATTGATTAGCTTCAATTGTGTGCTTAATAATTTGTGATATTAGGTATTACTACAAATTATTATTCACACAGGTGTTTCATGATTTCATTTCAATTTCATTTGAATAAAATAGTCGTGTTAGAGACTTCAAAGAGTCATTTTCTCTCACAAAGTAGAAAAGTAGTTTCAATAGGAAATAATAACCAAATAAAAAGTAGATACGAAAAGTTGTGGAAGTACAAGAGTACATCACAGTATTTTCTCCTCATCAGGTCGAACCACTTCTTTCGTATTTTTTGTCACAAGGGACAGCAATAAACCATTTTCAGGTGTTTTTAAAGACGTACTGGTGCAGTTAGGAACGATACAATGTATTTATGACATTTTCCCGAAGAAGATGAAACGTGCGACTCAAATAACTAGAAAACTGTCTAATTAAATGACATTAACGTTTATTACCTGATTCCCTCCAGCTTTGTTACATTCTTCTTGTTCACCATAAGGTTTTATTATCTATACTGTTTGTTGATGCAATGTACTCATCTCTGTTGTGCAAGATGATGTTGAAGCATCACCGGAAATAACAAGAAAAACAAGTTTTACTCAAGTTTACTTGATACCAGAGTGGAAATCGCACTACTACCTTAGAGGATGCGAACCATGACGTCACACGCTAGCCAGCCATTCACAGAGTGTTCTCAGCGCCTTTCCCTTTCACCTTATTTTTAAATTCAATTTTAATTAAGAAAACTTTTTTTTAAATTGGGTTTCACTACATATTTGTGAATCGGAGGTGGTCTAGAGTACATTAAAATAGGTTTCAGGTCGAATTTCAGATGAGTGCAAGTTCCTTATTGTTTACATTGTTGTTAGCGATTTCATGTACTGTTTTGACTTGTAAAGGTCGTAATTGGGTGAGGCGTGTAGTGGATTTCTATATGTTTGACTCGGAGTCGGGAGACCAAGTGGCACGTCATGAAAGGTGCCTGTAGGTTGGTTATGCGGGTTATAACCTTGGTCGTACCTCGACGGAAGGTATGGAAAAGTACTCTTATCAACTCGAGTATCCTCAAACCTTTCTTGGTAGGACACATTTGGGCCGTAGGATGAGTTCGCCTCAATCCGGGCCTCTCGTGGTTGCTCAGCATGATATTCCCTTATTGGGGAATATTCAGGTCTCAACTGTATATTTTTATAATGAGTTGAGGTAGTTTGTTTGGGGTACTGAAAAGTACCTTTATGTGCATGCGACGGGTGCATGGTAGGAGTGTACAAGGCACTCGTGTCGGCTGCGTATCCGGCGGATAGCTGCGGAGAGATTTCCGTTTTAGTCAAGAAATCTTCATTATTCCCTTCTGAAAGGGTTTGGATGTGTTTGACGGGACTGTGTATATCTGTAGAAGATATAGAAGAGCTTGTCACATCCCCAGCTCGATCAGGCTGTGTCTCAGGCGGATGAGCGTAACCAACGTCCTTCGCGGAGTTGGTTATGAGGGCTTCAAGCGGCTCAGGACGGCTAGACCGCGAGCTCCCTTGAGTAGCTCCCACGTGTCGCGCTTGGAATGCAGGAGGTGGTCTCGTGTCGGCCACCCGCCCGGTCCGCCACGCTGGTCTGTCTGCCGACCGCGCTCGGATCTTCCACCTCGCTAAGGGGGTGAAACGATGGGCTTCGTTCCATCGTTTGCGAATTTATTTATTTCGCTTATTTTTTGGTTCTGTGAAAGAACTAGAAATGTTCAGGGACTCGCTTGTCGTGGTCGACAGGGTCCTCTGAGTTGCCCTCACAAGGGCACTCGTAAGGTAGGGGACTCGCTTCGCGATGTATATATGCGTCTGTATATCGCGAGGGTCCTCCCACTAGCTCTAAAAAGAACTCCCTTAAGCAGTTGATCGATTCGTATGAGAAATTCGATCACCTGGCGGGCCCCAGCGGTCGACCAAGTGAATAAGTCAGCTTGGTCCGGGCGACCCGTCTCGGTATACCCCAGCGGGCGTTCGAAAAGATCGAGGATCTTTTGAACCGGGTGGTATCCTGCCTGAAGAACGCTGGTAGTGAGTAGTACTGAAAAGTACTGGGCTCTAAGCTACCAGGAGTCTTGTGATGAGAGAGAAAGTGCCTCAAAGCGTGTAGAAACTTTGTCGAGGAGAGAAGAGTCATCAGCTGTGTAGAGAATGCGAATGAATCCTCCGGGCCATTTCAGCCTATATTTATATGCGGAGGCTGTATCTGATTGGCTGGAACTATTGGCTTCCTAACGGTTAGCATTGAAATCGGAGCGCCGCTCCTGATTTGATCAGGCTGCCCCTGATTGGCTGGATCGCTTGGCTTCCTAATAGTTACGTTTTCGAGATGCGTCCGCAGCATCCAAGTATCCGATTTGATCGGTCGCGCTCGGTGGGCGGAATGTGAGATGTGATCTTCCGCCCTCTCTCCATAGAGCGCGTCAGGCTTTGATTTGCCCTTGATCGTCTTAGAGGTCATTGTCTCGCGACACCTTTGATTAATCCTCTGTTGTGAGAAAGACAAATCCTCTTGTTTCGCCCTTTCTCGATAGAGTGCGTCTAGCCTTTTTTGTCCTTGATTGTCATTGAAAGTTCTTTGTCTCAAGGCAAATTCTGCGTGTCGGCCTTGCCGGCTCGTCAAGCCTCTCGCGTGCAGTGAGTGTTTAGCTTGACGTGTATTGGCTTTTGACGAAATTATCTCTTCTGTGATTATGCATTTCTCATAATCTTTCTGGCGATTTGTGTTATTTCGTTTGGACGTAGCCTGACGTCTTTTGTGTATAGTTCTATCGTGAGAACTTATTTTTGGTAGCCCTGAAAAGGGCTGGTTAAGGGTGGTGGTTAATTCACCACAAGGCGACGTGGTGTTTCGCATGAATTTGAGATGTGCACGTATTTTTCATGGTTATTAGCTTTGACCAGGCATTGCGCGATTTCGAGGTGATTGATTTTAGTACGCAGATTAATGGCTTCTCCATTTTCTACATTTTTTATGCTAAGCCTAATTTGTTGCATTGATCGAGCGTCAATTTGATAAGACGTTGTAGATTCTGTGCCCAGATATTTCAGAGGGATAGAAATTGAGGGAGTTATGAGTTCATTGTGCTTTAAATCAATTTTCATCAAGGATTTTGAGGTTATCTAGGCCTAAAAGAAGATCGAATTTATCATTAAAGTTGAATACTTTACATTTCAGAATAAGGTGTTTTCTATTGAATAGTTGGCCACATGGGATGAAAGTGCTAAATTGTGCTTTAAACATTCCATGGGCAGTGCGAATTAAAAATTGGTCACGGTGTAATTATTGTGGGAAGATATTGTCAGCGATTATGGGGTTAACAAAACTTGCTGTACTCCCGGTATCAATTAAAATTTTGCGGTTTAGTTTCGGCATGATTGTAAAGAGGAGTCCATTAATAGTTTTGTTAGTAATGGCCATTAAGATAATTGTTGGAATTCGAGGCTGGCGACCTCTAAAAAAGAATCTTTGACGTCGGATTGGTAATCTGTTGGTTAATAATTGGTGGTTTCGTAAGTATATTGTTGGTTAGTATAATTTTGTAGGGTGGAATTTTGAATGTCTATATTGTGTAGGTTCGGGTTCGTAGTCTGCCAAGACATTGGTGTTGGGTGCGACTTTAATCAGTAATTCTGCTGGGGGACCTGAGGGCGAGGGTTTGTTGGCATAGGATGGAGTGGTTTTGATTGCACTGGTTTTAAGTGTGGTGTTGATTGTATAGTTCGCTGTTGATGTAATCTCAGTGGTTGAGTTCGATTTTGTGGTGGGCGGGGAGTTTGGTTTTGGCGGTTGAAATTGTTTGTCCCATTTTGGGGCTCACGTAGTATCTGATAATCGTTTGTCATCCACGACAGAGCTGTGTTGACAGGTGCATAGAATACCACGTAATGGTTCACAAAGGTTTAGCTGTAAGCATCTGAGAGCCAGTTGCTGATAATGGGCTATTAGGGTGTCTGCTTCGTCTACTTTGTGATTTCAAGTTAGGCGGTCAAGCATTAGCGTGAGGTGGTCAAGAATTCTACTTCGAAATTTGAAAGGTCTTTGTTTTCACCTTGTTTTTGATTGGCGAGTTCTAAATTTAGTGTGAATACATCCCTTTTGTCAGCGTATGCGTTGAGAAGGGCTTCTTTGATTTTTTCATAGGAGTCTATACTTGATCCTAAAACGTATTTGGATGCAGGAGGGTGTACCTTGGACTTGATGGTCTCAATGACCATAAAGTTTTGAAAGTCCAGAGGGTCGTTAATGTTAATGAACGTTCTGCATAGCCGTTGTGTCACTTCCAGGTAGTGATGCAGGTTTTCGGGATTACCTTCAAACGGTGGAATCAATGCTTGGTGGTCTCTGGAAAAACGGAGAGTGTCTAACCTAAGAGCTACATTACCTTGCGCCTGAGCTGCAGCAGCAGCTGCATTACTCTATGTGAGTTGCACTTGGAGTTGAGCTATTTGCTGTTGCCGTGTTTGTAATTGCTGTTGCTGTTGAAGGAGTTGGTTTTCTTTACGACAGAAAGTGTGGGGACGAAATTAGAGCGGTCCAAAAAACGTATGCGTTTGCTACGAGTTTGTTGAATTTAGGAATGTCGAGTGATACTTGGTAATGTTGAATGTAAGTTAATGGGTAGCATAATGGTGAAAAATGTATGTTAGATTCGTACCCATGCAAATATGTAGTGTGTTATGGTGTGTACTAACAAAATTTAGTATGGTGTTCAATAACAATTTAACAAAATATCACAAAATAAGAAATTGTCAATATTTTAGGTATACTTAATACAGTGACATGCAATTAATTAGCACTTAAGTCACTATATTGTTATTACTAACATGCACTACATAGTTATAACGAAGTAGGATTTTAAACGAAAAATAGCTCGCTGCGATGATGAAGGGTCGTTGGGGAAGATAAGAAAGCTCAGATTGTCTCAGGTCACAAAGGGAGATAAGGTGAGCGTTGAACTTCGTGACTGACCTTGGTTGTCCGAGTGAGGGGCTCCGTGAGGGAAGTATTTTAATAGTCCGAGGACAATTGGAGATTTGAACAACAAAAAAGATGGTTTCGTCTGTTTTAAAATAATTAATCACCGATCTGAGGATATGATATCGGATTTTTTCTTGGGCTCAGAGAATTCTCATTTCGAGCAATAGTTTATGAGTACTTATTGCACAGGGGTGTGTTTGTACAGATTTTTGTGATCTGACAAAGAGCAATGTGATAATCAGAAAGAAAAGGAAAAAAAAGAAAACTTTTCCCATAGCTCCAAAGGCTAGGGTACCTTGAACAGTTGAAAGAGAGAGAGAAAGAGGGGGAAAAAAAAATCTAGAAATGGATGAGGGTATGAACTTTTCCCAGAGCTCCAAAGGCTAGGGTGTGCCTTGAACTGTTGAGAGAGAGAAAAAAAATCTTGAAATGGACGAGGGTATGTCCATAATTTGAAGAATCGATGAGTGCTTGGGTGACTGGGATTTAAATTGGATATTATTTTACGAAGATACTCTGGACTTTACGAAGGACAGCCTGGTCAAATGGTGAGGTTTCAGACGAGCTCACTACAATGATGGGAGTTGAGCTAGGGTAATATGGAAACAAAATTATCAAGATCTCCTGCGTCAGTCATTATAAGGAAGTAGGAAGCAGATAAGTTTTTTCGTTTTTTGCAAGTGCTTTTGGGGAATACTGTGCCCCCTTCCTCAGGCTCTGTAATTCATTAGCAGCACAGTATGAATGCAATTGTAAATCTCAAAAAACTAATCCCTACCATCAAACTGTTTGTCTCACACATAAAAAAAATACAAAAAAAAACTTGAAACACCGACAACAGTAGTAGGTAGGTACCTAATTTTCATACTGTGCTACAAACGAATTATAGAATAAGTGCTCTTAAAAAAAACCTGATCTGCGTTCTCTTTTCCTACTTCCTTATAAACGATATTGGTAAGATTGGTAGATAGGGGCATTTCAGTTTCAAATATTCAATTTAATGTCTTCTTGTTTATTGTGTCTCTGATTAACTTAAACACATCAAAACATATTAGAACGAGCGAATATTATATTCCAGAATGACAACAGAAGAATTGAATCACATTAACATAATGACAACGGTCCTTATGGAAACAAACAGGTGATATAATAATTCTGAAGAGAGTTATTTTAAAACGGAGACATAATAATTCTCCCCCCTTAACATAGAACGTACAGGAAAATTTTGATTTTGCATTGAAGTTTGATACACATTGAATTTTGAACTTTACATTTGGTAATCTTTAAGATACTTCGGCGGCTGTCTTGTGCGGTTGGAGCGGCGAAGGGTAGACTCGTGGTGGTTTGCTTGTGGTGGTGATGCTGGTATTGGTATCTCAGAAGGAACTATTGGTTGAGAAACTGGTTGAGAGTTCGAAACTATTGAATTCGGTAAAGGTACGCCATGTAAGGAGTGATGAGGTACTGATGATGGCATGCTCTGGGTCTCCACTGTTGGAAAGAATTGTACTCGTTTTCCTTGAACCAGAGTCGATTTCAGTTGGTCCACATGACGTTTCAGTATTCGGCCCGAGTCCAGTGTGACCTCGTAGTGGAGCTGTCCAAGTTTTTGAGAAATGGTGCCAAATTGCCAGACTTTCTTATTATTCATGTAGAGGCGTACCATGACTCTATCCCCTTTTTTGAATGATCGAGCCGGTGTAGAATATACGATCGACGGTTTTAGGCTATGTGGATTCGGCATTAGAGCATCCAAACGAATGCGTAACCGACGGTGTAGATATTTGTCAGCCGGGGACTCACCACAGGCTAAAGGTGTAGCTCTATAGCGGAACAGGATATTACGAACCTTGACATTCATGGGAGTGGAATCGTTGGCAGCGGTGCGTAATCGTTGCTTCAATGTTTGTACATTGCGTTCAGCCAATCCGTTTGTCGAGGGGTGTCCCGGGGCTATAAGTTTCTGGAAAATTCCTCTTTCAGTACAATATTTTTTGAAAACATCGCTGGTAAAGATTGTGGCATTGTCTGAAACTAAAACGAAAGGGTAGCCGTGCATTGAAAAAATTTCTTCGAGTAAAGACATTGTAGAAGAACTGGTTGGAGCATCCCTGACTACCTTTATTTCTGCCCATTTAGATTTGGCATCCACGCACACAAGGAAGTAATGATTCTGGAATGGTCCAGCATAATCTATATGGACGCGCTCCCAGTTCTCTTCTGGGTCTACCCAGGGATGTGGCGGAGCTTTAGGAGGGTTATTCTGAGATAGAGCGCAACTTTCACATGATTTAACTAGAACTTCAATATCATGATCAATTTTAGGCCAATAGACATACCTTCTAGCGAGTTGTTTTGTTTTCACGATACCAAGATGAGTAGCATGAAGTTCAGCGAGAACTGCTTGACATAGGCTAGTGGGTACAACGACACGATCTTGTCGAAACAATATTCCATTGTTGATCGTGTATGGCTCATGAGTTGATTGTGTGTCGAGGTGAAGTAGAATCTGGCTCAGTTCAGGATCTTTTGAAGTTTCTGAGCGGATGGAGTCTGCTGTGATTACACCTACTGATATTTGGAATAGCGTTTCTTCACACAATCGGTTGACTTCCGCACAAATTGCTGTTTCTGAATGTTTTGGCTGGAACACTGGAGCTCGCGACAGGCAATCTACATTTTTGTTGTCTACTCCTTTCTTAAATTTCACAGAGTAGTCAAACCCAGATAGAAAAGATGCATATCTCAGCAGTCTGCCAGATGTCATTTTAGGCAAGGCTTCACTTTGATGGAAAATGTGGGTTAAGGGCTCATTGTCAGTGATCAAAATGAAATTACGGCCGAATAAATAACTGAATGACTGAGTGATTAACTCCATAAACAATTGCTGTTGCTTCCCTATCAAGCTGGCTATAGTTGATTTCAGCAGCAGACAACGATCGTGATGCATACGAAATGGGCCTTTCTTGTCCATTGATTTTGTGGCTGATGACAGCTGCAATACCAGTATGACTTGCGTCGGTTGTTAAAATCAGTGGCAGTGTTGGATCGTAAGGTATTAGGACACGGTCAGAACAAATTTCGCTCTTGAGAGCTGCAAACGCCAAGTCACAGCTACGCGACCAGGAGAAACGTTGGTTTTTCTTTAGTAGGCATCGAAGCGGGTATGACATTGAGGAAAAATTTGGAATGAACCTCGAATAGTAAGTTACTAAGCCGAGGAATCGTCTCACATCATCAGCATTCGTGGGGGTCCTCATTCGAGTGACAGCTTCGACTTTTTCTGGAGATTTCCTGATTTTATTATGTGAGATAACGTGGCCGAGGTAATCGATATTTTCCTTGAAAAATGAACATTTAGATTTAGTGACATGAAGATCATATTCAGTTAGACGTTTCAGGCACGTTCGGAGATTTATCGCGCATTCTTCTTTTGACGCACCATGGCAGATAATATCATCAAAGTATGCTTCTGTTTTAGGCAAGTCCTTCAGTATTTGTGAAAGGATCCTATTGAACTCAGACGGAGCAGTCTTGATACCAAAACTCTATCGATTCATCTTGTAAGTTCCTCTGTGAGTGGATATCGTTTGAATCTTGGCACTTTCATCGTCAACTTGTAAATGTAGATACGCCTTATGAAGGTCAAGTTTACAAAAGAATTTCGAGTTTCTAAGACTATTGAGAACGTCGTCTATACGTCGAATTGGGGTATTTGCTGAAACCAGTCTTTCATTTACACCGCACTTGTAGTCTACACATAACCTAACTCCACCATCAGGTTTTGGAATGACGACGAGAGGGGACCCCCAGTCACTCACAGCCGCAGGGGTTATAACACCTTGAGTCTCAAGAGAGTCGAGCTCCTTTTCCACACGTTCACGAAGGGCATAAGGAACATCTCTTTCCCTGAAGAAAATTGGTTTTACATTCGGTCTTAGTTGGAGTTGAACTTTGTAATTGGGTACACATCCAATTCTCTCTTCAAAAACTGATTTGAATTCTTGTAAAATTGATTCCAGGGAAGCTACCGCATTGATGGGTGCCGTTAATGATTGATCATGCTGATTTCGACAGTCTAGTTCTCTCAACTCGATACCCAAGCCACGAATCCAAATACGGCCGAGTAGGGGATCATGTCCTCGAGGAACGATAAATAATTCACCGACAATAGATTTATTTTTGTACGAAACTGCCGATGAGACTTTTCCCAGTGGTTTGATTATGTGATCAGAGTACGAACGGAAGAGATACCAGTAGGTTCAAGGTGTGTATTCAGCTGGAGTGCCTCAAAATCATTTTCAGATAACAGCGAGTATTTGGCGCCTGAGTCTACTTCAAATTTCTGTAGAACTCCGTTTAACAGAACTTGAGCATAGTACTTGTCCGACTCTGATTGAATTTCGTACAGATCTGTTGTTTCGAGCTTATCTATGTTTACTCCATGCTCATAATCTGGATTGTCATGTTCTTGGCAGTCTTGCACATGTTTTGCCCCTTCCGTTCTTGAACCCTTCTTCTGGAGCAGGGAAGTTATACAAACTTTATCAATGTGACCAATTTTATGACATACCCTACATTTCAGGGACTCCCGAGAGATTGTACATTCACGGACACGATGGCTAGGATTGCCACACCGCACACAAAGGTTTCCAATGCCAAGAGAATGGAAATCGATTCGATTAGAACGGTTTATGGATTTCTCTCTGCCACGATAGGTTTGTTGAATTGAGTGTGAGTGGTCCGAGCTTCGAGAACGTCCTGCGCGCTGAGAATATGCAATTTTATGTGTGTCAACTTGAGGGTCGAGTGACATTTGATTCATAAGAATTTTACTATCTATTCTTGATGCTTCTAGAGCCGAGGCTAGAGTGACGAACTCGTCAAATGTTGTTTTATCAGACTGGAGAAGTTGCTCCCTAATCCAATTGTCTCTGAGACCTCTGATAAATTGAGCGCGTAAGAAAAGGTCTGCGATTGATACCGATGCTTGACACGTACATTTCACATGAAATTCACAATCAGCCAAATTTCGGCGTAAAGAAACCACGAATTCGGCGATAGTTTCTTGTTCTTTTTGAACTACATTCAGAAAATAATGTTGTGACACTACCGTGCTTCTATGTGGCATCAACATTTCTTGAAATCCCTGACAAGATCATTGTACGAACGGTTTTTGATGGGGTTATCTGGACCTAAGAAAGCCGAAAGGTTGTTGTAGTGAGAAGAACCAATTGACGCGTTCAAAAGTTGGGCTTTTTTAGTTTCGCTTGTGACATTTTTAATCAGCAAATAGTTTTCAAACCTTTCCAAGTAAGATGAGAATTTCTCTGTAGATGCATCAAAGTGCTCGAATGGCACCATACTTGAGGTTTCTTGATGACTTGACTGTGATTTCGAAGAACTCTGCTGAGCCAATATTGTCTTGAGTGTGGCTTCCTGAGAAGTCTGAAACGATTTCATCAATTCTGCGAATTGGGCTGCGTCCATGGTTGAACAATTTGAAGAACTGAGACAAAATCAATTAAAACTCTGCACCTGGTAATCGTTGGTAAGCAGAATACTGTTCTACTGGCTTAACCCAGTAAAACCATCCTCGTCGCCAATATATTGTGTCTCTGATTAACTTAAACACATCAAAACATATTAGAACGAGCGAATATTATATTCCAGAATGACAACAGAAGAATTGAATCACATTAACATAATGACAACGGTCCTTATGGAAACAAACAGGTGATATAATAATTCTGAAGAGAGTTATTTTAAAACGGAGACATAATATTGTTTATGGAAGATATGATACTACTGGGAGGCACTCCTTGATCCTGCAGCAGTTGATGAACTAGCTGGTGGAGTATGGCAACGATTGACTTTGGATAAATCCAAGGTGGTTGGGCTTAGGTCGTCAGGAGGCAGACTGCGTGCCAGTGAAAAATGGACAGTGACTTCTGAGTACAGATATTTGGGATCCTACATTCGGGTGCTTTTTGTTTGGTGGAATTCGCCAGAAAAACGATTCGTTTGTGGTAATAATTTCAATCCGTGTGGGCAAGGGAGCGTAGGTATATTATAGAATTCATCAAGTATAAGTACTATCATAAGAAAAGTACCTATTGTTTATTTAAATTCAAATTGTAAATTAAAAATGAATATGCGTACTTGTAC
The DNA here is from genome assembly GCA_030762985.1 of Adelphocoris suturalis. NCBI lineage: Eukaryota > Metazoa > Arthropoda > Insecta > Hemiptera > Miridae > Adelphocoris > Adelphocoris suturalis. Next base: position 35,179,746 of record CM061040.1, read on the forward strand.
TGCATTTGCTGCTCTTTTAGTGCTTGCAAATTTTTTAATTGTTGAATTGCTTTATTTCTTTCAGATGATGATGGGAATGAGCAGGTGTTGGCTAGTGGCAAAATTCAGAATGGTAAGTGGGATTGTTTTTGTGGGATTGTTGTTGATTAGCAAAGCCACATCGGAACTACAGGATTATACAGTTTAATTACACTCTTTCGATTAGTCGAATTTTCAGCTGTTATTGTAACCTTCCCAGAAAATGCGCGTGGTTTCCAGGGTTTGCGATCTCGGGATCCCAAAGTCCCAGGATCCCGGGCTATTTTTGCCGATTCCAAATCCCGGGATTCTGAGGACCGATCTCGGGATTCGAAAATCAGCTCCAAATTACACAACTCTCGCTTTATAAAATTTATTAGAAAAAAAAAACGTAAACTGTAAACAAGAGTATATGTTTGAGGCAGCGTTCCAGGTCGACCTTTGAGCGAGGTCCAGGGCGCGATTCTTTAAATTCTTAGAATCAACTACCCGTTCCGACCCCCCCTTCACACCCTCCTGGGCCCCTGCCCAGCTGCAGTCACCCCTCCACCTACCCACCCCAGTCGGTAGTGTGTTCCACTGTGGGTTTTAGTTTTCCAGGCCTTCGCTTTGTTCCGTGATTGATAATAATTATGTCTAGTGAAAGCGACTGCATTATCTTTATGAAAATCTAGAAGGATAATGATAATACTTCCATTTGGAGCAGTTTCCTCACGGCTAAGAATGGAGCAAATGCCAAATGCAAGGTTTGTACCAAACTGGACTTGATAGGCACAATAATGGTATGTAAGTATTATTATCACAAAAACAAGTGTAGGTACTTCCAATTATCTCGATAAATATTTTGTCAAAGTATATTGGCTTTGGTGTTTTTTCTTTCTTTTCAGGAGTGTAATAAAGTGTTGGAAACTGGGGTTCAATCCCCCAAGGGATTGCTTACCCATTTATTTGCTGTTCATGGGAGAAGAACTGGGATTCCGTCTGGCTCTGGAAGGAAGTAGCAATGAGGCAGTTGATGGGAAGCATTCCTGTTCATCTGACCCACCTATAGCACCTAAAAAAAAAAAAAAAAAAAAAAAAAAACTGGGACGAACAAGAAACACAGAACACAGTGCTACACTCGAAGACTACAGATTTGTACGTTCCAAGCGTGATGAGTTGGGTGATATGTTGGCTCACTTGACAGCCTTAGACAGTATGCCATTTCATATTTTCGTCAAGTCGGTCGACCTCAGGAAGCTGTTCGAGGGAATGGGACATCATGATCTACCAAAATCCCCCAATGGAATTAAAAGTCGTGTAATGAACTACGCCTATACGACAGCGGGTTGTGGCTGAAATAAAGCAGCGTAAATCGTTAGGAGCACGATTTAGCTTCACCTTTGATGGGTGGACATCAACTGCAAATAATCGTTACATGAACATTAATGTACATGCTGTTGATAAATTCTGAAATCTAGGTTTGGTTTGTGTACGTGGAACTATGCCAGCAGAAAAGTGCAAGGAACTCTTGGAGGGGCACTTCATCGAATTCGGCCTTTGTTTGGAGAAAGATATAGTCTGTATAGTCACGGATGGCCCGGCCCTACTGTGATAGTGAAGATAGGGAAACTAGTGATGGCAGACCAGCAACTTTGTCTGGTTCCCGGTATCCACTTGGCAGTTTGTGATGTTTTTTACAAGAATAAGGGACAAATACATAAGTAGAATTGGTTGAAAAGAAACTGAACGACAGCAATGGAATGGAAATGGGGAAGAAGAAGAACCCACAGAAGAAAATGAAGATTTGGAGGGCGCTGAATCATGTTTGAATTTTGCCTCAACGGAAACTACATGTGAGCCAGATATCATTGCTCTGACTGATGATCACGATCTGAATACGGTTATTAAAAAAGTCATGAAAATAGTTATCCTCTTCAGGAGATCATCTGTAATAAATGACGACATTCTGCAGAGGTTTGTGAAAGAAGAGCATGGAAAGGATATACAACTGCTCCTGGATGTTAAAACTAGGTGGAACAGCCTTGTCACCTCACCATGTTTGAACGTTTTTCAAGTTTGATAGGAAGCATTCAGAAGGCATTAATTGGTTTAAAGCACCCGCTCACAGTTAGTCCGATTTCATTGTAATCTCAGACGTGGTTGCAGTTCTCGCTCCAATAAAACTTGCTGTTGAAGCGTTTTGCAGAAGAGATGCTAGCTTGTGTACAGCGGACGCAACCATAAAATTTATGTGCGAACGACTTGACGCAAACAATTCGGTGTTGGCAGGAAAATTCGTCAGCATTGCGAGCTCGCTTGAAAGAGAGAAGGCAGAAAACCCTATCGGGAGTCCTGAGATACCTGCACAACCCTGGAGAACCCAAAGAAAATGATCCAATGTTTGAATTACCCTCACGTAATACTATAAGGGGAGAGGTGAAGCGTTTATTGGAGAGACAAGGATCACGGATCCGTTGTAGTGACTGATGCAGCAGAGGTGAGCTTAAAATATCAGCTGGAGGCACGTATCAAAAAATTGATGCGCCAAAAGCAACCCGCTAAAAAAATTCCGAAATATTTGACGACTTTCATTAAACAAGAGATGAGCCTATTCGAAAATGGTGGCACCAGAGGCTACCATTTGGAATTACTGTACAACCACTTGAAGACCATCCCACCTACCAGCGTGGAAGCAGAATGTGCTTTTTCAGCTGAGGGACTTTTTTCTACGAAATAGAGGAGCGGGTTGGCCGACGGAATTCTGAATTCATTGTACTTCCTCAGGTCGTTTTTGTTAAACAAGTAAAACTTTTGTTTCATGTGCACTATAAATAAATGGGTTCTTCGCTATTTTAAATAATTTGTTCCATTCTTAAAAATAATTCATCAGTCCCGGATTGAAAAAAAAAAAAAAAAAAAAAAAAAAAAAAAAACGGATTGCAAACCCTAGTGGTTTCTTGTAGTTTATTTTCACTCAAATCCACCGAATCGCCGTCAAATTCAACCCCAAATTTTAGTGCCCACCACTACAAGTGTGGTAGGGGAATCATTTCAAAACTTCCTACACCTTTCCCAGATTATTCCCTTCAAATGATCAGTTGTGCGGCCTCCATGATTAAGAGAAACATCAAAAGCATCTACACCCGTAAGTCTGAATCACTGGGTTCTCCAAGGTTTCCTTAAATTGGAGTTCATACACACCTAAATTTCATACATATCACCGAAACATTGGTCCTGTCACATCGAGATAGGTACTTCTTCATACCTTATTGGTCGTTAATGCGCCTGAGGTCTAGTTTGGCTTACCACGCGTTTTAAAAGTGGTTTGTCTACCCTGTGGGATCATTTGTGTGGATTGATTGTAAAGTCTTTAAGTTACTGTCTAGGTTGGAGAATCCAACAGGACGAAGAAAAGAATACAATTCGACTTGACCAAGGGAATCTAATGAGATTCGCAGGTGCAGCTGTTTCCTGGGAGTCAAGGAAGCAAAAACCTGTTGCTTTGTCAAGTTGTGAAGCAGAGTACTTTCATGGTTCTCGCGGAAGCATGCAAGGAGGCTATTTCATTGAAGTGGTTGGCAGAAGAACTTGGTGTGGAACAAGGCCAACTGAAACAACACTGTCAATCAAGGTGCAATATCGTTATCTGAAAACCCAGTTCATCACAGAAGAATGAAGCATGTTGATGTGCGACACCATTTTATCAGGAAAGTACCTAGTTGAAAGAAGTGACGTTCGTGTGCAGTATCTGGAATCAGATGAGATGATCGCGGATGGATTGACGAAGCCTCTACCTAGACCAAAGTTTGAGGTTCATCGGAACTTGTTAGGAGTACTTAGTACCCACTTAAGAGGGGAGTATTGAAGTTAAGTGGCTACTACTGTATTTGGTTCGGTTGTTGGTTTCTCATATGTTGTGTTCGTTAGATACAATAAAGTTCAGTCGTTGGTAAAACTTGAAAGTCACCACTTATTCTAATATTTAAAAATAATATTCTAGTATAGGTACTCGACACAGTGGACGTCACAAATTCCATTGCTCAATTAACTGCTGCTTTGACTAATTTACTAATCTGTTCATTTGAATCTGGTAGGCCTTCAAACGGTGTAGGTGTCCGCGGGGGGATCAATCGGTGATCGGCTAGTGTCATAATTATGTTTGTGGGTAAACTCGGAGATTTCCAGAAGCGCTTGTGGGAAAAATCATCAAAGCAGGTTCGCAACGCTGGTGTTGTGTCCGCTTCGTGCCAACTGAAAAACTTCTGAAAAGTCGGGTGGGCAGTATAGCTTACTCAGATATTGTAACATTGACGTATATAATATTTTTAAGAACTCGGAGTCGAAATGATTGGATGCCAGATAGAACTGGCAATATAAATTATAGTTTTGTCCGTCTCGTGTTAGTCAGTCTCTCTCTGTAATAGAGCTAGTTAATCGTATATTACGCGTGCAAGTGTGTTTTCTTTTCGGCCCTTTTGTCACAACAAGTTGGCAACGGGAGAAAGGCTCGTTTTTTAAGGAGAGGATTGACTACCTTGGACATCGGATTTCATTCAACAAAATTGAAAAGTGCCCAGCAAAGGTGCAGGTTGTTGCTCAGATGCCTCGACCTAGGAATGTGGATGAAGTGAGACGTTTTTTAGGCCTCGTCACGTATTATGAAAAATGTATACCAGACTTCTCCACAAAGTCTCATCCTTTGCACCGTCTACTCAGGAAGGGGGAGAAGTTCATCTGGTCATCCACTACCAAAGCCTAATTTTTAACCCTCAAATCCGAATTATGCAATGATAGGGTTCTGGTTCCGTTTGACCCAGCAAGACCGGTAGTCCTGACCACAGATGCCAGTCCGTCCGGAATCGCAGCGATTCTCAGCCATGGAATCAATGGTCAAGAACGTCCTGTCGCATATGCCTCAATAGCCCTAACTGCCGCCGAGTCGAATTATATCTAGCTAGACAGGGAGGCCCTTGCCATCGTTTATGCCACGACCCATTTTTTCAACTACATCTACGGAAAACATTTTATTCTTGTCACCGATAATGAGCCCCTGTCACGCATCTTCCACCCGGATAGACCATTGCCTCAGATGACATCTGCCCGATTATTGCGGTATGCATCGTTCCTCAGTAGCCTCGATTACACTGTGAGGTGCAAAAAAGGCGAGGACAATGAAAATGTTGATTGTCTCTCTCGGGCTCCCGTCTCTCCATTGGGGGGTGTGTTGCCCGTAGCAATGGATGAAGAAGTCAACATTCTGTACGCTGAGACCCTGCTTCAGATTTCCAACTCAGCTGTCATAGCAGAGACGGTCGCCGAAGAGACTGCAAGGGACCCAGAATTGCAGAAAATCATGAAAGAACTCGAGCAACCGCATTGACAGCCCACACACTGTTTCTGGTAATATGCTTTTCCGTCTGGATTGAGCAGTAGTCCCTAAAGCTCTCCAATCGTCAGTTTTAGAAGAGCTGCACGCATCACACTTGGGAATTACCAAGATGAAGCAACTTGCCAGAAGGTACGTGTATTGGGAAGGTTTAGATAGAGACATTGAACGGCTTGTCAGAAGTTGTGAGTCCTGCGCAAAAGTTCGCCATAATCCCCAAAAAGCGCCAGTTCATCCATGGGATCAACCCGATGAGAACTGGGAAAGGGTGCATGTCGACTATGCAGGGCCTTTCGGCAGCCTTTTCTTCCTCATGTGTGTGGACGCCAGGTCCAAATGTGCGGAGGTCCGCATGCTTAATGATGCACCATCTTCGGCCTCAACAATCACCTTGCTGGAAGGAATTTTATCTGTGCATGGTTACTCCTATGTGCTTGTATCAGACAATGCCGCTATCTTTAAGAGTAAGGAGTTTGAACACTATTGTAAAGAGCGAGGGGTTTTCCAGAAATGTAGTGCGCCACATCATCCAGTGACACATGGACTCGCTGAGCGCAGTATTCAAACGTTGAAAGAGGCTGAAGACCTCAACCAGTGACCCATCCCCACTTTCTTCGAAACTGCAACAGATTATGTTTCATTATCGAGCAACGCCCTTGGCTTCTGGCCAATCTCCAGTGGAGCTTTACCTGAAGAGGAGACTTTGGATCAGGCTAGATGCCCTTCTGCCAAATGAGTGAGCTCGAGCCCCCTCTAGTCGTGCGTCCAGCCATGTCCGTTCACTTCAGGTGGGGGAAAGAGTCCAGACAAGGATTCAGGAGTGCTGGCAGTTTGGTATCATCACGAGGAAGCTGGGCCAGTACCAATATGTGGTTGAACTTGATTCTGGCCGCAGCTCGAAGAGGCACATAAATCAGCTGGTCAGCACCATGGTACCAAAGAAACGTGTGGTTTTTGCGCCTCCACAGCAGAGCCGGGGGATTCCGTTCTCCGCAGATCTACCGGAGCGTGAGGTGCCGCCGACGGTGGTACGGCCACATCTTCAGCCCCCGTCCGAGATGTTGCCGCCTGCCATGAGTCAGAGCCAGCCTGAGGGGGCCCCTGGCAGACCAGCAAGGGAGCGCAGAGCGCCTGATCGTCTTAAGGACTATGTGCTAAATAAAGTGGGGGAGAATATAGTGACAGTGCAGTAACAGTAACTTGAACTCAACGGATACTCTGTGTGTATCCGTTGCTATATCAATTATAGTTTTGTCCGTCTCGTGTTAGTCAGTCTCTCTCTGTAATAGAGCTAGTTAATCGTATATTCCGCGTGCAAGTGTCTTTTCTTTTCGGCCCTTTTGTCACAACACTATTAATCACAACAGCACAACCCCTGAACCATGCGCAATGGTTATTACTCCACCAATAGCAATATAACTAATTTCTTTATGAAGCATATTATTCCCAAATATCCCCTGAATTTTAGCGAAATCGAACCTATAGATGATGAGAAATCGATGTTATAAGAAATTCCCGTTTGTGGATGCGCACAGACTGCTATTAATCCAACGGCAATGAAATATATTAGGGACCCTCTAGGAACTAATCCACACAACCCCTGAACCATGCGCAATGGTTATTACTCCACCAATAGCAATATAACTCATATCTTTATGAAGCATATTATTCCCAAATATCCCCCGAGTTTTAGCGAAATCGAACCAATAGATGATGAGAAATCGATGTTATAAGACATTCACGTCTGCGCATGCGTTCAGGCTACTGTTATCCTCACGGTAATGAAAGTTGTAGGAGACCGTTTAGGAGCTAACCCGCACCCTCCCCGAAAATTTAAACTAAAGCTTCGTCTAGTTTTGGGCGTGACAAGGATTTACCGCAGACAAACGGACACGGAACCAAAATTGATCAACAAGCTCTGAAACGCAAAAAGTAAGTGAAAATTTTGATTTTGGAGGACAAAAATTCTTTCGACTTTTCGTACGGTCACAAGATTCCCTACATTCGTTAATGAGGAAGCAAAATAAAGAGTGTATTATTTTTTAATAATAATAAGAGCGGCTAGTTTATAAATAATTTTACATTAAGAGGTCTCAAGTTATTATGTAGTATTGATTAATAACTCCAGCGTTTTATTTTTCATTCACTGTATTTTTCAATAAAATTTTGCCAAAAAAATTATTTTTTCATTTTTTTTTCAACTGAACACGGATTTTGGGTACCTACCCAAGCTAATATTTGTACAAATAAAAATTACGTTTTTCTTGTTAATTTTTACATATAGTGTGGATCTATAACCTATAAAACGGCTAGTTTTTTTAATGATCTTTTTTCAAAAATAGGTATTCCATACCCCCCGACTCCCGGTAGTGGGCTGCCACCCCCACCCGCAAAATGCTATTAATCCGTGTCACTGCCCATAACGGATTTCCATAGAAGCAGTTTCAATGATAAGTAGCTTCCAAAAATTATTTACCCGTTGCTTCAATTTATACAAGAATATGATAGGACTCATTACGTTAAGGAATCATAAAATAATTATTCAAAATTCTAGCAATTAATTACTTTGAGAAAAGTGAGCAAAATTATTCCTTTCTCCCTAATGTATAATGTATAATGTAATAGCTGGAAGTATGAAAATCAGTCTGCCTAATAGTCTCGGATCACGACTGAGTCGAGTCGGAGGTATTTAGTGGAATAGTGTCAGTCCCGACAGTCCCGTTCTGTCCCCCTCACCCACAAAAGCTCTCATTTGTGACCCTTGCTCTGAGATAGCAAAAAAACCTAATTACGACGGCTACGATCAATGTAACGAAATTCTGAATAAGGATTTTTATTCTATTGCAAATGACAAAATTGCATATTTGGCCACATTTTCAAAATGTTCCAAATTTGAACAACTTTTTTGGGACACCAAACACCAAATTTTCGCAATTTGTTTAAACCAATTTCCGGTAATTCTATGTTCATATAGATGAGAAAACCGTTTACAGAATCAAAATATCTCATTCGGTTCTCGAATGAGAAGTAAACTAAATTTGGCCCTGATAGTTCTGCCATATCTTTTCACAAAATATCAACAATACTTCATAACATTTAACCTTAATCCGTGGAGTGTCGTTTTCAAGGAAAATTTGCCACAGTTTTTTGTGCGTTATAATGTTTTGTTTCCAGGGAGGCACCTCCCCCCTTGATTTGGGTCCCCGTTTCCAATCGGATAATTTCAAGAAGGAATCCTGGGAAAAACGGTTTTCTTGCACGAACAATCGGGAAAGGTGCTTTTCCTTGCATGCATCTGGATGGGAGTTTCATTTGACGCCTGGGCGAGTGCGAGGAAATCTTTCTGGGGTCAGCCTAGAAGGGGATTTGGGGTAGATGGCATCATCAAATCACCGCCATCTTGCTCAGGGCAAACACGCCTGGGAAGATTTCCCTATTCATTACCCTTTGGGAGAATTTTTCTCGTGTTCAGAGTTGGGAGAGGATGGGAACGAGTTTTATGACCCGATTGACCCACAACATTCGATTGGAGACACAGGGGTAATTTACCCCCAGGCCTCGGCTTGGCAAACGGCCTGCTGTGCGAATCCGACAACTTTGTGGGTTTGGCCCCCTGCTAAAGAAGACCCAGATGGAAATATGAACCCAGCATTCCTCAGCCTTGGAGATTAATCCTCGGATTCAACCGCCCCCACCCCTGGCTCTTCATCTGAGTTAGTACCATCATGTACAGTATAGTCAGTACTCTAATACTTTTAATTCACTCCGGGCTGAATATCCGGCCCCTCAGAATTTACAGGCTCTGGTCCATTTTCGTTAAACCTGGAGATTGTCTCCTTGGTTCCTCCTGGGGATCTCTCTGGAGACCAGGTTTTCTCACAGCTGTAACTGCAAATCACAACAGTGGTGGCAGATCTGGGCCATGGGCTTACCACTCTGTTGGATCAAGGCGATGAGGCAGCGAGGGTGGTCCTATATGCCCTATGTAGGCCTACATGGCTTTTTATGACATCGGAAGGGTTCTCACCACTCTATTTCTTTATGTAAATTGGGTCAGGCTGCTACTGTAATGGCCTCAAATTTTAGGGAAAATAGTTCTCGAAAAGTTTCTCCATAGAAATCCGTTTTGGGGCATTCCAAAACGATTCATATATATGCCATTCCGCACGATATCTGACCTTGGAATCATGATAAAAAATCGCGAGTATCGCCAAAAAATCAAGCATCCCAAAAGAAAGGATGAGTTCGAATAACAGCACTTTTCATGCACGGAAAATTGACCAAATTTCACAAGTGTGCTAAAAAATCGCTAAAAATAGCAAAAAATGATGAAAGATCTTGAATTTTGTTATGTAAAAGAAATTCTGAGTAGAAAAAAGTTTCTAGGCCGTAAATTGAATCATTATAAAATAAAGTGCGCAAAAATTTGCACAAAATATTCAAAAATGTGCTTAAAAATGGCTCAAAAATGCCAAAATTCTCAAAATTTATAATAAGTGCAGAATACAGTATTTAGTAAAAAGTTCGTGGGCTATAAATTGGATTGTTTCACTTTTCGTGCGCAAATGTGTTCTCAAATTGCATAAAAGGGCTCTAAACCCACTAAAAACGTCGGGGTAATTCAACAGTGATGATATTAATAACGTTTTACAAAAATTCGCTCCAGAGTCATGCTGCACGACTGGAACTTTTCGTCATATTTTTTCTCATAGTTACATTTTCGTTAACAAAAACGAGTAAAGTTCACGTGTAGATTTGGCATACAAATTTCTTCAAAATAATATTTTGATATTGGTGAATTTTTCAGATTTTTTGCCACTTTTGTGGGTCTTATAAAAACAAGACCGCAAGTGATTTAGTTCGGAGGAGACGATTTTGTTACCCTCAAAAACGTCTGTATATTAAAAACGCTGCAAATTATTTCACAAAGGTTTATTATTTTTTCAATTGAGTATGATCGTAGTTTTAGTTGGCTTGCGTACGTCATAAGGTCCGTCCAGACTCCTCGGCGTGTCCTGTTTCGAGTTGCCACAACCTATACTTTTATAATTATATACCCATGTTTATATTTCTCGATTTGAGCTCCTATCTATTCAAATAGTTATTGCCTTAATCATATCATTATCTAAGTACGTACGAAAATTCGAGTGGATATGTTATTAAATATGCGTAGGAAAAGCATTGGTATTAACACACAAATATGACCTAGAAAAAAACATATATTCATGCCTCGAAGGAACGCGGTACCCACCTCATGGTGCCGCGGTGTATTATATGGGTATAACACGTAAAAGTAATAAATATCCGTTCTCCTACACCCCTCTGCTACGCCCCTGGTCACCCCAGACACCACGAGCTGCCACGGCGCCTCCTCTCACTCCACCCCCCGCTCACCCCCCTCACCACCAACCGTGACCCCCTGCCAAGCGTGCCAGGCGTGCGTGCGTGCGTAAGTCCAACACTCAAAGCCTCGAAAAAGACACTTTTTCGCCCGTTTTTGGCCCATAGCACCTATGCGAGTAAAGCGATCGGGATGGTTAAACGTTAGGACCAACTAGACCCCAGATGGAGTCTATGTGCGAAAGAATGGGTTTTTAAAGTCAATTCTTAGGCCTTTTATGGCCCGGATGGCGGATGGCGGACGGCGGAAGGACATCTCAAATTTGGATTCTACGCACCTTGAAACGTAAAGTGACAAAGTTTGAGGGGGAGTTATATAAATTTTTTGCTACACGATCACATAGGCTTATTATTGGAAATAATAAACCAAAAGGGAATGATGTCACCATTTTTCAATGATCCTCAAAGTGTTGAGAGAAAAATACTGAGAAATCAGGCAATGGGTCTTGTGGACCTACCTAACTGACCTATGCAAGCATGGTACCCCCTGTTATGTGAACTCTTAGTCACTGAACCTATATACTTGGGCTCCGCCAATGACCTTTTTTTTCTCCCTTTCAGATCTCAAATCCATCCCCAAGCAGAGTCTCTGGTTTTTCTGGTGGCCAAATCATCAGGGATGCATTCCTCAGAAAAGGCATCTCATTGGTCATGGCCAATGCCATGTTAGCGTCCTTATCAATGGCAACACAGGCCCAGTAGAATTCCTGTGTCGAGGGATGGTGGACGTTTTGTGGGACACAGTGGTTAGAGTCCTGGGACCTTCAACGGACTGGAGTACTGTTTAATATATTCCTGAAGGGAGTGGCATCTATTAGACTCCCCTTCTAAGGCACAAAGTCACATGGGACCAACAGTTGGTGCTGGGAGTTCTGGAAGGGTCTTTGGAGAGTCTAGGGCAGGGGTCTCCAACCTTTTTTACTGAAGGGCCACATATAAAATATTTGAGACAAGGCCAACAATTTACTAATATTTCCCGAGCCCCCCCCCCCCTCCCCCTACCATACATTCATGAAGTTTTGTTTTAATTAAGAGTGTTCAGTGGTGGTTATTGAGATATTCTGGGCTTAGTTTTCTAAGTAGCTATATATATATATATATATATATATATATATATATATATATATATATATATATATATATATATATATATATATATATATATATATATATATACATATATATAATCAATTGCTGTTCGTTAGTCTCGATAAAACTCGAGAACGGCTGGACTGATTTGGCTAATTTCGTCTTAAATTATTTGTGGAAGTCCAGAGAAGGTTTAAAAATTCAAATCCGCCCCATAGGGGGTGTTTTAGGGGAGGAGGGGGAATGGGATATCTTTGTCATCACTGAAAAAACTGGGGATTTGAATGTCGAGTATGTTTGGATTACTCCAATTCACGTCAAAGACTACTTTTTCAAAATTTTAAAATCTGACCCACAATGGAGGGGGAGGGGGTGGGGGAGTTGAAGCATTTCGAACGTCTCTGAACGAACTGGGGATCTGAGTTGTCGAATATGTTTGGATTACTCTAATTCAAGTCAAAGATTACTTTTCTAAAATTTTTGAAATCTGACCCAGTGGGGAGGGGAGGGGGAAGATGTTAAAGCGTTTTGAACGTCACTGAACCAACTGGGGATCTGAGTGGGCGAATCTATCAGAATTACTTAACTTGGGTCACAGGCTATTTGATAATGTTCAAGTCAACCTGTGCAACCCACGGGTGAACCAGCTAGTTCCCTTATACAAGGTGCGGCAGCATAACTTCCTTATTTTAAAACTTAATAAAACGCATTGTATGAATCAGAAAATTTTTATTCGTTTTTTATAATATAGGCACATACATAAAGTTTTGTTTTACCCAGTTTTGAAGATCAAATCAGGTAGGTGATGTCCCCTATTCTCCATACACTGAGTAAACCGATTTCTGGCGTTTGTCATGACTCCAGCCAGTATAGCAGGCGTTACGTTGGCAATTTCTTCCTGGATGTTGTTGTTCAAATCTTGTAGGGTCCTTGGACGGTTCACATAAACACGAGATTTCAAAAAACCCCATAGAAAAAGTTGGACTTAAGGGACATTTGGTTCCAACAAGACCTTGCAACGGCACACACTTCAAGAGCATCGATGGCTGTTTTGAGGGAACACTTCCCAGAGCGCCTTATCTCAATTAGGGGCGATTTGGAGTGACCGGCCCGCTCTCCCGATTTGACCCCTTGTGACTTTTTTCTACGGGGTTTTTTGAAATCTCGTGTTTATGTGAACCGTCCAAGGACCCTACAAGATTTGAACAACAACATCCAGGAAGAAATTGCCAACGTAACGCCTGCTATACTGGCTGGAGTCATGACAAACGCCAGAAATCGGTTTACTCAGTGTATGGAGAATAGGGGACATCACCTACCTGATTTGATCTTCAAAACTGGGTAAAACAAAACTTTATGTATGTGCCTATATTATAAAAAACGAATAAAAATTCTCTGATTCATACAATGCGTTTTATTAAGTTTTAAAAAAAGGAAGTTATGCTGCCGCACCCTGTATATCTTTATTGTTGGATTACTCAAATCATGTTCTTTTAAGATAGTTAAAAATAGTGTTGTGAACAAAATATACCAGACCTAAGTAAGACAATTATTAATGATTTTTACTTAGGACTACTTGCACTAAAAATTCCAATGATTATTTCAAATACCCATACATGTTTAATATAACATTAGGTAAACTTCTGACGAGTTATTTTTAGTCCTACCTTAGTTACAGTCGGGGTAAGCTTTCTGCCCTTACACCACCACAGTACAGTTCGTGCAAAACACTGACCATTGCTGAATGGCTGATCGCTGCTGGTTTAGATAACTTTACACTTATCGAGAACGGAAGGGACAAAAATAGAGACGTTTACTGTATTCGTAGTTACTGGTAAAAGTGCTTTAAGGAAAATATATTTTCAAATAAAAAAATCTTTTTTCAGTTTGTAATTTTTCTGAGGGCCGGTCAAAATCTGTTCGCCCGATGTTGCCCGCGGGCCATAGGTTGGAGACCCCTGGTCTAGGGGATGTATCTAAAGATTAGTGACCCTCCTCCTGTTGTCAGTAGGGCAACAACTCCAAACGATAGCTCATACTCAGCTACAGTTGGTCATCCATGCCCCAGAGTATGTGGTAAACAATTTTTTCATCTATAGTGAATAAAAATATTGGACTCTTGAGGCCCCAACTTCGCCTTCTTATGCTAGTTTTCCCGAAATGACCCCTTCTGTGTGTGGCTACTTATAGTGGAATATTTGGCCTAGATGGCCTCCAAGGTTAGCAAATGGGATCATTCCTTATGGTCAGACAACCATTTGGAGCTGCCTCGCACCAAATGTTGGTGAAGTGGGTTAGTGAAGTGTTGACCAGCGCTGGAGTTGATGATGTCTTTAGTTCCCATTCCACCAGACATACTTCAGTCTCTGTGGCAAAGAGAGGGGCAGTCCCCCTGGATACAGTTTTCCGGGTGGTGGGCTGGAAACCCTCCTGCTCAGTGTTTGCTAGGCTTAATGATAGACCCCTAGTTCGATATCCTGTGCTTGCACCTTTTTCTCGGCTTGCACCGTTTTCTCGGCTTGCACACTTATTTCAGGTTCTTATTGTAAGTACCTCACTTGTGTGCTTCAGCTGTTTTTATGGCTTACACACCTGCTGTTTGTTGCATCACTGATAGTAGATTATTTAGCCCAGACATCCTCAAATTTAGTGACTGGAATCACTCTTTATTCCTTATGTTCCACAATCATTTGGACCTGCAGCACGTCAAATGTTGGCAAAGTGGGTTGGCTAAGTGTTGACCAGCGCTGGAGTTTATGGTGCCTTAAGTTCCCAATCTACCATACACGCTTCAGTCTCTGTGGCGAATAGAGAGGTTGCCCTCCTGGATACAATTTTCTGGGTAGCAGGCTGGACACCCTCCTCCACAGTGTTTGTTAGATTTTATGATAGGCCCCCGAGTTCAACATCCTGTGCTTGCAGCCACTTTCTCCGCTCACACACCATGTTCAGGTTCTTAGTGGTAAGTAGCTTACTTATGTGCCTGCTGCTGTTTTTTCGGCTCGGACCCCTGCTGTATGTGGCATCATTTAACCCAGACGACCTCCATGGGTAGCGACTGGTACACTCCTTATTCCTTACTGTCAGACCACCATTTGGACCTAACTCACACCAAATGCTGGTGAAGTGTAGTGAAGTGTTGACCAGCACTGGAGTTAATGGTGCCTTTAGGCCCCCTTCCACCAGATACGCTTCAATCTCTGCCGTTATTAGAGGGGTGGCGTTTGCTAGGTTCTTTGATAGGCCTCGAGTTCAATCTCCCATGCCTACGCCTTTTTTCTCGGTTCACACACCTATCTGGATGGGTGCAGTACAATGGAGAGGGGCAGGTATGGGCCAGGACTGGCACTTCTCCCTCCCCGCTCTATCAGGGGTGGCGGAGGAAGTGTAAGGGGCCTTTTTCTTTGCTCTCCGTCAGGGGGTCAAACTGTCCAGGTCTGGACCCGGCAGTCTATGATTTTGTTGTAGTGTTGTTTCCCTTCAAACATCTACATTGTTAAAACACTCTCTAGTGCCCCTAGATAACATTGATGAATAAACTAGCTTCCTGGTGAAGAGCATTCATAATTATGTCAGGGGCACTAGAGTATCCGCCCATTACCCTGCCCTTTATCGTAGACATGCCAGGGGAATCTTTGAACTAGTGAAGGTGGCCTGGGACAGTACTGCCAACAGGCTGGGCGGAATGGCAGTTAGCCTACTACTTTTCAAAATACGAGGGTCATCCAAAAAGTAAGTTTCCCTATTTTCTTAAAAAAAAAAAAAAAAAAAAAAAAACCTACAAGTCATAGAAACCTACGGATGGTCTCAAGTTTTTAGTTTGGATGTGTTGTTAGTCCTGTAAAAGTTTCAGGCCGCTGTGTCGGTTTGTTGATAACCTATTCAGTTAGAAACATGGATGCTCCCCTTGCGATTTCGTCCGATTGTGAAGCGTTCTGTGATCGAATTCCTGACCAAGGAAGGGGTTACCGCAATTGAAATTCATCGTAGACTTTGTCAAGCATATGGTGACAATGCGATGAGTGTCCAAATGGTCCGAAAGTGGCGAAAAAGTTTTGAGGAAGGACGTGTTTCGGACGCAACGTAGTGGACGCCCGTCGAGTTCGACTCGAGAGGAGGCGATTGTGGCTGTTCGCGCAGCACTTGATGAAGATAGACGCCGTACAATTGATGAAATTGTGAATTGTGTTCATCCCAAGTACGAATTAACTCGCTCTGTAGTTGGTCGAATCCTAAAAGAAGATTTAGAGATGTCAAAAGTGTGTGCAAGGTGGGTTCCAAGGCTCTTGTCTCACGAACACGAGCAAAACCGTTTGGAGGCAGCAAACCGCTTTTCTGAGATGCTTGAGGATGAAGGAGACGACATTTACGATCGAATAGTGACTGGGGATGAAACTTGGGTCTTCCACAATACCTCAGAGTCAAAAAGACAGAGTATGGTCTGGAAAAGTCCCCAGAAAAGAGCACCAAAAAAAGCCAAAATTGTGACGTCCGCTGGAAAGATTATGGCCACGGTTTTTTGGGACTCCAAGGGTGTTCTGTTGGTTGACTACCTACCTAAAGGTGAGACCATTAATGCTGCCAGATATTGTGAAGTCGTGGAACAACTGAGAAAAAACATTAAAGCCAAAAGACCCGGACTTTTGAAGAGAAAAGTGCTGCTTCTTCATGACAACGCAAGGCCACATTCCGCAAATTTGACCCAGGAATTGCTCAGAAAATTTGATTGGGACGTTTTCCCCCACCCACCGTACTCTCCAGACCTCCCCCCGAGTGATTACCATCTTTTCCCGGCATTGACAACTTTTTTGGGAGGCCAGCGATTTTCTTGTGACGCAGAAGTCGAGGGCGCCGTCAACGAGTGGCTGCGCGGATTGGACAGAAACTGGTATGCTGTTGGCTTACGAAAACTCGCCACACGGTATGCAAAGTGCCAGGAACGACTCGGCGACTATGTGGAAAAATAGTTCAGGTCTGCAGCTTTCCAACCATGTAAATATTTTAGTCAATAAAGCATTTTTTCGATTTTTTCAAAAATAGGGAAACTTACTGTTGGATGACCCTCGTACCCAGCTCTTTCCGGCACACGGTGAAGGCCACAACATTGTTGAAATACCCTCTAGTGCCCCTGACATAATTATGAATGAACTTCACTAGGAAGTTCGTCTATACATAAATTGTATGACGAAAAAACTTATTCTAATTTATATTCCACAATTAAAATTAGACCTTGTATTTTTTACTTTTTTTGTGTTTTCATCAATTTTCAGCAAATTTTAATGAAATTCAAATATATGTTTAGGCATAATTTTGTTAATACATTTTTTAATGTTCTTGTTCAATGTTGATATTCTCCTTTTGACTAAAATTCTGAAAAAATAAATAAATAAAATTATGGAAGTAAATATAAATAAAATAAATAAATAAAATTATGAAAAGAAAAAAAAAAAAAATAAATAAATGAATAAATAAATTTAACGATTTTCAGCCATTTTTTTTGATGTGTTAATCACTTTGTTTGACATGTGACCAATTTAATGTTGTCAAAATATGTTTGATAACAAACTCACATTGTAGTTTAGAAAGCTTGAATTTTTTGGTGCAAGAACGAAATTTTTTTCTGAATCTTAAGGAAAGTTATCTTCTGAAAGGACTTAGGAAAACGCGTTAAACTCTAGTATTCAATTCAAAATGTCTCAAATCAGAATTTTAGGATCCGTCGTAATAGCTTCATTTTCTACAAAAATTCTCTAATGACTGGTATTGAAGCCAGGTGGTATCCCCACTGCACGTCGGCACGTCTCTACTGCTCATGATCACTTTGATCAGGTGGTGGGGCAGCCCAGCCTCCGGCTTTCTGAAAGGCTGCCCGGTACGTCCACGTATGTTCGGCTTTTGCTGAGCAGGTTGTGCTGTGGGACGCTGGGAGGCATAGTGTGGACTTTTAAATACAGCTAACAGTGCAAGTAACTGTCTCAAGCCATTTTACAAATTGAACGGATTCGCTAGCGCTACTAGTGGATTCTTCAGAAAACAGCTCAAGATTAATGGTTCTCTTGATCCTCTCCTCCAGGAAGCATTGTTAATTAATTCTGCCTTTACCCTAAGAATACCTCTTAGGGCGGAATCCATAGTCGCTCCTCAACGCTGAGGCCGGCCTCAAGGTGGGTTGTTGAGGAGAATTTCACCCCATCGGTATTCATAGTCGCAAATGTAAGGCCGGCCTCCACATTTGAGCTGAGGCCGGCCTTGAGGTGGGTTCATGTCTCCTTAACCTATTCAGAGTCGTTACATTCCGAGGCCGGCCTCCAACCCTCCTCGAAAACCCCGATTCATAGACGATTTTTGAAGGTGAGATAAGAAATTTCTCGACTCCAGAGGGGTTGAAACCCACCTCCAGCCAAGGAAGGTACAAACCTCCCTCGAAACGTTATTTTTTGCTGTTTCTTGTACGTAATTAGTTTGTTTGAGTTATTATTTGTTTGAGATTTATTAGTTTTTAATTAGTTCACGATGGAGAGTTTGTTTATTTTTGAGTGGGACGATTTGGACGACCGACTCGATGATGAAAATGTTGAACTTGTCACGGTTCCCAGAAGTCAACAATTTACTTACCATAGAGAAATTCCCGGTGCAACTAAATTGATGAGTGATTTCGTCCCAACACTTCTTTTTCTGTACTAAACTTACTGCAACACTTTTCTTACTCTCAACAACGTCTTTGTTGAGAAGTACTAGTGACTTAAAATAATTCTTCTCCTCCGGAGATAATGAAGTTCTCTTTTGGCTCATTTTAAGCAAATACAAATAAACCACACACACAAAAAAAAAAAAAAAAAAAAAAAAATAAATAAAATAAATAAATCAAGACACTTCTCACTCCTGATGTGATATTTAGTGAGATAGTATGAGATATTTAGGTTTTGGACACCCTATATGATCTTAGCCTATCATTGAAGGAATTCCAATCTTCGGATTTTTTCATCCGATGGAAATGAAATAACTGCCCCCCACCAATTTCAAATTTCAGCTATCAACCTAGTCGGCAAGTCCCTAAACATTTATTTCTCAGTTAATCATTTCGTGTAGTTTCATTAGGTTAGTATACTTATGTAAGTATACTTATGGTATGCTAGTTAATATTTCTGATAACTAAAATTGTAAAGTAAAAGATCACTTTATGTTACAAACAATTTAATTTTTCAAATTTTTCGCTTACATATGAGTAAATTTGGTACAAAACAATCGGGAATAAAACACAAACGGTGGGTACAGCTTTTGTACAAGTACGCAACCACGAGGGACACAACAAAAAATTATTAATAATAAAAATAAAACAGTAGGCAGGTAGATAGGTACAAGGCGAAAAAGTTAAACGAAAAACGTGTGTCAACTCTCAACTGTTCGATAAAATAACACAACTCACAAATGTTGTCTCATTTTTCTGGCCTCACCAAGGTTGCGTCGAACAAATACCATGGAATTCCAAGCATGGAGTCACCAAGTATCGTGATTTACTAAGCATGGAATGCCCAAAATAGTTGGAAGAACCTCATTTTGCTCGCTCTAGACTCCAACCCTCCTCCAAGCCACCTTGAGAAAAATTACAGCTAAGGCCGGCCTCGACGCCTGCACCTTTTGACTATGGATACCAGTTCACCTCCTCAAGGCAGATGTGACCTTGGCCTGAGTCAAGAAATTTCTTATCTCATGGTGCGACTATGGATTCCGCCCTTAGATATTCTGTTTTTGTAGATATTTCCTATGAGTGAGTAGATGTTGAAACGTTCAGACAGTAATGAGAAAAACATGTTTTACTTTATATTTTGTATTGGTGTAGATACACCAATTACTGTATTTAACTGAGAGATGATTGACTTGATTTTTTCTTGATCTTCCTAGTACATATATAATTTTGGCTTCCAGACCAGTTACCAATTTCCTTTGTCTAAGCTGATCAATTCAGGTGGTGCCACCCTTACTGCCTCAGGTCTGTGTAACAGGATGTAGTGAAGTTTAATAGTTTTCAATTCGGTTGGATTGTATTTAACCGATACTTGAGGTTTGGTTAGTTTCCAAAATGCAAATTAGTTGTTGGGTGATGTTGGGTGAACATTGGAGAAAAAAATCCAGTTTCTTTCACCTCTCAGGTAAATTTAGTGCAAAATTGTATTAAATATGATCTGGTCTGTTTTGAACTCGCGAATAGGTATGCGGTCTGCAACCTAAATCGTCAAACAGTTGAACATGACCCGAAAACAGCTGAACATTATAAAGAAAATTCGAACCATTTATCTCTCGGTTGAACTTCGTGCAATTTTTCAGAAGAAACAAGAAAACAAGCGTGTTAGACTGCCATACCACCATCCCTCTAATCAGGCCTATGAGAGCTACACATTTGGGCTTGTAACTTTATGTTCTTCAATTAAATATTGATGTTGCTGGCTCTTAGCTATCAGTACCAAACAAACCCCATAAGTGATTTTGACCAACGTTTTATATACTCTGGCCCGGTAGTTTGGGAGAGGCGTACGGTGGATGGCAGATTTTTTGTTTTAGTTTTTTGGATTCCACGCATACAGAGGAACCCCCTGGTGTATCCCAAGCCTTGTGACAACATTCTCTAACACCTTGTGGTGGCACCTTCCTGTGCCTCAAAGGACCTTCACCTTTGTGGTTGAGATGTTTGACGATAATCATTAGGGTTTGGGACAATGAGGCCTGATTAACGTATTCACCCATTTCTGCTCGTTATTGTATTCTAATCGTCCTGAAAATCACTTTGTGGAATATTTATTAACATGAGTTTCTTTTTACACAAAAACTGTTGTACAACACCTGACGTCAATTATGCCTCATTACTTAATTATTTATTAACTTAATAGTTACCGTAAAATATCTTACAGTGGATCAGACAGACAACATAAGTTACCAAGTGTGAGCCCTAATACCATGAAGACAATCAGTCAGGCTTATAGCGTCACAAGCCTTAGCGAAGTCCAGAACGCAGGAGGAGTTGCCATTTCTTGATATGAGTCAGTGAAATGACAGTTTGAAAAATTGATAGGATCTTCCCTCCGCCATCCACTGACTGAAAGGCTATCTTTATGTCACCTATGACACCAGACACTTTGAAAAGAGGTGCTAGAATCTTTAGGAAGTGGCAGAATACTAATGACACACATACACTCTTGACGGATATGTGTACTTTTGAAAAATTTGGAAGCCTAGATATTAGAAATGTCATTTACTTGAATTTTGCAGCCATTTCAATAGCTCAATTTTATACAAATGTCACTGAAACATCATGCGATTATACTGTTCAATCGTTGTCAATAACCTACAATGGTTCGCACTTGTCAACAATTTGTGTTCTAATTATAAATCATTACATTTCATGAATAATAAAATGAGTTATCTTAATGTTATTCTGTTGTCCCATAACATCTCGTCAATTCTCAGTGCTACCTGTTTTGGATTTATTATCAGTGATTTGACGCACTTGAATTTTGTTGCAGCAGAGAATATTACTATTGAAACAAGAAGGACACGCGGCCGTAATCCAAAAAGCAAAAATGAAAGCGGTACCTCCCAAGTGACTTATCCATCAAATCTGAAAAAGGTGTCTTCAGTAGCAACTTCAACTTCCAATTTAGCTCCAGGTAATGAAAAATGTCTTTATCTTAATGTTATTCTGTTGTTCCATAACATCTGGTCAATTCTCAGTGCTACCTGTTTTGGATGTATTGTCAGTTATTTGACGCACTTGCATTTTGTTGCAGCAGAGAATATTACTATTGAAACAAGAAGGACACGCGGCCGTAAACCAAAAAGCAAAAATGAAAGCGGTACCTCCCAAGAGACTTATCAATCAAATCGGAAAAATATGTCTTCAGAAGCAACTTCAACTTCCTCTTTAGCTCCAGGTGATGAAAAATGTCTTTATCTTAATGTTATTCTGTTGGCCCATAACATCTCGTTCAGCTATTCAACTAGGGCTTGAAACCAGAGGAGTTGACTCCCCGATTATTCACTGGTGTAAATCGTATCTACTAAATAGAAAGATCACCTGCTCTCTAGGTAATACTTCCAAAAGATATAAAGTTCAAAGAGGACTCCACAAGGGGGATCAATATCTCCCCTCCTCTGGTGCCTAGTAGTTGACGACCTACTGAAAGCTTTGCTCACTCTCTGCCAAAATGCGCAATTTTTAGCGGATGACGGGGTAGTCCGAATTAGGGGCTCAAACCCGACAGATATCACGAGAAATGCCAACACCATACTGAGACTCCTTGAACAATGGTGTAGAAATAAGGGACTATTCATTAATCCCAACAAAATTGAAATCATCACTTTCTCAAGGAAACGACGTCCCCCACAAATAACAGGACTGTCATACCTAAACACTAACCTCTCACCCTCCAGTAAAGTTGAGTATCTCGGTATTATACTGGATTCCAAGCTCAATTGGAAACCACATATTGAATGGAAGGTAAAAAAAATCAGTAGCCAAACCAAAAGCCTTTTCTGTGCCAGAAGAGCGATTGGAAAACAGTGGGGACTTTCCCCCAGAATAGCCCACTGGATCTACCAAGCCACCATTCTGCCTAGACTCCTATTTGGAGTGGTGGTGTGGTGGTTGGGTATTGAAAACAGCAAATACCTGGGCAAAATCGAAAGATTAGCCTGCATGCTTATTAGTGGAGCTTTCCGTACTTCCCCAACTAGGAGCATTCAAATTATCCTTGGACTAGCACCACTGGATACTCTCGCAATGGTCTATACCATGCAAGCCGTAGTCAGGCTGAATATTTTGGGAGAATGGGTGCTTGACACAAGTCATCTCTCTCACTACACACAAGTAGGACATACCTACATCAAACAAGCTACTAATGCTTATGCTCCAGAAACCCTCATGCCCTCCGATGAAATGAAGAGGAGATTTTTCTGGAACTTGAAATCCACCTCTGAAATAAAAGACAGAAATGAGTGGAACAATCAACAAACCCCTGTTGACACTATAGACACCAAACATTGCTACACTGATGGTTCTAAGATAGGTAGGAGATCTGAACCTTCCTCTGGTGCTGGTGTGTTCATACTCGGCCTTCTAGTGGCAGATCCTTACAGCCTTGACAAATATGCAACTGTATTTCAATCAGAAATATATGCTATCAATAAGTGCCTGGACACCTTACAAAACCACAACACGTCTAACAAAACCATTCACATTTTTACTGATAGTCAGGCCAGCATCAAAGCACTCCTGAACCCCCTCACAACCTCAAAACTGGTCTGGGAAACAAAGAAATATATTAACAATTTGTTTCTTAACAACAATAAAATATCCATAAAATGGATTCCTGGTCATGAGAATCACGAAGGCAATGTTAATGCGGACGGTTTAGCGCGAGCTGGCTCAGGACAACAGTTTCTGGGCCCATCTCCTTCCATCTGCATTTCCAAAAATGCCTGTAAAACTAAAATTAAAAACTGGGTCACACAAGACCTCAACATTCTCTGGAGTAGGGAAACAGCTAGATATAGACAAACCAGAATGCTTGTTACGTCTTCCAATCCCAAACGAGCATACTGGCTTCTAAGTAAAAGTAGAAATTCAATTAGAACTGTGATTGGCATCATCACCGGACATTATGATTTCCGTAGGATGCTAAATATTGTAGATAACAATATCTCACCATGTGCCCTTGCGAACTTGAGGAGGATTCCGCACAGCACTTTCTTTGCAGATGCGACCGGTACTGGAGATCCAGAACGGAGGCATTTGGGCATCATATAATTGAACGTGCTTCCCTCCGAGATATTGAGTGAAAAAGAATAAAAAAATTTGCTGATCTAAGCAAAATGTTTGCTTGCAACGACTCCAACTCGGGGTAACCAGCGGAATCCTCTTTCAAATTAAAGGGGCCTCTTTTTGAGGGAGAGTATAAGCCGTTCATGGTGCCTGAAACTCTTTTCCAATGGTAAAGCCGAGAAGTGAGTGAGTGACATCTCGTCAATTCTCAGTGCTACCTGTTTTGGATGTATTATCAGTAATTTGACACACTTGAATTTTGTTGCAGCTGAGAATATTACTATTGAAACAAGAAGGACACGCGGCCGTAAAACAAAAAGCGAAAATGAAAGCGGTACCTCCCAAGAGACTTATCCATCAAATCTGAAAAAGGTGTCTTCAGGAGCAACTTCAACTTCCACTTTAGCTCCAGGTAATGAAAAATGTCTTTATCTTAATGTTATTCTGTTGTTCCATAACATCTGGTCAATTCTCAGTGCTACCTGTTTTGGATGTATTGTCAGTAATTTGACGCACTTGAATTTTGTTGCAGCAGAGAATATTACTATTAAAAGAGGAAGGAAACGCGGCCGTAAACCAAAAAGCAAAAATGAAAGCGGTACCTCCCAAGAGACTTATCAATCAAATCGGAAAAAGATGTCTTCAGGTGCAACTTCCTCTTTAGCTCCAGGTAATGAAAAATGTCTTTATATCTCCCTTCATGGAACAGGGACTTGCTGAATAAGGGCCACTTTCACCAACAACATAAACGAGTTTAAGTTAGAAAAGATTAACAAATAATCGAGATTCCAGCTAATCGTCTTTCACCAAACCACTTTACGAGTTTAAACTCCTAACGAGGTGGCTTGAGGTTAATCTCCCAATCTCGGCCAGTTAACTCTTGCCAATCTCAGATTAGTGATAAAAATGATATCGAGCAAAATGGCCGCGCACCAACAGCTGATTCCTCATACCTCTACAGTTTGGTTCACAGTTTATTATTATAGTTTATATATAGTTTATTGTTATTCAAGTTTTTGATGATGAATTCACGCGATTTATCGCTCGGATTAATTTGATTCCTCGGATGAGAACGATGTCCTGCAAAGACGCCCAAGGACGATCCGACGGCGCATTCCACATTTTGACGGGTTGGACGACGTCGAATTTCAGCGGAGATTCCGGCTCCCAAAACCGACAGTTTTGAAAGTCCTCGAGCTTGTCGACACTCACCTGGAGTTCCCTTCGAACAGGTATAAGTTGGAAAAAGGCTTTTATACCATCAAATCGATGAATTATAATACGAAATTGATGTAGGATGGTAGGAAAATAAAGTATAATCGATGATGATTGCACGTTATAATACGATGTTGAATTGCTATCCCTTGTACAGTATGTACCTACCTACCTATACCACATAAAATAACTTATGTACATTTAAATAAGGTGATCAACCGTCCTGCTTCCTTCAAATGATGTGTCACACTTTCTTTGTTGGAAGTCAACAGTTGTTGTAGATGGTAACTAGGTAACTATGGTAACTAGATAAAAACGGCGCGGGTAATAATCGGTCGTGGTTGTGATTCACTGCTTTATTGTCTTGATATGTTGGACACATGGCGGGTTTTCAAACTGTCGTTTCAAATTGTCCAATTTTTCATTGGACAGTTTCCGGAATCTCCGTTAGGGAAACTCGATTATTCCAATCCTGGTTTAAACGAATTTTGGGTTGGTGAAAGAAGCCAAGGTTTGATCCTCGAGATTATATTTAATCGAGTTTGGCCAATCTCCGCTTTATAAGTTGTTGGTGAAAGTGGCCCTTAATAGTTTTATATATATCTAGTGCTAGAATATATCTTCACATTGTGTTGGTTTAGTATTCCATGTTTCATTTCACAATAAGCGATTCATGTACATTGCAATTTTGAACAAATTGGAGCTATAAGGCTGGGATATAGGCCTGGCCCATAGCTCTGTGGGGGAACACAACATCGCCAGTGTAGCTATATGCAGTGTTCGGGATGTGGTGGCTCTGGGTACCCCAAAAACTCTGATTTCCCCTGATTTGAATATTGTTTTGTTTGTAGTGAATTGTGAGAGTCATCCTATATATATGTGTGTGTCATTCACTTAAAAAAAGAAAAAAAAGCTTCTCCCAGTTACCTTTCCTGCTTTGGCTACTACAATAGAATAACTGTTTGAACATCCTCTCCGCTACTTGTTGTTGCCAACTCAACTTACTTTTAGGGAAAGGTAATTCATAGTAGGTCGAGGAGAAGACTGTTTACTTATGCAGCTGACATGTTTAAACTCAGCGTGTGGCAATTTTTAAAGAAAATATTTGTAAAAACCCGCGAAACCGCAGATTTTGATATAAAAAAGGAGGTGTTGCTCTCCTATGTTCGCCATCCTGTACCCCCTCCACCCACCGCTTGTTAGACGACTCCTTTTCTTGCTGCCGTCGATACTGCCTCATGGTGAGTAGGATAGGCAGAGAATTAATTGATTTCGATTCCTGCTGCTCGGAGAGCCAAGGACACCCAACGACTTGGTATGGCCTGTGCTGCTGGACAGAATGGAGGATGTGTGGTAAGCTGCAGATGATCATTATGCTGCGCCTGTGACGTAGCGTCCAATTATTGCCGTAGGGCTGAAGGGACGTAGAGCTTTTATTCTTTCGTAAAAGTGATAGAAGAGAGTCAGTGGCTTTGTATTAGGACAAGACGTTTTTAATAGGGAAGATACAAAGATCTGAACTCCTGATAAATCAAACTCAATGTTCAATCTTTTATTGCCAAAATTGTCTGAGGGTGTTGTCCTGACGCCAATAGAAGCAGGGTGTCACAGAATTGCGAATTGACCAATTCAATCAACCTCATTTATTTCTGAATTGAAATTATTAATCACTCAGGTGTTTGATTCGTGTGTTTGTTTACTGAATAAAAGTTAGTCTCGCTAGAAACACCATAGTGTCAAGTTCTTCATAGAAAAAAAAAGATTAGATTTCATAATCATACATATAGTTATAGGTATGGAGAAAACCATCAGAGGCTTATTGTGATTTGCATAGAAATCACAATACAGGGTAGCCAATTTTGCTGTTAGAAATGGCAATGGAGGAATAGTAAAAGAATTAGAGGAAGCAGTAAAATATTGCAATACAGTGTTGGGGTCCCTGGTGACATCTTATTTTGCAGCTATGGGTTGTAGACAATTGACTGCTTGTTCTACCTGAGGATCAGCCCCAACGTCCGATCCTGAAAGTAGGGAAAGAGCGGATCTATGCACATTGAATGAGCTGAACAATTGGTTCGATGAAGCTAACATTTTTTCCAAAAAATTGTAATGTTTTGGGACCGTGACACAAGTAGGATCCCAGCCTTGGGCAATGCAAAATTGAATCCCCTGGGTGTAAGAAGACTTATATTGTCTCAAGGTAGTAGGAGCTAAAGAGCTACTTAATATGTTGTCTAGATCTAGGGTAATTCCTCTTCTTGTCCATGCCTCCCTGATAATATTGCTACAATCAATTATAGGTGTTGGAGGGATGATGGCAGGCTGTCCTTCCTGGAATGATCAATAAGGAAGTCGTTATAAGGACCAATCTTCAATGATCCCGAGTTTACCATATCCTTAAAAACTGCATACCATGGTTGGGCTGGCCACAGGGGGACCACTTGATTGGTCATTCAATGATTCAATGATTGATTGGTCATGGTTGATTCAATGACCACTTACCCCTTGCACCCTCCATCCTTATTTTCCTAAGTACCCTCGGAACTCAAACGGGAGGTGAAAGTGCGTGAAAGAATTCGCCCTGCCAAGGGTGAGTATACGCATCCACCCCCTTGCGAGTCCTCTTCTGGCAAAAAAGAGAAAAACCTATTACATTTTTATGAAGAGAAGCTGAGGCAAAAAGTTCGATAGACGGGGTTCCTAGTCGGTTCACTATGTGCTGGTATACTCCGATATTGAGTTCCAGTTCTGATGACCCTGAGTCCAATCTGGATAACGTAATGAAAAATGTCTTTATATCTCCCTTCATGGAACAGGGACTTGCTGAATTAATAGTTTTATGTATATCTAGTGCTAGAATAAATCTTCACATTGTGTTGGTTTAGTATTCCATGTTTTATTTCACAATAAGCGATTCATGTACATTGCAATTTTGAACAAATTGGAGCTATAACGCTGGGATATAGGCCTGGCCCATAGCTCTGTGGGGGAACACAACATCGCCAGTGTAGCTATATGCAGTGTTCGGGATGTGGTGGCTCTGGGTACCCCAAAAACTCTGATTTCCCCTGATTTGAATATTGTTTTGTTTGTAGTGAATTGTGAGAGTCATCCTATATATATATGTGTGTGTCATTAACTTAAAAAAATAAAAAAAAAAAGCTTCTCCCAGTTACCTTTCCTGCTTTGGCTACTACAATAGAATAACTGTTTGAACATCCTCTCCGCTACTTGTAGTTGCCAACTCAACTTACTTTTAAGGAAAGGTAATTCATAGTAGGTCGAGGAGAAGACTGTATACATATGCAGCTGACATGTTTAAACTCAGCGTGTGGCAATTTTTAAAGAAAATATTTGTAAAAACCCGCGAAACCGCAGATTTTGATATAAAAAAGGAAGTGTTGCTCTCCTATGTTCGCCATCCTGTACCCCCTCCACCCACCGCTTGTAAGACGACTCCTTTTCTTGCTGCCGTCGAAACTGCCTCATGGTGAGTAGGATAGGCAGAGAATTAATTGATTTCGATTCCTGCTGCTCGGAGAGCCAAGGACACCCAACGACTTGGTATGATCTGTGCTGCTGGACAGAATGGAGGATGTGTGGTAAGCTGCAGATGATCATTATGCTGCGCCTGTGACGTAGCGTCCAATTATTGCCGTAGGGCTGAAGGGACGTAGAGCTTTTATTCTTTCGTAAAAGTGATAGAAGAGAGTCAGTGGCTTTGCCTTAGGACAAGACGTTTTTAATAGGGAAGATACAAAGATCTGAACTCCTGATAAATCAAACTCAATGTTCAATCTTTTATTGCCAAAATTGTCTGAGGGTGTTGTCCTGACGCCAATAGAAGCAGGGTGTCACAGAATTGCGAATTGACCAATTCAATCAACCTCATTTATTTCTGAATTGAAATTATTAATCACTCAGGTGTTTGATTCGTGTGTTTGTTTACTGAATAAAAGTTAGTCTCGCTAGAAACACCATAGTGTCAAGTTCTTCATAGAAAAAAAAAAAGATTAGATTTCATAATCATACATATAGTTATAGGTACGGAGAAAACCATCAGAGGCTTATTGTGATTTGCATAGAAATCACAATACAGGGTAGCCAATTTTGCTGTTAGAAATGGCAATGGAGGAATAGTAAAAGAATTAGAGGAAGCAGTAAAATATTGCAATACAGTGTTGGGGTCCCTGGTGACATCTTATTTTGCAGCTATGGGTTGCAGACAATTGACTGCTTGTTCTACCTGAGGATCAGCCCCAACGTCCGATCCTGAAAGTAGGGAAAGAGCGGATCTATGCACATTGAATGAGCTGAACAATTGGTTCGATGAAGCTAACATTTTTTCCAAAAAATTGTAATGTTTTGGGACCGTGACACAAGTAGGATCCCAGCCTTGGGCAATGCAAAATTGAATCCCCTGGGTGTAAGAAGACTTATATTGTCTCAAGGTAGTAGGAGCTAAAGAGCTACTTAATATGTTGTCTAGATCTAGGGTAATTCCTCTTCTTGTCCATGCCTCCCTGATAATATTGCTACAATCAATTATAGGTGTTGGAGGGATGATGGCAGGCTGTCCTTCCTGGAATGATCAATAAGGAAGTCGTTATAAGGACCAATCTTCAATGATCCCGAGTTTACCATATCCTTAAAAACTGAATACCATGGTTGGGCTGGCCACAGGGGGACCACTTGATTGGTCATTCAATGATTCAATGATTGATTGGTCATGGTTGATTCAATGACCACTTACCCCTTGCACCCTCCATCCTTATTTTCCTAAGTACCCTCGGAACTCAAACGGGAGGTGAAAGTGCGTGAAAGAATTCGCCCTGCCAAGGGTGAGTATACACATCCACCCCCTGCGAGTCCTCTTCTGGCAAAAAAGAGAAAAACCTATTACATTTATGAAGAGAAGCTGAGGCAAAAAGTTCGATAGACGGGGTTCCTAGTCGGTTCACTATGTGCTGGTATACTCCGATATTGAGTTCTCATTCTGATGACCCTGAGTCCAATCTGGATAACGTAATGAAAAATGTCTTTATATCTCCCTTCATGGAACAGGGACTTGCTGAATTAATAGTTTTATGTATATCTAGTGCTAGAATATATCTTCACATTGTGTTGGTTTAGTATTCCATGTTTTATTTCACAATAAGCGATTCATGTACATTGCAATTTTGAACAAATTGGAGCTATAAGGCTGGGATATAGGCCTGGCCCATAGCTCTGTGGGGGAACACAACATCGCCAGTGTAGCTATATGCAGTGTTCGGGATGTGGTGGCTCTGGGTACCCCAAAAACTCTGATTTCCCCTGATTTGAATATTGTTTTGTTTGTAGTGAATTGTGAGAGTCATCCTATATATATGTGTGTGTCATTAACTTAAAAAAATATAAAAAAAAGCTTCTCCCAGTTACCTTTCCTGCTTTGGCTACTACAATAGAATAACTGTTTGAACATCCTCTCCGCTACTTGTAGTTGCCAACTCAACTTACTTTTAGGGAAAGGTAATTCATAGTAGGTCGAGGAGAAGACTGTTTACTTATGCAGCTGACATGTTTAAACTCAGCGTGTGGCAATTTTTAAAGAAAATATTTGTAAAAACCCGCGAAACCGCAGATTTTGATATAAAAAAGGAAGTGTTGCTCTCCTATGTTCGCCATCCTGTACCCCCTCCACCCACCGCTTGTAAGACGACTCCTTTTCTTGCTGCCGTCGAAACTGCCTCATGGTGAGTAGGATAGGCAGAGAATTAATTGATTTCGATTCCTGCTGCTCGGAGAGCCAAGGACACCCAACGACTTGGTATGATCTGTGCTGCTGGACAGAATGGAGGATGTGTGGTAAGCTGCAGATGATCATTATGCTGCGCCTGTGACGTAGCGTCCAATTATTGCCGTAGGGCTGAAGGGACGTAGAGCTTTTATTCTTTCGTAAAAGTGATAGAAGAGAGTCAGTGGCTTTGTATTAGGACAAGACGTTTTTAATAGGGAAGATACAAAGATCTGAACTCCTGATAAATCAAACTCAATGTTCAATCTTTTATTGCCAAAATTGTCTGAGGGTGTTGTCCTGACGCCAATAGAAGCAGGGTGTCACAGAATTGCGAATTGACCAATTCAATCAACCTCATTTATTTCTGAATTGAAATTATTAATCACTCAGGTGTTTGATTCGTGTGTTTGTTTACTGAATAAAAGTTAGTCTCGCTAGAAACACCATAGTGTCAAGTTCTTCATAGAAAAAAAAAGATTAGATTTCATAATCATACATATAGTTATAGGTACGGAGAAAACCATCAGAGGCTTATTGTGATTTGCATAGAAATCACAATACAGGGTAGCCAATTTTGCTGTTAGAAATGGCAATGGAGGAATAGTAAAAGAATTAGAGGAAGCAGTAAAATATTGCAATACAGTGTTGGGGTCCCTGGTGACATCTTATTTTGCAGCTATGGGTTGCAGACAATTGACTGCTTGTTCTACCTGAGGATCAGCCCCAACGTCCGATCCTGAAAGTAGGGAAAGAGCGGATCTATGCACATTGAATGAGCTGAACAATTGGTTCGATGAAGCTAACATTTTTTCCAAAAAATTGTAATGTTTTGGGACCGTGACACAAGTAGGATCCCAGCCTTGGGCAATGCAAAATTGAATCCCCTGGGTGTAAGAAGACTTATATTGTCTCAAGGTAGTAGGAGCTAAAGAGCTACTTAATATGTTGTCTAGATCTAGGGTAATTCCTCTTCTTGTCCATGCCTCCCTGATAATATTGCTACAATCAATTATAGGTGTTGGAGGGATGATGGCAGGCTGTCCTTCCTGGAATGATCAATAAGGAAGTCGTTATAAGGACCAATCTTCAATGATCCCAAGTTTACCATATCCTTAAAAACTGAATACCATGGTTGGGCTGGCCACAGGGGGACCACTTGATTGGTCATTCAATGATTCAATGATTGATTGGTCATGGTTGATTCAATGACCACTTACCCCTTGCACCCTCCATCCTTATTTTCCTAAGTACCCTCGGAACTCAAACGGGAGGTGAAAGTGCGTGAAAGAATTCGCCCTGCCAAGGGTGAGTATACGCATCCACCCCCTGCGAGTCCTCTTCTGGCAAAAAAGAGAAAAACCTATTACATTTATGAAGAGAAGCTGAGGCAAAAAGTTCGATAGACGGGGTTCCTAGTCGGTTCACTATGTGCTGGTATACTCCGATATTGAGTTCTCATTCTGATGACCCTGAGTCCAATCTGGATAACTCATCCGCCACATTGTTATCCTTTGACCACATATCTGGCATGGATCTACAAATTCTGATGTTCACGAAATTTCCATATTCATCTAGCTCTATCATGTAATTGGGGAGGGCAGACCAAGTCCATTTTGTTAATTAGGGAAACTGCTGTCATATTTTCTACCTACAGCAGAATGCTTTTCGATGTCTATTTTCCTGCAAAAAAAAAAATAAATAAATAAAATAAATAAAATAAATAAAATAAATAAAATAAATAAAATAAATAAAATAAATAAAATAAATAAAATAAATAAAATAAATAAAATAAATAAAATAAATAAATAAATAAATAAAATAAATAAATAACCTGCAGACTGACTCTAACTCCTTGATATCAATATACAACTCCCTATGCTCGGTTCCCCACCATCCGTCAATCTTATGGAGGGGAGAGGGGACGCTCCCTGTCCCTTGTTTACAGCTATGCCCCACCAATGAAGTTCTGACCTGGGCTGGCTAGATAACGATCATTGGGCATGAAATCTATCCCAGATTAACCTTGATGCATCCTTAATTTTCTCCAAATAGCAAAAATTAGTAGGGCATTGCCGGTGAACAGGATACTGTAAATTCTATTTTTTAAGTCAATTTATGAATGAACAGCCTGATGGACCTCAGAGTACCCCACACTAATTTCTTGACTTTTAATATCTTGTCTCTGGGGAGTCCCACTGACATCTGGAGAGGATCAAATTCAAATCCAAGGAACATAAATGAGGACGAGTGGGCCAGTTGGCTCTTAGGTTTGTGGATGATTAAACCTAGATCTGGAAATAATGAGGCTGTGATTCGCAAGAATCGTAACAGCTCTCTATTGATGGAAATAATAATAAACTATCATCCAAATAACTGATTCCTGTGACATGCTGATCCCTCAATTTAGCCATGACTGGGTGGGGCAATTTATGGAACACAAAGGGTGACGACGCTACCCCCATGGGAAGAGCAGTAAATGCATAGTCTTTATCGTCCTTGTGAGATTCCACGTCCTCTACCTATTGTTTCCGCAGACTTTCCTTGTGAGAAGACTTCTTCACTAGAGCTGACAACGCCGATACGGCGAAATATTCTCTCAATTTTGTAAGTTATATTTATGTGTTTCCTATATTTTCCAACCATCTGTAATACATCAAAATTATATATATATATATATATATATATATATATATATATATATATATATATATATACATATATATATATATATATATATATATATATATTCAAACAATTTTTAAGGAAAAACAACAATTGACAACATGAAACTAATTTTTATATTTCGGCTTAGGTATGCCTTTTTCAAACTACGAGAAAAGAATTTTGATTTTTGTAAATTGGTGAGAAAATCTTGCCATGGAGAAGCGTGGTTGCCCAGTTAACGTAACTCTGGAGGATCATACGCGCCCATTGTTTTCATCATCATGCTTACTCGAATGTTTTGGGCAACCACGCCTCTCCATGGGAAGATTTTCTTACCAATTTACAAAAATCAAAATCTCTCTACAGAGGCAATGACGGTACAGTAATTGACAATCTTAAAATGTTCTGTAACTAACAATTTATTCAATTGTTTCACATTTGTGATAAAGCGAGAGGATCCATTCTGTTTTGGTACTTTGAAAATAGGTAAAAGGAAACAGGGATTCTTCGCTAATTGGCGTTATTGCCTCTGATTGTAATAACTTTTTTATCTTAGTGTCCATTTCTGATGGTGACGTCATATCCCTCTTAAGCGGCAAGGTCATGACAACTACAAGGGGTGGGGTCCGTAAAAACGGAATTTAATAACCCCTAACCCTAGACAGAACTCTGTTAGAAGCAGGTGTGTTCAGCCATTGACTAGCAAAGTATACTCAATGACCTGCATGACTTACCTCGTTTACATGTGGTGGAATGGTTTCCTCCTGACGTTTGCTGGTCCTGGATGGCCACTGAAGGTAACCTCGTGATCGGCCCGAGGTGCCGGGTGCTTGAAGTTTTCCTGCATCCTGGGATGTTGGTGGGCATCTCTCTTGTTTCCTACCCCACTTTGGGAGGGCATAGCCTCAGGCCCCTCAGGCCGGAGTCTGATCACAGTACCTCATTTAGGCTGAAAAACCATCTCTCTCTCAGACTTGGACATATCACTAACGTGCCATGTCCACCCCTCAGCCTTTCCTTCAAATAAGGATTCCTGGCCCACCTTTGAATTTCTCGCCAGTTGCTTGTATTTGCCCTTAAAAGAGCTGGAAACTTGAGCTCAGCGAGCGTGTGATGCCCTATGAAATCTGGCACACAAAAGGGCAGATGAGACCTTTTCCCGGATCCCGGGTTCATTCTTTTCCTCCTGTCCCAATAAAATGGACATAGCTTGCTTGCCCTTGCGATATAAGGGCATTGTAGAAAAATCTCTAAGTAGTTGCCATTCGCTTTACAAATTGATTAGTAGACCACCTCACTTACTACCGCGTCTTGTTTAGGTGGAGCTAACAATGGAAAATGGCACTTCAGATCATACGTCTCATCCACCCATTAATAAAAATCAAAGGGTAAGCCCTTCCTCATCTGATTTCCCTATCTCTACTACCTCCGGATAAATAAATGCGTTGGCAGGAGTAGTTTTTTGGGACTTCTCAAAGGGGCATTGCAACGTTTCTGGCAAGGTGCCTTTTACAACCTTCCGTTGAGGTATCATAGGTGTCGTCAGAAAAATCGACAACCTCGTCCGTTGATCGTCTCCCCTCCAACAATTCTGTAAGGTCCAGGGATTGAAAACCCTGAAAGCTGATCTCCACAGACGATTGAACCTTGCATAAATCGGTGATAGGTTGTGAGAATTTTCGTATCTCAGGACCTTCGTCAAAAATGTTATGGTTACCCTACATTCTCCCTGCAAAACGCAGTTTTGGAGAGCAGCGATCCTTTGGTTTGGGTTTTGCCTCGAAATTGCCCTGTTGGGCACTCGAACCCTACTAGTGTGGGGGATAATATCCTCCATCAGTTGATTAGGGATCTTCTTAGAGCATTTTTCCCCCTGTTAAAAGAATCAGACTCCACCGGTAGGTTGGAGTCGGCTTGCTTCCTTGTTGGGTAACCACCAAGCTATTGCGAAGATGGTGTCGTGGTCCGACCCAAGTCGTATTTTCGCATGAGCTCACACGGAACGACTCTCCTCTTCTTGTCGGATGACATCCTGGTCGAAAACAAAAACTAATAAATATAAGGAATTAACCCCCCCCCCCCCCCCTCAGAGGTGCAATGGGGGCCTAAATCCTCATAAAAAGGTAGAGGAGGTAAGGAGCATCCCATCAGAGAGATACCACTCCTACTAATAGCTTTTAATGAGCCATGTTCGGAGTAGATCGGTTTCCAGTCACCTGGAAAGCCCATCCAACGCCAAACCCAGCTGCTAAAACATGCGAGAACAGGCCGCAACGCCCGTTGTTTCATCAACGGGACGCCGACAGCGCTATTTCTGAAGTCCTGACGGGACCTCGATGGAGGTAACTCTGTTACACTCCTCCCCTTAAAGACATACTTGATTGAAGATCAAGTATGTTAACTAGGTGGAATAGTTAATAGCTGAGAACTGATGCTCATTCATTCATAAATAGCGACATTGGCGATTGAGGATGGGAAAAAGAGAAATTAAAACGGAGGCTCAACTATGGAGACTTATACCTTAGGAAAATAAAATTGATATAAATTAATTTGCCCAACATTGGGGACTTAAATTAATATGCCCAACTTTGGGGACATAAATTGTACTCTAACCTGGTAATTGACATAATAGCAATACTCAGGTGGCTAAAAATTGAAAATATAAATGGGGAATAAAAGAGAAATTATAAGTCAAAGACCAATGAAATTATTTATATACCAAAGGGTGATAATGGGAATTCCTTCTGGAAACCCGGGCCATGTTTCTTCTGAAACATTAACGCCCCCAACAAATATATTGGATTGGACTACTAGGCGTTAGCCGTGCATAATCCAAACCATGCTATGCTACCATATAAGGAATTTAGGCCCCCCCCCCCCCCCCAGAGATGCAATGGGGGCCTAAATCCTCATAAAAAGGTAGAGGAGGTAAAGAGCATCCCGTCAGAGAGATACCACTCCTACTAATAGCTTTTAATGACCCATGTTCGGAGTAGATTGGTTTCCAGTCACCTGGAAAGCCCATCCAACGCCAAACCCAGCTGCTAAAACATTCGAGCACAGGTCGCGACGCCTGTTGTTTCTTCAACGGGACGCCGACAGCGCTATCTCTGAAGCCCTGACGGGACCTCGATGGAGGTAACTCTGTTACATAAACGAAAATAAAGTGAATAAATAAACAACCACTGATTAAAAACACTGTAAAATTCACTTGAAAAGCAGATCATGTCACAAACTTTCCACATAAACCAAACAAGTGACAAGATGGCGGTCGCTCCCCAAGCAATGGGCCAGAGATCAGGGATACCATCAGAAAAACACGAAAAGTTTCTCAGTTTTTATTCTTTCTTTGAAATCGGCTCAAATATTCTGCACCCAAGCGCTGCTACCATTAAACCAACCTTTCCCGAAAATTACCGTAATATAATGCGATAATGCGATTCCCCCATTCAATCATGCATAAGCAGAATTTTTTGGCGTTTTTTCAAGTTGGAATTGTGAAGATCAATAAATGAATGTCTACGTGAATCGGTGTGACAAAATACCCCATAATCATGTACTCATCACATGTGGCAATGGAAAGTCTTCAAAAACTCGATATTTATCTACTTGCACGCTTTTTAAGCTTGATTGCACCTATTGTTTCCCCAGACTTATTTGAAAAACGTCTGCAAGGTTGGCTGGACAGTATAATGGAAAAATAAACGAACTGGTGGAGTTCACTTATAATTATACAGTGAAGAGGCTCTTGAGGATGTTTAAAATATAGTATTTCCCTGAAAGACTTCAATAGCTCGATTTTAAAGAAACTTTTCAGAAAAAAATTTCAAGTCCCGTCAAGGAAACTATTTATGTGTGGTTCCCTAATTTCCCAACAGATTTGATAGTTGTCCCCATGCTTGGCCGACCCCATCTCCTGCAACCCTGCAGGCCTTGACGCCTCACTAGTTTAAAGGCGTTCATACTCAGGAGCCGCCCCATTATGCTCTCTGGGGCAGGGACTGGGTGGGCGTCAAGTCCTCAAGTGCCTCTTTGCGGTGTGACTGTGAATGAACTTCACAAGCTCGTTTATTTTTCAATTATACTGACTGCTTGAGGCTCTTGAGGACGTTCAACATGCAGTTGTTTGAAGACCAATTTACATAGAGTGGCTCCTAGAGACAAACCCAGTTACATGCTTAGCTCATGGTGAAATAGGGCCAGTATGACACCGTTTAACAAGAAGAATATGACCATAGGTTTATATGTGCAAACTCGGCATCAATCCCATTCATAAATATACTCGTCCACGTTGGTTAGATAAATTTGACAAATAATTACTAACTCAACTTACCTTTGGGAACGTTAAGTACAATTATAGTAGGTCAAGGTTTACTTATGCAGCTGACATGTTTACCCTCAGTGTGCGGTAATGTTTAAAGAAAATGTTTGAAAAAACCCTCAAAAGTGCGGATTTTGAAATAAAAACGGAATTTTTGGTGTCTTACGTAGGCCATCTTGTGCCCTCCCTGTGCCCCGCCATGTTGGCAGCTTGTTCCTCTCTCTAGTTTTAAGACCGCTGAATGTTGCAGGTGAATGTCTGGATAGCAGAAAAAAGGCTTCAGCCTGGGTGGGCATTAAACAGCCTTCTCCTAACTATTATAGTGCACCTAATAATTATAGTGCGGTCTTAGTAGAAGACTGTTAACTCATGCAGCACATTTAGAGATTTTATTCACCTGCCATTAGGGGAAAAAGGGTGAGGGTGCAGGCAGACTGGTCGTGTGCAAGGGACACGTGGGTCTCCTAGCCTTGGCCACAATTCATCTTGAGTACGAGTGATATAAAACATATAAATGCATAATAGTCTTTATACAAAATTAAATTTAAAGATATACCAGTGAAAGTAGATGGAAGTACTCACTGAAAATGTCACATTTTACAGTTAGGGGAGCTTAGTACTCTTTCATTGGCTCATATTTTTATTGCAGATATCGAGGTTCCAACAGCAACTAAGATACCACGAAAAACTCGTGGGTGTTCACCAGCATTACTGACATTTCATTCGCCTTCTTCTACAACTTCCCGTGGTAAGCGAGTACTAACTACAGTATTTTATCCTATTCATAAGTATTCATAGATGTCTTTGGTAAAATATGTTATGAAGTGTTGCAATATATTAATATAGTATTTGATGCGATCAGGGTGAAGAAGGATGAATATAATATTCCAATTCTATTCGAATGAATATAGAATATATGAACATATACTGGGAAAAAGGATGAATTTGATTTCCACAACCAATACTGGTTTTATAATGAACTTGTATGTGCTAAGCTAAATAAAGCTTGCAACTTCATAAAAAAGTAATTGGAAAGGAACTGGTGGGTACTCCTGTTACGACCCAAAAAATATTTGATACCTTGAAAGATTTTGAAATCGTGTTTTTACTTAGGTACTACGAAGGAATTCCTCTTTAGTTCCAACACTCCAACTAGATGAACTTCAAAATGAGTTTTAATCAAACTTCTTCGATTGTGGGAGTTTTCTTTGCAAGACTTTATAAAAAAGGCATTTCTGTCCTCAAATTTACCATTATATAAAATTCATTTGTTTACGTTAGACATGCAGATACATATGTTAGGTATGCCTCGTGGAAAGTGTTGATTCAGACATCCCAGTTCTGAAGGCGCGATCCATCCTCAAGGCCGAGGCATTGGAAGTCCCTTCGCTTCCCTCTGATAAGTAGGGCCACAGCACCAGTGATTTCGAATTGGGTTTTGATCTTCACCTACGCAGCTACTTGCAAGTAGCTTTTCACTCAGAACTCTGGCCTGGAATCTTTTGAACACCTTGTGTAGTGACTCGTCACACGAAAAAACAAAAAGAGTGAAGGATGCCGCTGGTCTTCAGCAGCTCTATCATATTTTGCATGATTTGCTGTTACTGCGATTTGGGCGATGGAAGGCCAGTCTAGGTGGGCATAGGAGGCTGTGTTGGCATTTACAACATGGTTATAAAAAAATGCTGGCCTTTCCCAATGCCACACCCCCTGAACCTTCAAATCGGCAACTAATGTAGCATTGCCTTTGACACCCTCTCAAAGAAAAGGCTCGGTGGCTACCCTATTCCACGCCAGACCCTCCATGCGTGCACACACGTCTCTGATGTTTTCATGGCATCTATTGATCAGCTCTCCTTTCCTACTATTCAGAGTGTGGTTCAAGTTGAAGACCTGGCCCCACCCATCACATGATTCCGGTAGGTTACCTGGATTCCACCCATAACAAATGGCGAGGGCATCCCAAAACTTTGAGTTTGTTAGGTCTCAATCATCGGCAGAGAGTGGCACGACTGAGCCACTGGGAAGCATTTTTGGTTCAGTGGATTACTTGCTGTTGTCGGTCGGGGTGGTAATTCTGCCAGTAGCTGCTTGCTCTGGGCTTCCTGCTGTTGCCTCCTTTCAACCTACTCTTGTTGAAGGACCCGACCCACTTCCTGTTCATGTTGAATCATTTGCAGAGGGGTACCCTGTTTTATGGCTCCCACCAAAATGTAACTGGCTCACCGTGAAGCTTCAAATGCTCGGGCTGAAGAAGTGATCGGATTTTCAATGGCAGTCTTCCCAGTCTGGCAGGAAATTTGAGGAAGTTGTGCAAAGAGACGGGAGGATCCCTTCCCAATATGGGAGGGATCATCTCTTTATGTATAGCTTTTTGCAGGGTAAAGAACTTTTGCTGGCACCCTTCCACAACTCATTTGACAAACGCCCACTCCCTCTGCAGTGACCGGGTGAATGCCATGTGTGCAGTTAGTGGGCTTTCATGAGCTGCAATTGCCATTTTGGTAAAACTTGCTGTCCACCCCTCGACTTTTTGTTTTATGTATACTTCCTTCGCAGTTGGTGAGCCTGCACAGCCCCCAAGAAACCATTATGAGTAGACAACTAGAAGGTCTGGGAAAAGTTGGCCTGCCTCCTCCTCCATCCCTGGCTTGTTAATTAGATAGCTTTTACGAGGCTCTGGGAAATATCCCCGCTTCGGCCCTTCTTTTTTAAGCATAGTAGGCCAGTACTTGATGTCCTGCAGTTTGCCGATGCATGCTGAGTCATCAGCATACCAGTTCTGTGTCCAGGACGAGCTCTTCAGTTTTCTTATCAGGGGGAGAGTTCCCACTGCGTACGTAAGGATGCCCAAGGGGTCTCCCTGGGTCGTTCCTCTTGGCTGAGCAAATACTAGTCACTTTGGCTTTTAATATCAGTACGTATGTCAGTTTTAGTGCAGATAAGGAAAT
This sequence comes from Adelphocoris suturalis, assembly GCA_030762985.1. Lineage (NCBI taxonomy): Eukaryota > Metazoa > Arthropoda > Insecta > Hemiptera > Miridae > Adelphocoris > Adelphocoris suturalis. Next base: position 35,220,366 of record CM061040.1, read on the forward strand.
TTTACCATCACCTAAAGCTCACTGAAACCAACTCCAATTTTCCCCACTAATTTTTGTTTTTACACTTCAATTTTCAGTTGTTCTTTTTTTTATTTTTTCATCTTTGCAGCCAGGGTACTAAAATTCGTATGTTATTTTTGTGCATCTGATTGCGGAGAACTGTGCTAAAGAAAGCTTCTCCTTGTTCTTGTATCTTTTTTCTTGCTATAGAGGCATCAAGGCCCCATCCTCCAGTCCTAGGCATCTCACCTTCCTTCTACATCCTCTTGGACGCATGGAGACTGCCCGGATATTTGAGTTTTCACTCTCACCCAGTATGTCACTTGTGAGAGGGGCTTTGTCCACTTGTCGGCGAGCTTCTCGGGGAGCCGCTTGAGGAAGGTGTCATATTCCTTGTGTAGGGATCCGTCGCACTCAACTACTAGGGGGATAAACGATCCACGAAGGTCCGCTGCTGCATCGTACTTTCTGTGTTTTGCATCTGCAGCTCGTTGGGCAGTAGTTGGTCAATCGAGCGAACAGTAAGAAGAGGCGTCTGAGTTTATCACTCTTGTATCAAAGTACGCCACCCTCTCCTGGTTCTACACGCCAGGACCTTGAAATCCGCCACTAATCGTGGGTTTCCATCATCTCCATCTTGCATCACTGGCTCGATTCCCACTGAGTTCCACGCCAGGCTGGCTATTCTAGCACATTGGTCTCTTATTTGATCATGACCAGACTTTACCAGGCCTCCTTTCTTACAATTAAGCCCATGGTTCAGATCCATCTGCTCACTGCATCCATCACAATGGCGTGGGAGTCCTAGAGGTTCACGCCCATATCTTACTGCAAGACCACCACAAAATTCGGTTGGTGAGAGATCAAGGTCATCCTTTTGCAGCAATGAGACTGTGAGCCATTGTGATTAATTCTTGCTATGCTTTTGAGGCAAATTGCTGTTGTGCAGGAGTCTTTCACCACTTGCAACGGCAGCAGCCATGTTGAGGGCTTTCTCTTCCTTCTGAACTTCTTTAACCCGATCTTCATGGCGATGTATCTCAAAGTTATTCCCAGTGGCTATTGCTTCGGCCAGTACGTTGGTGGCTCTTTCTGAGGCAGTCTAGTTGAAGCTGTTGCTCTTCACTGGATCCTCCAGTGCTAAGCCACCTAGCTTGACGGGTAGCTCAAAGAGCTCTGCATCCACGTCTTTTCCATCTTCGCCCATTAGTGCCGGTAAGAACGTTTGACGAATACAGTCTCTTAAGGGTTCATATTCGCCTGAGATGTCTTCCACAACCCTCTGCAGGAAAACCCACTCCTTCGAAAGAGATTTCGTAAACGAAACATAACCTGCTTGTGGACTCCTCTTTGTGGCTTTGGCTAGGTGTTTGGTGTTTTTAACCCATCCTTCGTTCTTTCCCTTCAGAAACTCTTGTGTGGATGCTGGAGTTCCTATATGGCCTCCTAAAAATCGCTGCGAGTATACAATTCTCAAGCTCATACCATCAAAGGGCCTCCGCCTCTTTCTCCTGACCTGGCTTGATAATTAGGTAACTTTTACTTACTTCTGGGTCATATCCCCACTTGGTTCCTTCTAATTGCAATCGTGATAGCCATGTTCTCAAGTCTCTAAGTTTACCTATTCAAGCCGAGTCGTCGGCATACCAGTTTTGTTGGTATGTTGAGCTTTTCAGATCTCGGATAAGAGGCAAGGTGCCAACTGCATACATAGCCATGTCCAACGGATCTCCCTGAGTGGTACCCTTCTGGCTCAGTATTTTGTCGTTACTCTGCCTGAACACAGTTGTGGGGAAGCCTCGATAGGTATTGAAAAGGAACCTTGAGCATCTGGGCCACAACTTCCGAGCATTCCAAAGGGCCAAGGGCCTACTGAGTGGGTTGAAAGCATTTGTAGCGTCAATCAGAAGCATTCGTTCTGTCTTGCTGTCATCAAATTTCCTCTTCATCCCATGAATTGCGCCCTGGACTCCTAACTTAGTTCCAGCACACAATTTATTGATTGGTCCCACATTCCTCTTTCAAATCGATACCTGTAATTAACACAATAGCATTGGCACATATTCTTTGTAGGACCTCCCCGACCTCTATTGGTCTCACTCCTGGGTTCTTATCAAGGGCCACTCCTCTTTGAGCTAGTAGTGCGGCTATTTGGTCCCATTCTATTATTCCATTTGCCAATTGCCTGACGAGGGCAGCTATAGATTCTCGTAGTCTGAGACTATGAGCCCCAAAACGTAGGGTGCTTTGATGCTAATACCTGAAGTACTGTTGGGCCATTTGGTAGCAGTGTGTTTAGTTGTAGAGTTCCTCCGCTAGTGCCTCTTTCCGTGATAAATTGAGTATCCTCTCTGAGTCTCCCTTTTGTGATGAGCCTCGTTTTCATTTGTTCTGTGTTCATATAAAGGGATTTATTTAAATAATAAAATTTAACATGATTACGGAATATCATTGAGCAGTACAAAATATTAATGGATTTATATAGACGACAATCACACAACAACACCTGATGGTCGGTCACCTATGGCCTTGGCCACAATTCTTCTTGAGTACGAGTGATATAAAACATATGAATGCATAATGATTTTCATACAAAATTAAATTTCAAGATGTACCAGTGAAAGTAGATGAAAATACTCACTGAAAATGGCACATTTTACAGTTACAGGAGCTTAGTACTCTTTCATTGGCTCACATTTTTATTGCAGATATCGAGGTTCCAACAGCTATAAGGAGATCACGTGAAACTCCCGTTGGTTCACTAGCATTATTGACATCTCATTCGTCTTCTTCTACACCTTCATGTGGTAAGCGAGTACTAACTACAGTATTTTATCCTATTCATAAGTATTCATAGATGAATTAGATGCCTTTGGTATGAAGTGTTGCAATAAATTAATATAGTATTTGATGTGATCAAGGTGAAGAAGGAAGGATGTAGAATATAATATTCTAATTCTATTCGAATGAATATGGAATATATGAATATATACTGGGAATAAGGATGAATTTGGCTTGCCTAACCAATACTGGTTTTATAATGAACTTGTATGTGCTAAGCTAAATAAAGCTTGCAACTTCATAAAAAAGTACTTGGAAAAGAACTGGTGGGTGCTCCTGTTACGACCCAAAAAATATGATACCTTGAAAGATTTTGAAATCGTGTCTTTACTTAGGTACTAAGAAGGAATTCCTCTTTAGTTCCAACACTCCAACTAGATGAACTTCAAAGTGAGTTTTAATCAAACTTCTTCGATTGTGGGAGTTTTCTTTGCAAGACTTTATAAAAAAGGCATTTCTGTCCTCAAATTTACCATTATATAACATTCATTTGTTTACGTTAGACATGCAGATACATATGTTAGGTATGCCTCGTGGAAAGTGTTGATTCAGACATCCCAGTTCTGAAGGCGCGATCCATCCTCAAGGCCGAGGCATTGGAAGTCCCTTCGCTTCCCTCTGATAAGTAGGGCCACAGCACCAGTGATTTCGAATTGGGTTTTGATCTTCACCTACGCAGCTACTTGCAAGTAGCTTTTCACTCAGAACTCTGGCCTGGAATCTTTTGAACACCTTGTGTAGTGACTCGTCACACGAAAAAACAAAAAGAGTGAAGGATGCCGCTGGTCTTCAGCAGCTCTATCATATTTTGCATGATTTGCTGTTACTGCGATTTGGGCGATGGAAGGCCAGTCTAGGTGGGCATAGGAGGCTGTGTTGGCATTTACAACATGGTTATAAAAAAATGCTGGCCTTTCCCTATGCCACACCCCCTGAACCTTCAAATCTGCAACTAATGTAGCATTGCCTTTGACACCCTCTCAAAGAACAGGCTCGGTGGCTACCCTATTCCACGCCAGACCCTCCATGCGTGCACACACGTCTCTGATGTTTTCATGGCATCTATTGATCAGCTCTCCTTTCCTACGATTCAGAGTGTGGTTCAAGTTGAAGACCTGGCCCCACCCATCACATGATTCCGGTAGGTTACCTGGATTCCACCCATAACAAATGGCGAGGGCATCCCGAAACTCTGAGTTTGTTAGGTGTCAATCATCGGCAGAGAGTGGCACGACTGAGCCACTGGGAAGCATTTATGGTTCAGTGGATTACTTGCTGTTGTCGGTCGGGGTGGTAATTCTGCCAGTAGCTGCTTGCTCTGGGCTTCCTGCTGTTGCCTCCTTTCAACCTACTCTTGTTGGAGGACCCGACCCACTTCCTGTTCATGTTGAATCATTTGCAGAGGGGTACCCTGTTTTATGGCTCCCACCAAAATGGAACTGGCTCGCCGTGAAGCTTCAAATGCTCGGGCTGAAGAAGTGATCGGATTTTCAATGGCAGGAACTAAATCACTCGCGATGAAGTTGTGGAAACCCATTATAAAACGGAAGTTAGTGAAAAACGTTGTCTATTTCCACGAAAAATGAAGAGTTACAATGTTAAATCGATTTCGACGGTTAGGCCATCATCAGTATTATTGGTTATGCATCATCAGTTATTGTTTGTTACTGTTGATGGCCTAGCCGTCGAAATCGATTTAACATTGTAACTATTTATTTTTCGTGGAAATAGACAACGTTTTTCACTAACTTCCGTTTTTCAATGGCAGTCTTCCCAGTCTGGCAGGAAATTTGAGGAAGTTGTGCAAAGAGACGGGAGGATCCCTTCCCAATATGGGAGGGATCATCTCTTTATGTATAGCTTTTTGCAGGGGAAAGAACTTTTGCTGGCAGCCTTCCACTACTCGTTGGACAAACGCCCACTCCCTCTGCAGTGACTGGGTGAATGCCATGTGTACAGTTAGTGGGCTTTCATGAGCTGCAATTGCCATTTTGGTAAAACTTGCTGTCCACCCCTCGACTTTTTGTTTTATGTATACTTCCTTCGCAGTTGGTGAGCCTGCACAGCCCCCCAAGAAACCATTATGAGTAGACAACTAGGAGGTTTGGGAAAAGTTGGCCTGCCTCCTCCTCCATCCCTGGCTTGTTAATTAGATAGCTTTTACGAGGATCTGGGTAATATCCTCACTTTGGCCCTTCTTCCTTAAGCAAAGTAAGCCTTGCAGTTTGCCGATGCATGCTGAGTCATCAGGATACCAGTTCTGTGTCCAGGACGAGCTCTTCAGTTTTCTTATAAGGGGAGAATTCCCACCGCATACATAAGTATGCCCAAGGGGTCTCCCTGGATCGTTCCTCTTGGCTGAGCAAATACTAGTCACTTTGGCTTTTAATACCAGTGCATATGTCAGTTTTAGTGCAGATAAGAAAACTTGACCATCACCTAAAGCTCACTGAAACCAACTCCCATTTTCCCCACTAATTTTTGTGGATGGGGGGCAATATGTTGACACATAAACTGGTCGACAAACGGGCAAGAAGCCGCGTCGACATCTTTCAACACCAAGGGTTGACCAATGTCGATTTCACAGGCATTGGAAATATGGCGACACAAAAATACAGCGACTAGTCGACAACTTTCAACACCCCTTGTTGAAAAAGGTCGTCCAAGTCAACCATGGGGATACGTCGACATATTTACACCGACATCCTTCGTATACCTGACATGTAGGTTAGAATGAAGTGTATAGTTTGGTGGTCTGGATGCTCGCAAGCTCGCATCTCAAAAATACATAACATCAAGTAGTCAATCCCTTAGTATAAATGCAGATTAGTTGGATGTGTAGATCAGAATGAAGTGTATAGTTTCGTGGTCTCATAACACGATCACATAACAGTTTAGAAACGTAAATGTGACTTTTCATTTAATCCTCGGATTGAAAGACCCCATGGGACCAAGGCTGAGGACAGGTAGTGGCCTTTTGTCGTCGTTTAGCAGTCGACCAGTTTCAAGAGGGGTGTCTTTAGCTCATGTTCAACTCCTGTTGTTGAAATACAGCGAAAAATGGATCTCAAATTTTTCGACATAAATCCGTCGACCAGTTTCAAAGATGTGCGTTATCGACGTTCTTCAACACCTGGTGTGGAAATATGGCGACAGGAGGTGTCGACCAGTTTATGTGTCGACATATTGCCAAGTTCCCATTTTTGTTTTTACATTCCGATTTTCATTTGTTCTGTGTTCATATAAATTGATTTATTTAAATAATAAAATTTAACATAATTACGTAATATCATTGAGCAGTGCAAAATATTAATAGAGTCATATAGACAACAACACCTGAGATGGTCGGTCACCTATGGCCTTGGCCACAATTCATCTTGAGTACGAGTGATATAAAACATATAAATGCATAATGATTTTTATACAAAATTATATTTCAAGGTATACCAGTGAAGGTAGATGAAGATACTCACTGAAAATGGCACATTTTACAGTTACAGGAGCTTAGTACTCTTTCATTGGCAGACATTTTTATTGCAGATATCGAAGTTCCAACAGCAATAAGGAGATCACGTGAAACTCCCGTTGGTTCACTAGCATTATTGACATCTCATTCGTCTTCTTCTACACCTTCATGTGGTAAGCGAGTACTAACTGCAGTATTTTATCCTATTCACAAGTATTCATAGATGAATTAGATTTCTTTGGTATAATATGTTATGAAGTGTTGCAATAAATTAATATAGTATTTGATGTGATCAAGGTGAAGAAGGAGGGATATAGAATATAATATTCTAATTCTATTCGAATGAATATGGAATATATGAATATATACTGGGAAAAACGATGAATTTGGCTTGTACAACCAATACTGGTTTTATAATGAACTTGTATGCGCTAAGCTAAATAAAGCTTGCAACTTCATAAAAAAGTACTTGGAAAAGAACTGTTGGGAGCTCCTGTTACGAGCCAAAAAATATTTGATACCTTGAAAGATTTTGAAATTGCGTCTTTACTTAGGTACCTACTAAGAAGGAATTCCTCTTTAGTTCCAGCACTCTAACTAGATGAACTTCTAAGTTTGGGGTTGTAGGGTGTGGTTTCGCTCCCTGACATCGGTCCTTCAATGCAGCTTGTGGCCGGGAATTCGTTGCTGCGGACTGCTGAGCGTTTCCCGAATTTTGAAATTGGGACGATCGTTGATAGCCAGAGGTGGATGGTTGGACAATCACTGACTCGGGCTGTACTCAGGGAGGCGGTTGACGAGGTCTATACACCATTCCGGCCGCTTTTGAAGCGTCTTGGGCTCTTCTGACCCAACCTTCTGCTTTGCCATCGATTAGATAGGTCGTTCCAATCTTTGACCTGGTTGCCAATTGCTTATATTTCGACTTGAGATATGTGGTAACCTTTGCCTTTCGGGACATAGACGTTCGGTAAAATCCTGCTCACAGCAAAGAGGATGTGTTCCGAAGTATTTCAAATAATTTGTCCTGTACTCCTGGTTTCCCCAACTGATCGTCTGTGAGGAAGGTCATGGCTTCCCCGACACCCATCAGGCCTTTGGAAAAAAAAATTTGCTTCGTAGCGACCTTGCAGTGTTTGGAACCACATCTTTGATAACCTCATCCAATTTAGGTGGTTTGAGAGTAGGAAAATGCGGTGATGGATCGTATTTTGTGTTTATACGCTTATAAAATTCGAAAGATAGGCCTTGCCTCATTTGGGTTTCCCAAGTTGAGATTATTTTTGAATGAATGCAAATAGGTGGCGGGGTTGCCTGTTGACCTTCATCGACAATTTGTCGAATAGCGTCCGGTAATGGCGGAATTTCGGACGAGATTGATGTTATTCTCTCATCCTCGTCCCCCAATCCACTGAAATTATCGGAATGGTCGTCATTCCCAAAACCTTCAAATAGTTTTGAAGATGTGGAGGCAGTGACTTCATCAGACTCCATATCGGAAATTGGCTGCCTTTTGTTTTCAGCCGGCTCCTTGCACAGGGAAAAATAACGCCCGAAGTCGGGATTTGTCACATTGGTTCTACTCGATTGAGTAGCCGGATTTAAGGGCTACAGAGCTGGTGATGTGGCACTTTTGCAAGTAACATTCGTGCTTACATTCTCATTAGAGCCGATAATACAACAGCCATTAGCTGTATTAACTGTCAAAATTCCTTAAAATCTGTTGTATGTATAATAGGAAAGATCCGATTGCGCCCATTATTGGATCAGAGCGCAGATCGATGGAAGTAATAACCTGTTAATATGTAATCTTCTCTTGCATTATTGAAATTATTATACACGTGATACCGTTTGAGCCTAGTTCTTTTCTAGTTCAATTTCCCAGTTAAATTCCCAATTTTCCCTGTTCATAAATCCCCAAATTTCATAACAAAATATTCAGCTCTTTTTGACATCACAGACGCATTTGGAATTCGTGTGAGGAAAGAGACTTTTTTTTTTGCCTCCTATATAGCCTTGACGGACGTTTGTACCGCTGACAATGTTCAAGAGAATTGCCAGGGGACACCGAATGGGCTTTGGCATCCTCCTTCTTTGATACGTTCATACATACAGTCGTTGGGGGAGTCTACAGTTGACTTGTTTGCCTCAGCAGTAAATGTCATATATTTTTCTCTTGGCATCCAGACCCTAGTGCACGTGGAGGGGAGGGGGGGGGGGTTTGACGTGATTACTTTCAATTGGAAGAAGCTAAATTTGTATGCGTTCCCTCCCGTTTCCCTGATATTGAGAGTGTTGAGAAAAATCAAATCGGATGAAGTGGAGGGGGATTTCCAGCGTTTTTCCCCCTTGCACTCGGGATGGACTATATCCCATCGCATCTATACATCCCATACATCCCGAGCAAGTGAAGTGAGCGAGAAAACTAGGCTAGTTATACTATAAGAATGAAACTCCGTCCATCTGTCCATCCGCTCTATGCACGGCCAAACGGCTGAGTCTGGGGAGTCTATTAGTGGGGGGATCATCTTGTATTTCTCCGAAAGGGGGCATTATCGATTTTCAAAATTTCTACTCTCACCCGAGGGGGGCTGGAGCCCCTTTAAATGCTTGTTTTTTGGCCAAGCCCTCAATCTTCTATCCACTGCCACAAAAAAAGTATCAAGAGCACTTCGTATGTCAGTGACAAAGTTTCGTTCCTGGACCAGTAGGTCATGGTGGTACCGTTACAATTGCCGAATGATGCTGCATTCCCTGAGAAATCAGCGAGAATATGCGAGAAATAACGAAAAATATTCATTCTGGCTATGTTTGTTTGGCGCCTTAGACCCAGTAAATGTTGACGGTTTTTGCTCTGGTTGGTCTTGAAATGTTCGTTGGAGTTCCGATTTGGTCCGATTCGAGTTTTGAGGCATGCAATTGTGCTTTTCGATTGCAGTGAACGAAAATGTAGATGAAATGACGAATGAAGAAATGTTCCTATTCCTTCAAAACGTAGGTTGGTACTCTGAACTTTGTATTCGAACCTCTTGAGTCCCATGATTGAAAGACACTTCCTACAGAAATATAGACGGGGAAAACATAATACGTAGAAAAAATTAACATCCGACACTTCTGTTAGTACTGAAATGTTCTTAAAACTAAACTTTTCGTGGTTGCACATGCTCTTTATTGGATAGCTCTTTACGCAGATAAATGGCCTATCTTTTATTAGACCTAATAATTGTCTAATAGTATTGTTAATTGAAAAAGATTGCAAGCAATTTCCAAATTTTCCACCCCCACCTTGCTGTAGGTCTCGATGGTACAGAGACTACAATAAATTTATGTTGGTAAACAAATTAGTTTAGCGAGAAATGTTAAGATTAAAGGTAATAAAGGAAGCAATCTTCATTACCTGGCTAAATATGTGGGAGATTAGGGTCCCATTTACTCATTTGGTGACCAACGAATATGATCTTGCTTGTAGTACGGAATTTTATTTGCCTTTTATAAGTCAGTAACTATTTATTTTTTCATGCTCAGATGATCCGCCCAAGAGGAGAGGGAGAAAGATGAAGAAGAGCAGTGGATATCAATCACAGGCTGGAAAGAATTGTGAAACGATAAACACGCCTGTTATCAAGAAATACACTGCAAATCCATCTACATCCTTAACGCCCAACACTAAAACCAGTCCTGTTGCACACGTTCACCCAAACAGAATCTCTCCATTGAACGGATTACTGCTCCCCCCACTCACGAATACAGACTCTATTGGTCATAGCTTACTCTCTCACGAATCACCACAGGATCCTCCCACGAATGAACCTGCTCTAATGGATTCAGAGCACAAGGTAAGGGCAATAAAATGCGTAAATACGTTACGAGAGCTAATTTAAGAATACTGGATACTTTTTATTGTATGACAATTTTTATATTAACGTAAAATAAGATTAATATTTTTTATTTTTTCCTAACATTCTTCACACCTTGTGGTCAAAGCGATTGATAGATTATCACCAATAATCAGCTCTCTGTAGGTTTCTAGTTGACTGCCGAGGCGCACGCACTGTTTCGTGTGGCCCATGACACGCTCGACTACAATCTACAGCTATTTCTCGAGCTATGTGGCCAAGTCGGTCGGTTGTTTGTCACAAATCCTCGTAGTCCCAGTATTTCGTCAGTGGCATGGGCAACAGTAAAAAGTGACCGCTAGTCAGTGGGAATACAAACAGTGATTCTAGAATTTTTTATCTAGGTGCTCTACGAGTATTTTGGACAGGAAACTGTGCTAGGAGCCTTTGAAGTTGAAGAAGAATGAACATAATATTGTAAACATTTGGTTGAAAGTTCCTTAATCGTAAAGGACCTGTATGTATAAAAATTTCAATTCGATTTAATCAATTAACAATTCGGTATCTGCGTATCACATTAAAAAATTATCTAAGTTATTATATTTTCTATCTCGAATAATAATAGGAAATTTCTAAATCATGCTACTTCATAATAATTATTAGTTTCTATATTTACTCCTAATAATTCTTTATATAACAACTGTAAGCTCCTACTGGGACAGATAACTGAACAGCTCAACTAAAAGGCTGATTTACCATTTACATACTAAAATGACGACTCTTCGGGGGCTCAAAAGAAATACTGGACAAGTTATCAATTGCTTACTCTACCATAAGTGAAACTTCAGATTTGGAGATGCAGGTATAATAAATCATAACACCATTAACTAGAATAGAGTTGATTTAATTGAACAAAACTCATGATCGAATTCTTAACAAAGAGTCGAGAGTGAATGTATTCAGTGTATGTCCGAAGACGTCTATAGAAAAAGTATGGAACAGTATAACTAGGAATTATTGCCTGTAGGGCACACTATGAATCAACTCCCTGATCGGGACTAAAAGAGGTTGAAGACCTTGAAAATAAGGATTTGTGACAAGGTATATATTATGGTGAGGCACAATACCGTGACTGAACTGCTGATCTGGTTCACTTGAGTGTCCAAGGCGTCCAATGAGTGGGGTACCGTCCCGGTCCGTATCGCGATCACGAGGTGTCCCTTGGGCGTATCGATACTAAGACGACGAGATTTAATCACAAAAAAGTCAATTACTAGGTTCGTTACGAACGCGTCACGAAAGGCCGTATCACTTAACCACAACTGGGTTTCCACTATGCTGATAACGCGTAGACTGTGATGAAATGGGAACACGGCTGACGTCTTTATACGGGGTCGCCTTGGAGGGGCCCAGTGACGGAGAGGGGAGAGGACCCTTCTGTGGCTCCCGCCATCCGGCTGTCCGCCCCTACATCAGCTGACTCTTCTCCTCGCCGGTCTCTTGATTCCGTAGTAGGCCTCAAAGGCCTACACCCCCCCATGTTCCAGGAGACGACGCTTGCGGCGTCAAGCTGAAAGCCCGTCAGGCTTGGAATCGGCAGAGGTTTCGGTGGACGCAATCATCTGCACCACTGAGGATACTGCCTCGATCAGATGCAGAGCCTGTCTCTCTTGGGCTTGAGCGAAGGTGAGGGGCTTCACGGACTCAAGCTCCTTCTTTGATGCTTCTTCATAGGTGGCTCTAATTTTAGCGATGGCTTTATTATGAACTTATATCACCTAGTTACTGGTCCGTACTTGTACAAACTCTTAGAAAAATAGAATTAAAATGATAAAAACAAGAAAAACAAAGTGCAGGCTCATTAACTTAAACTAATATGTGTTAAATATTTTTCACTATTAGATGTTATACATTTTATGTTATTAAATTTCCATTTTAGGCTATTTCTGATCTGCCAGTCGAGTTCAGAGACTTGTAGTCCACTGGAGGTTTCTTTCTGAGCTGGTACTGCTTCGGAGGATGGACAGAGGTGTTGTCCTGAGGTATTTTTTGTGATATTCTGGTGGGGGTTTTCGGAACACGTCTTTATATTTGAGCAGAAGTTGTTGCAGCCTTTGTGCACATTCTGCTTCCAAGTGCATGGATTTTTGAGGTAGGTTTTCGAGCAGCTCGACAAGGTTAGTTCCCCATATTTCTAGCGGGGTGAGCTCTCGGTATTCTAGTTCTTCACCCTCTTCAGATGAATTCACTGGTATTTCAGATTCCTCTGCAGAAGGTCCAGGGCTCTGAAGGTTGGCAGTTGTCACAGAGTCATTTCTGAAATGGCAGCTTTGTTGGGAGATGGTATTGGCTCTACTGTCAGGCCTGTTACAGGTGGGCTATGCACTGTTACTTCAGCGCCTGAAAGTGTCATGGAGTTCAGGTTAGACAATTTTTTTGGAAAGGGAAAAAAGTCGTTTATAGGTTTGGGAAGATGGATCAATTGTTCCTCTTCTCCTCGCTTATTGTTTGCGCAGTTATCATTGGCACTAGTATCAAGGGTGTTTATCACTGGTATGCGATGAATTCCTTTTACGGTAGTAGGGTGATTCGTGAGTTTAGTATCAGCCTTCAGTATCCGAACCGAACTACAATCGGTTCGGATTTCAACAGGTATTTTTCCCATTAGGTCTATACCCATCAGGTCCAAGCCAGTTCCATTTCGCTCAAACACCAAGAAGTTGTGTGTTACTGCTAAGCCAGCAACTTCCACCCATAGCATTTGGGTCCCTCTGAATTTCAACGGGTAACCATCAGCTCCCCATGCCACTACGTTTGTAGGGATTATGGGTACTCCTTTTACTGGGGTTGTTAATACTGATATAGCCGCTCCTGTGTCTACTATTCAGTTCCTGGGTTCCCCACTCAGGTTGACATTCAGTTTTAGAGTGTGATTCATGTGCCTTGCCACTATGGGAAGGTATGCTTTGTCGTCAGGTGGCTTCATAGCTCGGTCAGAGTGGATTTCCTCTTTGCAACGGGAAGCAGGAGGAGTGGAAACTGGGTTTAGCTGTTTCCTCTTAAAACATTCCTTTTCCAGATGTTCACGAGCACCACAATAGTCACAAAAAATGGATTTCTGTGGATTATGTCGGCAATCCACTGGAAAATGAAATCCACTTCCACAGAACATACATGGGTATCTTGGTGTGGGACGTGCTGGTTTCGCTTTATTTAGGTTCAAATAGGCCATTTGAGCGTTGGTAGGGCTCCTTCTTTGGATGCACTGGGCTGCAAAGTGTCCAGTATCACCGCACCCATAGCAACGAGAGTCAGCAGATGGTGCTACAGCAGCTACATCCCACTTCAAGTCAATGTCTCTCTCAGTACCCAAAGTCTCCTCCAAATCCTCCGCCCGCTTTAGAGCATCTTCAATCGTATTTGGTTCACTGGTCATCAAGTGTGAACTCAGTTCTCGGTTAAGACCTTTAATAAATACTCTGAGTAATTTTCGCCGTACCCAGGCTAGTCTCTGAGACACACTCAAGTCAGGGCCTTCGTCCAATACAGCAGCATTGGCGGATTCGTTCAGCGAATTGTCGCAATGTTTCTGTGGGGTCCCGTTTTATAGTCCCCAAGGTAGCTGCTGCTTTTTCAGGATTGCTGCGTTCAAACCATTTTATCATGGCCTCTTTGACAGCATTGTAAGGGGTACTTCCGGCTGTCAGGTGTGCATTATCTATTAAGAATTGTTTTGCCGCTCCGTGCACTCTAGCCCGTAATACGCAAATGCGTTTGGTTGGGGATAATGTGCCCACGACATCTTCAAAGTTAGTGAAGAATGAAGTTACGGAGAGAGCTCCAAGTTCATCTGTATCCCAGGGTTCAATTTCGAGGAATACGGATCTAGGGACATCAGGTTCCATTCTCTCACGCTCTTCCCTTTCAATGGACATTTCATTGAACGAACGCAAAAGTTCGCACAATTCCCCCATCATCCCAGTTACTGCTTCTGTAGTCATTGTTTAATATGAATGGATAATGACAATGGGCGAAAAATTGGAGTCTGATATGATTATCAGTGAAGTGTGGGTTATGATGGTAGTTAATCAATATTCGCTTGTGATACCAAGGCGAGTAAAGAGCATTATTGGTCAGTAGTTATAACATAAATACATAGAACATGTTAGCCTAAACATAATTGTGTTACCAAGGTAAGAACAAGTTTAATTAAATTGAAAAATAGAGAAGAAAAACAATTGAACATTAAAGAAAAGTGGAAAAAGAATTGAAAAAATTGAATTTAACAACTAATATTGACTATCGATACGATACGGTATTGATACTGGTGTTATGTTACCAAAACAAGAACAGGCAATGCTTTAGAAATGGACCAATAATATCGATTTTCGAGACGGTACGGTATCGATATTGACGTATTGGGATCGTAACGTTATCACGAGGATAGTTGTAATATTATTTTGAATTCAAGTAGTAGTATCGATTATCGATATGATACGGTATCGATACTGACGTATCGGGATCGTGACGTTATCAAGAACAAGGTAGTTATATTATTTTCGAAATCGAGTAGTAGTATCGATTATCGATATGACACGGTATCGATACTGACGTATCGGGATTGTGACGCCATCAAGAAACGGGTAAGTTTATGAGAGTGTGAAGGTACCTATCGATTCGGAACAACCATCGTAATAGTAACCAGGTTTATAATCACAAGACCATGCTATCACCTTACACCTGCATCCTGTGTCTGAGGATTTGAGTTTGAAGAATGGGTAAGTTTGTGGCGAACCTACAAGATATCTCACCGCTTGCCACCAATTTTGTAAGCTCCTACTGGGACAGATAACTGAACAGCTCAACTAAAAGGCTGATTTACCATTTAGATACTAAAATGACGGCTCTTCGGGGGCTCAAAAGAAATACTGGACAAGTTATCAATTGCTTAATCTACCTTAAGTGAAACCTCAAATTTGGAGATGCAGGTATAATAAATCATAACACCATTAACTAGAATAGAGTTGATTTAATTTAACAAAACTCATGAACGAATTCTTAACAAAGAGTCGAGAGTAAATGTATTCAGTGTATGTCCGAAGACGTCTATAGAAAAAGTACGGAACAGTATAACTAGGAATAATTGCCTGAAGGGCACACTATGAATCAACTCCCTGATCGGGACTAAAAGAGGTTGAAGACCTTGAAAATAAGGATTTGTGACAAGGTATATATTATAGTGAGGCACAATACCGTGACTGAACTGCGGATCTGGTTCACTTGAGTGTCCAAAGCATCCAATGAGTGCGGTACCGTCCCGGTCCGTATCGCGATCACGAGGTGTCCCTTGGGCGTATCGATACTAAGACAACGAGATTTAATCACAAAAAAGTCAATTACTAGGTTCGTTACGAACGCGTCACGAAAGGCCCTATCACTTAACCACAACTGGGTTTCCACTATGCTGATAACGCGTAGACTGAGATGAGATGGGAACACGGCTGACGCCTTTATACAGGGTCGCCTGGGAGGGGCCCAGTGACGGAGAGGGGAGAGGACCCATCTGTGGCTCCCACCATCCGGCTGTCCGCCCCTACATCAGCTGTCTCTTCCCCTCGCCGGTCTCTTGATTCCGTAGTAGGCCTCAAAGGCCTACATAACTATCCAAATCAGATATGATAACTATGTATTTATCAATCTTTAGCGTTTGCCACAGTGAGCAATTGTTGACGAATCGAAATTGATTGACTTTGGGCATACAAAGGTGCATGCAATTTAAAGTACATTTAGACGTTGGACAAAATGAAGTACTAAAATAGGGGAGGGGATAGGTATTGGTAAGTCGATTGAAATAAATCTTACAAATTTGTCAATTGTAAATGATTCAATTGATAAATATTCTTACTAACGTAGCTGTAGCTACTTACACAAATAACAAACGCGTACTGCAAGGTATTATTTATGTTGCGCTCAGGAAAAATTAATCTGGGTCTATGTATACAAAGTGAGGGTCTATTGAGGTTTAACTCACCTATTATATATATTATAAATATATATTATAACGTACACCTTCTCTCCCTTTGCCACCTTGAAATCGCATCATGTAAGCAGTAATTAGGCACCTACACTGAATGCTGTAAATACTTGCAGCATGATTTCAGCAAATTTTCATGGAAGCTGAAGCTATTGCAATAGCTCAAAATTTTTTAAATCAACATTTTTCAAAAGTACCTTCATTAAAATCCGTTTTGAAGCATTCTGAAACTATATATGATATGAATATATATACATTCCTCCAAAATGACGTCTTTTTATAGATGCCGTAAAGTGGCGTCCTCTTGAGGGAGTGCGTTTAAAAAATTGTTGGCATACTGATGTTAATCAAAGCCTACGATAATCATTAACCGACTCCGATATTTATTTTTCGCTTGCTAATTAGGTATACAGTATCTCACATATACACCATACACATTGATCCATAAGGGCTTTTGTACACTAAGCAGTGGAATTGACGTTCAGTATGCGAATTCCATTTTATACTTATAGGCCATACCATTTTAGGCATAGTGGCTTCCGTTCACTTAGTAGTGGAATTGGCGTCCTATACGGGAGTAAGTCAGGGAGTGAGTCAGCCTTAATGGCTGGGGGGGGGGGGGGGGGTGTTGTTTAGCCGGTCTTGGGCCAGTGTCTGCTCTACGGATTGTTTTACCTTAGAGGCATGATTCCTTTTTGGAAATAGAATCATTGCACATTCTACGGGCCAGAGGATCAGGATAATGGATTTTTTCAGTTGCCATTATGGGTTGGATGACAACTTCTTTTTTAAAGATAGGGCACTCCTTGGAGAGTTCTCCATGCAGGCCATTGCAAATGGCACACTTTGGGGGCTTTGAGCATGGTGTTTCCGCCTTATTGTGTCGTGGAAGACCACAGGCTCACATTTCATGCTCAGCCTTGCATCTGCGACTAGTGTGCCCAAATTTAAGGCATTTGTAGCATCGCATTGGTGGGGGAGTAAAAGGCCATACCTGCAGGTCACAAAGCAAGGGACCTAGTGACACTGTCTTGGGCAGATTTTGTGGGGCAAATGTGAGCAGAAAGATGTCAGATGACCCCTTGATGCGCCTACCACGTTGAAGAGGGATGACTTCAATGACTGAATCCTCTTTGAGACTCTCAAAGATCTCGTCAGCAGAGCATGATCTAAGGTAATGGCAACGGTTCGTGCCCTGTGAAGTGTGCCTTAATAAATAAAATGGGATCTGTCACTCTCCCCCACCTACATGAGATAGCAGGAAGAATTCGGAATTTTAGTGTGAAACGAAAATCATGGATACATGCCAAATATGTGGAATCAGCCAATAATAAAGTTGTTGATACGCTATCTAGGCTAGATTCAAGGTCAGCAGAATGGGATTTAAATTTATATTTTCGATCACATAGCTGGCACATTGGGAGCCCACTCCATGGGTCTCTGGATCAGCCTTGAACAACAAATTCGACCGTTTTTTTTTCTTTCTAGTCAAAAATGGGCTCATCAGGGTTAGTTACATTTATACCTACTTTTGGGGAGATGTTTTTTTCTTTGTTTTCCCCTTCCAGTACTGGTTTATGTCAACGGTACTAGGAAAAATAAAATTATACAATTCAAGAGGCATCGTAGTTGCACTATTGTCCTACGCAGGTCAGGTTTGGTATTCATGTGCAGGTTGGACTCGAAAATACTGAACTTTGGTTCGTCTAATGATCTAATTTCTGATCTTCCCAAGTACGGAAGCCGCCAATCACTACATCAAATGAGATTGATGGTAACTGAATGAATGAAAGAATGATATGTTTATTAAATAATACATGAAAAATACATATTAACATTATTATATATAACAACATGCATACAGCTATAGACTATAGAGCTATAGGATTTCAAGATGGCGGCTCTTGAGTGACATCGTGTTTTCAGAGGTCGGATATTTGTCGCTTGTTTTATGTGTGTTTTCCACCGTATTTGTCATTAATTTCGTTACCAATCTGGTCGGGAAGTGTTGAATTAACTACACGATCTTGGATATAATCATCTACAGGCTACAAGGATGACGAAGGACGACTTTGTGAATCGGCGACCCAGAGGAGGGAAAGCCTCTACACCTGTTGGTAACTCGCAAACCATGATAAACAACGCCGAAAACCTCAGCACTCTGCTGAAGCAAATCGACGTTGAGTCAGTTGTTAATAATTTAATGTGCGATTTAAAAGAGACGGGTGGCATAAATGAAGCATTTATTTCACAATTTGAGGTTAAGCTACGAAACAGTTTCGATAACATAATGGAAAATACCGCGAAATTGTGTTATCAATCAATTCAATCCATGAAGAAGGAATACCACAAAGCAATTGACGACAACAACCAGCGCAGTCGACAACTCAACCTCTGCTTGCGTGGACTTCCAGAAGATGGATCTGAAACCGGTAACACAGTTGAACGTGAGCAAGCCCTCGAAAACAAAGTGATAAGCGCAATCAATGAATATGTCAAACCCAATGTAAAAATAACTACAGATCAAATAGCGAGAGTGCGTCGAGTGGGTAAATTCGATGTTAACATGACTTCATCATCAAATAAGACCTTAGCTCGCCCCGTCATTGTCACTTTCATCAAGCACTCTATAAAGAGTGAAGTTTTCATGAATAAGAAGAATCTGAAGGGTTTACATCTCCTAATCACTGAGGATCTTACACCAACGAGACGTCTAATTTACCAAGCTGCCACGGCGAAACTCTCTCCTAAACAAGTCTGGACACAAAGTGGCATCATCTGGTTTCATCACAGAGGCACCAGATACTCCGCTAGCACCATGGATGAATTGAATGATAAATTATCTAAACTTGGCATTGTATGATAATACGTGGTGGGTAGGTGAGTCTGATAACATCCTCATGTAAGTAGTTACTCTTTCCTGTTGTTTGGTTTTTTAAATTTTTTTTAAAATTATTATTATCTGTTAATGAAGTAGTCTGTTTATTATAAAACTGTATAACATACTAATTTCCTACTAGAGCCATTGATCGCACTTCTATGTTGATGTCTCAATTCAATTTGATGTTCCTAACGGCATAATGTGGAACACTTGATTCATAATCCTGCCTTATTCTGAAACCGTCCTCAATGTCTATACCATAATGTTTCTTCTTCTTGGGATTCCCCCTATTTTGTATTTTTACTCGATTTATATTTCATGTTTATTCCTTTTGCGAAGTGATTATGTTCATAGTACTACATTCTTCTTACTCTTTCTATCCTATTATCTCCTTCTTTCTTTCTTCCGCTTTTTCTTCCTTTATCTTTCACCTTTTCTCGTAACTTCTCCCCCTTCCAAGTGGGCAACTAGTTGTTTGGTGCGTGGGGCGGCCTGTGGCTCCCTGTTTTTTGTGGTGGTGGTGGGGGTCGTGGTGCGGGATCCTTATGACGGGCCTTGAAGTGCCACACTCGCCCTGCTACACAGATGCAAATGATTACGTGCCTTCTGACTCCTCAGATGAATCCTTCCATAGTCTTGAAAACCTCTATCTCAGCTCGGATAATGAGGAGTCTTGTCACAGTATAGATCCACCTCCTACATCTATTGCTATAACTACAGCTATATCACAGTCTAAACGTGGTTTTGTACTTTGCCATTTTAATGCCCAAAGTATCGTGGAACATTGTGATGATGTGAGTTATTATATCGGCGACACTCCTCCTCACGTTATAGCAATTTCCGAGTCCTGGCTAAAACCCTCTCTGCCTAACAAAATGGTGACTCTTCCAGGTTTTAAAATATTTCGAAACGACCGCCGTACTAAAAGAGGTGGAGGAGTATGCTTATACCTTCGAAAGGAGATACATGCCAAAGTAGTGTTGAGTAGCGAGGGGGCTATTGTTGAGTATTTGTTTGTTGAGGCGAACTATCATGGAAGTAGGATCTTATTGGGTGTGGTGTACAAACCTCCGAAACCCCCTTCTAATTTCAACGATTTATATTCAGTATTATCGTCACTGATTGTGGAGTATGATCATGTTTATATAGCTGGCGACTTCAATATAGATCTGCTGAAGGTGGATTATAGATCCAGAAATTTCATCGATATGTTGTCCTCTATCAATCTTCGTGTTATTCCTTCTGGCCCTACTCATTCGCAGGGCCAGTCGTGCTCCTTAATTGATCTCATTATTGTCAATGATGAAACCACAGTTATGGATTTTAAACAGTTCGATGTCCCCGCCGTGAGCCGGCACCAGATGATTATGGCTGTCATTAAACTGCCCATCCTAAAACAGCCAGTTATTGAAAAACCATTTCGAAACTTAGCTAAAATAAACAAAGAAATGCTAGTCCATGATGCTGAAGATATTAATTGGGGTCCCTTATATGACTTGACTGACTCAGACTCTAAAACTGATTATTTCAACTATATGATTGTTTCATTACTTGACAAGCATGCTCCTCTGAAGTCCCACAAATTCAAACACCATTACAACCCTTGGTTTTCTAAGAAAATCGGGATGGCGATGAGGGCCCGTGACCAGGCGTATAACGCTTGGAAAAATTCAGGTGACCTTAGGGATGAGGAGAGGTACAGGCGCTTGTATGCTTATTGTAAAAAATCTGTTCGTGAAGCAAAACGCGACCTTTACATGAAAAAACTGGATCCAGCAAATCCTCCTAAAGTACTCTGGAAAAATATTAAAAGAATTGGATTGACTAAAGAAAAAGAGGTCGAGGTACCTACAGTTAACGTAAACGACCTAAACGAACACTTTACTTCAACCCCCTCTTTCTATTGTAAAGGAATCGAAGAAATACCGTGCATGGATAATCGCCCTGACTCTTTCTCGTTCTCAAATGTTACCCAGGATGATGTTCATGAAGCTGTTCTATCCGTCAAATCCAATGCACTGGGCTCTGATGGGATTCCACGTACTTTTTTGCTTCTTATTTTACCCTACATTTTGACTCATCTCACTCATCTATTCAACTACATTCTCACTTCATCATCATTCCCACAGGCATGGAAGACTGCACACGTCATTCCCCTTTCAAAGGTTGTTAATCCTACTTGTTTCGAGGACTATCGCCCAATAAGCATCTTGCCCCTTCTCAGTAAAGCTTTTGAATTTATAGTCCATAAACAAATGCTCTTACACATCTCCTCCCAAAATTTGCTGAACAAACTCCAATCTGGCTTTCGCTCAAATCACAGCTGTGAGACTGCCTTATTAAAAATCACCGATGACATTAGACAGGGAATTGAACGTGAGCAGTGTTCCATTCTTGTTTTACTGGATTTTAAAAATGCATTTGGTTCTGTTAACCATAACCTTCTGATCCATAAATTATTTCATTACTTTAAATTTTCTAGTTCTGCTTGTAAATTGATTTTTTCATACTTAAGTGATCGATACCAATATATCAAATTAGCTGATGTTTCATCATCATTGTCTCGTCTGAATTGTGGAATCCCCCAGGGTACTGTTCTGGGTCCATTGTTGTTTTCTACATTCATCAATGACCTCCCTTCTGTTCTCCAGACTTGTGCGTTCATGTTATTTGCTGACGACTTCCAGATATACGCAAACTGCAAATTGAATGATTTAGTTTGTACAGTTTCTAATATAAATACTGAACTAACCAGAATTTCCAGATGGGGTTCAGAGAATGGTATTTTTCTTAATCCCAAGAAGACTCAGTGCATTATAATATATAAATATGTTGTTCCCACTGACCCCATTCCTCCTATACTAGTAAATGGTGTTCCTATCCCATATTCCACTGATATTGTGAATCTCGGCGTTCGCTTCAACTCCAACCTTACGTGGGATGTACATGTAAAACACATTTGCCGCCGAGTGTATGGAGCACTTCATTCACTTAGGCGCTTAAAATTTTTCACACCTCATGCACTAAAGAAGCAACTTGTTGTTTCTTTAATTCTCCCTTACTTCCTTTACTGCGATACAATATTCAGTTATTCATTGGATTATAAATGCAAACAACGCCTAGAGGTTGCTTTCAATAGTTGCATCCGATATATCCACAACTTGAAACCTCAAGCACATATTTCTCCATTCAAAGCCTCTTTGGTAGGCCTCGACCTCACCATCTATTATAAATTACGCCACCTTGTCGCCATATTCAAGATATGCAATGGACTAGCACCAGAATATTTGAATTGCCTCATCTCTCGTGCTCTCTCTGCTAGATCCAACGCATTGAGAATTATCCAGCATCAATCTCGAGCACTGGCTTACTCATTTGGTGTTGCAGGAGCGAAGCTGTGGAATTCATTGCCCCTTGGGGTCCGTAGCCTGACTTCCATTGCTCGATTCAGGCGTGCTGTAGGATCGTTTCTTGCGCGCGACAACTAGCTTGCCCCCTCCCCCTTTTCTTCTCTCTCTCATCTCTTTTCATTTCCTCCTCCCCTTAATTTTTCTGTTTCTCTTCTTTTACCTCTCTGTATCTTTCTTCAATTCTTCTTCACAGCACTCACTAGATTCTGTTTCATTTGTCTTCTTCTTTTCTCTCTCTCTTTCTTTTCTTCTCTTCTTCTTCTTTCCTCTTGTTATTTTAAATATTTTATTTTAAAAAGGATTATTTTCTTTGAATTTTATTATTTTTGAATATATTTTTTTTTTCACTTACTTTTGTTTCTGTGTTTGTACTTCTGTTTAAAAAGGATTATTTTCTTTGAATTTTATTATTTTTGAATATATATTTTTTTTTTTCACTTACTTTTGTTTCTGTTAAACATTTAGTATTACTTTAACTTGTTAGTTTTAATTTTCCTGCCCACCACTCATGTAAATGATTGTATATATAAGGGCCCCAGTGGCCTCCATACAAATATAAGTTCTATCTATCTATCTATCTATCTATATTTATGTCTGTCTGCCGGGGGTATAAATTTACACTTGTTTGTTCATTTCTGCCTAGTATTTAATTGTCCATATTTATTTTTTTTAAATTTTATTTTGTATATTTTTCTTCAAAAATGCTTCACCAATTAAATTCTTCGATCAATAACCTCCTGTACTTTGCAAACACACTTCCATATTTTGCCAACGGAAACCAATTTCCTCCGTTCAATAATTCCTTTACCGCCTCCTTGCTCAAACAAGCCCGGCCAAAGAAATGGACCCTAAATTCACCGAGCTCCGGGCAAACCCCGAGGAAATTATTCATGTGCATGATTCATGTGCTGTATTCATGTGCATGTTGGACTCGAAAATACTGAAATTTGGTTCGTCTAATGATATAATTTCTGATCTTTCCAAGTAAGGAAGCGTCCAATCACTACATCAAACGAGATTGATGGTAACTGTGTCTTGGTGTCTGTAACGGTGTCTGAGGCTTGGTTAAAATAGCGAATTACGCCAGCTGTAGCGGATGCCTTGACAGACTCCTTGGCTCCTTGCTCTTGCTTAGGTTTGATGTATGGTCGAGGACCTCATTTTCAAAAACCGGAGAGAAACAAAATTGTTCCACTGCGCCTATTTTCGGCACAGCTAACTCCAAAGGATTCTCCGACACTTTGGGAATAAGCTTCTGAATATTTAAAGGGATGTGTACGAAGAATTTGTTCAAATTGTCAGCTGTCTAGATGTTATTCCTCTTCGGTTTAGAGCTATTGGATTTCGACCGCATTCAATTTATTATCTTCCATGCTGCAGCCATTTTGTTTGGAGCTTCCTGAAACATATTGCTACTTGTTTTAATTTGTGCCAGATTTATCATGTCTTTATGTTTTCTCCTCATTTTTGCTATCATGATATTCGAATTTTCATTATAGAGAGAATTGAATTCAATATTGTCAAGCTGTGCATTTAAAGATTTTTTCTGTTCACTGCTATACCAGTTTCCAGTGTGTTTTTGTGTGTTGATGAACTCTTCATACGCCTCAGAGGAAAGCATTCGTCTGCACACTGCTTTAGGTAGGTACCCCAAAAACCAATCCCATCGGTAATTTATATCCAGAGAATTATTCAATACAATAGCCCAATCAGTCACCGCCATCATTCGAAAGATACGACTTAGACCTGTTGACATTATTGGGCTCCCAAGCTTCTCCATTCGTAAATCGTCATCAAAATTTAATAGAAAATTATCAATGCAGTTGGATCGAGGATAGGTTGCGTCACTAATCAGTGATTTATAGCTGAACCCACTGTACAATTCCAGAAACCTGTGGAAGGTGGTGTCTCTCTTTTTAAAGCAAAGGTTAAAATCACCCATGATGACGACACGTTGTTCTTTCCTATCCAGTACCTCGAGCACTTGATTGAATAATTAAAAAAAAAAAAAATCCGCTGGTCCCGATCTGTATACTACCACTCAAATCAAGTTCATGTTTTTAAATTCTAGTGCTGCCAATTCACAATCGTATTCCACTGACATGTCTTTCACTTTTGTCAATTCCCTGTAAGTCATTCCTTTTTTTTTATCATCAGCATCACCCCTCCGTGTTCATCATCTCTCAGTCTGCAGATGTACGAACCGATTTCTTAACTACTTATACCACAATATTGCATCATATATTCCCAGAGCCAATGTTCACTATCGGCCAGAATATCAATTTCAGTGTTCAACGAATGCAATAATGCTTCCAATTGGTTAAATTTATTCTTGTATGACTGTATGTTAATGTGTAAAATATTCAAACGGGTGAAATTTCCAACAGCTATCTGGCTCTGTACATTTGGAAATCCTAAAAAATCCTCTTGTACCATGGTGTCATTAGTGTTACCATTAATGCCACTAAGGCTTGTGGATTTGGTTTTCCTTCAAAGGGCCCCTCCATTCAGACACATAACAACCCTCTGGCCAAATTTCCGATCGAAAAATCGTGTCAAAATCCTCAATCTTCATCGAAAGGTAAAAAGATGCATAGCTTGGATATCGCGTCTTTAATCGGGCGCATCATGGGCCTTGTTCTATTCGGAACAAGGTTGGGATCCGACGGATATTACAGTTCAAAAAACTCTGCAGTTTTTTTAGAACATTTTAAAAACTTCGACAGTCATTTAACTCCTTTAATGCCCATCGGACAGCCCTGTCATTGATTTCGCAATGCGATTTCGGCTCATACCTCCTCATGAAGAGATATTTTAAGGCTGTGTTTCGATTAAAAAGCCAGCAGCTAAGTAGGAGATTACTTGGGACCCGGAAGTAGTTATGCGATACTTTAGGTCCTAAAATGATGATTCGATAACCTTCATGTACTCAAAATTAGCAGTAATGCTGCTGATAGCATTGAGACAGAGGCCACAAACAATTCTAGTTATTCTTAAATCCTACACACGATTTGAACTTAATGGAGTCAATATATTTATTCCGGCTCTATTAAAGACCTCTCGATCAGGGGCTCTAGCTCCATCAGTTTCTCTCCCAGTATTTCCGCTGGAACCAAAACTATGTCTCCCGTCCCTATTGCAATAATATATTGATATCTCAAGTGAGTTTAGAGCATGGGGGACAAATTATGTTTGACCAAAAGTCCACCATCTCGACTGGTTGCCTGAGATACCTTAAGGAGATGGGTGTCTACAACCGTACAAGTGGCAGAAATAGATGAAGCTATATTCTCGGCATACTCAACCCGTTATGCGTCGGTACCATCAGCTGCCAGAAAGGGAATATCCTTGCTATAATTTTCAAGTCAGCAGAATGGAGCTCAAACTCTGCTATGTTCGAAAAAAATTTATAATCGACCCATAGGGGGTCAAGGAGAATTTGCATCTGCAATCTTCCCCCTGGCCCAAGCTTGCGTTGTCGAATGGGGGGGGGGGGGGGGATGCCACTACCCAAAGTTAGGGAACTCAGCTCTCTCTCCTCTCTTGGGTCAACAAGGTGTACTCTTATGAATTTCAAGAGAGAGAGAGAGAGGGGGGGGGGGGATACTTTTTCACAGGTGGTAAGGTGGGTTCAGGGGAGTTGGGCGTTTCATGGTTCCCTTCACACAAAGGTGAGCCATGAGTAGTGAGTAAAGTTCGTTTATCCGTGTATGAGACTCATGTGGATCCATGAGTAGGAACATGAGGATCCTGACACATCCTAGCACATGGATCATTCAACGATAGTCTTCTACGAAAACCGTACTATAATTAAGAACTCAACTTACCTTTGGGAAAGATTGAGTAGAATTATAGTAGGTAGGTCATAATAGAATACCGTTTAGTGCCCACCTAGGCTGAAGCCTGTTTTCCCCTCCCATTCATTCACCTGCCAATTCACAGTCTTCGAACTAAATTGGGGAAGCGCCTCCGGATGGTGGAGGACGGAGGGGGGGGGGGGGGGGCAGCCAAAAGGAGAGAACAAAAACTCCGTTTTGATTAAAAAATTGCGCCTTTGGGGGTTTTTTCAAATAACTTTCTTTATTCCCAAAGGTAGGTTGAGTTCTCAAATAGGTAGTGTCATCGAGTGCTCCACCCAAAATCTCATTGCAGCAATATGTAGGAACCCAAATAGTTATTTATAAAGTTATTGAACAAACTTCACTGAGGTCCAGGGAAATCTACTGCTTTTCTCATTTTTGAGAACCTTGTATTCGAGTCTGTCGATGAAAATGGGACATCCTGTAATGAATTACTCAGCAATATTATTTCTTGTTACAGGCACGGGAACCTCTGGCAAATGAGGTTCATAATGAACCATCCGAGAACAGTTTGGAAACCCAAATGACGTCATTCTTAAATAGAATTCAGTCGGAAACCCCAAAACTCAGGACTAATGAAAAAACGCTCTCCAATATAAGTAAGCCTTCTAGTTTACCTCTTTCTTTTTTTTTTTTTTTTTTTTTTCAAAATTTAATGAACCAAGAGATGAACGTTATATTATGTATCTCGATTGCAAATTACTCTGTTGTAGTGGAGTTAGGAGGTTATAGAAAATAGGTAGGTGAATTATTCATTCCACGATTGGAGATATAGCCTCACCTGTTTGATCGGGAAGGATATTCCCTGAACGCAGCACATTTATGCACTAGTGAGGGAAGGGGCTGTCGCACCTCTCCTCTGTTATTTATTGTAAGGATTTCGGCCCTGGACGCCCAGCACAGGGTACTCTACTTAATATGTTACATTACTCAACAACTGTCAAATTTTCTTCAAGATAGTTTATTTCAGTCCGAATTGGAAAAATCATACGTATAGGAACACGAAACGACCAATAGAATGTAAATATTAGGTAATAATTATCATAATTACTCACAAAACTAGTCCAACGATTGTCTTTTGGAGGGTCCTGGTTGGGGATCTTGGATCGCACGTTCTTTGGGATCTTTAGCATCAGGGAATGACGGAGGCCTCACTGCTCCAATTACAGCATGAGCCAATGCTGTGCTCTTTTTGGTCCATTTTTCATGGTCTCCCCGTTTCTTATTCAGCAGGACTGTTTCCATAAATTTGTGGTGTGTTCCTGGATTGATTTTGTTATTTTCTTCCAAAAATGTACCAGTAGGAGGGTAATGTTCTTTTCCATAAATCATACTACCGATATCCTCAGCAATAATCGCAGCTGCTGTTTTACTAATCCGGACTCTTCATTTTTGTCCTCGTATGGGCGTGTTGGACTGTTGTAAAACTCAGGGACAGTGGACTGTATCTATAATTAATGTAGGTTAAATATCTGAGTTAAAGATGCTTAAATCTGCTACTTATGAAACAAACGTGCAAGTACTCACAGCTTTCTGTGGAATGACGAATCCCCTCCGCAGCGCCAAGAGACAGCGTCAGACAGTGGGCGGCGGGTCGCAAGCAGTAGGTACATGAGCAAGCAACGAAAGTTTCAGAGCAGATATGCTGGAATTAAATAGCGGGAAATTTGACAGTCACATACCTTGTCAATAACTTATTTACATCACTAATTATGAGAACTATGTATGTAAATGTGGTGGCACGAGTGGGAGGGGTCCAATATCGGAACGCAGAGAGAACATGATAACGTGAAGATAACTAACTAACATGCGATAAGAAGGAAAAGTTTGTTCTGTTGTCATTTAGTGCGGGCGCCTGACGCTTGGGGGGAAATACACCACCCACCTCAAAATGTCCATTTTGATAACCCAGATAGAGTTACAGCAACTTGAGATCTGATAAGGAAGAGAGTTGGCCACTGAACACCGCCTACCATGTAGCGAACCTATCAGGCTACAGAGTCTCCCAGTCTAGCTTCTCAAACCACAGCTCTCGAAGAAAAACTTTAGCCCAAAAGGTGACAGGAATGAGCCAATCTAGGGGGTCAAAAATAGAAGCGATTTGCTAGAGGATGCTGCGTTTTGTAGAGGCTTCACAGGCGGGTTCAAGATTATACGAAACAACATCCAAGAATGGGTCCCAAACCAGACCAAATATGTGCAGCGATGGTCTTCGGTCAGTCTGAATCTGCGAAGAGGAAGCTCTGTACTCTGGCGGAACATCAACAACTACAGGCTCAATTTTGTATTCATCTCGAGCTCGTGGACGAGGTGGTGGAAGAGGAAAAAGGTTTGGTTGTGGTGAAAATCATGGTGGAAAAGGTGAATCCAGTGGACAGTCTCAGAACAATCGTAGAGGTGCTATCACAGGATTTGGCTCGACCCACTTCCCTTTCCGGTGTTATAATTGTAATGAAGTTGGTCACCGGAGGCAGCACTGCCCTAGGCGTCGACAGAAGAAGAAGAAGTTGTAACCTTCTTGATGTACACAGGTAACCTTCAGGGAGGTGATGCTATGGTCACATAAATGTCAAACTAAATTAAAAGGTTGGTTCGGACAGACCATTCTGAATGCGGTTCTCAGAACAGTGTTCTGAACAGAACGTGAGAAGAGCCATTCCGAACCCTATTTGGTACGTGTGGCACTCCGAACGGTCTTCGATGATTCAGAACGATGAGAGACCTTCATTCATAGCAACCAGACGATGGACCTTCTTTCATTAAAACAACCATTCATAGTAAAAGAATATAAATTTATTTTTATATTGCAAATAAATTTTAAAACAATGATTGGTAATGAGAATTAGAAAATCGATTAAAAGCTGAAGACGGGATAAACATTGTGTGGGAAATTGAAGATAAAAAAATTGAAAATTTCGATCATATTTGCTGGGTTGTTGATTCTCGGAGTACGCATAGTGTGTGTAGCCACGAATTTAGTAACTTTCTCGTTAATTGGAAGCCAGTAACTCATGAAATAAACGTTGCAAAGGTTGGTGAATCAGTGACTGCAGTTCGTCAGGGGGACATTCATGCACCCTCGCTGAACGGTAGGAGAATAAACATTACTGAGGTATTGCTTTGTGAGGGAATTTCACACAATCTTTTGTCTGTTCGCAAGTTAGAGCAAAGTGGCTGCAAAATTCTTTTCGCCAACGGTAAGGTTACGATTATTTATAATAACTCTTTAGTCGCCACAAGATATTTGGTTGGGAACTTGTATTATTTGGATTTCATGTTGAACATAAACCCGCATCAAGCCAATGTTGTTGGAATACCTCATAGACAGAAGACTTACCCACCCTTCAAGATTTCCTGATACGGGTGTATACCAGGTTAGTCTTCGGAGAAAGCAGTGTCACCAGAAATTTCGCGACCTGCCTGATGAAAGGAAAAGTAAGCGATTATTGGAAATAGTTTCTTCAGATGTTTGCGGCCCGATATCTCCGACATCTTCGCATGGTTACCGCTATTTTGTAACCTTTACAGACCATTATTCAGGTTTTACACATGTTTATTTACTTTGCTCTAAATCAGAGATTTTGGACAAATTTCGTAGCTATGTTAGAAGAGTGGAAGCAAATTTTGGAACGAAAATTGACCTCCTTAGAACGGATGGTGGTGGAGAGCATACCAGCCAGCAGTTCAAAGAATTTTGTGATTCTAAGGGAATCCTTTCACTACCTAGTCCTCCTAGGGTCCTGGAAAACAATGGAAACGCCTAGAGGAAGAATCGAACGTTGTTGCCAGAGGCACGTTTATGTTGTATGGCACTGACTCTCTTGATAAAAACTTTTGGTCGGAGGTTGTGACTACTGCTGCCTATCTTCATAATTGAAAAACTCAACGCCTTTTGGGTGACAAAACTCCAGCTGAAATTTGGAACAGCGAGAAGCCTAATTTAGAGAAAATTCGGATTTTTGGATGTGATAGTTACATGCACATTCCTAAAGAATACAGGAAGAGTAAATTGAATCCGCGTAGTAATAAAGCTGTGCTTAGCTTGTGGGTTACTCGGACAATGGATACAGCTTGTGGTTACCTGATGGTAAGAAAATAGTTACTGCTAGGAACGTTATCTTCGATGAGTCGCAGTCAAGTCGTATTTCAGAAAAAAGCCTTGTCAAGCCCATCCAAAGCCGGAAATCGATATTCATCCTGATGATCCTGGAACAACGCAGGATGATGATCAAGAAACTGAAGAAATCTTCCAAGATCCAGAGGGGGAAGATCCGTTCATTCGAGGTGTGCCTGATGTTGAAACTCCAATTGAAACAATAAGACCATTACGTCAGATTAAATAACCTGTGTGGTTCAAGGATTATGTTCATGGTGCTGATCTGGGTCAGACACAGGATCCAACTGATCTAGAATCAATGATGGCTTTTTCAGCAAACTGTTTACTATCTTTAATTCTTCATAGCTTCAGTGAAGCTATGTCAAGTGTTTGGAAACAGGCCATTAATGAGGAGCTCCACTCTCTCGAGGAGGTACATGGGAAATCGTGCCACCACTACCTGAAGTCAAAGTCATTAAAAAAAAAGGATCTTTCGGAAAAAGTCAGGAGGAAAGAAAAAAGCGCGCCTTGTCTCTCTTGGTAACCAGCAGGAGGGCGGAATGGAGGAAATCTATGCACCCACCGCTAGTATGGCTACACGACGACTCCTTATTGCCACAGCTGCTGAGTGGAATATGTATACCCTCCAGATTTATATCAAAAACGCAAATCTCCAGTCAAAGCTGAGTACTCAGGTCTATGTAGCTCCGCCTGAAGGTCTCAAAAATGTGCCGCCTGGACATGTGCTTTTTTTGATGAAAGCTCTATACGGTCTTTGTGAGAGCCCACCTGCGTGGAATGTGTGCCTAAATAAACATCCAACTGCCCTGAAATTCAAACGTTCTCGTGCTGAACCATTTCTTTACTAAAATTAATCAATACATCTTTTAATTTTGGTGGACGATATGAATATGATCTCAAGTTCAATTCATGATCTCAGTGTATTTAATGAAAATCTTATAAGTGGAGTTGAATTAAGAGACTTGTCATCTGAGTAAAGTAACTGTTTTCGGAATTAATATTGAAAAATCTAAAAATTGTATACGCCTTCCTCATTGAAAAACTCGTTGAACGTTTCAACATGTCTGGTTGTAAAGTTGCCAAAATACCTATGGAGTATAAATTGAATCTCGAAAGAAATTGTGATGAATCTCTACCAGATGTACCTTACAAAGAACTACTAGGTTCACTAATGTATATCATGTTAGGTAGTAGACCACATTCTTGTTTTGCCGTATCTTATTTCGGTCGATATCAAAATGCATATTCGTTTGAGCATCGGAATCATCTCAAAAATATTGTTAGGTATTCTAAAGGTACAAAAATGTATCATTAATATACGCTCTTCTTCAGCTTCTACTATTCCAAGAGTTGAAGCTCACGCCAATTCTGATTTTGTTAGTGACTTCAATGACTGAAAAAACATTTCTGGCTTTGCCATATTTTTAAATGAAAATCTTATTGTTTAGTTGTCGCGAAAGCGGGTGTAGTTCATTTCATTGCCCTTTTGTATGACCGAATGCATTTGACTGCATCTGACTATGAAACTACATAGTAACATAATCGAACAAAAATCACGAAAATCGGTTAGGTATATGTTACTTATATAGAACACTCTATTAAACTCAAATCCCCAATTTCTTGCATATCTGGACCAAATGATAAAAAAGGGAATGAATAACATATGATTTACTGGAATCACCCTCTCTATTCATCCCCACCGATCATAAATTTGAAACTCCGTTAGTTTATTCTAAGTGGACTGAAACTCGATCGAACAAAAAACTATCACGAATATCATATGAGGATAGCGAAAACAAAACGATTTATCAGTAGGTATTAGGTAAAAACCCCTTCCACAATGAAATTTGTAGCTCCTGAATTACGAATCGGTATGTTTCCAAGAAAACTAGACCAAATAATAAATTCATTGAACAATAAAATACGGATGTAAGTTAAGGTTTGGGCAGCATGGACAAGATTTTATAGGGAAAAACTCGTTTTTTTAACAATCATTATCCACTTTATTTTCTCTATCCCATTGTGAAATTAAAAAGTTCCAAAGGTTGTTGCAAAACTAGTCTAAAATTGGCACCAAATGAACGAAAAAATCACGAAAATCAGTTGGGAATCCTTGCCTGGGCAGCGACGACAAAACTTGTCTCAGACATACCTATGGTTTTTTTATTGTACGTATTCAGCATAAAAATTATATTGAGTTGTTTTATTTTCTCATGATCGGGAAAATTCTAATAGGACACCCCCTCTTAAACAGGATCTTAAACCCCCCTCTTAAGCATTGACCCCCTCTTAAGCATTGCCTGTATGACCTTACTTCTGAGGTGGTACGTCACATCCCGTATCAGACTTTTAGATTATGATAATACGTTCTAGAAGGAATGATGCAGGATGTTTTTTTTAGGACGTCCTCCTGGAGTGGATTATACCCGCGGTCGTATGAGTCTTTTTAGGAAGGTTTCGTAGGCTTAGGTCGTAACATAGGTACCTACAGACCAAGGTGTCAGTGCGGAAATCCAATAGTTCGCATTTTTATTTCAGCTCACACATTTCTTGAGACGTCCCTCAATAGATAATTGTTTTTGTTTAGAACATGGAATTTCGAATCGGAACTCGGATATCTATCCAGCGAGGGTGAAAGAAACAATGAGGGGAGGGGTTGTAACATGTCCGTATGTGATGCTTATTCAGACCTCAAATTTTCACCAATTTGACAAGTAGGTATAACTATTGAATCATGCCATTGCTCGGTGAGTATAACTATCTAGAAGGGTATGTACTACTCCGTTGGGATTTTCCCTGGTATTTTGTAAATACAATGGGAGGAACATACAAGTTTCCTTCTAGCCTCACTATATTGCCATTTTAGAAATTCATACTTTAAATGCCGGAAAAACCCAAGAATAAAAGCTCGTTATCGGAAACGTAAATAGCGAAGTAATAAACTGCTGATGAGAGCGTGGAAATTTGAGTATGAATGATAATGATATTATTATATAATAAATATAGAAATAATAATATTATACTCGAAGGCGTAAAATTGTCAAAATAAATCTCATCTTCTTCTCAGTTTATATGACCAGGCAACCGCCATGGTAGTCACATGGTGGGAAATGAACCTGTTTTTAGAAGGTTTTGCCATTAGTCTTGCCAATATATCATGGAATTCGGTGTGATAAGAGCGTGGAGTCAGTCCTCGACTTGACATCAATTTCAAGTAAGTCACTCACTTACCCAAGTAAGTGTCTGACTTACTCACGTAAGTAACGATCTCACTCCATCTATGAATACCAATCTGGAGTCTTTCACTTACTCGAGCCGTTCCTTCACTCCTGTGAGCACAAGTCAGTTCCCAACTTGAGCAACATTTATGAATCCGACCCTAAGTCTCTACCTAATCAAAAGTTTATTTATTTTCGCCAGAAATTGGGCATTTCTTGAAACTCAACAGCTCCTAATGCTTTATGAAATATGTGTTCTATTAAATTCCTACTTACTTTTGTGATACTTTTATGATGATGTTCTTTATTATGCTCTTTCTATGATGATGTTTTTTATGATGTACTTTTAAGATGATATTCTTTATAAGATGTACCTTTTATGATGATATTTTTACTTATAAATTAATTTTGTACTATTGAGCTTTTTACAATCGCTCCCTCGAGAGGCGATGCTAGCAGCAAGTTCGCAAGTTCTAGAGGAGTTTCTCCTCCCATCACTTTGATACCATGATTGGCGATTTCAATCTAACCACTCAGTCTGACACTTTGTATTTGTGCGTGTCGTATTCCTCTCCTCTAATGAAAGTTATTTTAAACAAGCCTGTAGTCACAGTTATTTCTTGATAAGGTTCTCAAACAGTTTCACTAAGTGAAAAGTCGGTGGGCTCGGTAAATTAGTTTTTCTGTAACCCAATACCATAACACGGCTTACCATATCAACTGCATTCATTTTCGAATTGAGCACCCCAAAAATATTTTGAAGAAAAATGGTTTTGACCAATTCAATAAAAATGGGTTTTTTGTAAGACAGTGTTGTAATATCTCCTGAAGCGGTGTTGGCTCTTTAATCGTCATAATTATTGTGTGGTTTACAATCTATACACTTCACATTTCCATTTTCTGGCCTTTTAAAATGTTGAAGAAATTCTTCATTTTGTTTCAAGTTTTTTAATTTATTCCGAACAATTATTGTTTATGGTATTTAGGCCTGGCTAGCCTAGTTCAATATGAGCATTTTCCATTTGATTCTGTTTATATAAATACATTTACATCCCCTATAATCCATGCTATTGAACTTGCTATTTATTTTTTTTTTTTCAGATCTTCTCGTCTTAAAAGAAGAAAAAAATGACGTAATTGACCTTACTGGTGAGGGTAAGTTATCATAGTAGTAAAATGCTCTTTATTATGAAAATATTTGCACGAGTAAAGGTTTCTAATTAAAAAAAAAAAAATAATAATAATAATAATTTAATCATACAGTTCTGTTGTATTGATAGAAATCGAATTATATATGATTGTAGCATTTCAAAATATATAGCAACTCCAAAATGGGTCAACTGAAGTAGGTATCTGTGACCCAATAACTAAATAATCATTTAACACATATTTTACTACTCAAAAATTATAAATACCCTGACAGAATTTGAAATTGGCCTTCCAGAGAGAAATCTCATAAAACTATCGGCTGACAAGGCCAAAGGGGCTCCGGACATGAAAAGATCACGGAGGCATGTACGGAATGTCCTGTATGGAGACTGGTTATTCCAGGGGATGTAAAGTAAACGTACCTACCCTAAGTTCGCGGCCTTGATGAACAAAATGTTTAATTTTAATTAGTTTAAAATGGATTTGTTAACTCTAAAACTACCAGTCATATAGTACATTAAAATCACAATCAAACGGATAGTTCTGATTTTTTGATATGTGGGGTAAATACACTACCATTAGTGTATTTCCAAGTTTGCAGCTATGAAAGAAACTGTAGCATTCGGAAAACAGTAAAATTTTCGCACTTGTTTTTTTTTTTTTGACATTTTATGTCTTTACTATGGCGCATGAATGAAAAAGCGTCACGCGGGGAGCGTCACACGGGGAGCGTCACGCGGGGAGCGTCACGCGGAGATTCCCTAATGATCCCACGATTCTGAGATTTGGTATGTAGCCCCTTGAGGGACTTCTGAACACAACTGACCGATCCCAGATCAGCTGAGTGGCTCTAGAATCCAGTTTTTTCCCTAATGATCCCACGATTCTGAGATTTGGTATGTAGCCACTTCAGGGACTTCTGAACACAACTGACCGATCCCAGATCAGCTGAGTGGCTCTAGAATCCAGTTTTTTCCCTAATGATCCCACGATTCTGAGATTTGGTATGTAGCCCCTTGAGGGACTTCTGAACACAACTGACCGATCCCAGATCAGCTGAGTGGCTCTAGAATCCAGTTTTTTTCCTAATGATCCCACGATTCTGAGATTTGGTATGTGGGCCCTTGAGGGACTTCTGAACACAACTGACCGATCCCAGATCAGCTGAGTGGCTCTAGAATCCAGTTTTTTCCCTAATGATCCCACGATTCTGAGATTTGGTATGTAGCCACTTCAGGGACTTCTGAACACAACTTACCGATCCCAGATCAGCTGAGTGGGTTTAGAATCCAGTTTTTTCCCTAATGATCCCACGATTCTGAGATTTGGTATGTGGGCCCTTGAGGGACTTCTGAACACAACTGACCGATCCCAGATCAGCTGAGTGGATCTAGAATCCAGTTTTTTCCATAATAAACTCTAGCCTACACATCGTACTTTTCTCATCATCGGCCATTACTCTTCGTTACAAAATCTGATGATAATAATGATGTAATTATGGAATGAGTAAAACAAAATTGTATTTTGAAATTTATTTGAATGAAAAAAAAATATTTTTTTTTTAAAACGTGTTTTTGCAATAAATTTCCACAAACAAAAGTACAATACGGGGTTTTATAGGAAGGGGAAAGGGGGCGCAAAGACATAAAATGTCTCTCGTGGTTGCGTACTTGTACGAAAGCTGTATCCACCGTATGAGTTTCAAGAGGTTCTAATACCAAGTTCAGATTTAGCGAATTTAGTTTTCAGAATGGAAGAGTTTTTCAATGAAATTGTTGGTTTTCTCGAAAGATGACCCTCCATGAACCTACGAGTATGGGGTCGGTTTCTATGTATTTTCTATATTTTCTACACATTTTTTCATAAAATATATTATATACGTTATTAGATAAGATTAAATGTAACACGATTCGAGACCAGAACCAGCTATCTAGATCCGATATTTGCAAAGATACAAACCTCAAAAAATTGGCAAAATATTCCAAACAAAGTGCCATTTTTAAGATTTGGACTTATGATCCCGAAATCGGGGAAAATAATTGAGAAATAAATGAACTTGTAAAGTTCATTTATAATTATATCGCGAGCGTGGCACTTGAGGACGTTTCGCATGTAGTATTCCCGAAATACCCTGACAGAGTTCGTTTAAAGCGACTTGAAGATTTAAATTCGAAAAGTCCGCCCAAAAAAAAGCGGGAAAGAATTGTAGGTCTCACAGCCTCCGCCTGAGCGCAGGCCCACAGCCCCGACTGAGGCAACCCTGTGCAGCTTCCCGGCGATCTTCACTAGTTGGAAGGAACCCCCAGCGCTGCCCCATCATACCATGAAAGGGCTGGGACCGGGAGGGCGTGAAACGTCCTCAAGTGCCACGCTCGCGATATAATTATAAATGAACTTCACAAGTTCGTTTATTTCTCAATTATATCGCTCGGGGCACTTGAGGACGTTTCACATGTAGTTTGTTTACAGACACAACTGGGGCGGCGGTGAATGAAGAGGATGTAAAAGAAAAAAGGTTTGAATTTTCCTTAAATCACACCAAGCAGGTGTGGAAGAAGCTGCTAGTTATCAAGTTCCCTGGACCCCTCGGTTTGCCCCCCCCCCCCCCCCCTCTCTTTCCAGGCGTCTGTGTCAAAGAGAGAGACCTGGGACAAAGGAGGTATCATTCCTGGTGGAGCTCTGAAATCAAGGAATATGTAATACCGCTACCTTTAAAAAAAACGGAAGTTAGTGAAAAACGTTGTCTATTTCCACGAAAAATAAAGAGTTACACTGTTAAATCGATTTCGACGGTTAGGCCATCATCAGTAACAAACAATAACTGAAGATACATTAGAAAGGACACAGCTTTTATAGTAACAAGTGAAGGGAGATTGAATCCCATTGGTCAAGAGAAAGGAAAGGGGCAAGTGGTACAACCAATGAAGTGCAAACAAGGTGACGGGGGATTATAGCTAATTAGATGAAGTGAAAGGGGGAAATAACTAAATATGGTTTCAACATTGTGAAGGGATAATTCCAAGCTTTATAAAAATGGACCTAATAGTGGTGAAATATATTGAGGTATATCCTCATTTAAACATTTACCAGATCTGTCACTTTTGATAATTTCGAATTTTTCAAGTACATTCAACATACCTCCCTTCGGACAAAAATGAAGAAATTCTACAAACT
Source organism: Adelphocoris suturalis (assembly GCA_030762985.1). Taxonomy (NCBI): domain Eukaryota; kingdom Metazoa; phylum Arthropoda; class Insecta; order Hemiptera; family Miridae; genus Adelphocoris; species Adelphocoris suturalis. The sequence goes on from CM061040.1 coordinate 35,258,352, forward strand.
GTCTATCTGTCAAATCAAAATTGTAACTATGATTGGATTCCTTAAGATGTTTTGCGAATGTAGACTTACCCTTATTTTCCCTGTAATCCTCCTGATGCTCGTCTATTCTTTCCCTGAATTTCCTACCAGTTTGACCGCAATATTCGTAGCCACAAGAACATTTTAGTTTATAAACCCCACTTTTATCCTGAACATTGATTTTGTCCTTAACGGATCCTAGTAATGCTTTAAGACTATTTTTAGTTCTAAAACCTACTTTGTAACCTCTAGATGATAGAATTTTGCCGATTTTATCCGAAATTTTCCCATAATAAGGTATACTTATCCATTGCTTTTCTTCTAAATTTACATCTTCCCTAGCCAGATTGGTAACTTTTTCCCTACTCTTTTTCCTAAGAACATTATCCCATATGGTATCAACGAGATCTCCTCCATATCCGTTACTAGCCGCTATGCTTTTGATAATGGATTTTTCTTTTGATAAATTTTGTTCACTCATTGGAATAGACAGTGCTCGGTTAATCATACTATGGAAGGCTGCATGCTTATGGACTAAAGGGTGATTTGAAGTACTATGGATAGTTATATCGCTATATGTATCTTTTCTATAAATTGAAAAATCATGCTTTTCGTTTACCAAAGAGATGGATAGATCTAAAAAATTGAGTTTATTTCCGCCGAATTCGAGGGTAAATTTGATAAAGGGATCTAATTTATTGATTTTTTCGTGAAAAGAATTTAGTTGTCTTTCTGTGCCCTTCCATAGAATGACGATATCATCGACATATCTATACCAATAGAGAAGATCATTTGTGCTACAAGTCGTGAATATTTGTTGCTCAAGATAATCCATGTAAATATCTGCAAGCAGAGGAGATAACGGAGAACCCATAGCAACCCCTGGCTGTGTATAACATTTCCCCTCAAATAAAAAGTAATTTTGATCCATACAAATAGACATCAAATTAAATAACTCGTCCTTTTCGAAAATATTAAGTTTAGAGGCGTGAATCAGCCTGCACACCACATCTTTGCATCTAGTTACATCGATATTGGTGAACAGACTAACCACGTCAAAAGATGCAAGTTTAGCATTTGGAGGTATCCGAATGTCCTTAATTTTAGAGACCAAATCATAGGAATTTAGTACAGTATGTTGAGGTCGAAAGTTGATTTTGTTTCTAAATAAAATATTGAGTTTTTTAGCCAATTTGTAAGCGGGAGCTCCGATATCAGACACCACCGGTCTCATCGGCACTCCTTCCTTATGAATTTTAGGGAGACAAGATAACCTAGGTGCATGAGGGTTCATTTCTACAAAACTTGGAATGTACATATTTTTTAGTAAACTATCTTCTGATTGGTGAACTACTTTTCGAATTAATCTTTGAAATTTTGAAGTTGGGTCAGATGAAAGATTTGAACAATTATTATCTTCTAGAAATTTTACAGTTTTCGAAACATAATCTTGCTTATTTAAGATGGTCTATTATAGAACTTGGCGAAAACTGAAGAGTTCTCTGTCCAACCCGCTGCCTTGAAAATTGTTTGTAAAGGGGCCCCTGCCCTACTAGCTGCAGATACAGTAGCATGTCTAGTCGAATAAGGCTTGAATACATCCGAAACTCCTGCCTTCTTTAGTATTTCACTCACCCATTTGGCTAGTGTTTGTTTAGATGCAGCTGAGTAAGGTATCCTGCATATCAGGAACAAAGCAGAGGTACCTGCTGGTCTGAGAGGGGTGGTCAACTCCAAGTAGGTATACAAGAGCGAAGCTACACACAAGTTAGGTCGTTGTGGAAAAAAGGGGAGTTCTAAACATGGTTGAACTTTATTAGGCCCAGAAGTTTTGAGACGATGGGAAACAAAAATTTTTGCCCCAAAATCTGGAAGGAAATTGATTTCAGATAGTTAAATAGAATGAATAGTTTGTAGTCTCTGACCTGTTGCAAGGAGGAGTAAAGTCAACAGTTTGGCTGAAAACTCCGGTAGTTTGAGCATTGGATGGTCCAAATAGCTTAACACCAACTGGGGGTCCCATGTTGAGTTATATTTTGGAGCTGGGGGACGAATATTTGAAACTCCTTTCAAGAATCTAACAACTGTACCATTCGCACCCACTGGGTCGTGAGATAATAAAGACAAAGCCGACCGATATGTGTTCAGGGTGGAGTATGACACCTTAGTAGAATCCAATATATGTTGAAAAAACTTTACAACTTGCATCGGTGTTGGTGACCAAGGCTCCAATAACTCGTTAGAACAAAAAACCCACCATTGTTTGTAACAGGAATGATATTGTGCGTAGGTAGAGTCAGATAGTGAAGCTAAAATCGTCTCCACAGCGGCCCCAGGACAACCCTTCCTCAAATACGCCTGCCTGACAACGTCCCGGCAATCAGTGATAGCGTTCCTGCTAACGGGTGGGTCATATTCCTGAAAGGCAGACATAATAAATTTTCGTTAGGTTCAAGATATAATGGTGGTGAACATAGTAATTGAAAGAACAACGGATACCATGGTTGTGATTTCCAGTCTGGCACCACCACTATTCCCACAGCTCTAGCTATCAATATTTTCCTAAGAACCTTTAAAATTAAAATGAAAGGAGATTTCATTAAAATTCCATGAAAATGTAAAAGAATCTATTTCCTCAGCTCTGGGATCGGGAAACCGGGAGAAAAACCGAGGACACTTGGTATTAGCAGCTGAGGCAAATAAATCAATAGTGGGTGGTCCAAAGGCTTCAACTATCTCCAGAAAAGCTGTGTCATTGAGAGACCACTCCGTGTGGCCGGGGAGGAGCCTTGAGCAATTATCAGCCACTACATTCTCCCTCGACGCAATGTAAGAGGCAAAAATAAAATTATCCCACTCCTCGCACCAAGACCAAATGCGTTTTGTTATAGCAAACAGGGGTGGTGACGCCATGGAGCCTTGCCGGTTGACATAACCAATGGCTGCTGTATTATCAGCTCTGATGAGGATGCGTACGCCAGAATCCTGGCTACAGAAATGAAGAAGGGCAAGTTCAATTGCTCGCAACTCCAGAGCATTAATATGCCATGCAGATTCCTCTCTGGACCACCAACCATGGACATATTCAACTCCCCTGGAAGCCCCCCAACCTGATAATGAGGCATCTGTAGTGAGACTAATGGTGTAGTTATCATTATATAATCGGTTGGACAGAGTACTTATGTTTTTCATCCACCACAGGATATCGGACCTCATAGCAGGGGGAGGGGATATTTTAGCATCAAAGTTGTTATGATTAGCTACTAGTGCCTTATTTTTCAAGAATTCGAGGTGCATAGTGTATAACTTTCCATAAGGGGTGGCTGGGCATGCTGCCACTAAGGTACCTATAATCGTTGCAAAATGACGAATTGAAAAACTTTTCAAAAGCGAAAATGAGGATAGCATCTGCCCAATTCGTAATCGTTTTGCCTCTGGGATGGAAATGGTCATATTGTTTGTGTTGAACAGAAAACCCAAAAATCTAAATTGCTGGGAAGGTGTGAACACACTTTTTGAATCGTTGATAATGAAGCCCAAGTATTCTAATACGGATCTCAACTTCCGAACATGAAGCTCACACTCAGATTGAGATGACCCCAGAATCCCAAAATCGTCCAAATAATTCATGCACTTTATCCCTCGAGACCGAAGCCATTCCATAATGGGGCGCATGAGTTCATGAAAAACGTATGGTGAAACCGACATTCCCATTGGTAAGCAGGTGAATTCCAACAAACGCCCCTGAAAAAGGAAACGTAGAAAAATTCTGGACGATTCATGTACAGGTACCATGTAGTATGCATCTTTTAAGTCTATAGTTGCTCCATAGCATCCTGGTGATATGAGATCACGCATGGTGCGATAATCTTCCAATTTGAAGTGGGGGGCCTCTATAAATGAGTTGAGGTATCTGAGGTTTAAGATAAACCTTTTACCCCCTGAGGGTTTGTCAACCAAGAAGATTGGTGATAAAATTTGGTGGGGGTGTGAGACACAGTCCCTTATGACCCCTTCGTCTAATAGTTTCTCAATAATTGGGAACATTTGTTCAAGAAAACCTGGGTCGGAGTTCTGTGGTAAAGGTTTTGAGCTTGGGATAGGAAGGGTGTGGAAAGGAATTTCGTATCCCCGCAACCAAGATAATATAGTGCAAGAGCCAATTCTGAGAAAATGAATTTAATCTACCTCCCAAGGAAGGGATATTTACCTGAGGAATCGTGAGTACCCTTGATAAAGTGGCCTCTATTGGTGCGTCGATTGTGCTCCCTGCTGCATGTGCGCTGGACGACGCCCCGACCGTTCCCTGAATGCTTTGCGGGGTTTCGCCATTTTGTGGAGCTGCCCTCCCCGTTGGGCACCCTGGCTCTTGGCATTTCCCGAATGCTGGGAAGGCTTATTAATTGAGGCCTCCTGATGCAGACTTACTGCCGCCTTTGTTGGCTGTTGGGTTCGTGGAGGAGCTGGTAGAGGTCTACGAAAGGATACTAATCCCTTAGCACTTTGCCGAATACCTACATGTTCGCGATAGCGGGCGGCCAGATCGTCGCCAAAGAGCCAGTTTGTCGGTGGAACACCATGAGAAATTTTTTCAAGAGTCTTATTGCATGATCCTAACAAAATACGACGTCTGGTACGAGTGATATCGAAGTATAGAGCCGACATGGCTCGACCAGCATCACAAATATTTTTGTAGCTAGGCTGTAAGGCACCTGCCACTTCCCCTCCCTGATTTACCACCGAGGTGAGACCCATTCCTAAGGCAGCTATTGCCGTGGTGCATTGTTTTTGAAAGGAAATATATTTAGCATCAACTGCCTTGTGATTTGCTCCAATAGAAGCTTCAATCTCAGGGTTAAGCAAGGGAGGACGGAGAGCAGGAATATTTTGTGGAATAACATAGGTTGTCTTTAATTCATCAAAAATATCTGTCGGCAGGCCATGGGGTAGATGGTGATTCCATCGACCAGCAATGCTCTCATGAATGAGGGGTGAGGCCGGTGGAGGACGTAGGGGATTTTCCCCTGAAGCTTGTAGTAATCCCGAATCCAGTCCGGCATCGGCCTCCCCTTGCCCCCCTACTGTCGGCGGAGTAAAGCCCGCAAAATCCGAAGAGTGACCTGAGGATGGCAAAACGTTGAGAGGGTCAGTGGCAGACAAATTATTCGGTAGAACACCTGAGTTTGACGCAACGGGGGGGTCGCCAGAGGACAATCCCGCCCCCGACGGTGGAGGTGTCATAAAACCGATAGGTTCTTCATAGACCGAATAATCCGAGTCTGAAAACTGATTGTAACCCGAACCCCGAGATGCTGGTCGTCCCAACTCGCAGTTGAGATCTACTGACCGTCGCCGTATTAATTCACGATTAATATCCGATCGGGGTCGGGACAACGAACATTGTAGTTCCAATTCACGATTGAAATCGGAGGCGTCTTCATCGAAATGACGACGCCGACTACGCTGCCTAACTCCCTAGAACCTCGCGGGGATCTAGATCGATTGTCAAATTGCTCAGGTCCATAATTGAATCCTCTAAAGTCCCGATCCGAACCGAATCGAGAAAAGCGAGGTTCAAATTCTTCCTCGCAAAAAGATCGCGAATGCGAAATCGGTAAGGGTGAACCGACTGTGTCCCGACGGGAACGGTGTTGATATTCAGGACGAAACATCGTGATAATACTACCAAACTTATCACAAAGAATATAATGAGGTAATTACTCACTTTTTCGTCGAGCTGCGAGAAAGAACAGACAACAGATCAACAGAATCAGAGAAAGAGAAATATTTTTGTCGCAGAACAGAACTTACGTCAAGGTGAGTTCATAGAAAAGTGAAGATCGCCGGGAAGCTGCACAGGGTTGCCTCAGTCGGGGCTGTGGGCCTGCGCTCAGGCGGAGGCTGTGAGACCTACAATTCTTTCCCGCTTTTTTTTGGGCAGACTTTTCGAATTTAAATCTTCAAGTCGCTTTAAACGAACTCTGTCAGGGTATTTCGGGAATACTACATGTGAAACGTCCTCAAGTGCCCCGAGCGATATAATCATCTTCTGGATAAAGTTAGTGCGAGATGTTTTAGCAAATGTAATTGAGTTTCATTTAAGCAGAGCACGACGTCTTTAGGTCTGGTAGTGTCCTCATAATGCTTAAAAATACAAAAAGTGGAAAAACTGCGTTTTTTGAAAATTTGGTCTTTTGAGTTCTCTCGACAGTTTGAGGATGAACAACCTAGCATAAGGTTACTCATGCACGCTCGTTTGCAAGTGTCATGTGGAATAATGTGTATTTCACTGGCTGGTCAATGACATATTTCTATTCAAGTCTTAAATACTTGTTCACTTCAATATTTGTGAAATTCTTCGTGATAGTCAATATTGGAGTATTGGAGGAAAGTGTAATAGCGTATAGTGAGTGCTTTATGTAGTGATGTAATTATATATTTTCATGTCCATTTAAACAATCGTACACTATGTTACAGATGACGAGGATAGTAGTTTTCTGAAGTATGGTGAGCTAGTTTACGCAAATTTGAAGGGGCTTCAACCATGGCCTGCTGTGATTGTGTTGGACCCAGAAATAAATGTTTGCTCCCTCCCAGAAAATGGTGCACCGGTAAGTTCTGAGAAAAATGGGCTTGTTAATGAACAGCACTTACCATGTGAAGTCTCTATATATTTGTTGCCATGTAGATTTTGTTTATACCTACGTCTTAAATTTACTATAGATGAACAAATTGTTTACCCCTTACTCTGGGGTATGGACTCCTGAATCTGTGTAGGACCTATCGTTTGGAGTCGTTGTCCAATTGTCAACAGGAGGAATAAATACATCCCCTAGACTCTTCATAGACCCTTCCAGAACTCCCAGCACCATTTGTGGTGAACTAAATCACTCGCGATGATTTGTGGGTCCTATGTGACTTCGTGCCTCGGAAGAGGGGTCTAATAGACACCACTCCTTTCAGGAATCTATTAATCAGTGAACTACCCCAGTCCATTGAGGGTCCCAGGGATGTAACCTCTGTGTCCCACTAAATGTCCACCATCCCTTGAAGCAGGCATTGTACTGGGCCTGTGTTGCCATTGATAAGGATGCTAACATGGCATTAGCCACAGCCGATGCGATGTCTTATCTTAGGAATGCCTCCTTGATAATTTGGCCACAAGTAAAACAATAGACTTTGCTTGTCGATGGATTTGAGATCTGAAAGGGAGGAAAAGAAGGTTGTTGTCTGGACCCAAGTATATAGGTTCATTGACTAAGAGTTCTCATAACTAACAGAAGGTACTGTGCCTTTGCGGGCTAGTTAGTTACCACCACTGGGCCTGTTGCCTGATCCCTTACTATTTTTCTCAAGACTTTGAGGATCATTGAAAAAGGTGGAAGAGCGAAAAAGTTCACTCCCATCAAGGAAAAGGTAAAGGCATCCACTGTTGCTGCTCTCTCGGGTCCTAGAACCACAAAAAGAACCTCACACACTCGACGTTGGCTGCTGAGGCAAATAAGTCGATCTAGGGGGAGCCAAACCTTTGAACAATTTCTATAAAATGAGTATCCCGCATAGACCATTCTGTGTCCCCTGGGAGAAGCCGGGAGCACTCATCCGCCACGGTATCATCAATGGAGGCTATATATGATGCAAAGGCAACATTCCCTTGGTTTTCACACCAATTCCAAATCTCTAAGGTAATGGAGAATAACCTCGAGGAGATTCGTCGTGGAGCCTCATCGATTAAAACAGCTGATAGCTGTAGTACTCAGACCTACCAAGGATCCTCTTGTTAGTAACTCATTTATCGAAGTTGCGTAGAACCAAGAAAATTGCTGTGAGCACTAAGGCATTAATGTGTCCTCTTCCAGGGACCACCATCCACTGACTGTAACCCCATCACACCACGCCCACCACCCTGACAGACAGGCATCTGTTTCAAATATGACAGAAAAATCGTCAATATGTAATCTGTTTCTCATTGAAAAAACCGTATCACACCACCATTGAAGGTCCTGATATAGTGTAATCTGTTTCTGATGGAAGAAATCTTCTCACACCACCATTGAAGATCCTGGTGGATGGAGGGACGGGGAGGGGGGAGGCAGAGTGAACTTTGTCTTGAAAGAAAAATTGCTAGCTGCTAAAAATTATCCTTGACTGATTTCAAGGACATGGTATATAATTTCCCATATGGCATTGTGAGGCAAGCAGCTTCCCTGTCACAGTTGAAAATTGCCTTAACGTAGGATGTGGAAGACAGGACAAAAGAGAGATCATGTCGTTGATACAGAGACGTTTTTTGAGAGTTAACGAAATCGTTTCCTCGATGGTGTCAAAAGCCTAAGAACAAAAATTTCTGGGCAGGCTTAAGAACACACTTATCCCAGTTAATAATTAACCCGAAGCTCTGTGATAAATTTGTTCAAGTATGTATTGACATGAGATGTACAATCAGAAGATGAGGAACCCAGCTCATGGTTCTGGTGGGATTAGAAAATTTAAAAATCGCTTATACATCCGTTCGGAAAATCCCGAGAAGATCCCCCCACTCGTAGAATCCCGCCACTCAGCCGTTTGGCCGTGCATAGACACGACAAACAAACAAACAAATGGAGTTTCACTTTCATAAATAACTAGCCACTCCGGCTCGCTTTGCTCGCCTCCACGCTCCCCCATTAAGTTGCTCGCTTTGCTCGCAAGTTATGGCTGTGTACGTGCGATGGTCTTTTAACCCCCCCCCATTCAGGTGTATTACAATTGAAACGTGTAGGGGATGTTGCTCGCTTCGCTCACTCGGTATGGCTGTATATTGTAACAGAGTTACCTCCTGAAAGGCCCATCAAGCTCCCGTCAGAGCACCAGAGATAGCGCTGTCGGCGTCCCGTTGAGGAATCAATGGGAACCACGCGCTGTTCCCGATCATTTTTGGCAGCTGGTTTGGCGTTGGATGGAATTCCTGGTGACAGGAAAATCAACCTTCCCCGAACATGGCTCATTAAAAGCTATTAGTAGGGGTGGTATCTCTCCGACGGGATGCTGTTACCCTCCTCTACCTGATTTATGAGGATTTAGGCCCCCATTGCACCTCTGGAAGGGGGGGGGGGGGCACCTAAAGTCCTTATATGGTAGCAGAGCGTGGTTTGGATTATGCACGGCTGATGCCTAGTAGTCCAATCCACTATTTTTTGGGGCGTTAATGTTTCAGAAGAAACATGGCCCGGGGTTCCAGAAGGAATTCCCATTATCACCCTTTGGTATATAAATAATTTCATTGGTCTTTGCCTTATAATTTCTCTCTTTTGTTCCCCATTTATATTTTATATTATTTAAATTTCATTTAATATTATATTTTTTCTGTGCCTAGTCAGCCAGAGATCTGTGCCTAGTCAGCCAGAGATCTGTGCCTAGTCAGCCAGTTCACCATTTAAGTCCCCATAGTTGGGCAATTTAATTTTAAGTCCCCATAGTTGGGCATTTTAATTTTACTGTGCCTAGTCAGCCAGTGTCTGTGCCTAATAAGCCAGTCGTCATTCTTTGATTTTCATTCATTCAATTTCTATATGTATTTTAATTTCCTAAGGTATAAGTCTCCATAGTTGAGCATCCGTTTTGTCCCGATTGTTCAATGAAGATACTTCTTATGAAGCTTCATTGACAATCCAGTTTTAATTTCTATTTCCCCATCCAAAACGCCAATGCAGCTATTTATGAACGAATGAGCATCAGTTCTCAGCTATTCACTATTCCACCCAATTACCATACTTGATCTTCAATCAAGTATGTCTTTAAGGGGAGGAGTGTAACAGAGTTACCTCCTGAGAGGCCCATCAAGCTCCCGTCAGAGCACCAGAGATAGCGCTGTCCGCGTCCCGTTGAGGAATCAATCGATCATTTTTGGCAGCTGGTTTGGCGTTGGACGGAATTCCTGGTGACAGGAAAATCAGCCTTCCCCGAACATGGCTCATTAAAAGCTATTAGTAGGGGTGGTATCTCTCTGACGGGATGCTGTTACCCTCCTCTACCTGATTTATGAGGATTTAGGCCCCCATTGCACCTCTGGGGGGGGGGGGGGGGCACCTAAATTCCTTATATGTGTACGAAAACACTCGTTGACATCTGACGTATGTAGGGAATGTTGCTCGCTTCACTTGCTTGGTATGGCTGTATCTGTGTAGGAAAAATCCTGGACCCCCCCCCCCCCCCTCATAAGTTGCTCGCTTTGCTCGCAAGGTGTGGCTGTATAGATGCGATGGTATTTTACTGTCGAGTGGGACTTGTTGAATGATTGGAAACGGTAGATCCCTAAGGGTAGGTTTAACGTGTGTAGGGGATGTTACTCGATCGCTCGCTTGGTATGGCTGTATATGTGTAGGAAAACACTCATTGGAATCCTATGTATGTAGGGAATGTTGCTCGCTTCGCTCGCAAAAGGGTTGGTCCCTAAGGGTGAGTTTAACCTCTGTAGGGGATGTTGCTCGCTTCGTGTGGCTGTATACATGCGATGCATTACAATTGAAACATGTAGGGGATGTTGCTCGCTTCACACGCAAACGGTATATCCCTTAGGGTAGGTTTAACGTGTGTAGGGGATGTTGCTCACTTCGCTTGCTTGAGGAAGTTATACTGCCCACCCAACTTGGCAGACGTTTTTTCTGTTGTAAATTCTCACAAACAAACTAAATCTTATAAAACTACATGGAATCACGAAAAGTTTATTAGGGAATGTTGCTCGCTTCACTCGCAAGGTATTGCTGTATATGTGTAGGAAAAAACCCGTATTTATTCTGTTGAAATATCTCTCAAACGGAAAAGTTCCATCCTTCAACGCCCGCATGCTTAGGCCTGCTCACAACATTGTGAAACGGCGGCGGGCTCGATTAACTTGTCATTTTAATCGCTTTGCCTCCCTTCCCCTCGCATTTTGACCAACTTCCCGTCACTTTTCTCGATATCCGATTATCAAACCTGTATTTCCCCTACGAAACCGTCCCGAAAAATGTACCTTTATGGGGTATATTTTAATGGGGAAAAAATCAAATTTTTCGTCAGAATTTTCGAGTAAACGGGTCCGTACTCATTCATATTTTTGACGCATTTTCATATTTGTAGAAAAACCTACGAAACCGGTATTTTTCCGGAATTTTCGACGGCAGTTTAGAGGGGTACAGGAAGCGGGGAAGTGGAAAAAGCGTGCATTAACCTGGACTTGGACCCCCCTCCCGCCCTACAGCCCATGGTACGAGTGGGATTAGAAATTTTTAAATTCGCTTTTACACCCTATCGGAAAATCCCAAGAAGATCCCCCCACTCGTAGACTCCCCCCACTCAGCCGTTTGGCATAAACACGACAAACAGACGGAGTTTCATTCTTATAAATAATAGAGATAAAGATAGAGATGGAGACTAGCCGCTGGGGGACAAGCCCCCCCATTAAGTTGCTCGCTTCACTCACAAGTTATGGCTGTGTACGTGGGATGGTCTTTTACCCCCCCCCCCCCATTCAGTTGTATTACAATTGATTACATAAATCACAATGAAGTGAGTAAAGTTTGTTGGGCTGAATGGAATTGCACACCCTAAAAAGTGCGTCAGCGACTTGATTTTGACTTTCCGGCCTGTATATTATGTTAAAATGATAACAAGACATATCGAGGCGCCACCTCTGAAATTTTTCATTTTTTATTTTGTTTTGGTGATGCATGTCAAACATGGATGAAACGGGACGCTGACAGTAATATTATCTTAAAATAACGTCCCAATAGGAAATGTCTACATTTCTTCAAAGAGCTCACAATTGATTAAGCTTCTTTTTCTACAGCTGAGTGGTTCCGTTCACTATCAGTAAGTTTTTGGGAGAAGAAAGCCACGGGTCGACCAGACTGAGAAAGTACAGCTGAAATTGAGAAGTCTGATGCGTCTGTTTCAACAACAAAAAGTTCTTTATCATCAATAGTGTTCACCACCGATTTTGATATCTCTGTCTTAAGAATCTCAAGTTCGGAAATTACTTTTGGTGTTAAGGGAAATGATTTACAGTTGAATAGCCCCCGCAACTTGTCTGAATAATTCTGAGCCCACCTAGAGTAATGAGCAAATATGCCAATCGTTCTTTGAAGTTCTTTTGCGGAATTGGGGGGAGGCAGGCTGAGGAGAGGTTTGAGACGATCTGTGGTTCAGGTGAATTAGTTTTATTATCTATTCTACAACCAAGGAGCCTGATTGACGTTTGAGCGTATTTACTTTTGTCTTGATTTATTGTGAAACCGTATTTTCGTATTGCATCCATGAAACGTTTTAGATTTTTGTCATGTTCCCCCTTGCCCTTGCCACAAACGGTGACGTCATCTAAATATGCGTACGTCTTCTCAAGCTTCTCTTTAGAAATAAAATTGTCTATAACACGTTGGAAACATGGGACCCCATCTGTAAGGCCAAATGCCAAACGCTGAAATTGATAGAGACGACCACATCCTTCAAAAGCGGTGTAAGGTCGATCCTTTTCTCTTAGAGGAACCTGGTGGTAGGCACTTTTAAAATCAATAGTGCTGAACAAGGAGTTTTCGGAAACCTTAGCGACTGTCTGTTCAATATCTGGCAGGGGATACGCATCCAAAAGCGTGTATCCGTTGATTGTTTGCTATTAATCTATCATCATGCGTTTTTTTATTAGTATCATTGCTAACTACATAAGCTTGAGCTCTCCAAGGGGATCTACTTTCTTCTATAATCTCATCTGCTAGTAAGTTTTCCACTTCATTTTTCATGAATTCATAATTATCAACTGAGTGCTTTCGAGATTTCATTGTAATCGGTTTTACATCCCCAGTGAGGAATCCATAGAGAGGAGGAGGTTCTATCTTTGAGGGTGCAGGATAACAGACTGTCAGAGGTGATTTTGATCCCCCAAAAGAAAAGTGAAGTTCAGAATGCAATTTAAGTAAGTCGTGTCCAATAATGACATTGGTGCATAAGTCAGGAAGTACATTCAGCTTAACATTTGTGTAACTATGCCCGAGAAGTTCTAAGTTGGCTATACAGTAGCTCGAAATTATTGAATTAAGAGAAGTAGGTGCCATTGAAACTGATACTGTTGTCGGAAATATTTGAATTTGCAGGAATTTACGAATTTTTGGCAGATGAAAGTTTCCGAGCTCCCAGTGTCTATCATTGCTTGAGTGGGTACATTGTTTACCTGTATTGGAACGGTGGCCCTATCAAGAATTGACAAAAAGGCAGCGATTAGAGCTACTGACTTGATTGGTATTGGCGATTTAGTCCGTGTAGATCTGCAGACGGAAGGCCAGTGACCGATTTTTGAGCATTTATCGCACTTAGCGTCGATTGCTGGGCATTGGGTTCGATTGCGGTGTCGGGAACGCCCACAAAAGTAACATTTTTGATTTGAGCGTATAACTGCTAAGCTTTGTGATGGTTCTTGCAAAGGGGTTGCCTGTTCCTGTGGGACAGAGGAAACTGCATTACGATTTGTGTCTAAATACGAATAGGAGGCTGACTGGTTTTTAGCTGACTCTAATGCGCTGGCTTTCTCGACAGCCTCATCAAGGGAAAGTGAATTGAACTCCAGTAGACTAAGGCGAATGTGTTGAGAGCCGATACCACGGATAAAAGCATCACGGACCTAGGTTTTTCTATGAGTCTCTGCATCTACTGTTGCAAATTCACAGTTTTTACTCAGAAGCTGCAATTCCTGATGATACTGGTCTATAGATTCCTCTGGATACTGCTTTCGAGAGGCTAGCCTATGCCTAGCGAAAATTTCGTTAGTGGGTTCTACATAAGTTGCCTTTAATAACCCTATTGCATCAGCAAATGTAGTTTTATCAGCAATCAGTTGATAAACTGCAGGGGAAATACGATTTATGATGAGGTTTAGCTTACCCTCATCGTCAATATCAGTGAAGGCAGCAGCGAAAATTTCAAAAGTCTTTAACCAATATTTCCATTTCTGCGTGGCTGTCGGTGAATGTGGGTCGACATCGAACTTCTCTGGTTTTAAAAATCGATCCATTGTTGATTTGAATTAAGATGAATAAATTGTTATGAAAACATTTTAAAACGAAACTAAGGCTTTATTCATCTTAATTGGTGATACAATGAAATTATAGATTATGAATATTAAGAGTGGTCTAACAACATGTCATAGAATCGGAATATTGAAACCATAAAATCCAATGTTGAGTTGAATCACACCGCAATAGTGCTACAATTTAATTTTAAAATCAGGTTAAATGTGAGTCTAACGACTTGCGTTTGCTACCGCTTGACTCGATATCTTTCATTTACTGTGTAAACTACTAGAGTTCATTTGTTACTGCTAAAAAGCGTATTTGGTGGTAAAAGTAGGTTGGTAGGTAGGTACTCGTTTGTCTTGAGTGTTTGGTTCTCATTTACATATAATTTCAAAACAAAATGAATGAAACCTTCCAGAAGGCCATACGATCTTCGGATCTCTCACTACGAGCATAATGGAGCTGCGACCCTATGATTTTTCGGGGGAACTAACGAAGTTTCATCAATGACTGCTAGATAGCAAGCTAGCGGCACACTGGTTCCTAAGAGAAAAAACGGAATTAAAGTCTGCAAAACAGTAAAGTTCGCCTCAAATATTTTCCCCCACATTTGTAATGAAGATATAGATTGCCCTTGATGGAAAACTGGTGAACAGTACATGTTAGGTAAATTTTCCGAAAATAGACACAAAAACAACTTTCACAAAAATCAAGTGCGACCCACGATTTTAAATGGTTTTTTTAATGCTGAATGTAATGGTGTTAGTTTACGCGACTTATTCAACAAAAAAGAAAATATTAGGTAAGTTTTCCACCAAGTCACCATTGTTTTTAGTGTGAACAAGTGTTTGACAGATTGAAAACGTGCAATGACATGCATTATTAATTACACCATTTTCCTCTGCTGGTGCCAATATCTACGCAGGCATATTGATGTCAACCTTCGGATCTGCAATTTGAAATGGACCTCCTTTTCAGTATCAAGAATAAATTCAATATCAGTGCACACTGATCAGCTGTAGGGCTTCTGAGCCTAATTATGTTTTTTAATTGACTTATGATGCTGAAACCTGAAATGTAGCTCCTTTTCGGAGATCTAGAATACAATTACAAAGTATGGAGGGACTCAGATCAGCTTCGGAGCCTCCAAGGCTAAAGTTCCTATTTGACGTGTCGTTATTTAGATGGAGCTCCTCAAAGACTCCTAGTTAACAATTACGAGGTACACACAACACATTTTAACATTTTGGTTAAATATTTTTACCTACTGTGAAGTGAAAAATTGTGGGGTCTTGGAACTGTAAAAATGCAATCTGTTCTCGGAGTCACGATACACCATGTTCCGCTCATATATTACATACGGGGTTTAATAATAAATTATAGGCCAATGATCTGGGTAGAAGCTATCTAACACAGAAATAATGAACCATTGCAAGCAGAGTAAGCAACAAATAACAAATTATTAGTAAATACTGATGATAGATACCTTTGACTTCTGTCTGATCCTTTGTTGCAGAACTATGTTCATGTGTTGTTTTTCCATCTGAACCGGCGAGCATGGGTTCCCGCCGAAAATGTGACAGCGTTTCAAGAAGTAATGTATCATCCAGAAGTAAGTTATGATATTAAATCTTGAAAATTTATCCTTAATTCATAATTCCAAATTTACCTCTTGGTTGGATTTTAAAGAATCACTTTCCCATCATCAAACAGTATCGAAGAGCTTCAGATTCAAAGGGTGTATGCAATGCATCTGTTTGAACTTGTTTTTTTGCAAAATAAATCAAAGGAAGCTTTAGAAAATGAGAAAAACGAATAGATTTACTTTGTAAGAACAGTTGACACGATTAGATGATTGCGGGAGACTGACTGAACAGAAAGAGCAGCCATTGAAGGAAAGGGATGGGGAGAGAAGAAGTTACCTAACCCTTATCTAAGGGGAGCAATATTGGAGCTCATGGAATTGTCCTTCAACACCCCACCCCAAGTCCAAAATTATTGGAATAAATCGCTTGGGATTCAAAAACATCATAGTTAATCAAAAACTATAGTAATAGTACTAATAATAATGGTAAAAAGTTCATCATAATATAATAATCAGTTTTCTGTAACCGACTATTTGGGCTTTGCTAAAGCTTTAGTTAAGCAATCTGCAATTTGATCCGAGGTAGCGATATACGACAATTTCACATTACATGTACATTTTAGTACATGATTAGGAAAATTAGGTCCGGACTAATCAGGAAAGAGCCCATGATTTCAATCGTCGCATTCTTATTGTCGCAAAGAGTCACCCTATCAAATTTCACTTCCTAGGGTAAAAGATGCACGTAGCAAAATTAATAGCATAGAGAGTAGCTTTTGGAGCCACTAAGCTGATCCCAGCCATTGGCATCGGAGGCTACGTGCCAAATTACAGCATAGGATGAAAAACATGAAAATTAGAAAATTAGCTGTAGGAGCTTGCTCAGTTGACCACAATACAGGATTGTAATATAGACCAAGTTCTATCCTGGAACTTGTTCTCGTCTCTTATTGTCCCAAAGAGTCACCCTATCAAATTTCAACTTCCTAGAGTGAACAGGAGAGAATTTAGCTTACTCAGCTCTTCAGGAAAGAACCCATCATTTCAATATTTTCTTAATGACCCAGAGATTCTCCCTGTGAAATTTTTACTTCTTTGGGTAGGAGAGAATTTTGCTCACTCAGCTGGTTAGAAAAGAACCCATCATTTCAATCGTCTCTTAATTAATATCCCAAAGAGTCGCCCAATCATATTTCAGCTTCCTAGGGTGAACAGGAGAGAATGTTCCTCACTCATCTGATTGGAATCGACAAAACCAATTACGCATGAAGAAAGGCCCCGGACTGCATATTGGCAACCATAATAAAATGTCGGGAGCCAAACAAATTGGTTTTCTGTCCCATGCTTTGCACGAAATATCAAATTCCTGTCCATCACCTATTGATAATGTAACCCATGCTTCACTCGGAACACCCATAGCAACCCGTCAAGGCTTCTCCATTTGTAACTAATTTCTGCAATTGGAGCTAACGAACTGCCTGTCCATTGGGAACATACAAACATAGATAGAAACAAACTTTGAGTTTTACATATATTAGGATATAAAAACTTATTTGAGATGAGATCGCACTGGACCCTTCTATCACCCACACTCCCACTGAATTACGATTACCGTTAATAATGTAACCTAATCAGGAAGGTCCAATGTTTCCAATCATACGTCCTTATCTTCAGAACATTGGGAAGGTATCCAAAATGAAGAAACATGGAAGGATAGTGAAATATCCACTTGAATACGAGATGAGCCTCATGAGAAAAGAAAAGGGTTAACTTCGGAGATCAGACAAGAACCGATGTGATAAATGAGATATGGGCACTTGCAAATAAAAGTTTTTCCTATGTAGTAGGTCTGTTATAACAATTACTCGTACTTAGCTATTCCATACCTGTGTAGATAGCTGATGAAGCAGTTAGTAAAATTAATTCAATCTTCTTCTACTCAATATTGAATTCACGAGAATCGTTGACATTGAAATACTAAAGAGACTAGCGTGACGATGTCTAGAAATGAGCAAAGAGCTAGTTGCTTGCTCTAGAAGCTGCTCTACGCGTTACTGGGGGGGGGGTTGTATGGAAGAACAAAAACAAACCCCCTATTCTCATGGTGAGGGGGAACTGACAAAGCTCGTTGTGACCATCATGTGTCTTCCAGTGGCTGAGGAAACTGTTGATTCATTTTTTCTTCTCTTCCTACATTTTGTATATTAGTATATGACTTCATTGGGAATATGTGGTACAGAGGTGATGGAACGGAGTAGTCATCTCTTCCCAGGGTTGAGGCAATTAGCTTGCAACATCAAGAGGATGTTCTGAAAGCTGAAAAGCTCCAGGTGTAACCGCGAGGTGGTAGTTATAAGAAATGGGAAGGGGGAACTATCTGTATCCAACACATAGGTATATGACATTTTAAACCCAAATTGCTACAATTTTCTCCATTGAAATATTCAACTATCACGATTTGGAGGAATTCAGAACTAAATTTAGTTAATAATAGTAGAGCCTTTATCACTGACGAGAGGACAACAGAAGGCATATTCACTGCTGGCTGAGGCTCCACGTCAGCTGATACCCCCTCTCCACCCCTGATCCTTTATCCATGATAGTGGTTACGTACTGTGTAATATGTGCTACTGAAATCTAGGTGTGCGTAGAACTTAATTTTCTTCACAGTAAGATGGTATAGAAGAAGGCAGTGCCTTATACTAAATAAAAGGCTAACTGATGAAAATACTGTTACGCTCCAGGAAAATAACTCTCACAGTCGAAGAGGTTTGGTCACCCTGGCCTCCTGGCTCTGATCGTTAGTGCGTTGCAACTCCGGGAAATTAATAATAATTTCTCGTAGTTGTGACGACGCGAGTTCGAACTCCTGTCGAGGTATCAAATATTTTTAGCCCGTTACAGTGGCGCAGTCGAAATAGGACCCGAAATCATACGAAACAATAATTAATTAAATCACTCTCGAGCCAAAAGACTGTAAACATCACATTTCCTGTTGTTATGCCTTTCATTTCCTCACTCACTTGAGTCAAAACACCGTGACAATGACCTCGCTCGACTGCTGACTTGTTCCAGCGAGCATCTGCTGAGCCAGCGGCCTGCAGTTTCACTCGTCATTCGTCCGACCCCAAACCAGCCGAGACGGCTGGTATTTGACTCCGGGGAAATGTTACGCTCCAGGAAAATAACTCTCACAGTCGAAGAGGTTTGGTCACCCTGGCCTCTCAGCTCTGGTCGTTAGAGCGTTGCAACTCCGGGAAATTAATCATAATTTCTCGTAGTTGTGACGACGCGAGTTTGAACTCCTGTCGAGGTATCAAATCCCCCCGTTACAATACATTTTTCTCAGCTAGTGCTGAGTCCACTTACGTAAAGGAAAACGGACTGGGGCTTAAGAAGCTACATTCATGCCTTAATCATATTGAAGTGCTGGAAGATTAAATCTTCCATCCAACACTAATGTTCATCCTTCAAATATCTTGTTTTCTTTTGTTTCAGGGGACGGAAATGTTAAATTATGAGAAGTATTGTAAAGCTGTGGTCTTAGCTCAGCAAACTCTTCATTTCTCGAGGGAACAGAGAATCCAAGCGTTTTCTAATATTCAGAATGTTCCAATGACTGGTGGGCCAATAGTGCCTATTAAAGGGCCTGGAGATGATATAAGTGAGTGAGAACATATTATCGATTTTTATTTAGTTTTAGCTGAGAACAGGTCCCTTGTTTCATATTTGCATGAAGATTCAGTTCATTATGTTGTTAATTGTGTTGTAGTCTAGTAATTTCGTATTTTCTAGTTACAAATCATTAGGTACATAAAAGGAGAACTACGATTGCGATGCGGGGGCCCATGTTCCCCTTGCACTCCCGCTAGTTCTGCCACTGCACAAAGGTTTATTATTTCTGTATCAGATTACCTTTCGACACAAAATCACTGATCTATTATTACGAGTGTTAAACGTAGCCTTTGGTACATTGTCTAAATATATTTACATGCACTTGCTGGGAGGAAATTTATAAAACGCCTACACTTCACTAGTCCCTCTCTACACAACAAGAGCTATCTTAGTAAAATGGTACCTACATCAGAATGTATTATTGTCACAGACAGGCACTCAAGAACTAGAAATTAATGAGACGTAATAAAACATCTACATACGTTTCACTAGTCCACCAATATATAACAAAAGTTGCCTACAATAAACACCCTACTGTGACAGTTCCTTTTAAAGATGTTTAAAAAAACGGGAAAACTATGCTTGAAGTAATTACGTTAGCACAGGCGCAGAATGGAGTATTGATTTGGGAAAAATGAAATTGGTAGTGTGTAGAAATAGGTACTCAATACCCACACCATATCAACTTATAATTATGGATTCTTGATCAGCAGAATGTCCCGAAGGAGGACTTTGAACTTGCATCTCCGTGGAGCTGACATATAGGGATCCTCCACTCTTATTTATTGCCATCGAATAGCCATTCTCGATAGTATCGATTCAGCCACCCAACACATCGATCTGCTCATTTTGAAATCAACTGACCTTCTGAGCGCCAAAATTGAAAAAGTTCCAGTCAATCCCTTAGTAAAAATGCAGAGTAGTTGGACACGTAGGTCAGAATGAAGTGTATAGTTTGGTGGTCTGGATGCACGCAGGCTCGCATCTCAAAAACTCATAACATCAAGTAGTCAATCTCGTAGTAAAAATGCAGATTAGTGGTCATGTAGGTCAAAATGAAGTGTATAGTTTAGTGGTCTGGATGCTCGCAAGCTCGCATCTCAAAAACACATAACATTAAGTAGTCAATCCCTTAGTGAAAATTCAGATTAGTTGGACATGCAGGTCAGAATGACGTTTTAGAAGTATATTTCGGGAGTTCTACGAGCAGAAAAAAAAAAAAAAAAAAAAAAAAAAAAAAAAAAAAAAAAAAAAAAAAAAAAAACATTCAGCTGGATTCGAACCCACGACCTTCGGCTCACGAGACCATTTCCTATCCAATGGACTACGCCACTACTGTCAATTCTGGAAAAACTCACAGTACTTTACGCTCCGTAGGAAATGCTTTTGAGGGAGGTCTCCAAAGGGCTCTGAAACAACTCCTGTCACTGTATCTGAATGCATCGATGTGTTGAGAGGCCGAATCAATACTATCGCCACTATTCGGTGGAGGATCCCTATATGTGAGCTCCACGGAGACGCTACTGGCCCTTTGATGGTTTTCCAAAATTTTCAATATGGCGGCTACAATATACAAAAATGAGTACATTCGTCTAAACTCTAAAATTCGACAGTTTCGACTTCGCCTAGAGAATACGATGGTCAGGGAGGAGTTTTTTAAAATCCATCAGTCACTTTTGTATGAGAAATTTAATAGCTGGGAGGGAAGTATGGTCGATTGTTGAAATTTGGAATATTGGCAAACTGAAAAATCATTAATTGAATTAAACCATAAATTTTTAACTATGAATGTTAATTATGCACTCGGTATTTAAAATTATAAAATTTTCTCAACGGCGTTACATTCCTCGAGTGAAAACGTAAGAGGGACTTGAGTCGGATTATCGAAATTCCGAATTCGAATTTTCATGAAAATCTCAAACTATGCCTAGTTTTCATACATGACGTGAAAATCCATTTTTCTGCCCATGATATTGATTCTGATAATGATTGGTCAACTTAGGAGGGATAAATCATGAAATTATGTCAAAGCCAAGATGGCGGATGCAAATTCAACAATGCCAAACACACAATTATCTACTTTACCCGATGAATACGCTTATTGGGGAGGCAATATTTCAACATATAATTATGAATTATTGATCAGCAGAATGTCCCGAAGGAGGACCTTTGATGGTTTACCGAAATTATCAATATGGTGGCTAGAATATACAAAAAATTAGTACTCCGCCAAAACACGAAATTTTGGCAGTTTCGTCTTAGAGCATTAGATGGTCTGGGAGGATATTTTATTAATCCCATTGGTCGATATTGGCCATCTTGGTTTTGCCAGAATTTCATGATTCATCCCTCCCACGTTGATCAAATCATTATCAGAATCGACATCTTGGACAGAAAAAATTATTTTCACGTCATCCTATGAAAACATGGCAAAGATTGAGATTTTCGTGAAAATTCAAATTCGGAATTTCGACAATCCGACTGAGGTTCCTCCTAGGGTTTGATTCAAAGAATGTATCGCCGTTGAGAAATTTTTAAAATTTTGGATACTGAGTGTGCAGCAAACGGGCGAATTTGAAAATGTACGGTTTTGTTGGATTAACGATTTTCAGTTCGCCAATATTCCGAATTTCAAAAATCGACCAAAGGTCCCTCCTAGCTATATAATTTATCATTCATAAGTGACTGATGGATTTCTAAAAAATATCCTCCCTGACCATCGTATTCTCTGGGCAAATTCAAAACGGACGAATTTTCCTGTTTAGACGAAAGTACACATTTTTGTATATTGTAGCTGCCTTATTGAAAATTTCGGAAAACGATCAAAGGCCCCTCCATCAGCACGTTCTGCTGATCAATAATCCATAATTATATGATGAAATATTGCCTCCCTAATAGGCGTATTCATCGGGTAAAGTAGATAATTCTGTGTTTGGCATTGTTGAACATCCATCCGCCATCATGGTTTTGCCAGAATTCCGTGATTTATCCCTCCCAAGTTGATCAACTCATTATCAGAATCAACATCTTGGATAGAAAAATCGATTTTCACGTCATCCTGTGGCAATAATTGATATTTTCATGAATATTCAAATTCGGAAATTCGAAAATCCGACTCAGGTCCCTTACGTTTTCACTCGAAGAATGTAACGCCGTTGAGAAATTTTTAAAATTTTGAATACTGAGTGTGTAGCAAACGGGCAAACTTGAAAATTTATGGTTTTGTTAAATTAACGATTTTTGGTTCGCCAATATTTCGAATTTCAAAAATCGACCAAAGGTCCCTCCTAGCTATTCAATTTCTCATTCAAAAGTGACTGATGGATTTCAAAAAATATCCTCCCTGACCATTGTATTCTCTGGGCAAAGCTGCCAAATTTTAGTGTATAGATGGAAGTACACATTTTTGTATATTGTAGCTGCCATATTGAAAATTTTGGAACCATCAAAGGTCCTCCTTCGGGATGTTCTGCTGATCAATTATCCATAATTATATCGCTCGGGGCACTTGAGGACGTTTCACATGTAGTATTCCCGAAATACCCCGACAGAGTTCGTTTAAAGTGACTTGAAAATTTGAATTCGAAAAGTCCGCCCAAAGGCGGGAAAGAATTGTAGGTCCCACAGCCTCCGCCTGAACCCAGGCCCACAGCCCCAACTGAGGCAACCCTGTGCAGCTTCCCGGTGATCTTCACTTTTCTAAGAACTCGCCTTGACGTAAGTTCTGCTCAGCAACAAATACTTATTTCTCAGATTATGTTCTTTCTTCCTTCTCGCAGCTTGACGAAAAATGTGAGTAACTACTTTATTATATTATTGTGATAAGTTTGGTAGGATCATCACGATGTTTCGTCCTGAATATCAACACCGATCTCGTCGTGACGCAGTTGGTTCACCCTTACCGACTTCGCGTTCGCAATCTTTTTGCGAGGAAGAATTTGAACCTCACTTTTCTCGATTCGGTTGAGATCAGGACTTTAGAGGATTAAGGCTTAAGGGGACGACAGTTGTGTGAGAGAGAGGGAAGATACAAATAGATAATCTTGATTATCTCCACACCAGTCAATCAATTTTCAAATCTAAATATATATTTGAGTTTGTCTCATCCTAGGCTATCGAGCGAACATAACAAAGTTTCCAAAAAATGGCTAACAAAATTTTTGTTTTTCAATTTTTTTGTATTTTGCTCATAAATATTATTTTGAACAATTTTTTCCTGGAAAATGCTAACATCCCATATTTTTATATATCTCAACTACCTACTAGAATTATCCTCATAAATAATTGTAGTGGGAATCAGACCTAGAGTGAGAATGAAGGTGTAAAAACGCAGTGCGAAATAGATGGTCATAGTGTCCTCTACAAACTGTAATAATGCTTGTTGCTTGGCGGTTGCTATGCGTTTGCCGGACAGGTCGGTTACGAGGGGGGTTTGCTACCGCTGCAGAAAGGCGTGGAGCGGGAGGTTTCGCATTTGGTATTATTTAGCTTCTGGCTTTCTTGTTTACATTTTAACACAGAATGTGTTTTTACGGAGGGTTATTTGGTTTGAAAATGTCTGTCCAGTAAGATCCCCCCGAACCCACCCCTCTGTCGTGTCTATGCACGGCCAAACGGCTGAGTGGGGGGATCTTCTTGGGATTTTCCGAAAAGGGGCATAAGCGAATTTAAAATTTTCTAATCCCACCCGAACCATGGGCCGTAGGGTGGGAGGGGGGTCGAAGTAACGGTTAATGTGCGCTTTTTGGACTTTCCCGCTTCCTTAACCTCTCTAAACGGCCGTTGAAAATTCCGGAAAAATACCGGTTTCGTAGGTTTTTCTACGAGGAAGACGACGGCGCGATCGGATCGCGAAAAAAGTATCGGGAAATGCGTCAAAAAATGCAAGAGTACGGACCCGTTTTCTCGAAAAGTCCGATGAAAAACTTGGTTTTTTCTGATTAAAATATACCCCATAAAGGTACATTTTTCGGAACGGTTTTTGCGGGTGAAATATAGGTTTGATCCCGAAGAATCTGAATCGAAAAAAGTGACGGGAAGTCGGTCAAATTGCGAGGGGAAGCGAGGCGAAGCGATTAAAGTGACGTGGAGGTGAGCGAAGCGAGCCGGAGCAGCTAGTATGTTGATAATGGTGAGTGGAAACGCTGCTCAAGTGTTCTCCACGGACTGGGCAATCAGTACCTACTCACGTAGCCCTGCGACCCATCATTCGCGCGAGTGTGTGTATAAATGAAAATATATAATATAATATTCATATAATATAATTCATAGTGGCAAGCATTATTATAATATTATTATAAATATTATAAGAAAGACCGGTACGTACTGCTCCCATTTCATTGACAGTTAGTATTCAGACGTTAGTTGGATTGCTTGTAATCTTTATGATTATTTTACTAATTCATCAGGAAGTGGGTGTTTTCTTGTTTAAAGATCTCGTTTGAAGAAGAAAAAATCACTACTTCTATTAATAATAATTTTCCAATCGGACTGATGTTGTGATACTTTAAATGTACCTATTGTGATTAAGTAGGGTAATGTAACCCGTTCTAGTTCAGAAACACAAAAATTTACCCTACCTATATTGCTGAATTGCTGCTATCGTATTGTTGAAATCCATCCACTATTGAAAAATTCATTCAGCCTCTTGTGATTAATAGTTCGAGTATTAAAACCAGTTAGTTTGTCCAAGTTCAATAAACTTACTCCTCGAGGTGAAATGCAATGTTTTGAGTTTTACCTTCAATTCAGCTGAATACAATTCGAACAAAACATTTACATTTTACATGTTTAGAGTTCAATTCATAATTCATCTTTTTTACATGCAAATAAAGTTTATTTAAGTTTCAAGGGAAGATATTGAGGAACTCATTTCAATATCCAATTACTTACCTGAATTTATTTCATTGATGTAATCGATTACCTATGACCTATTGAGGTAAGGTTTCCAAATTCCCACTTCACGACCTGTCCTCTCTATCCTATTATAAGCTCTTTGCTACGATCCAAGTCGCTGGATTCCAAGAACGCGGAATGAACTTCGGCCGAACTTACCAGAATGCCACCAGCCCTCCGGGGAATCCCTGAAATACACATTCTGTGTTTCATTGGTTTGATCCTTGATCCTAACATTAACAATCCGGGGGTCTGGGGGTGTCCCCCAGATTTAATTTCACAATAAATGTACCATCATGAACACAAACCACTGCGGCTAGACACCCCCAACGGTAACGTTTTTTTTTTTTTTTTTTTTTTTTTTTTTTTTTTTACCCGCAGAGCAACGCTCGCTTCTTGCCTATACTGCGGTTAGGTATCGGCGCCCAGTTTCGTGTGTGTTTTTGGTTCGTTTTGGTTTATTATTTCCAATAATAAGCCAATGTGATCGCATAGCAAAAAATTTTTATAACCCCCCTCAAACTTTGTCACTTTACGTTTCAAGGTGCGTAGAATCCAAATTTGAAATGTCCGTCCGCCGTCCGGGCCATGAAAGGCCTTAGAATTGACTTAAAAAATCTGTTCTTTCGCACATAGACTCCACTTGGGGTCTAGTTGGTCCTAACTTCTCGCCAGCTCGATCGCTCCACTCTAATGGGTGCTATGAGCCAAAAATAGGTGAAAAAGTGTAGGTATTTTTTTTTTTTTTTTTTTAAATATTTCAACTTGTATAGAAATTGGAGATTTATGAGTGAAAAGAAAATGTTAGCTATTAACTTTATGGAAAAAAAGTATTCTAAATGATACTCTTCTATTCAAAAAGAGATTTTGGATTTTAGGCTATTTTTTGCTATTTTATAGATTTTTTAAAACAAAATTTAATGAAGTTCAAGTTTTTAGCATAATTTCGTACATAAATTTTTGAATGTTCTATTTCATAGTTGATAAACTTTATTTGACCAATCTTATGCTAAAAAATATCAATTTAACAATTCTTAGCCATTTTCAGTGATTTTGTCAGCACATTTTTTGAAATTTGACCAATTAGATGATATCAATATACAGTATAGGTAACACTTTTATGTGTTCGAAAGATGACTTGGTAATAAATTGTTTTGTTTATCAACTATATTAAAAAGCGTAAAATTGTGAGATTCCGCTGCTGTAATGGATTGAACCCATTTGTGAGGTCCGAAGCTCCGAGTTCCGATACTAAATGTACTATAAGCGGCGTTTAATAATGATGGACCAGAGATCTACGTAGAAGGGCTGTCTAATACATAAATAATAAACCTTTGTGTAATAATTTGCAGCGTTTTTCTTTCCATTCCATTTACGATGCCTAATAGGCGATTGATAATTGTCAATAATGAATTTTGTTATGATTTATTGTATGAATTATTGTAAATGATATTCATAATATTTACAGTGCAATAACTTTCCTGAAAGTAGAATTTCGATGCATTTTGAAATGTAGTCCATTTACCTATCTTGTAAAACAGATAATCACTCAAATTCAAGGATCTTTAGGGTGAATTTCATCATCTTATTTTGAAAATACCAACATGCATGTAAAAAAAATCAAAGTGACGGTTTTCAAGGCTGGATTCGGCTGATTTGTGACAGATTTTTAAATTTAGTCCATTATCCTACTTTGAAATTATCATAAATTACTCAAATTCTCGGTGTTCTACGTTGAATTTTAGATCTAGTTCCTTCACTTATGTGGTAAACAGCAAAAATAACTAGAATTCAATTTTGCTCTCTCACTCATCTTTGTATTCGTGCAGCAAGTAGACAAAAATTAGGTTTTGTGAAATTGAATGATGAATATAAATTTGAAAGGGTACCTATCGAGATATTGATATTGATTGAATACGTGAATATTATTATTTCATATTAAAAAATAATTGAATAATAATATGTACCTACTTTTGTAAGTATTGAAATAAGTATTCATTTTCTTTGAATATAATTCCTGTATTCATAGTTTCGAGTATAAATTTTGAATATTCGTTGCCAAAATATGAATACAAATTTATTCATTAAAAAAAAAAAATAAAAAAAAATAATAATAATAATAATAAAAATAAAATAAAATAAACTAATTAATTTAAAAAAACTAAACCGTAATTAACCGGCCGGTTTTACTGTGATTAATTTGTTGATTTGTTCGTTTTGGTACCTACAAAGAAATTCAACTATAAATAATAAAAAATAAAGGATAAACACATATTTGTATTTTCGGATAAGTGTTTGCTCATCTCTGATTGTAAATAGGTAGGTGCGAGGTTGGTAGATACCTACCTTATGAATATTACGGTTCAGTGCGTCAAACTCCTCTAGTTGTTTGCACACGAATACAAAGTTCCAACTATACAAACTAATTATTACCATGGACGTTCCTATAGCAAATGAAAATAAAACCCTACCTAACTCTTTGATAAAAGTGGAAGAAGCAGTAAGTACAAATGTTCGAGAGACGGCTCGGTAAGGGGGTTCATACGCGCGCGCGTATGAGGTCAGTTGCTGGGCGTCGCCAAGGCACGCGCCCCTCAGAAACACTAGTCTTCCTGGAACCACGTTTTTCGCTCCCAATTCTCACATGCGGCCACTAGGTAATTTTCAGAATCAAAATTTCATGCCTATGCCAACATACACTTGAATTGTTTCCAAACACAGGATATTAGCGATTTGTTAAATTAAAAAATAATTAAATTAGCAATTAAAATTCAAAGTCAAAATTTCAACAACAACTTTTTTTTTAAACAATGTTATATGATCGCTCGATAGGTTACCCGTCCTGATAATGATTCTGAAGCCAGATTTAAAAAAATGTTTACTCAAGTGGAGATTTGCCCGATAAAGTTTCATCCGACGCTAGCGCCATCCGTTATCTGAGAATCGCACTAAACACCCGTCCCCTTTAGCCTTAAGTTATGGACCTGAGCGATTTGTCAATCGATCTAGATCCCCGCGGAGTTCTAGGGAGGTTATGCAGCGTAGTCGGCGTCGTCATTATGATAAAGACGCCTCCGATTTCAATCGTGAATTGGAACGGCAATATTTGTTGTCCCGACCCCGATCGGATATTAATCGTGAATTAATAGGTACGGCGGCGGTCAGTAGATCTCAACTGCGAGTTCGGACGACCAACGTCTCGGAGTTCGGGTTACGATCAGTTTTCAGACTCGGATTGTTCGGTCTACGAAGAACCTATCGGTTTTATGACGCCTCCACCGTTGGGGGCGGGATTGTCCCTGACGACCCCCCTGTTGCGTCAAACTCAGGTGTTCTACCGAATAATTTTTCTGCCACTGACCCTCTCAACGTTTTGCCATCCTCAGGTCACTCTTCGGATTTTACGGGCTTTACTCCGCCAACAGTAGGGGGGCAAGGGGAGGCCGATGCCGGACTGGATCCGGGATTACTACAAGCCTTAGGGGAAAATCCCCTACGTCCTCCTCCGGCTGCACCCCTCATTCATGAGAGCATTGCTGGTCGATGGAATCACCATCTACTCCATGGCCTGCCAACGGATATTTTGACGAATTAAGGACAACCTATGTTATTCCGCAAAATCTTTATCATAGACATGTCAGGGGAATCTTTGAACAGTGAAGATGGCTGGGCGGATTGGTGGTGGGTTCGACCTCCCGATAGGAGCTCGTTCGACAATTTTTTAAATACCTTTGAAGAATAATAGTTCACGTCGGTTAATGAACTCAATAAATTGGTACAGATGTAAAGCAACGTGAGCGGCCCAGGTATGCTTCTGAGGAAACTTCTTGAAACCATTATTTTTCCTTGATTCGATTTTCATAAGGGGCCATGAATAGGTACCCATATTATGTGAAAATGTAGAATTAGTTTCGTTTAGTAGGTACAGCTTGCAGTCGACTCCAGTCAGCCAAATATTATATAAAATAAGTAACTTATTCTGGTTATGTAGGTGAAATTATGTTAAGCTAGTGTTTTAACATGGCAAAGAGACAACTGTGGGAATCGTGAAAAGAATTAGCAATTACTATGTCCTCGTGAACAAAAAAAGAATGGGTTTTGATGGGAAGACCATTATGCGATCCTCCTCCAACAAATCCAACTTCTGACACCATAGCTGGGCACATCTATTCAGTATATCCTACATTCAGTATGAGTCTGTTTGCATACTCTTGATAACAGTGATATGGCTTCGCCTGTTCTTTTCTGCCCTTTAGACAGTCTACTTTCTAATGCCATGCTGTCTAAACCGCTAGGCTAGTAACAGTACCCATCTATTTCCTGTAACAAATTTAGATAACACTTTTTTGTTTGTTTTTTTGTTTCAGTTGTTATATGATTTGGATTACTATGAAACAGAAGATCCAACTAATATTAATATAATAATAATACTATTATAACAATATACCTACTATAACAATAATATTAATATAAACATCGTTTAGCTGCTAGAAATATAACATCACTTTACTACAATGGCCTGGCCTAAGTCACTGATGTAGGACAAGAGAAACAGTCATTGATTTTATTTTATAGTTATAGTTTCAATTTACAGTATTTGAAGTGGCACATGAAAATAGTAATTTCTTTTAGGGGTACTCGAAGAACACGCTAATTCTTCAGCCACGCCGACGTGGACTTTTTGTTCAAGTATTGTAATTCCCGATATTTTAAAACTGTTGAAACGTTAAAAAAAAAAAAAACTGTTGAACGAAATTAAAAAAACAGTTGAA
The DNA here is from genome assembly GCA_030762985.1 of Adelphocoris suturalis. Classification (NCBI taxonomy): domain Eukaryota; kingdom Metazoa; phylum Arthropoda; class Insecta; order Hemiptera; family Miridae; genus Adelphocoris; species Adelphocoris suturalis. Next base: position 35,288,318 of record CM061040.1, read on the forward strand.
CGTTCGAATATAGGTGTTTATTAGTAGTATTGTAATTCCCGATATTTTAAAACTGTTGAAACGTTAAAAAAAACTGTTGAACGAAATAAAATGAAAACTGTTGAACGTTCGAATATATTGGTGTTTATTAGTAGTATAGTAATTCTACTATAACAATAATATTAATATAAACATCTTTTAGCTGCTAGAAATATAACATCACTTTACTACAATGGCCTGGCCTAAGTCACTTATGTAGGACAAGAGAAACAGTCATTGATTTTATTTTATAGTCTTAGTTTCAATTTACAGTATTTGAAGTGGCACATGAAAATAGTAATTTCTTTTAGGGGTACTCGAAGAATACGCTAATTCTTGATATTTTAAAACTGTTGAAACGTTAAAAAAAAACTGTTGAACGCCATTAAAAAAACTGTTGAACGTTCGAATATAGGTGTTTATTAGTAGTATTGTAATTCCCGATATTTTAAAACTGTTGAAACGTTAAAAAAAAATGTTGAACGAAATAAAATAAAAACTGTTGAACGTTCGAATATTGGTGTTTATTAGTAGTATTGTAATTCCCGATATTTTAAAACTGTTGAAACGTTAAAAAAAAAAAAAAAAAAAAAAAACTGTTGAACAAAATAAAATAAAAACTGTTGAACGTTCGAATATTGGTATTTATTATTTTCAATAATGAACCTTGTTAATCGACTAAGAAAAAGTAAGTGATACGCCAGTGCAAACAACCACCCAAACAAACACATACCCAAAGCCAAACATTGACTGATGTCACTTAAGTTAAGAGCATTGAAGAACGCTGGGAACTGGTTAGGTCAAGTGTACTGCCAGTAGCTGGTAGTGTGATTGGGGTAGGGGCACCACAGAAAAAACAAACGTAGTTTGACAGTGACTGTGAGAGGTAACTGAAGTCAAGAACAAAGTTCATGCGAAGGCCTTGTCAGGTAAGTGCAGTAGTAGTCGCGTGAAAGACGAGTACAAGAACCGGCGAGGATGTGAATAGAATGTTCATAGGAATAAGAAAAGAACATGGCGTAAGAAGAAAGTCGAAAATATAGAGAGTTTAAAGGACTGTAGCGAGACCAGAAAGCTTTCTCGTGCTCTCTCTCTCTCAATGAAGCCCACTCCCTCTCTCCTCTCTCTCTCTTCTCCCTCTCTCTCTCTCTCTCTCTCTCTCTCTCTCTCTCTCTTCTCTCTCTCTCTCTCTCTCTCTCTCTCTCTCTCTCTCTCTCTCTCTCTCTCTCTCTCTCTCTCTCTCTCTCTCTCTCTCTCTCTCTCTCTCTCTCTCTCTCTCTCTCTCTCTCTCTCTCTCTCTCTCTCTCTCTCTCTCTCTCTCTCTCTCTCTCTCTCTCTCTCTCTCTCTCTCTCTCTCTCTCTCTCTCTCTCTCTCTCTCTCTCTCTCTCTCTCTCTCTCTCTCTCTCTCTCTCTCTCTCTCTCTCTCTCTCTCTCTCTCTCTCTCTCTCTCTCTCTCTCTCTCTCTCTCTCTCTCTCTCTCTCTCTCTCTCTCTCTCTCTCTCTCTCTCTCTCTCTCTCTCTCTCTCTCTCTCTCTCTCTCTCTCTCTCTCTCTCTCTCTCTCTCTCTCTCTCTCTCTCTCTCTCTCTCTCTCTCTCTCTCTCTCTCTCTCTCTCTCTCTCTCTCTCTCTCTCTCTCTCTCTCTCTCTCTCTCTCTCTCTCTCTCTCTCTCTCTCTCTCTCTCTCTCTCTCTCTCTCTCTCTCTCTCTCTCTCTCTCTCTCTCTCTCTCTCTCTCTCTCTCTCTCTCTCTCTCTCTCTCTCTCTCTCTCTCTCTCTCTCTCTCTCTCTCTCTCTCTCTCTCTCTCTCTCTCTCTCTCTCTCTCTCTCTCTCTCTCTCTCTCTCTCTCTCTCTCTCTCTCTCTCTCTCTCTCTCTCTCTCTCTCTCTCTCTCTCTCTCTCTCTCTCTCTCTCTCTCTCTCTCTCTCTCTCTCTCTCTCTCTCTCTCTCTCTCTCTCTCTCTCTCTCTCTCTCTCTCTCTCTCTCTCTCTCTCTCTCTCTCTCTCTCTCTCTCTCTCTCTCTCTCTCTCTCTCTCTCTCTCTCTCTCTCTCTCTCTCTCTCTCTCTCTCTCTCTCTCTCTCTCTCTCTCTCTCTCTCTCTCTCTCTCTCTCTCTCTCTCTCTCTCTCTCTCTCTCTCTCTCTCTCTCTCTCTCTCTCTCTCTCTCTCTCTCTCTCTCTCTCTCTCTCTCTCTCTCTCTCTCTCTCTCTCTCTCTCTCTCTCTCTCTCTCTCTCTCTCTCTCTCTCTCTCTCTCTCTCTCTCTCTCTCTCTCTCTCTCTCTCTCTCTCTCTCTCTCTCTCTCTCGGACACGCCACAACCACGTTTCAAATGCCAAACCATAATAACGTACTCTTCAGCCGATCATTTTTAATACAAGCCATAAATTTATGCAACAATAATGCGAATATTTTCAAACTGGATGGAAGTGTAGCAGTTTATAAAAACAAGTTCAAGAGCATTTTACTGGACACCTATATAGACCTATAATGTGTAACTTTGACGATTTTGGTGTGTATATAATATGAACTGAGAAGTTATTTATTTTTATATTTTTATTACAAAAAGAATTGTATTGCTATTTTATTGTTTCGAGGATATGTAACCTATGTTTTCCAGGGGGATGTAAGAGAGGACCTCATGGTCCTAATCCCACCCTGGTTGTTTAAATAAACAATTCATTCATTCATTATCTCTCTCTCTCTCCCCCTCCTCTCCTAGTTGTTTTTTATATTTTTCTTCTATTTTTGTACAGAAAGTTGTTTTTTCACTTCATTATCTTTTATTTATCATTTCGTTCATCGTTAGATTCGATATTGACTGTTGGAACCCATGGAATCAAAACACAAAAGCTCCAAATCACAGGCATGGTTGGGGGCGTCGCATAGCGTCAGCAACGTGGCCACAAGTAAGTCAGCCGAGGTTGATTTTTATTCAAGTTCGTCTCCTGTGAGCGATCAAGACTTGATGGTGCCTATTTATTCGTCTCTCCTGCAAGAGAAATCGCATCATTCGAGTCCCGACGTTAGGCCTCGCCCTAACCTAGACGAGTCCTCCGATTTGGACTGGGGTAGGGCTTGCAGGCTGAAGAACTGGTCGAAGAGTTCCCATTCACAACTGTCATTCTAATTCATACAGGAAATCATATGAGAGACCAAAACGAGGATTGCGAAAAGCCCAAAGTAAATCTTCATCATCATAGTCTTCCTCGTCCTCGATGTCGTCAACGGGGTCCATTTCCCCCACATTTTCGGCTTCTTCATCTGACGAGTTCACTGGCTTTGAGGCCGATTCTCAGCCGACTTAGGCTCCATCAAATGTGTCCACCCTTCCTTCTCATCTGAAGGACATCATGGGAGTCGATGACAAGCCGGCGTTAGTCCCGATTTTGTTCACCCTACAGTGAGTGAGAAATGGCAACAGGGAATGCTGCATGGACTAAACCGTACACTCTGTGCAGAGCTTCAACAAAAGTATGACCCTTTGGTCCACACTGCTAATTTGCTCCCCCCCCCCCCCCCCCCCCCCTCCAAAGCTTCCCTGCAATACTCACAATAAATTATGCTTGGCCTTTGCTTTTTGCCACTTGGGCGGATGGATTCCTCATTGCGTAAGTTGCAGACGACTGTATCACAGGCTCCGTTAGCTATAGCTGAAGCCATAAATGTATCTTCTTCGTCTACTGTCCCCTAACCAGAACAGAAACAAATCTGCGTAGCCCTTTGGGATGCTTCCAATTTACTAACAACAAATATATATTCCAGAATATTGAGCCGCTGTGAATGCCCAACCTCCTCAGGTCCTCAGGCTCAATACTCACCATAAATTATGCTTGGCCTTTTCACAATAAGTGATCATTTATTTTTCATTTATTTAATACTTATTGGATAAGGCATCTACGAAATGGGTACAATCTTCCTCTGATAAGGAAAATATGGGGAAATCTCTAATCAGGGTCAAGTGACCAAGGGGTCCCTCTCCATCCCAACTTGCAAAGAAGCCTAAGCAGTACGGCCAGTCCTGCCATTCCCCTTTGGCCGGGCTGGGAAACGCCAGGCGTCCCCCCCCGCGCCATTCAATAACAGACCACCCCAAGGACTCAAGGAGACAGGATCGAGGTCATTCTCGGGCAGGGAACTATCCTCATCGATTTTAAATGTATTAGTGAGTTCTTATCACCAATATTAACCCATTCCCACTTTCGCCTTTTGCAAGGAAGTTGGCATATTTTATTCACAATTGGTCATATATTACGAAATCGCATATTTTATTCACAATTGGTCATATATTACGAAATCGCATATTTTATTCACAATTGGTCATATATTACGAAATCTTGTTATCATGGGTGTCGGGATACTGGCCAAAATCCTTCCCTGATGTTGCCTTGGGAGAGTCTAGCCTACCCTCCTACAAGGGGTTTGGGAGTGGCATCTATTGTAAAGGATCTTTTGAAAAAAGGGTTGGTGGAGGTTTGGCCAACTGATTCACCTTGTTTTATTTTCCCTATATTTACTGTCCCCAAGAAATCAGAGTAGGATCACTTAGTTATCAACCTGCATAGTCTAAATAAATTCTCGATTTTAGCAATGGATGATTGTCATTCTGTATTCATTCTTCTACCAAAGGGAGACTTTGGGGCAAGTCTCGATCTTAATTATGCATATTTTAGAATCGCACTACTACTTAGAAAGTACCAAACTTTCACTATGGACGATAAAGTCTATGAATTTACTGCTCTCCTATGGGGCTCACATTGGCACCTTTTGTGTCCCGTAAATGTCTCATCATGGCTAAATAGAGAGATCAGCATGTCTCAAGAATAAGTTATTTAGATGATAGTTTGACTAACAACCAGCCAGATTGATTGTTATTATATTAAATAGGGAAGATTTTGTCACTATGCAGCTAGCCACTCTGCTGCTGTTCCACAACTTAGAAGAGTAAGAGAAAAGGAGAACTCCTATGTTCTACCTCTAAGTCAGTGGCAACACTGGGCGCTCTCCCAGCCTCAGTCTGCGTTTGTCCACCGGAGCCATTGAGTTAGAAGCCCAAGAGAAAGGAACCTGGTGGATCACCAGGGACAGTGTGAAACATGCGAAATTTTGATGACCAGCCAGTGGCTGCAAAAAAGGCATTGATCAGGATTGCTTTCCGCGCTGCTGCATATACTGCTGCATATCTCGTTGAGTGAGCTGAGAAATTGTCAACATTTATTCCTGCTTGGCGTAGAAGCTCGTTAACCCAGCAGGCCAAGTTATCTGTGGATGCTGGCCCATGTGCCCCCCTAGTTGTGAGGAACCAAGGGACAATCATGCTCTACCCATTGAGACATTAGGTCTAGATATAATTGAAGAATCAACTTACCTTTTAGGGAAAGTCGATTGAGATTATATTAGGTAATTGGAGGAAGAGATTGTTTACTGGCAGCAGTGCTCCGTCGGCAGAATTCGGAACTAGTTTTAAAAGAAACTAAAAACTTTCTCGCGCTATCATGTTGGCCCCACTGGACCTCACCTGGAATCCCACTCACGAATATGGCGAACCATTGTAGTTGGAAGGAAAAGAGAACTACTGGTGGATATCTGGGGTCGGGTAACAAGTCATGGGAGGGGCCATAACAATCTCTTCCTCCAATTACCTAATATAATCTCAATCGACTTTCCCCAAAAGGTAAGTTGATTCTTCAATTATATCTAGACCTAATGTCTCAATGGGCAGAGCATGATTGTCCCTTGGTTCCTCACAACTAGGGGGGCACATGGGCCAGCATCCACAGATAACTTGGCCTGCTGGGTTAATAACGAGCTTCTATGCCAAGCAGGAATAAATGTTGACAATTTCTCAGCTCACTCAACGAGATATGCAGCAGTATATGCAGCAGCGCGGAAAGCAATCCTGATCGATGCCTTTTTTGCTGTTTTCTTGTTCTTCAAACATGGCCACAACCTCGGCATGGGCCTCATGCCCATTATGCCCCTTCCCCTTTTTCCATGAAAGAAGAATAGTTAGCATCAATTCACCATAAGAATAAGTTATATCAAACATTTTACCAAACATCAAAAACATTATCATCCCTGGTCAGTTAGCTAATAAATTGTACACCCTTATCATTTTAATTAGCACCAACCGAGAGAAAACAAACCAGACAAGTGAAAATTCTCATTACTTTATGTCATAGAAGTAGGCGTCACACCGCCTCTGAACTGAAGGTCAAATTACGAATATAATCATGATCTTGTCATATGAATGATCAGTAGCACTAACTGATGATAATGAAGAGAAAATATGACCATAAATGCACATGAATGGGTGTAATATATGCATATAGTTAGACAAGTAAATGCCAATGGGCAAGCGAAATAAAGTGCGAAGAACAAGACAGATTGACCCAGTTCATTAACTCAGTAGTAAAAGTACAATAACCAAAAATGTGCAAAGAACAAGTCAGATTGACCCAGTATTAGGTCGACAAAACAGCAGCAGCGAGGTTAGCCTGCAAACACAAAGGACGATTGTAAACCGCTTGAAACATATTTGAGTTTTGCGACCAGCCGGCCGCGTCAAATATAGTGTTTATTGTGACCCCCCTACGAGCTGCCGCTGAGACAGCTGCATGCCGTGTTGAATGAGCTGAGAACATAGATACGCCGATCCCCGCAGATTTTAAAATTTCCTTTACCCACCTACTCAATATGGGATCGTGGCAGGTTGGAAAGGCAGTTTTAGGGTAACAAAAAGTGCAGACTGATGCAAACTGTTAGTATCAGCTAGGTATCTTTTCAAGTCAAATGCTACACAATTGAGTGGTTGGGAATGAAGTTGAGGAATAGAGATGGTGGATCTGTGGCCCCTGGCCTAGATGTTTTAGTAATTTTGGAACACATAGATAGTTACCCCAGAACCAGAAAAATAATATTACACCTTTCAATTTCGTGAATGGTTTGCATGCGCTGTCGCTAGGCCAACAGGAGTAGTACAACTAGTTTTTTGGCTCGAAAGGAAAGGGAGTCATCAGTCACCGTCACAAAATATTGAAGAAACACTTGAGTGTCCCAGGTATATTTGTATTTAGCCACCGGAGGTTTTAGGCGGGAAATTGACTTAATAAAGCGCTTGATTAAGTGATCCTGGGCCAGATCAAACTCAGCAAGCAAAGCAAGCGCAGAACGATGATTGTTAAAATAATTGTAAGATTGTGATGTGGTGTCCAGTAAATGCCGGAAAAACAGTAATACTACAGAAGTTGTAGCATCTAGTGGGTTAATGAGATTTGTTCTACAAAAAGTTACCCATAAATTGTAGGAGGACACAAGGTGGCCTGTGACAGCGAACTGCAGAGTGTGGCTACAATGTCTGAAGACAGGCCTCTCTTCTTAAATCCTTTCCGGATAAGGTCGTCACCATTAGCGTGAGTGTTTGTGACGAGCTGGTCCTTCGAGCTGATTCAATGTCGCTGGTGGTGATATTTGGGGTTGTAGTTTGTAGGAGTGTCTGGAGATGGGATGCCAGTGACGCCGCCAGCGCGTTCTGTCGACAGTTTTTGCAACTTCCTCTTATCTCTACCTACCACGGGGATGAAGGCAAGGCCAGAGAGCGAGGCAAGCGTTTTGAAAGTTCTTGAATGTTTTAAAATACAGGGTGTCCCACAACCTACCTCCTCCTTATCAACCGTAATAAATGAGTTAGAAGAACAATTCAAATGGTAACCCCCTTGTTTTTTTCCGTAGATCTCGAGAATGTTCTTTAATACTGCCTCCCAATTTCAACGTTATATTTCTCCCATTCAAAACATCACTTTCTCATTTTGAAAATATGATTTGGACTCTTCAAAACTCCCTCTTCTTTACTGTTATAATTTTAAACATCCCAAGTGTGATTAACATGATTAATTATGGTTTTTAAAATTGAGGGTGCAGTGGTTAAGTTTTTTACTAGGCAAAAACTTCACTGCTGCTCCCCAGGTTAACAACTAAATTGACAACACTTGAAAAATTCTCTTTCTATCAGTTAGAAGGATAATTACTGCTGGAACCCCCCCCCCCCCCCTTTCAATCCCATGAGAGTCTGGGGGATTTTCCACCCTCGATTCTAACCACAGGTTTGGTTCTATTTGTCCAACTAATTGCTTTTTACTATAAGGATAGATTTAGGGTATTTTTCGTTCTTGAGTTGCGAGTTTTTGAGGATCCAAAACCTCTTATACACATGATTCAGATCAATTTTCCAAATAATCCATATTTTACTAAAAGGTCTGATTTAGGATGTATTTTAAGATATATATTGTGGTACTAAAACTGCCAAGTTCAGCTCTGAAAGTGCGAAAATTGTGAAATAATGAATTTTCGAAGATAGGTATTAAACATGAACCTAGGAGGGAAATGGACTGGGTATTGAAGAGTTGACACATCCCAAGTATGATTAACACTAATTATTTGTGGTTCTATAAAATTGGGGGCAGTAGTGAAGTTTTGTCTAGTGAAAAACCTTACTTATTAATCTTTCAAACAGCAGAATAATACAATAAAGATCTGTCTGATGAAGCAGATATTCGCTATCGAATGTTAAGGGGTTGAGAATCAGAAACTTGATAAGGTACCTATGGCTGGACTCCTTCCCGTCCGATTTCAAGCGATTCTGGGAACCACCCTCCCCCCCACCCGTGATCTATTTATGCAACTAACCTATACTATTTTACCGAAACGATTGATTTAGGATATCACTCTATTTTTGAGATCCAGACCACCAAAGAATACACATAATTCAGATCAATTTATCCTAAAATATATCCTAAATCAGTCCTGATCCAAAATCTTCTTTAATGAGCACATTATTATTAAGAATAAGTTTTTTTTTTGACAATGAATTGGTAGTTTGCAATTTGATTACAATCACAGTGCTAAACATTTCTAAACAATTCAACGTAATTAAACGAAAATTCGATCATTCGATCATGCTGCATGACAGGAATTTTTTGTTATAAAATTTGTCTTATTCATTGCATTTTTTACAGGATATCAGTGATTCAGTATGGGTACTGATATTACAGAAAATGAAAAAAAAAAAAAAAAGTAAAATAAAAACAGTGGGTATTTGAAATCAATCCTTCTATTAAAATATAGATTAGTTGGATAAAGAGATCGTAGTTAAGTTTAAAAGTATATTTCGCAGGTTGAAATTAATTAAAAATTTAATGGTTCTGATGTGGATTCGAACCTGACTTCTCCTGGACTGTAGAAGGAAGCATTAGCCACTCGGCTACGGAGAACCTTCACCAATGCCAATATTTAAAGTACAGTCATTGCCAGGCATTAATTGGGGGGAGTTCGGCCGGACGGAGATAGTAGGTGGGCAGGAACGCTGTAGGAGGTAGTTGCAAAAACTCGACAGAGCGCGCCAGCGGCGTCACTGGCATCCCGTCTCCAGACACTCCTGTACTTGTAGTTTCGCTCCCTGACGTCGGTCCTTCGATGCAGCATGTGGCCGGGAGTTCCTTGCTGCGGACCTCTGAGCGTTTTTCCGAGCTTTGAAATTGAGTCGATCGTTGATAGCCAGAGGTGGATAGTTGGACAATCACTGACTCGGGATGTAGTTGACGAGGTCTACATACCATTCTGGCCGCTTTTGTACACCAGTACACAAATCTGGCTATAAGTCCGACATGAATAATTTCAGACCCATTTCCAACACTTCGCAGATTGCCAAAATCCTTGAACAGTGTTTCAAAAAACGTCTTTGTGCTCACCTAGCTAACATAAATTTCTTCTCGCCCAACCAAATTAGCTTTCAACAAAACAAATCTACTGAATATGCGATCTACCATCTTACCAAAGCCATTATTGATGATTTTGAAAATGGCCTCAAACCCATTGCAGTTTTTCTGGACTTAAAGAAGCCTGGGGCTTGGAGGAGCTGGTTTGAATCTAATGAGAAATTATGTGAGCGAAGGAACACAATAAACAAAAAACAGAAAATAAAAAAGCAAATTGCAAACAATTAAGAATGGAATTCCGCAGGGAATGATAATTGGACCCGTTTGTTTTCTCATTTACATAAATAGCTTGTGCTCGTTGGATATTGACGGCAGAATTTACAGGTATGCTGATGATACCTGCGTTGTTGTGGGCTCTAGTACTTGGCAAGACTCAAAAATCCTAGCAGAACGGACGATGAAAAAATAAATAAATAAATAAATAAATAAAATAAAATAAAAAATAATAATAATAATGTCCCACCTTGAAAATAACTAACTGTCTTTAAATATAGACAAAACCATGATCCTCTGTTTTTCTCATAATGAATGATCTCTACCACCTTCAAATCTTATACTATACTGTCATGCTGAATCGTGTACCCAACCGACTAGCTGCGGTTGTCCATTTTCGTACCGAAAATCGCAAACTAAGTACCTAGGTGTTATCGTCGATGAACACCTTAAATAGCATGATCACATTATTAATTTATCAAAAAAATAAAATAAAATAAAAATAAGAGCAGCATCTGTCATGTTCTACAGAACTCGACGTATTTTCAGCAGAAAAACGCTCAGAACCATTCACATATCTTTAATTCCTTCACATCTAACGTACGCTATCACTAGTTGGGGATCAGCACTTCCAACACATCTCCTAGCCCTAATTCGTGCTCAAAAACTGATTCTAAAAATTATAAATTTAAATCATAAAGTTGACAAAATATTTGATGTTAAACAAATTTTCTATTTTCAAACCATTAAATTTTTTCTGAAAAGAATAGATCTCCTCAAGCCAGCAATTAATCGGCCGAATTCACGACATCCTGTTAGATTTACAACACCCTTCAGGAGAGTGATAATTATACAATTGCTTGTTTTACATTTTTGTGGAACGTTTCGTATTCGAACAAATTGGGACAATCTATTTTGATTGTGCTATCATTTCTTTCAACATTTTCCTGGAAAGCAACGATCGACCCAAACTTCACTTGGAAATGATATACTATAGGGATACATACTAATAATACGGGACTTCTTGGCGCATTTCGCTAACCCATATTTCCTCTATTGAAAGATGCTGTCTTGCCGGAGATATCAGCAAAAATATGCGGGAAATTACGAAAAAAAAGCATTCCCCGCTGTTTTGTCCGCCATAGACCGAGTAAATGTTGGCAGTTTTGGCTCAGATTGGACTTAAAATGTTCGTTGAAGTTCCAATTTGGTCCCATTCGAGTTTCAAGGTATGAAATTCTTTTTTCCGATTGTAGTGAACGAAAACGTAGACGAAAACGTCAAGCTTCCTATTCCTTTGTAACGTAGGTACCGTACTTTTGGGTTACTTGTAACATGTGGGTTACTTGTAACACATGGGGGCGTGTCCACATTCGTTATGTTGGCAGCATTGGAGAGCATGATATCAGATTCATTATCAGCCCTATGGCGTTTGTGGAAGGTCGTCCATCGTTCAACAAGTTAGTGTTTGGGTAGCTCTCCTGATTTTTAATTTTTTTTTTTTTTTTTTTGAATTGATGATTGAAAATGGGCAGTTTCCAACACCGAAATGCTAAGGTCTGTGCAGCCCAAATGGTTGGAATGAACGAAGTGAGGTTTTCATGGTGTGTGCTTGCACTCACTAGCTACTAATTCCAAGTCAGATCTCACTTTCAAGTCAAATCATTGATTTTAAAAACAAATCCAAAACTGTGGTCTTTGTTTTGAGGGTTACTTGTAACATGTAGGTGTGATGTTGCAAGTTACCTCCAGAATGTATCCCTCGATTTTTATGGACACTTTATGTTGTTTCAAGCCACCCTATGAGGAGTATTGTGTTTATCTCCCTTGTACTAGTGAGTTATTATTGTTTTTGTTGTTCCTAGATGCACAAAAATGGGAAAGTACAAAAGGAAACCGGGTGCTGGTCCCTATAAGAATTATAGTGATTAAACACTGAAAAGCCATGAATGCCCTTATACGAGAAGAGGGGTAACTTTTGCTTCCCTGAGGAACTCATTTGAAATTTCCCTGTTATTGTTATTTTCGATGACATTTTGTGATTTGAATCTCATTAATATTTTTTATGCTGTATGTTTTATATTTTTACCATGAGAGTAATGAACAGTTCCTATTAGGTACTCATACCTACTGAATTGGAGCCAAATAGGCCCAGACTGATTTAAGACTAAACGATCCAATGTGTGTGACACGGGAATCCAAAATTAGTAAAAAAAGACCTTTTTTGTCGTTCCTGAATTCTCTAATTTTTTGTGTGTCATTCTTACCTTTTTTTAAAAACTTAAAAATTGTTACAAGTAAGAGAGAGCTAAGATAACATGATTTTTCGCATTTTTTCAGTCGTGTTACAAGTAACCCAAATCGTTGGGTAACTTGTAACAAGCCCTTTTTTTTTTTTTTTTTTAATGTATTTACTAATGAAGGAAATATTTTTCTTTAATGGTATTCTGTTCTCTAGGCAGCCTTCGACATTTTAAGCCCAAATCCAGAATTTTACAAGCTGGATTACTCCAGGGAGAGCTTCTGAAATTTGACAAGTGTTACAAGTAACCCAAAAGTACGGTACTCTGAACTTGGCCGTCGAACCTCTTGATCGCGGAAGGTCTCCCGTTTGAAAGACACTTCATCCAAAAAACGCCATCCAAGTTGGGTGGGCAGTACAACTTCCTCACATATTGTAACATGGACGTATAGAACCTCTTGCTTGAACGTGGTAGGTCTTGCGTTTGAAAGACATTTCCAACAGAATTTTTTTTTTTTTTTTAAAGCCACTGAGCCTATTATAGTAACGAATGGCCTCTTGCAGCTGGAGATGGAGGCCGTATCTCCTCCCCATCCCAGACACTAGATCTGCCCGATACCGACAGCCCTGCCAAACCAACAAGCACTATCTGCCCGGTTCTGGCACTCCTGCCCGCCATCAGGCACTACCTGGGACCCGAGTGCTCCACACTCGGTAAGTTACTGGGTCCCAGCCCCAGTCTTGCTAGGCGCCATATCATCAATGCCAGCCACAGCTGGGGGAATCCTTCCCCACCACGTTTTGGCAAAAGCAAGGAGAGTCTTAATCTCCCCCGTCTTAATGTCTTGGGGATTGATGGAGGTTCTGCCCTAATTCAAAAAGCGATGTCTTGCCAATATAGGGCAATGGCAGAACACACGACTCGCCGTCTCGTCTTCCGCCCCACAAAAGCAGCAGAGAGTGGAGTCTGATTTGCCCATTTTATGGAGATGGTATCTAAGTGGGCAGTGTCCAGTTAACCCGTTCACCCCGAGACTGTCTCGGAAAAACGCGTTTCTCAACCACTGCCCCCCCCCCGAGACACTCTCGGGGGCTTCCGCCCCTAATATCCTCCTCCCTTAACCCCACTCCCTCCGATGCACCGTTGACTGTGGGCGAGGGGAGTGCATTACCCCGTGCTCTACATCCGTAGAGGTCGTTCACTATAAGGAGGCACGTTTCTCCAAACCGTCCGGCAAAAGTTCGCGCAGCTAGACTGAAGTTTTCACATCCCCTCTCTTACCAACCTATTACCTGGTAGCCCACCCCATCCGAGATATAAGCTTCCTGGGAAACCCGCACAAAAGACGGGGGTTCAGATGGAGTAGGACTGTAGGTTGGGTGGGGGAAGGGTCCCACTGCGCTGCCCTGCTCTTCAGAGCCCCTCTCGGAGAAACGCGCCTCCTTATAGTGAACGACCTATACTAACCAGTATTTACCGCTCGTTTGTTGCTGCAATGTTTTGGTGGGAAGTAATTGATATTGTTTGTTCGCCCTTCGTTTTCAAGTAAAAAATACCAGTAAGTGATATATTTCTCCTTCATTTCTGTTATCATCATGTTATTACAGTGTTGTAGACTTATCTTTGAGTTCTTTGCTCGTATTTTACAGTGTGATCATGGGGAAAAAAAAACTGCAAGGAAGCGGCTTTTTGATGGGACACATTGTGACCCTCAACCGTCCACCTCAGTGTCACTTGAGCCTTCATTCTCACGTCCTATTTCTATTGGTAAGGTTTTTTCCACTTAATTATTGTGGTTATGATTGTATTGTAAGTGTATTTATTTGTCTTTTCTTTCCTCAGATATTGAGAATTCGCTTTCGACGAATGAAGCAGTCCCAGTTCCAGGAAACTCAGAAACTCCCGTCGAAATGGCGGACGATGATAATGCAGAAGCAATATTCACTGAACCAGTTTCTGGTACGTTTGTATTTTATGTTCTACCAATTGTCAATTTAGGACGATTTTCCTTCAAACTATGAATTGTTCATATAAAACAAACAAAATTACCTACCTACTAATAAATACATAGGCATTCAACATGTAACTTTCCTCACCTTTTACAATAAAATAGTGATAATAATAATGTAATGATAATAGTAGGTACTATACTATTGGTATTATATTATAGAAGTAATGATCATTAGTATCTACTCGCACAAGTATTCCATTTGGGCCCAAGTTGTGAATGCCATCTCAGCAGTCCAAATTTCAAAAAATGTGCTAAACAAATCACTAAAAATGGCTGAAAACTGCTAAAAAAAATATTTAAATTTATAATTTTTAGTAGAATTTTAGTCAAAAGAAGTTTATTAGCAATGAACTAGAACATTAAAAATGTTCGTAAATTTCGTTGTTATTTGTCAATGAATGCATAAAAACTGGAAAAAACTAAATTATTGAATATTATTTGGAACGAGTTTTTAGACATGAAATTGGTTCTAGTTAAAAATGTATTTTTATTTAATTGCTGAATTTTCAAAACAATATAACAAAATCGTACGGTAATTTACGTAAATTCGACTTATGATCGTGCAGCATGATTGGTTCTCTTATTTTTTGTCGTTGGATAGAAAGAGACGGGTCCTAGTTATGCTGTATCCAGGAATAATAAATCCTTGTGTAATAATTTGCAATGTTTGTTTGTAGTTGCCGTACGTCATCTGCCACCATACCTACAAACAAAAACGCTCACTGAATGGACTGCTGAGGAAATCCATTCGGCGTTAGGTATCCTGTCGGATGATGACAGCTCAGACGATGATGCTGATGATGTTGACGTGGTTGGTTTGCCTTGGAGCTCGGAGGATGATTCTGATACCGAAGACACAAGGGCTGCATCTACTGTTGATACACTCCCCAGTGCTACCCAGGAAGGTGCTTCAACCTCGTCAGTAAGTGGTCTTGATGAACATGTGTCAACAGGTGATCTTAGTCGACCTATCTCCCATGCTGCTCAGCCTGACAACCCATCGCCTCTTTCTAATGAATTTGTCTCACAAAATGCCCCTGATTCCTCTCCCCCATCATCAACACCCATTGTTCAGCCTCTTTGGTCCCAAAGTAATCCTCAGGTACCACGGAGTGAATTTTTATGTTCGGGGGAGCTGAAGTCCTCCTTCGAATTCCCCTTACAGTTGGTGGTGTTTTTTGGTTTCGGACGAGTGTCTGCAGACGATAGTTGATGAAACTAACTGTCAGGCCGCCTTGCTGACCTTGAAACATACAAGTGCAAGTGCGGGAATAAAAAAGTGGAATCCATTGACTGTTAACGAGTTCAAAACATTTCTAGGTTTGTTATTTATGTATCGTAAAACTCCCTGAACTAGAAATGTATTGGAGAAAGAATTTTTTGAACGAATTGCCTCTAACCCCTGGTTTCAGTTTGTATATGGGAAGGGATAGGTTTATGAACATATTATCGGCCCTTCACTTCTCAAAAAATCCCGTAACACCAGAGGAAATAAAAAATGCAGACCCTCTTTTTAAGATAAAATACCTCATTGATTATTTTGAAAGCACCATGACGAATGTATACTATCCCCACAAAAACCTCTGCATTGACGAATCGCTAGTTCTGTGGCGAGGAAGGCTTCGTTTTAGGCAATATATGCCTATGAAGAAACATCAATCTGGCGTCAAGTTCTATATGATTACGGAGCCCAATGGCCTGGTTCTTAGGTTTTGGGTTTACCACGGTAAGGGGGATGCTGAGGTTGGTGGCACTGACCGCGCTAAAAAAGTCGTGTGGAAACTTATGGAAAGTTTTCTTGACCATGGCCACTCACTCTATGCTGACAACTATTATAACAGCCTTCAGCTGACCGAAGATATGCTTGCTCGGAAAACCTTTGTCACAATAACCCTTAGAGGTGATCGACGGGGCAATGCCCCATTCATGACCCAGAAATTGAAGAAAGGTCAAGTTGTCCACGGGTACAATTCATCGGGGATTTGCATGCTAAAATGGTATGACAAACGGGATGTAAGGATGATAAGTTCTGAATTTGGCGAGGTAATGGTCGAAGTGAAGACGAAGACAAAAACAACTAGAAAACCAAAATATGTGTAGCAAAATACAACGATTCAATGGGGGGGGGGGGATTGACAAAAATGATCAGCTTCTCAGCTATTATCCATTTGAGAGAAAAATAGGGATCCATGTCTTCGATATGCTATTTACTAATGCGTTTCTTCTGCACAATCAATTTAATTTGGCAACAATGACGGCATTGAAATTTCGTGTAGAAGTGATAGAGTGTTTGTTAAAGTCTGTATTACAAAATCGTCAGATTACGCCAACTACGACACCAACCTCCCGATTCAAAGACGATTTTCACGTACCAGAAAAACAATTTGACCAAAGAGGTAAAACTAAATACAACCGGTGTAAATGGTGCTGGGAGAGCAAACAAATTAGGAGGGACGTATGTATGGCATGTAGTGATCGTAAAGATCCTATATTTCTGTGCCTACCTCGATGTTTTAAATTGTACCATCTAAAACATATTTATGCATAGGTAAATGTTTATAATGTTTTAATTTTCATAAGGTAGTTATGTTATTCATTTTTTTATATTTTATAATAACTCATTTCAAAAGTGAACATGCACCAATATTCCGTACCTACCTATATGTTCGTTGAAGTTAGATACTTTGCCTATTTCATCAAACTTACCTATGATTATATTTTACTGTAAAATGCCTTCATTGGTACTTATAACTACTTTTGATCTTATAAAAGTTAGGTAGGTACCTATATAATTTTGTACTAATAAAAACATTTTATAACGTTTCTTTTCGAGTTTTTTTTCTGCTTGTTTTACACAACCTTGATGACTGAATTTTTCCCATTCCGAAAAAACACACACACAGACACACACACACATACAGACACACACGATAGAGGGTTATCAAAGTAATGAACTTATCGTCCGAGAGGGTCTCGGACGTCGCAGTGGCTAATGAAAATTATTGCCAGTGCGACTTCCGAGACATTCTCGGACAAAGAGATTACTTGCCAATGCGCCGTCCGAGACGTTATCGGGCATAGCAAATACCTACTCAATTTTGCCCAAAAAATGAAAAAAAAAAAAAAAAAAAAATTTTTTTTTGATCGTCAATAACACAACTAAGAAATTTTAGTGAAATTTTTTTTTTTTAATGTGTAGGCGAGGGAATGGCGAGGGAAATGTTAGGCGCGTTGAACGGTTCAAGAGCCCCGCAACCATACGCAGCTCCCTTCTCCCCAGGCTGAGCAGCTCCTTAGCTCTTTCCCTAGAGAAGTGAATAAATTGTTTCGCCTGCCTCAGGCCCTTGACATGGAGCCAGTGGGCAGTCCTCTTCTTACTCTCTCATTTGGTGAGCTCTCCGAGGAGAAAGCTCTCCATAGTGGCCAGGAAGGGTTCTGGGCCCACAGGGAGAGAAGCAGCACCCTTCCTAGCAAGAGCGTCATCTTGTTCATTCCCCTCCACCCCCTGGTGCCCTGGGCACCACAGCAAGGTAACCTTATTGTTCCTGGCAAGGGTCTTGAGGTTAGTCAAGCACTCCCACACCAGCTTCGATGAGATAATGAAAGAAGCTAGTGCCTTCAAGGCTGCTTGACTATCTGATAAAATGTAGATTTTTGCTCCATTCACTTGATGACTCACCAGTCTGTCAGCGCAGGAGCTTATGGCATATATTTCTGCCTGGAAAATGGTGGCGACTGTTCCCAGAGATTCTGAAATCTCCGTTCGTGGGCCAAAAATACCCGAGCCAGCCCTATCATTCATGACAGAGCCATCTGTACAGAACGCTATAGCCCCTCGTTCGAATTGGGGCCTCCCTTCTGACCACATTGATCTACTGTGAATGTAGACCTTGAAGGGGAGATCAATGTCCGTGTCTCCACCATGTGGTCAGAAACACTGAGCGATGACTCATTCACTGCAACCTCCTTCAAGATGGCATGGTGAGTACGCCCAGATTCCCGCTTTAAAAAGCCATTCCTCCACAACCTCACTCCCTGCAGGAAGGCAACCTTCCTTACATGGATGTGCAGAGGAGGAAGGTCCAAAAGGACCTCCAGTGCAGCTGTAGGACTCATGTGCATGGAGCCTGTAACCCCAATGCACGCCATCCTTTGCAGCCTTGCCAGCTGACTCACAGCCGTTGCCTGGCTGACCTTTGTCCACCAGACAAGGGCCCCATAGGTCAGCATTGGTCTGACCACTGTGGTATATAACCACATGGTCATCTTTAGGCTCAAGCCCCATGTCTTTCCTAACATGCGTCGGCCCAATGCCATAACAAAGATGGCCCTATCCACGGAACTCTTAATGTGAGGCGTCCAGGTTAGCTTCTGATCAAAGGTGACTCCCAGGTATCTGACCCTGGTGCCGAAGGGAAGTTGCCTGCCCCCCAGACAGACCATCTGCATGTCAACCTTTCGTCTTCTGGTGAACTGAAGAAGGGTCACTTTATCAGGGTTCACATATAGCCCCTCTTTCGTGCACCATTGCTGTACGACATCCAATGCCATCTGCATCCGTTAGCGGACTGTCTCCTCGAACTTACCCCTGACAATGACCACAATGTCGTCAGCATATCCTACCACCTCAAAGCCATTGTCTTTGAGTTTTGTAGGAGGCTATCTACCACGAGTAGCCATAACAGAGGGGAGAGCACACTGCCCTGCGGACATCCCCTACTTGGAATGGCACTGACGGTTGCTCCCCCCAACTCCGAGGATACAACCCTGCCCTTCAGCATGGTATATATCCATTTGGTGATCTGCGGATCGACATCTCGATCCTCTGCTGCCTTAATGGTGGAGTCATGAATATGACGTATTGTCGAATGCCCCACCTATATCCATAAAGCAGCAGAGAGCTACTTCCTTGGCCTCCAGACTCCTGTCAATCAACACCATTAGTTCATTCAGAGCAGTCTCAGTAGATTTCCCCCTCTTATACGCGTGTTGTGCCGTCTGGAGTGGTACCTGGGTTAATTGCTCTTCCCTGATCACAAGGTTCACAATCTTCTCCATGGTTTTCATAGGAAGGACATGAGACTGATGGGGCGGTAGTCTTATGCATGGCCCTGTTGGCTTGCTTTCGGAATAAAGACCACCCTGACCTTCCTCCACATCCTAGGGATGTGATTCAGCGTACAACTGGCCCTAAAAATCTTAACCAGCACCGGCACGAGAGCCCCCCCTCCATGCTGTAGCATGGCGGGATGTTCCCATCCGGGCCCAGAGATTTATAGGGCTTAAATGTGCCAAGTGCCCATTTAACTCCATGTGGTGTAAATATCCTGCCAGAAGCTGCATACAAGGCTTTCCTTTCACGGCAGAAGTCATCAGTATGCTGATGTGGAAAGTTTTCACTGTGTATGCGTGCAGACCCTGGAAAGTGCATCCATAGGAGCTCCTCCAGGGTCTCTTTTGAGCTTCCAGTATACCCCCCATCTGCTTTTTGTATAGTGCCCATCTCAGCTGGTCTGTACTTGGCAAGGATTCTCTGCACTTTGGACAGCATAGACAACTCTGTAATGTCCTGACAGAAGTTCCTCCAGGACAGTTTCCCGGGCACAGCTGTAGGAGCTGGCCATAGCTTTATAGACCTGCCATCTCCCATCCCGTTTCGCCCTGTTGAAAAGCCTTCTGGTTTCTCTGCGAAGGAGACCCAGATCCCTGTTCCACCATGGAACAGTCCTGTTCATTCTGATAGTCTTGCTTGGTCAGCTTAGCTCGTAGCTTCGCTGAATTGCTGCCCAAACGAGTTCATTAACTCGGTCAAGATCTCTTGTTGTCTGGATATTAGTGTCCAGGTCCTCCAGCTCATCAGCTAGAAGAGTATTAAAAAGAGTCCAATTCGTGTACTTAGGACTCCGATATGTCCCAGTGAAGCAGTTCGGATGCTCCAGCCGGAACCCAATAATCCGATGGTCCGACAATGAAGCCTCTTCCAACACATGCTACCCTGTGACCCTATTTGCATAGAAACTACTCGCCACAGTGATATCCAAAATCTCACTCCTTGCCCGAGTAACAAAAGTAGGCTCACTGCCCCTATTCAAAACCCCGAGATTTTCCGCCATCAGAAACTGGACAATGGACTCACCTCTTTTGTTGATGTCGTTGCATCCCCACAGCAGATGATGACCATTGGCGTCACATCCAATGATGAGATGCAGCCGTTGTCTCTGGCAGTGTGACACTAGCTGCCACACCATCACCAGAGGGGGCTCGTCCTCATCCCCTGGAAAGTAGGCTGAGGTGACAACACATCTTCCTCCGTTGCTGTCCTCTCGCAATATAGTCGTGAGGTCTCTGGAACAGAACTCAGGCATGGTCAAAAACTTGACTAGGCTATTTACTGGAGTCCCATACGAGTTTCGAGGCACGAAACTAGGCCATGAAATTCCTATTTCTGCGAAACGTAAGTAGTTACTCTGACCTTTGTATTCGGCAAACCTCTTGATCACGGAAGGTGACGCTTTTGAAAGACGTTTTCAACGGAAAAATAGACGGGTAAAAGGATTGCTCTTCTACGCAGATAAAATAATATCCTATCTTTATTAAACCTGATAAACTTCTCGTGGATCCCCATAGTTTTATAAGTTTCAAATTAATTTCTAACAGGAAAAAAAAGTTTTCCAGGTTGGGTGGGCAGTAGAATTTCCTCACATGTTGTAACATGGACGTATAGAATTAGTTGAAGAATTGAAATGTTCTTAAAACTTAACTTTTCGTGGTCCCACATAGAAAACGCTATTCTTGAAAATTTAATTGAAATCCGATCAAAATCGTGGAAGTTATGGCTGTTGCAAGGAAATATAGAAAGACAAACGCTTGCGCATGCGCATAGCGTACCGCTGATTCAATCATGATGGATGACGTAAGGGACCTGATGGGACCTTCCCCGCATCATCCCTGAAAACCTGACTAAAATCTGTTCAACATTAACGGACCCATAACTGTCACAAGAAAATTACATTCACGTATGCGCTGAGTGTATTGATGATTCAATCATGATGAAACTGATAGGGGACCATCTAGGACTAAATCCACACTATTCCTGAAAAGTTCGTTGAAATCCGATCAAAATTGGGGAAGTTACGGCTGTTGCAAGAAAATATAGAAAGACAAAAGCTCGCGCATGCGCACAGTGTACAGCTGATTCAATCATGATAAATGTCGTTAGGGGCCTCAAGGGACCTTCCCCGCATCATCTCTGAGAATTTTACCAAGATCTCTTCAACATTGACGGACTTATGTTTGTAACAAGAAAATCACATTCGCGCATGCCCAGAACGTACTTTTGATTCAATCATGATGAGACTAATAGGGGACCATCTAGGGACACACCCACACTATTCCTGAAAATTTCATTTAAATCCAATCAAAATTGTGGAAGTTATATCTGTTGTAAGGAAATGTGTACAGATGGACGGACAGACAGACACAAAACCTAATTTGTTCAGGAGGCCATGAAAAGTAAAATGCAAGAGGAAATTTTGATTTTGGAGCAAAAAAAAAATTTTTTTTTTCATTCCCAAAGTGAAAAAAAAAAGCTTTCGCTGCCTTGCAGACTCGGAAGCAATAAATTTGCCTGGAATTTGCTCGGCGCTGCGGCGAGAGAAAAAAGGGAAATCACAATTAACTGGGTAGGGAGCTCTGCTCAGGTGGAAGGGGTATTTTGACGGCAACCTTGCTCGAAACTGGAAAAAAAAAAACCGTAGGAAAAAAACAAACTACTTATTGTTGGTAGTGTCAAACTTCTTAAGTTGGATTCTGTTTTCATTTAAAAAGATGAAATTAATGCTTGAGGAACGCCCATTGTAGCCCTCATATCAACAGATGAATTTCATCAAAAATATGTATTTTTGAGTCTGACTCGTAACCTCACTGATTATCTTGACTCTCAGAAATACGTAGGAACCTCCACACACATGTCATGATTCGAACGAAGATTAGCTATTACCTACCTGATGTCCGCTCTATTGATCTCAAACGTTGAAAACTATGTTTCCACCGAGATAATAGGGATAAACTCTCGATAGCGATTTCCAATAGTGGCTCCTTCTTGCGATATTTAAAAAAAAAAAAAAAAAAAAAAAAAAAAAAAAAAAAAAAAAACACGATTTTCATTACATTTTAAACTTGTCTGGCGAGCAAGTGTCGCCTACTTCTTGCGATATTTAAAAAAAAAAAAAAAAAAAAAAAAAAAAAACACGATTTTCATTACATTTTAAACTTGTTTGGCGAGCAAGTGTCGCCTAAAACTTTGTCTGGCTGTGTAGATTCTCATTCTGTGAATCGTTACCTACCGTGAATTTGAAATCAATTCCAACCTTTCTCTTTAGGTAAAACTCCTCATAAATGGAAAACTTCTAGATGCCGAATGTCAGCGTTCCCTGTTCGGATACAAATTGATTTAGAACAGTGAACTTTTTCCTAATAGGTAGGTATAGGTCACACTCTGTAATCTTGCCGGTTTCTCTGTGTAGTTTCAACGGAGAAACTGGCAAGCTGATAGCGCGCTACCTATACCTAAATGACCTTGGGCTTCCTGATTGATGAAATTCGTCCAACGCAGCTCAATTTTCGGGAGGAGATCCCTCCTTATCTCATCCCCAGAAGAATCTCAACGATCCCACTGGTATTTACTGCACGATTACGATTACTGCAGTTCTGTGGAGAAAAAGTTCGGATGAAGTGCTTTTTCCTAGCGAAGGAATTTGGCCGATAAATAATAGATGGAAATCTTGCTTGATTTCAACTGGCGAACTGAGCAGGTGGCGTGCAACTTGACCACATTTACATAGGCGCCACCCACCACGTTGCAATCGTTCGGTAGAAAACCCAGAATGGCCAGCGTCCACGCATAATTATTTCTAATTCCCTCACGTATAAGGTGGTTGGTTATTTATAATATAACTTGGTACTTGGTTATGGTATAATATTATTATCATATTATTTTATAACTATTCATGCTACGTATCCGTACTCCCGTTTCGGATAATAAATGGGCATGAGCCCAAAATCATTTAGGCCTATCTAACAACAAAGAATCTAGACAGGTACTCCAGGTAGGTAGATAGGCATCCAGAGGTTTAACTACCATTAAATTAGTAGCAGCACCCACCACACTGGCTGTCGTAATCTCGACTAAGTTGGACTGTCAAGAGAATCACTTCAGACTGTCACACACCAGAAGTAGCAACTGAAATTCGGGCTGCTAGTATTATACTACCCACCGTTCAAGCCAATGATTATGCCTCTTTTGAAGAACGATTCGGCTCCTGCTCATGTTTAAGACGAGTGACAGTGTCAATTTTATAGTTTCTAAGTAACTGTCATTCACCTAGAACATCAGGGAAGTCTCACCACTCAAGAACTACAGTCAGCTGATCGATCTTTAATTTTACTTTCTCAACACCAAAACTTCCAGGATGTTTATTACGACGCCCTTGAGGGGGCATAGGATGGCACATAAGCGATTTTTTTTCCCAACTTTTATCGGTCAATAGTGGACCGATTTTGATGATTCTTGCGGCAATCTACTGATTTTGAAATCCCCCATAGGATCGAGCCTCTGAAATTTTCAAAACCCACAACTTTCAAATTTAGATACTATTTAAAAATTTTACTTTCAAATTTCGAGGTCTGAAGGACCTAGAGGTTTCAAAAACAGACCAAATGCTGCAAGAATCATTGAAATCGGTCAATTACTGGCTGAGAAAAGTTGAATAAACCGTTTGGTCGTATTTTGAATTTGGGTGGAGCTTTGAGCCGTTTCCTGGATCAGACAGAGTTTGCGCGACTACTTGGAGGTATCACTACATTTGAGTCACTATCCTTTCTTGCTCTTTTGGTTGGAAAGACACCAGTCAGTCTTGCGGCAATCTACTGATTTTGAAATACCCCATAGGATCGAGCCTCTGAAATTTTCAAAACCCAAAACTTTCAAATTTAGATACTATTTAAAAATTTTACTTTCAAATTTTGAGGTCTGAAGGACCTAGAGGTTTCAAAAATAGACCAAATGCTGCAAGAATCATTGAAATCGGTCAATTACTGGCTGAGAAAAGTTGAATAAACCGTTAGGTCGTATTTTGAATTTGGGTGGAGCTTTGAGCCGTTTCCTGGATCAGACAGAGTTTGCGCGACTACTTGGAGGTATCACTACATTTGAGTCACTATCCTTTCTTGCTCTTTTGGTTGGAAAGACGCCAGTCAGTCTGTCAGTTTTGGAGACCTTACGTCGCCCCCTTAAAAAGCGGCAACCATCCACGAAAAGTATGAAGCAACTTTAAGGATGATCAGGGTATCGTTAGGGTAGGAGGCAGAGTAGCAAACCACTCCCTTCAATATCAAGCTTGTCACCCCACTCTCGTTCCTCAAGCTGATCACTTAACTACATTTCTCATCCAATTTTCTCGTGATCGATGTTTACATGTCGTCCCTAGAGCTACCTTAGTGTTCCTCTAGTCTAGGGCTGCCATCCGTCCCGATTTATCGGGACATGTCCCGATTTTCGAGGTGTCCCGGGCGTCCCGTCATGATTTTTGAAGCGTCCCGATTATTTTTTTTGCTGTCCCGACTTCGTCCCGATTTTTAAAGTAGTTGAATCTCCGAAGTATTTTGTAAGCCCAGGATGAAAACTGGATAAACCCTGCGTGGTACAGATGTCCTTCATAGCCGGAAACCTTTGACTATTTGAAATTTTTAGGTCTATGTAATAGATAATCTAAGCACCCAAATGTGATATTTCGGTTTTTTTTTTTTTTTTTTCAATAATGATGTTTCTCCAACTTTTCAATACCTATTGTTTTTTAAACAAAACTTAGTCGTTGTATTTTGTCAGTGACTTGAAGTATATCTTGTCCCGATTTCGGTCCCGATTTTCTACTTTAGGCTGTCCCGATATGTCCCGACTTTTAGCTTACGCTGTCCCTACTTACGTCGAAAAGATATGGCAGCCCTATTCTAGTCGCAATTTTTGATTATAAACGGTAGGAACAAACAGCAAACCACTTGCTCAATGTAAGTGTAGTTATACTATCAACCCTTAACCGTTCCAACCACCAATGGGTCAATTACCCAATGACAGAGTAGGAATTGTGACTTTACAATTCAAGGATACGACCCTACTGGCGTCATTGATTCAAAGGTGAATTTGTTTCTTGTGTTGGCATTAAGGTTGCCTATGAAGTTTATTTTTGTCTGATCATGATGGTTTGGCGTTTGCTCATGTTTTTGCTTAGCTGCTGTGTTTGACCATTTGACAGTTGTTTATATTTCGTTTAATTAAAATTTGTTCAATTCAAGTTGTGCTTCATTTTCACGGACCTATAAAAATCCCCTATCCATCGAACAAGTTAGTGTTGATTTTGGTGGACTGTTCACAATCAATGTAGCTGATCTGCGAGGTACAAGGGCTTTAATTGATGTCTACCTAGCAGTCTTTGTCTGTTTTACAACCAAGGCCTTTCATCTTTCATGGACCTTTAGGGTATGGGCGTTCATGGTTTTTCTAAGGAAAAAGTTTAAACTTGTGTTCCATCATACTGTGTTGTCATTGTTGTCGAAACGGTTAAGAAGTACTACCTACTAACGATGGCGTTGGTCAATAGTAATGTTGTGGTTGTTGGCTTTGAAGCAGTTTGACGGTAAAAACTGTGTGAAGAGCATTTAAGTGTAAATCGGTATTGAGTTCGGAAGTGCCTACAACTAATCCCAAGAAGCCCGTTTTTCTTGTGATGGATGTCAAAAGCTAGGAACTTGGTCATCAATCACCTAAATGACGCATTCTTGTCACAGTGATAAACCAACCTACAGCAGAGTCAATGATAAGTAGTACCTTGAAAAATACCTATTCTAAGGGTGGAATTGTAGAACAGTCGTATAGTCAGCTTGAGTACGGATGTGATTGTTCCATGCTAGAACCTTTTGTAAATTCGAAAATCTAGTCAGTGAGTTGAAGGCTTGAGATGATTCTATGGATGATAAGGAGATAGTGACTGCTTTACTTTGGAGATAATAAAGTTTCGATTCGTGACAGATAAACCACAGAAATAGATCCGACCTCCAGGATACCTTATGATAGGCGAAGCCTTGTCTATAAGAAGTATCTTCAGAGGGTCGTATAAAAAACTATATTTTTTAGTTATTCAAACTTTCTATAGGTACCCTTCCGATTAAGTGTTTGGTCGTTGGCTCTCGGTCTAAAATAGGGCTGCTAACATTAAAAATAGCAGCTGACATTAAAACATGAATTAGATTTCAAACCAACTTTGTACCAATTAGGATCCATCATCCAATACAATTTTACAGAATTAATCTGCATAAATTGGTCAACCAGCAGGAGGATAATGGGGAATACACTGCCAAGGAAATGGCACATGAGCTTCCTCGTGACCTTCACAGTACGTCACCATTAAATTCCAGAAAACTCGAAACGACCGGTTCTGGCATCAGGCTGTGACCGTAACAAAAACATCACTTTCGCGCATGCGCCTAGCGTACCGCTGCTGATGATCGCAAAGAATGTGATACGGGACCTCAAGAAACCTTGCCCGCATCATCCCTGAAAATCTGACCGAAATCCGTTCACAATTGCTTGAGTTATGACCGAAACAAGAAAATTTTGTTTGCGCCTGCGCAGAGGCTACCGTTGATTCGATCATGGCGGAACTGATAGGGGACTATGTAGAGCTATACCCGCACGATCCCTAAAAATTTGAAGAAAATCGCATCAAAATTGTGGAAATTACGGCTGTTGCAAGGACCGTAACAAGAATATTTCGTTCACGCATGCGCAGAGCGTACCGCTAATGCAATTATGATGATTGTCTTATGGGACCTCAAGGGACCTTACCCACATCATCCCTGAAAATCTGACCAAAATCCGTTCAACATTGACCGAGTTATGACCGTCACAAGGAATTCACGTTAGCGTCTGCGCAGAAACTATCGTTGATTCGATCATGATGAAGTTGATGGGGGACCATCTAGAGCTTAACCCGCACGATCCCTGAAAATTTGGTTAAAATCGGATCAAAATTGTGGAAGTTATGGCTGTTACAAGGAAATGTGGACGGACAGACAGACAGACACGGAACCAAATTTGTTCAGGAGGCTCTGAAACGCAAAATGCGAGTGGAAATTTTGATTTTGGAGCAAAAAAATTTTTTTTTTCATTTCGAAAGTGAAAACAAAGCTTCCGCTGCCTTGCAGTCTCGGAAGCAAAAAGGCTTAAATCAAAGAGGTGCTTTGTTTGTACGAGAAAAAAGGTTCATTACGAACAAGGAAGAGTGCAGAAGTAAACTCCTATGAGGAACATACAAAGAAATTGCTTCTCTGCTATACCATGTGTGTTGAGAAAAATTCCCTCCTCATCCCACGTGGGAGGAACATTCTTCAGAAAGACTTCTTATGTAAGTGAACGTGTTGAAATTAATGGCTTCTAAGCCAACACAGGATATTAACAACAACTACAAATAGTAGGTACCTAATAGGAACAACGTAATTTATTTAGAAAGATTTAGGTACATTTAAATTGACAAAATCACAGTACATAAACATCAAAAGAGTGAAGAAAATTACAGTCTCATAATTTTGTAGCAGTGGCGTAATTTAAGGTGGAGCAGGTTTGACACAACCGGGGGGGTTGGCCCCCCCCCCACCCCCACCATGAATCACAGAGAGAGAGATAAAATCACAGAGATTATAAAATTTATAATAATTTTACGCTACATAAATACAATAAGTAACAAACACGTGAGAGTCCCATTGCTTAGCAACTATGGACGCTCTTACAAACAAAATAGATCATTTTCAAGATGTTTGGTTTGTAGTAGAACGAAATGGCTTGGAAATAGTAACAGCCCCATCAAGAGGAGTGAAACAATATAATCAATAAAACAGGAATGTGGATAGTGTAACGTGAAAACAAGTTATTCCTCATGAACCAACTGCTTGTTAATGTGGAAACATCCTTATTTCTGTAGCCACCATTCCCCTCACACACTTTCTCTACTTTTCACTGCTCATCTGATCGTGTTCAATGGTTGAATTCAATACAGTTTGCAAGTTTCTACAGTTCAATTCTACAAGTAATTTGCAACAAAAAATGCCTCGTAGACTTTTTCTTTTAGAGGCTTCGTTTCTGAGTTATTAATGTTTTAAGAGTTTTTTCGTGTTTTCGACCTTAAGTCACAAAAACGACTTTAACTCCCCAACTCCCCAAAGTCGCTCAATAGTCCAGAACGTTTGCAGGCTCAGTACTCATTTACTGACTTCAAATACCAGGATGAAGATACCCCTACTCGTGAATAGCTTCACACAGGAAGACGTAGATTTGTCGAATCTTCACTGCAGTCACAAACCCTGCCCATTCCTGCTGACTTTTGAAGAGTTGATGGTATCAGTGAAGATGTTTGTCTTTACTTATGGACACCGTGAGCAGTTAACAATAAATGATAAATTTTATAACTTTGTTAACACTCGATTTCCAGACGCCATTCCTATTTTCACTGACGATTCAAAATCAGGTAATTTAGTAGGATCCGCATTCTATGAAATATTGACGGACTACAAAGAACTGTATAAACTTCCCCACACGTCAACATCCTTTAATGCCGAAGTCAGTGCAATTGTGAAAGCTCTGGAATATATTAGCAATCAGAGAAATAACATCAGACCACACTTGATTTGCACAGACTCTCTTAGCACATTGCAAATCCTGAAGTCCACGTCCATAAAAAGGGTGAAGAATTTTCAATTCGTCAGATTACTCCAGAAGCTGAAATTATGTAAAGACAGAAATCGGGAGGTCATATTTGTCTGGGTAAAAGCTCACTCAGGGCTAATTCCGAATGAGGTGGTGGATCGGTTGGCTAGAGAGGGATCGGTATCGGGAACGGTACTAGATTCTCCTGTGATGGTTGAAGACCTAATACCCTTGATTAAGAGGATTTACCATGAAAGATGGAAACAACAATTTATAGACTCGGGTAATGGAGAGACCTATAAACAAGTTCAGCCACAACCACCTCGTCTTCCTTGGTTCAGAAACCAAAACTTACCCAGACAATTATGCCGAACATTATTTCGCCTAAGAACCAACCACGGTATATGTGACGCCTATTTGTTCAAAATCGGACAACGGGAATCCCCACAATGTGGAAAATGTGGTCATCCAGATGGAACTCTACGTCACCTGATAATGGATTGTCCAGACCATGAACGGGAGAGACACCTTTTTTTTAATATTTTAGCCACGAAAACAAATGTGAATTTGGAATTTTTATCCATTTTATCATCAAGGAATATCATAATTTATAAAGAACTTTTTAAATTTATGTTAAATTGTAGTATTAATATATGAAAGAAAATTGTTTTACTTACTACAAGCCTTGAATTGTAAATAAAAATATGTATGGCTGTATACAGAACGTAATGCCAAATAAATAAAATTAAAAAAAAAAAAAAACTCCCCAATTTTTGTAGTTTTCTCAAATCTGAGGATACCGTTGGAAAGAACGTTGAATTTCCTATCTTTCTAATGTAAATTTCAATTTTTTTTATTAGTTCCAGTTGGTGAAAAAAATTGCCAAAGTTTAACATTTGATTGATTGCATAGCAATTAATATATATAAAGTAAAGATAGCTACTAGATGTAGTGGCCCGTACTAGTATCAGGTTAACATAAATGCCACAAGACCAGCTGAGATACATATAATATAATTTTATATAATATAGAAAGAGGTTTTATTTCTTTATAAATATTTTAATTTGTATTTTGTGAACTTTTTTTTCGATTAATAATTCTTCATCTAGATAACATCAGTAAACTAATTTAGGGCCAAAATGTATCATATGTTGTAGAAGTAGAAATTTTAGATTCGAATTTAGACATCAGATCGTCCAAGAATAAACAGAACTGATGACTCGTGTTTGCGATAACATGTCCACACGGCATGTTGAATGTTCAGATGAAGAGGAGAAGGTGTGATAACTGGACATCTACACTACTATCTTGTATGATTACTTTTGAATAACTGTTTTCTTTATCCACGGTTCGGAAAAAGTTTATTTATCAAAAATAGTTCAGTTCAGTCTTCATATTCATAGCTTTTGCAAAAGTACATCATGTTCATCGTTTACGCAGTATTCTTGTTCTGTCGTGAATTTTGGTAGATACCTGCCAGCATACTACAGTGCTGAAATTTGAAATGAGATGATGATGATTTGCAAATTTCAACCTCTGGGATGCAAATAAAACCAGCCTGGTACTTGTGAAACAGCGCTACCCAAGTCCAATGTCACTCGCACCAGTGGCTAGGACTAGGTGTAAAGGCCCCTCTACACAATGGCCAGCTAGCTACTACTATTTGTTCAAGTTTTAAGATTTATTTGATTTTAAATATTGTTCTATGCCAATTCTGTTAAATTTTTAAGATTTATTCATGTTTGATTAGTTTGCTATCTGGATAATACTCTGCAATTTGAAATGGAGCCTCTTTGGGACTGCATCGTAGTTACAATGAACATAGCCACCATGGTCAGCTGATTAAGCTCTGACCCTAAAACCTTCCTTATTCTACCTAAGAAGATGAACATTTAAACGGCATTTTCCATTAAGGTATCCTCAGTCCTCATCATAGCGCCCGTTGTATTTTAAATAACAGGCTTTCCTGCTAGTAATGTGAATATGCTAGTGTATTAATTTACAGTATTTTTGAACATTAAAATTTTTATTCTGTATTCTAGTTTCGATCAAACTTAACAAACCTTGTGAAGGGTTTGCTATAATATGGGACTTATGAAAAACAAAAGGCACCATGAAGTTTTAAGTTGTGAATTCAATTGGCTTCGTTGACAAGGAGTAAGAGGCACGCGAGAGGTCTTATCAGGAAAGAGCGTGTTTGCTGGTGTAGGTATATGAAAAGTTGTAGGTATGCATGCCAAGTGGGTGAGTAGGTGTACTAAAGCGCCCTTCCCCTATCCCCTCTCCCTATTATCATGTCTATAATAGCTATAGACTTTACCCCCCACTACCTCTCTTGGTGCCAGTGACACGCAATCATGAAACACCTCGCTCAATAACTCTGGCCAATCCATAGGCGGCTGTGTTAGGACCCCTCACTGCAGCAGGTCACACGCTAACACGTCTGCAGCAGCGGCAGCAATTCACGATGGTTGTTTCTAACTGCTTTTCATTATAATATATAACCATTTAAATATCTTGCAAAATCGCTTGCGTACAAGTCCTCAAGGGCGCATTCCACCATTGGGAGTTAATCCCGAGTCTGGAGTTATCCGAAGTGTCCGGTATGAGCGAATTTTCGTAAATTATCGTATTGTATAATGTTATTTTTCTAACTTTAAGCTTTTAGAGTGCAAGGAAATCGTTAACTATCAATTTTATGGCAAAAACGTATTCTAAATAATAATCTGCAACTCTAGAAGAGCTTTTGGATTTTTAGCTTTTTTTGCAGTTTTTATTGATTTTTTAGCAAATTTTAATGAAATTTAAGTACATTTTTCGGCATACTTTTGTGCATAAATTTTTAAATGTTCTATTTTATAGTTAATAAATTTTATTTGAGCAATATTCTACAAAAAATATAAAATTATGAATTTTTAGAAGTTTTTAGCCATTTTTAGTGGTTTTTTTAGCACATTTTTTGAAATTTGACCAATTTAGTGAGCTCAAAAAGTGCTGGCCAACGAACTCATCCTTTCGTTTGGAAAGCTTGATTTTTTGGCACAAGAACAGCAGTTTTATCTCAATCCGAAGGAGAGTTATCGTCTGGAATGGCTCACATACACACACACACACACACACACACACACACACACACACACACACACATATATATATATATATATATATATATATATATATATATATATATATATATATATATATATATATATATATATATATATATATAAAAGATTGAAACTCGAATTTCAATCAAGAAATTCCTCAAAAATTCTCATTTTAAAATTTTTCGAGCCATTGCAATAGCTTCATTTTCTACGAAAATTCGCTGAAACGGCAGTGCGATGGCTGGATTAAATCTAGATTAATTCGTGATCCTCCGTGGTGGAACGGGCCCTAAGACACTTTCATGCCCCCGTACAAATACCGTTGAGTAACAAAACTGTTGCCCTACTAGTGCGCCTTCGTGTCTTCTAATAATTTCTATCTTTGTATCTTGTAATAGGTAACTAAGCCCGAACTAAACATGAAACAAGTTTTGACATCACACCAAACTCGTAGCAAGTACTTTTCACTTTCTCAGGGTTGTATGGAGAAGGAAATTTCATCGTGAGATGTGGGGATGTTTTAGATGAATCAAGAGCTTTCTAACGACTGCGAACGATTTTTCCACGGTGAAAAATGGCAAAGATACAGTTTCGTAGCAACGAAACACTGGTTACGCACTGGTTCACGCTTACTGGTTGTAAGCGTGAAGAAAGTAACGCTTTTCGCGGTTGTGTGCACATAAAAAAAAAAAAAAAAAAAAAAAAAAAAAATTGAAACTATTAAATAAGCTTTTTTAATTTTTTGCTTGATTCTCCAGTTGTAACATTGGGATTTATGAGAATTCAAACATATATTAATAATTTACACATTTAATTCAATCCAATTTATTACCAAACGCATAAAAAAAATCTCAAACTTTCCGTTTCTTTCTATCATAACAATTAGCAAGAAACTTCGACCATCTTTATGTACCGCAGTGAAGGAAAAACCTATTTCACTTTGAAAATGGCTTTGGATTAGTTTAATGGAAAATGTTTTTCGTGCTAAGTTGGTTTGTAGAAAAAAGAGCTTTAAATTTATACCAATACTGTCTCGACGGCGAATGCCTCTACCTCTACAGATTCATTAAACGAAGGCTAGCTATAGTAAAAGGGCCTAAACTACAAAATCGGCGATCTACTACTCTTGGATAATTATTAGTTTTCAGGGTGATTCAGATGATCCTTACAATCGTCTACTTTGCAAATCTCCATGATTTTTGAAACAGCTGTACAAAAATAGTGTTTTTGGTCCTGCCAAACGATTTGGTAAAAGGAGTACGAGTTGTTTAAAAAATCCCTTGTTCAGATTTATACATACAGAAAGGTGGGTGATTCTACGCAAAATGAAGTTTTTGGGTTCTGAGCAACCCAGAATTCGTCAGTTTCCCATTATATAATGGTTGTTGTGGGTAGAAAAATATCTCTACTTGCGAGTATGATGACTGGTAAATTGCTTTACGATCTATAAACACAAAGACCAAAGGTGAAGACCGTCACACGTACTATCGAAGTCTGTTGAAACATTTCTAGGAAAAATATTGTGCTGATTTCAGCCTTCTCTCGTCCATTATCGCTCTACATTGAAGAAAATATCAACCATGAAAGATATCAACAGTTTTTGAACCGTAGAATGTGATTTTATACGAAATAATGAAACAAGTTTCCAACCCCAATCATCAATTTCTCTTACATACAAGTTCACAAATGGATGCAGTTTTACTTTTATCTCAACCAAGAGCCAAAACTGATATAATCATGCTCAAATCTGTTGGGAACTATATTCATATATTTTTATTTCACCAACTGATAAGCAAATAGGCAGTGGATAAAATAATAAAAGGCAATTGAAAATAAAACTTGAACGTGTATAAATAAATGTAAACGTAGGAAAGCGCTAAAAACAACATGAAACAAAGATGGAACTCGAACTACAACTATTGAGAGAGACAACAAAATGGCCACGAGAACTTAACAGTGTTGATCACAAAATCAGCTGATGTAATTATTCAGCAATGAGAAAAATCATACATTCAAATTGAAAGAAAAATCGAATTATTATCAAGAATAAAAGTCAAGTTACATATATGTAAGATTGATATTCATCACTCTGCCTCAATTTTACGAACATTTATCATTTGACGAAAGTGAGTAAATTTGTCAATGCACAAACTTTTGGTTATTATATCTGCAATTTGTTTATTCGTAGAAATATACTGAACAACGACAGTTTTATTTTGCACCAGATCACGAACAAAATTATACTTGATATCGACGTGTTTAAGTTTCTTCTGCTCCCACTTCTGAAGGCTTTTTATGCGTGCCTGATTGTCTTCGTGGATAAAGGCACCCTGATGATGAAGGTTTCTTGCCAAGTTCTTTGAGTACCGATGACAACCAAACAAGATCTGAGCAGGCTTTGGCAAAAAATTCTGCCTCTGTAGCGGAAATAGCAATAATTGTCTGTTTCCTTGAGGACCACAATACGGTTGCATCATAATTCTTCATCAGGAATCCAGATGTTGATTTTCTTCCTGGTTCATTAGACCAATCAGCACCTGCATAAGCTGTCAAAATTTCGCCACAATTCTTTGGGAAAAATAATCCAAAGTCAACCGAACCCTGCAAATACCTAAGAAATCCAATTATCTTCCGTTGCGTTGCTAACACGGCTGTGGTAGGTGATGGCGTACCCAATATCAGGATGCGTTGATATCATCAAGTGTATCAGACACCCAACTAATTCACGAAATGGTTTCACACCTATGATACATGGTAAAGATGGATCCTTATCTGGATATATAATCTTCACGTCCATTGGCGTTTTGGATGGCTTGCGATCCAGCATATGAAATCTATCAAGAACGCTCTGGATATAAGCCTTTTTGTGAAAGAAACATTCCTTTCTCACTTATAACTAGGAAGTTACATTCCTTGATTCCAAGGAAGTTTTGAAGTTTACCTAGATCCTTCATGTTGAATTCTGAGGGAAGCTCACGTTTTATACGTGTAAGCACTTCGCAGTTGTTTCCTGCTAGTATTACATCATCTACGTATAATAATAAGTAATTTGGAATCATTAGAAGTTAAATGGTACAGGCATTGATTGAGAATTGTAGCCTGGGTAGATTCGACAAAATTTGTTGAAAAACCCACGCTTTTTCGACTTAGCCCCCCTCCATTCTCCCTATTGCATCACGGAATTCAATTTCCCGGACTTTGTTGCACAACTAAACTCGAATCGGGATCGAATAATGAAAGAATCTCAAAAACTGGTTGAGAATTGTGGCCTGGGCAGCGTAGACAATATTTGTCACACACACATAAACCTATGATTTTTTTTCACGGATTCGCTTTTAGAGTGGCCAGAAACGGATTTCTATGCGCTTATTTTATTTTATTTTCTCATGCGTTGGTGGTTCCCCACTCCCCTGGATCAATTCCAATAGACGTCCCTCTTGTTAATAAAGCCAGGCCTATAAGACATAGCTCCAGAGGGACGTCCTAAAAAATACGAGGAATGAGATTTTCGAGGTCTCATTGCGGGTTGCAGTTCTGGGGTAAATACATGACTTTCCATATTTCTTCATTTTAAATTTGTAAAAAAAATCATTTCTATCAGGTAAAAAATACGAGAAAAGAGATTTCCTGGGTCTCTTCTCACCACGGAACTCAAAACAGTGTGTTTGGCCTTTGCAGTCCATTTGATATTGGGTTGATGTGCTGATTATCAAAATATTTTCCTCCCATCCAAACGTTGGTGCTATGGTACCTACTCCAATATTGAGGAACATTGGTTTTCATATCCGCTACATGATTATAATCAGAGCTCTAGTTGACAGCAATGATGTCCAGCAAATGGGTAATTTGAAGTTGAACTTGCTAGAGATTCCCGAGATTGACAATCAATACCAATGTCTGAAAGATGCAATAATAAAACGCTTCTCCATGACTCATTTACCCCTCCATTCATCCGCACCGATCATAAATTTAAAACTTCAAAAGTTTATTTTACCTGGACTGAAACTCGATCGAACATAGAAACTATCGCCAAAATCAGATGAGAATGTTAAAAACAAACTATTTATCAGTAGGTAGGTAAACCTTTTCCATAATGAAATTTGAAACTCCTGAATTACGAGCCGGTAGGTACGTTACCCAAACAGATGTAGACCAAATAATTCATTCAGATCAAATGAAAAAAAAAAAAAAAAAAAAAAAAAAAAAAAAAAAAGACGGAAAACGTATGTGTATTGAGGTGTGGGTAGCATAGTCAAGATTTTATGGGAACTAACTCTTTTAATCATTATCTCATTTTGATATTAAAGAAAGGTTGTTGCACAACTAGATTAAAATGGGCACCGAACGAACATAAAAATCAGTTGGGAATTCTACCCTGGGCAGCAACGACAAATGTATTAGGCACGGTTTTTATTCGACGGATTTGGTCTTAAAATGGTCTAAAAAACGTGATTGGGTTCTATTTATCACATGATCGGAAAATTCCAATAGGATGATGAAGCCTTGCCTGTATGGCCTAGCTTCAAGGTACCTACGTCATCAGGAATGATGCGTGAATTTTGTTCTTTTTTGGACAACCCTCTGGAGCAGATATACTCAAGTCCATTTCGCCTTCGGAAGTCGGGTTTGCTAGATTCTACAATTTCATGAAAATTAGAAATTCCTCCCTACCCACATTTGTCAGGGCATTGCTACCTTAATTTTGTGTGCCCCCACCGGTCCTTGGAATTTAATTAAAATCCACCAAAATGGTTCCTAGTTGGTTATTTGAGGCGCTAAATCCGAATTCGAAATCCGTTTTCCTTTACGATGTTTCTTTTAAGAAAAAATTACAAAAATTAACATTTTCATGAAATTTCAGGAAAACCCTGTGAAATTTTGTGTGTAAGTGATAACTGAAGTGATGCTATACCAGGCACACTTGTCTAAGCCATGTAGAGATCGATCATTGCCTCGGACAAACCGGTATAAGCTCGCATCCCCCCCCCCCCCTCCCCCAGCCATTTGAAATTGCTCTCATAGAGTAAATTGAGGCACTGAATTCGAAATCCGTTTTCCTCTACGATGTTTCGTTTACGAGAACATGACAAATATCTACATTTTCATGAAATTTTTAGAAAAATTTGAAAATCAAATGAAATGGGTTTGTTAATGATAACTGAAGCGATACAATACCGTAGGTACCCTTATCTAAGACGTGTTGAGAATGTACACACCCTTGGACAAGACAGGCATAAGTTCGCATACCCCCATACCAGCCCTTTAAAATTTATTGAAATTCAGCAAAACAAGTTCCAATAGGTAAACTGAAGCACTGAATCCGAATTTGAACTCCGTTTCGCTCTAGGATGTTCCGTTGCCTGGAAAATCACAAAAATTCACAATTTCATGCATTTTCCCAAAATTCCTCCTTATTACTTTTTTTTGCATAATTTGACGTGGTTATACTACATTTTGAACCCAAAACAGAATATGGTACTCTATACTTAACAAAAATAGTAAAATGTTCTATATCCCCCCCCCCCCCCTCTACCCACTGACTGACCCCTGTATGGTGGTTGAAACCCAATAAAAGTATTCTAATATATACGCAGATAACCAACCCGGATGAAGAAATTTTTTTTTGTGAAACTGAACTGTCCAACACCTACAGAAACTGCTCAGGTTTCATTTTTCAGATACATTTTACTTGGAATTTTTATTTTTTGGTTTACATTTTCAATTATACTCTTAGAAATACCATCAAAATCGTCCTTAATGAGTTTCAGAAAGTGTTTTGAGGTGCTGAATCCAAATTTGAAATCCGTTTTGCGCTAGGTCTCTCCGTTCACGTGATATTAAAAATTTGGTGAAATTCATGAAAACCTCCATAAAA
Organism: Adelphocoris suturalis; assembly: GCA_030762985.1. NCBI lineage: Eukaryota > Metazoa > Arthropoda > Insecta > Hemiptera > Miridae > Adelphocoris > Adelphocoris suturalis. Next base: position 35,326,303 of record CM061040.1, read on the forward strand.
TAGCCCTGGAATTCGATTAAAATCGAACAAACCGGACAAACCACGAACAATGCCTCGGACAAACCGGTATAAGCTCGCCGGGCATGATTGATGTGACCCTGAAACATAGAAACTAGCAACTATAATACAACTACTCAATGCGACAATTCGCTTAATCCTAAAAGTGGTAAATAGTGTGGAAAATGTGAAAAAAGTTGTGGGAATCTTATTTAGAATTTAACCAACTCAACTGTGCTGACATTGGCTTTTATACAGGTAAGTAGGTATTTTATATCAAACTTATATGGATGCCTCTCAAAGTGACTAGATACGAGGTTAGGTCTCCAGGACCTCATAGGCCTATCAAAAGATGTAATCGAATCCATTTAAACAAAACAGACGACTGGATGTTAGGTACCTTCCATTTCAGGTTTAATGACCAATGCTGAAGGTAAAGGTTTCTATAAACTTTTAGTTGACATTGTTGTGTGGAAGTGTGTGGCGGACCTAATCACATTGTATCTACACATTACCTACATGATGTGCTCTTGGAACCAGGCAGTTGGAACACAGCTCTAATAAAGTTACTTGATTGCTATGGTATCTCTGCAGATTTGGCATCTTGGAGGTAACTGCGGCTCCATGATGGCATTCGCAGGTGCGGCAAAGGTGCTGTTGATTCATGTAGACAATACACGATGAATTATTGACATCGTAGATACATGGTCTGTTGGTGTGTTTTCATGCATACCTACCCGAAAAAAAGAAGAAAAAAAGAATTTGAACGTAAGATTGCAAGTTGGATTTTCTGGGCTCCATGACTAATAAAAACCCTGTTGTGAGAGACTCACCCAGGTATGCACAGTCCCGTTGAGTCAGAAAGAATTTGCCCTGGCATGCGTAGTACCGTGGAGCAATTTAGGATTTCATCCAAGTACCAAGTTCCCTTCGGATGAAGGAGAAGTTTCTTGGCGCGCATATTCCCGTTGAGAACTTGGGGAACTTGACCCGGTGTTCGAGAGAAAATGATCAGGCAGAATTAAACATTTTAAGTCTAGTACGCACTGGGATTCATTGTTCGGACTCTTTGTTGCAGACGCTCGGATTCATGTCTCAGATTCTTTGCCCCGCGACATTGTCGCTCTGCAAATCGTGTACGCATCTAGTTTGAACCTGAGCCATGTCGAACGAGGTCGCGCTTTCGGAGATTGCAGTAGTACTTTACATAGCTCTACGGAGTAAAAAAAAAATGCTACTAAAAAAAAGCCACCGCGTTAATTGGATAATCCAGCTATTTGATGTCAAATCGATTTTATAAGACGACTTAATAAGTTAGTAAAAAGTTCCAGTCATGCAGCATGATCGTATGAACGGATTTTCGTAAATTATCTTGGTACCTATATTTTGTTAAATTATTTTGAAAATTTAGGATATTAACTAGGAAGAAATGTTCACTACCGATTTTGTGGCAAATAAACTTGTCCTAAATAATTTTCGGCAATTCAAAAAATGTTTTAGCAAATTTTTCGAAAAAATGAAGCTATTTTTGATTTTTAGCTTTTTTTCAAGCTGTTTTTATCCATTTTTGACAAATATTAATGAAATTTAAGTACCTACTTTTTTCAGCACAAATTTCTTGTTTTTCTAGTTTATTGTTAATGAAGTTCTAATGACTAAAATTCTGCTATTAAAAAAAAAAAAAAAAATTAATAATTTTTACCCGTTTTTAGCTACAAGCATAACAACGATAACTACAAAGCGATAACAACGAAGATACACCGGTGAGAGGCCCACTTTGTTCGATATTCACGTACGCACTGACTCAATGTTGCGCGACATTGTGTAAAGAATCCCATTCCGTATGGGACTCAAAAAATACTAAAACGCAACACACGAGATGCAAGACTCAATGTCGCGGAGCGTCCCGGATGCAAGAAAATGAGTCCGAGACGCAGCTCCGCGACAAAGAGTCCGAACAAAGAATCCCAGTGCGTACTAGGCTTTATAAAGGAGACCAGGCCAGCTCCATGCTTTTATCTATATATATATATATATATATATATATATATATATATATATATATATATATATATATATATATATATATATATATATATATAATGTAAATACATATATATATAATGTATATATATATATATATATATATATATATATATATATATATATATATATATATATATATTATTCAATTCAATGAAGTGGCTCTACAAGAGCATGTATAATTAACACAAATTTTAGAAAAAACAAAAAGTTACACCACAAACTATTTTTTATATTTCGGCTTTAGTTGCCTTTTTCAAAATATGAAGAACTAAAATAATTTTTTGTGGGAATTTCGACGTTGATATTATGCAGAGATATTTGCCATGGAGAAGTTGGTTACCTGGCTAACGCCTGATGTTTAATCATGGAGGATCGTATGCGCCCAAAACATTAGAATGTGCCTTTTCAGATTGGTGAAGCATTCTTTTATTTTCTCCTGGCTTCATCTTCCTTACAACTTTTATGCCAAAACAATCGTCGAATGTTGCATCATGCGTGGCGGCATGGCGGCTCACTGGCAGATCTTGCGTTCTTGTAACCACCGATGCTCTGTGGTTGTTGACACGCAGGTTAAGCTGTGTCTCGGCTTTTCCGACATAAAATGCAGGGCATTCCTTGCACAACAACTCATATACACACATTGGTGTTTGGCAATCTACCGACCCTTTGCATGTATATGAGTTGGGGTTGTTAGCCGAACTGAACGTTTTCTCTTCCATGACGATTGGGCAGACTTTACATCGCCGCTTACCGCAAGGATGCAGTCCTCTTGGGGGTGGTTGTGTCCTATTTGATCGTCTATGGTACAGAATATCCCCAATTGACGGGATTGGCGGTAGGACATTGACGGCACTTCCGGGAAAACCCTTTTGGTGGATACATTTGCTGAGAGGATTGGGTAGAGATCCTTCATCATTTTATTTATCTTCTCAATACCAAAAAAGAATGTTGTGGTCAGTTGAACCTTCTCATTCGTGTTTCGGGGTGTTGGGTGGTATTCAATATGGGAAGGAATGACTTTCTGTTAAATACCACCCAACACCCCGAAACACGAATGAGAAGGTCCAACTGACCACAACATTCTTTTTTGGTATTGAGAAGATAAATAAAATGATGAAGGATCTCTACCCAATCCTCTCAGCAAATGCATCCACCAAAAGGGTTTTCCCGGAAGTGCCTTCAATGTCCTACCGCCAATCCCGTCAATTGGGGATATTCTGTACCATAGACGATCAAATAGGACACAACCACCCCCAAGAGGACTGCATCCTTGCGGTAAGCGGCGATGTAAAGTCTGCCCAATCGTCATGGAAGAGGAAACGTTTAGTTCGGCTAACAACCCCAACTCATATACATGCAAAGGGTCGGTAGATTGCCAAACACCAATGTGTGTATATGAGTTGTTGTGCAAGGAATGCCCTGCATTTTATGTCGGAAAAACCGAGACACAGCTTAACCTGCGTGTCAACAACCACAGAGCATCGGTGGTTACAAGAACGCAAGATCTGCCAGTGAGCCGCCATGCCGCCACGCATGATGCAACATTCGACGATTGTTTTGGCATAAAAGTTGTAAGGAAGATGAAGCCAGGAGAAAATAAAAGAATGCTTCACCAATCTGAAAAGGCACATTCTAATGTTTTGGGCGCATACGATCCTCCATGATTAAACATCAGGCGTTAGCCAGGTAACCAACTTCTCCATGGCAAACATCTCTGCATAATATCAAACGAGACCCTCTCGAACGATCAAGTTTGTCCCCCACCCCGGCAACTACTTGGAACCGTTCCCTACAAGAAGAACTGTGAGTTCTTCAATTCCGTTCAACGCGGAGCAGCTCATGAGTCACAAATGAAAAGTCACATTTACGTTTCTAAACTGTTATGTGATCGTGTGATGACCACCAAACTATACACTTCATTCTGATCTACATATCCAACTAATCTGCATTTTTACTAAGGGATTGACTACTTGATGCTATGTATTTTTGAGATGCGAGCTTGCGAGCATCCAGACCACCAAACTATAATACACTGCATTCTGACCTACATGTCCACTAAACAGGTTGAACGGAATTGAAGAACTCACAGTTCTTCTTGTAGGGAACGGTTCCAAGTAGTTGCCGGGGTGGGGGACAAACTTGATCGTTCGAGAGGGTCTCGTTAATATCAACCTCGAAATTCCCACAAAAAATTATTCTAGTTCTTCATATTTTGAAAAAGGCAACTAAAGCCGAAATATAAAAAATAGTTTGTGGTGTAACTTTTTGTTTTTTCTAAAATTTGTGTTAATTATATATATATATAGGTATATATATATCAGTTGAATACCTACTCCTTTGGATGGGATCGTGTGACAATATCACGCCACTGGAATGGTCACTTTGCTGCACCTTGTGAGAGCTGCCCTGGTTAGCTAGTTTTATTGGCAAATGTGAACAATATTATATACATTGAATAAATGCATGTGTTGGATGACGACAATTGCCTCTGCAGATTTGAAATTCAATATTTAACGCTTACAATATAAATATATATCAAATTGCGAAGTAATAATGAAATGAAATAAAATGTTAGGGTTTGGGAGCGGCAAGCCGCCAAATAATAACGTTTGCAACAGATGGCTCCACCTGGCCACCGCCGTTTGGTGGCCTCGAAAGGATGGGAAGAGGATGAAGGGTTATAAATTCTAATTCCAGTTATGATGTCCGTTGAAGTTCCAGGTCTTGTTTGATGGAGGGCATTCGAAATCGAGGCTGGAATGTAAGGCTCGGGTGTACCTTTGTTCTTCACTCTGTACAATTTGATAATAGTTACCGTCCTGTTCCTTGGCTGTGGCAACCCAGTAGTTATCTTGTGGACATGGGGATGGAGGGAGAGAGAGAGAGAGAGACTACATTAGATGATCTGTTGTTGCCAGTTTTCTTTTTGGTTTTTCCGGATTGTCTTTTGGTATGGCGCCAGCTTGTGGAACCTGGGTTAGTGTTTGCATTTTTTGTTTTATTGCATCCATTAATGCTTGTATGTTTTCTTGTGTTTGTTTGTTTTGTTTTTGCGTCATGTTTGCTAGATTACTGCTTATTTGTTTCTGGAACTTCTCAAACATCTCGTCGTGTCGTTTTTCTAGTTGTTGTTTGAGGTCTTCTGATATGATTTTAGTTCCCGGGAGGGTAGGTCTTGTTTCCATCCTACATTGCTGGCATTTGAATAAGCTTTTATTTATTGCGTTTAATTAGCAGAAGTCTTCATATGTGTTTTGTGCACATTGTTCATCATCTATGAACACCTTACAAAGTGAATTAGAACTGCTTGCTGATTCTTTGGGAGCGGATCCCCACATTTTTGGCACACCACAATCTTTCTGTCTGCCATTGTTGACGTCCGAATTTGATTGAGAGAACTGTTCAATGAGCAGTTCTGATGGACTGTCAACTGGCTACTGTGGTAAGGGTCGCTCTGTCAGATCCTGTCAATACTGTGGGTTTTTTTTTTTTTTTTGACGTCGCTGGCGTCAGTTTTATTGTCTCCTAACTGGGTTTGTGATTAAGGTTCACGATTTGCTCTCTGTCGCAGTGTTGTTAGCAGTTTAGTAAGGTGTTACTTGATCTTAATCTATACACACATGCACATGAAGGAATTTTGTTGGTTTTGGTTCTGGGATGTTGAGGTTTTTGGTTTATTATTTCCAATAATAAGCCTATGTGATCGTGTAGCAAAAAATTTTTATAACCCCCCCTCAAACTTTGTCACTTTACGTTTCAAGGTGCGTAGAATCCAAATTTGAAATGTCCGTCCGCCGTCCGGGCCATAAAAGGCCTAAGAATTGACTTAAAAAACCTGTTCTTTCGCACATAGACTCCATTTGGGGTCTAGTTGGTCCTAACGTTTAACCATCCCGATTCCTTTACTAGCATAGATGCTATGGGCCAAAAACGGGCAAAAAAGTGTCTTCTTCGACGCGCGCACGCCTGGCACGCTTGGCAGGGGGTCACGGTTGGTGGAGAGGGGGGAGGGGCGAGCGGGGGAGTGGAGTGAGAGGAGGCGCCGGCGCCACGGCACCTTGTGGTGGGTACGGCGCTGGCGTTCCTTCGAGGCATGAATATGTTTTTTTCAAGGTCATATTTGTGTGTTAATACCAAAGCTTTTCCTACGCATATTTAATAACATATCCTCTCGACTTTTCGTACGTACTTAGATAATGATATTATTAAGGCAATAACTATTTGAATTGATAGGAGCTCAAATCGAGAAATATAAACATGCGTATATAATTATAGAAGTATAGGTTGTGGCAATTCGAAGTAGGACACGCCGAGGAGTCTGGACGGGCCTTATGACGTACGCTTGCCAACTAAAACTACGATCATACTCAATTGAAAAAATAATAAACCTTTGTGAAATAATTTGCAGCGTTTTTTCTTTCCATCTGTTGGCAGTGAAAGCTATTTTTGTCTGTGGTGTCTCTGTTTTATATTTGACCTTTTTTATTTGTTGGGCTGGGTTTTTTTAATGAGATATTAGTTTGATTTATTTGGTTAGTTATTATGTTGTTTTTATTTTGGTGGGATGGCTGGGCAGCTTCACGTGAATCGTGAGCTACCATGTGACAAGGTAATACTTACCGTGTTGCAAATAGCACCTAAATATTCTCTGAAATTGCTCTGATGTCAAGGAGTAAGGAGAAAATAATAGATGCACACATTTAAGGCAATAGCTTTTTGATTTATCCAATGAAGTAAGATGTGTCAGTCCAGAGAAATATTTCGGGAATCCTAACTAACCTTGAGAGGAAGTTATCAAGTGTAAGTTTACAGTTTGAATCGAAGACACCGCAAGGTATATAGGTAGGAGGATCAGTCCAGGGTAGCTATTGGGATAATCAATAGGTACCTATCTAGAATCACTATAAGAAAATCAGATATGCGTTAATTAGACTGGTGGATTAGCTTACTGTCTTTGGGAGAGCAGGAAAGGCTAATGAGGGTTTCTTTCCTTCTCGCAGCCTGGGCAGCCATGCACCTAGTGGCATAGCGTAGCAGCTGATTGGCTGCTTCGTAGCAACACCGATAGATTGGGCTTACTGTTGGTGTCGTTTCACTGGTCATGCTCGTGTCCTGTTCGTCTGGGGGGATGGGAAAGAATGACTTCCCAACCCCCCACAGTTCTATTCTGTCGTTGCTGGCAACGGTCCATGGTATTGCGCTGTTATGTTTTCACATCATTCAGTAATGTTGGAATAAATACATAATACATACTGGATCTCAATTGGAGAACTTTGTTTACTCATTGTTTTATCTGCATGAAGCTGATAGGGATGAAAATTAAGCTGTTTTACAGTATGGGTTGCATTATGCATTCTAGAATTGATGAGTGATTGATAATGTTATATCACACAACACCTTTTCATTTGTGTGGGTGGCGATGATCCCAGATTTATTTTGAAATTTAATAGTGTGCCCCCTCCACCTTTGAGGAAAGTTGATATGGAAAATTTAACAACATTTGAACTCGTCAGTTAGTACTAAACTGGCCCAGGATCGGCTGCCAGTCGCTCTAAACATGGACCAGTATCAGAAAATATATAAAGTTTTGAAAAATCGATCAAGTTTTATGACAAAATGCCCTTTGATCTAAGGGCATTCCTATAACACAACCTCTTGGTTACATCTGGAGGCCACGGGATGACTTACTACTAGTGGCCAGGGCAACCCTAGTCAGAATTCTTTGATAGCCCGGTTGTTGGCGAGTTGGCCCCACTTCAATGAGCTCATTCCATATCTCTCGTTTGTATGCTATATAATTTTTTGCTGTATCTGTTATACACAGAGATCTTGTCAATCGCCTTCATCTTGGCATTTTCTGTATTAGATTAATTAGAAGAATGGAAGAACAAGAACAGAGTGACTATGACCAAAGAGAAGAGCTAACAGTGGATAATGAGTCTGACTATAAGGGAGACAGGGAATCTTATTCTGAAATAGATTCCAGGGTGATCGGCGAAGAAAGCTTCATATGGTTGGTATTTGTCTATTAATACTAAAGATAATAATTATTTTGCTCAATGTGGTCATATAATTCTGATCATATGCACTTCACAACCTAAGAATATGCATTCTAGAAGTGAAAACGTAAAGCCATAATGTAATAAAAAATGCTCTTACATTACAAATATGATCAGAATGGGCAAAACAATTCCTTTAGGTGTAATGAAGCACATAATACTAAAGCGTTACATAATATTGTAACAAGGGCTGTAGGTCTTGACGGTATCCCAATATATCCCATCGCATCTATACATCACACACCAAGTGAGCGAAGCGAGCAACATTCCTTACACACGTTAAACCTACCCTTAGTGATCTACCGTTTCCAATCATTCTACAAGTCCCACTCGACAGTAACAGACCATTACATTTATACAGCCATATCGAGCGAAAACGTGTCTGTTTTTGTCTGTTTGTCCGTGCTATGCACAGCCAAACGGCTGAGTGGGGGAAGTCTATGAGAGGAGGGATCATCTTGGATTTTTCCGAAAGTGAACATAAGCGATTTTAAAACTTTCTACTTCCACCCGAACCATGGACTGGAGGGGGGAGGGAGCCCCTTTTAATGCGCGTTTTTTTCGCCGAGTGCTCGATCTTCTATCCTCTGCCACATTGAAATGTGATCGAAAACACTTTGTATGTCGCAAAGTTAGGTACGTTTCTGGACCCATAAAACACGATGGTGCCGTCAAAATTGGCGTAAAATGCAGTATTCGTGGAGAAATCAGCAAGAATATGCGGGAAATAAAAAAATAAAAAAAATTGCAATCCCCGCTTGATTTTTTCCACCTTAGACCCAGTAAATTTTAACGGTTTTTCTTGGGTTGAACTTGTTCGTTGAAGTTCCAATTCTTTTTCCGATTGTAGTGAATGAAATCGTAGACGAAAACGTTTGTTTTCGAGCTACCGCTCTTTCTATTCCATCGAAACTTATGTAGGTCTGAACTTTGCCTTCGAAGCTCTTGAAGGAAGGAACCTCTCGCGTTTGAAAGGCACCTCAACAGAATAATAGACGGGGAAAACAAATACGTAGGTACACAATTTTAACATCCGACATTGCTGTTAGTACTGAAATGTTCTTATAACTAAACTTTTCGTGGTTCCACATGATATTTATTGGATAGCCCTTCTACGCATATAAATGGCCTAAGTACTAAGTATCTTTATTAAACCTAATAAACTTTTCTTGGTCCCACTTAGAAAACGTAGCAAATTATTACACAGCAATTTATTATTTTCGTTTTGCCCCATTCATAAGATTTTCTTTTCTTTTTTTCTCCTTAACGTGAGCCACACAGGCGCTCCCGCACCGGTCAGTTGACCGGTTTCATGATTATCATGCTGTTTTCTCTACTATTCGTGAATGATTCCCTACCATGAAAACAACGGAACTCAGATTCAACTTGGCAAACTCGTGTTTTATCAAAATAACTTAATAAATAAAATATATAGTATAACTATAAAATAATAAACTCAGTTTTGAAATATATATTTTTTCTTCAACTTTTGTGCAAAAATATAATTTTATCATTCGTATTAAAAAAAACACTGGCATTATAAATGGTACACATAGGCTTTAATAGGACACTTGGAAAAAATTCAGGTACCTTTATAAAAAGTACCTGGTACCTACATTTAGAAAATACCGTCTATTAAGTCTACCTTCTACCAAGTTGGGAGGACAAAAATTTAACATGACAGTTCTGTTAGTACTGAAATATTGAGTAGGCAGTATAGCTTCCTTACATCTTCTAACATGGACGTATAGAATTAGTTGAAGTTTTATTAGTTCCACATACTCTTTATTTGGTTAGCCCTTCTATACAGATAAATGTCCTATCTAAATTGAATCTTAGAATCTTCTTGGATTTCTTTGAAAGGGTTTATTTAGCGATTTTAAAATTTTCTATTCCTACCCGAGCAATGGGCCGGATGATGGGAGAAGGGTGGGAGCCCGTTTTAATGCGCGTTTTTTGGCCAAGCGCTCGATCTTTTATGCGGCGTTGCCACATTAAAATTTGATCGAGAACACTTCGTATGTCAGCGACAAAGTTACGCTGCTGTGGAACACAATGGTGCCTTCCAAGTTGCCGAAAGATGCTGTTTAATCTGACTAATCAGCGAGAATATGGGGGAAATGACCAAAAGAATGCATTCCCCGCTATGTAGCCCAGTCAAATTAGAGGAAACAGGAGAAAAAATTCATAGTAAAGAAATTTCTTCACCAGGCTCTTCCTTCACACCTAGTAAATCATATCTCAAAAGTCCCCTAGTATGGGGGGTGAGCTCGAGGAGGGGGGGGGGGTGTTTTTCTCCTTTTTTTTCGACTTTTTTTTCGTTTTTTTGCCTATAACTCGAAAAGTAAGCGTTCTAGCGATTTGTTTACTATTACCAGAATTAAAGTGCATAAAATTTACTATAATTTTCACTCGTGACTTCATTCTCTACGATTAGGCGTTCCGCCGCTAGAGCGCGTTGAAAAGTAGGTATCATTTCAAAAAATCAGCAAAAAGGCCTTTATGCTCTTTTTACGCAGAAATCATTCGTATGTAGCTTCTGGGTGACTTAGAATACATCATGATTTGTTTTAAGAACATCAGTGATGCTCGGACAGTGGTTTGAGCAGGTTTCTTGTATGTCTTTTTTTTCTGTTCTTCGCTTACATCCTGGAAACTGTGATAACCATAACATATTTTCAGCACCCTTACCAACTCACTGTGAATTATCAGTGAATATATATGTATATAAAACACAGTGGCTCTAAAAAAGAAAAGAAAAAAAGGAACTAAAGAAAATGAGCTGTGTTTCACCAAAAAATGTTAATGTGCAGGTACAGTATAACCCATGTAAAAGTAATATTCACAAAAGGAGTGGGAGGGGAAGGGGTCATCAATCTTCACAGGTATCTGCTCTTCATCCATTGAAAATCACCATACGCAGTCAAACTGAAAATTCAAAATCGGATTACAGTGAGGTGCATGTAATCTTATATTGATAGATAGATGAAGTTCATGCAGATGATTAGGACGAAACTTACAGGGCGATGACATATGTGTTGAGTGGGTAGCCTTATTGTTCCATGTCGGTTTCATCATCTTCTGTAGATGAACCGTCGTCAGCAAGTGGTGGGTTGTTTGTGCAGGAACCTGAACCGTTGGAGCAGAGTGTTGAGCAGTGGATGCCAGGCTCTGCGGCATCCACATCGACCACTACCGCAGCTTTTGGTGCAGCTGCAAAATATATTCTGCAGAATTGGGGCTGGAGTAGGGAGACGATGGCTTCCTCAAACCAATTCCAACTTTGGATCCAACAGCAACATCCGAAATTCTGCAGAATATATTTTGCAGCTGCACCAAAAGCTGCGGCAGTGCTCGATGTGGATGCCGCAGAGCTGGCGTCCACTGCTCAACACTCTGCTCCAACTGTTCAGGTTCCTGCAAAAATAACCCACCACTTGCTGACGACGGTTCATCTACAGAAGATGATGAAACAGACATGGAACCATAAGACTACCCACTCAACACATATGTCATCGCCCTGTGAGTTTCATCCTAATCATCTCCATGAACTTCATCTATCTATCAATATAAGATTATATGCACCTCACTGTAATCCGATTTTGAATTTTCAGTTTGACTATGGATGGTGATTCTCAATGGATGAAGAGCAGATCCAGAGGAGCTACAACAAACCTTAAAATACTCTCCACTCTTCAAAATCGGTGTGTTAGATTGTGCATAGGTTACCTGTCAGCAACTCCAATCGATGTATTGTTGGCCGAGACTGGTGAAATGCCTCTCGCACTAAGGAGACAATATCTAGCAGACAAATACATCGTACGCCAGAAAATGTTAGATAGTAAATCTTTAGAAGCAATCAAAGAGTTGACTCACCACGTGACTTTCAATGCTCGATGGATTGGTAAAGTCTTACCACCTTTGGCGGTGAGCTTCACTCAATTTTTAATTCGTCATTGCGCCAACCTATGGACTGATCAAAACGGACCTATGTTCAGTATGGAATATCCGATTCTATTCACCAGAATAACGTACCACAAATTCATACCTCAGGATGGGCGTTTAGCGGTGAACGAAAACTTCATGGAATTTATTGATCGCAGATGGAATCGTGATAAATGTAGACTGATTTTCACAGACGGTTCGAAGACTGGTGGGCAAACGAACGAAGTGAAATGTTCAAAACTTTTGGAACAGACCAGCAGTTACTCAGCTGAGCTTATTGGTATGATTCAAGCCCTGAAACATATCAGTGCGTCACCCTATCAGCCGGATCAACATATTATAATATGCACTGATTCACACAGTTCACTTCAAGCAATTTCCTAACAACACCTAACGAAATTTAAAAACCATTTAGTAGCGGAAGTAGTTAACCTTGTACCACTGTAAAATCTCTGGAATGAACTTGCATTTCGTGTGGGTCCGATCCCATATAGGACTCCAGTATAATGAACGGGCAGATATGGCGGCGAAACAAGCGGCCACCACGGGCAATATTGTACAATATGGATTGACAAAGGAGGAACTCTACGCTATTTCTAAGAAGGAAAATCAACGCGCATGGCAGGAAGTGTTCGCCCGAGGCTCCAAGGGTCAGTTTAAAAAAAATATAAATCCTAGAATTGGATCAGTGCCTTGGTTTAGGATAATGAGTAAAGACAAGAGGCTTATAAGAATATTATGCAGACTCAGGGCGAACCACGCCATATGCCCAGCCTATCTATTCAAAATCCATAAACGAGAAGATTCTGCGTGTGAATGTGGGGAACCAAATGGTGATGCGGAACATTTGATAATGAATTGTAGTACATACCGTCAAAATAGGGAAGACATGTTCAACAATATAAAATATCTTATAAATAATCCATTTAATTACGTTACACTATTACAGACTAAGAAATTGGAAATATGGGGAAGAAATTTATTCATTTATAAACAGAAGTAACATAATTATGTAAATATATAAATTGTAAAATTGATTTAGTATGTAAGTGATTGAGAACATCTATGTAAATATGTAATATTAAGAAGTGGAGAATTATTCTGTAAATAATACTATGGCTGTATGTGAATAAAAACAATGCCAAAAAAAAAAAAAAAAAAAAAAAAAAAAAAAAAAAAAAAAAAAAAAAACCTTGTCCCCCACGCCTTCAGGCCTCTCAACAGCCCGCCTCGCCAGGTCCTGCAGGTAGGCACTCTCATAACCGTCAATACGGCCTACCTGCTCCCCGAGCCTCAACACTTCAGTCTTCAAGGAGGTCCCGGGGGAGGATTGCTGAATGGCGGGCTGTTACCCCACGCCTGTAGGAGATGCGGGACAGGCCCCACTGCTATTTGCCAGGATCGCCTCCTCGACAAGCTGCTTATAGTGGGGCTTCAGGCAAAGAGATTGGATGGCAGAAAGCGTGCGCATGGGAAAACGTTGTAAGCACACACACACACACACAACAAATTTGCATTTTATTATTTTGCTCTCGAGCCCCCATTTTCTCTCCATCGTCCTGAATGCCATAATAAAGTACCATAGGCAGCATTTCCACGATGCCTTTTACTTCTAATTATTCCATACATCTAAGGTATACCGAACGGCTGAGTTATTTGATACAATTATAGTTTTGAATGTGTTTGAGTAGGCTCGAGGATGACTTAATTCATGAAGAAGAAAATGAGGATTCGGCAATGATGGAGCATGATCCAGGAAGGGCAAAGAGTAGCTTTGATGACGGATTATACGACAGGGATGCAAGTGAGGACGAGTATGAACATCCGGAAGAGTACCAAATGAAAATATTTGATGAAGATGAAAATGGTTTGTTGCCGTATATTCTGATGAGTTTTCTACAAAACTTTCGCTTGTACACGGAAATTCAAACCGCTACAATTTTTTACACAAAGATTTTTCATTTCAGTATTAGATAGCCCTTCTACGCAGATCACTGGTGTATAACTATTAAACCGTATCTGTAGAATTGTAATTGAAACCCGGCGCTTCGCGGTTCGCATAAGAATTCACCCCTTTGCAGCGCCAGGAAACTACCATTTATCGCTATTTAGTAAATGATAAGAAACAAAACGATTATGACAAATTCATCTTCTCACTACGTAGAAGGGTTGCATATAATTAAAGTATTTCAGTTGGTCGACTAGAAAAGAAATCAGCTCAATACTGAGATGGATGGGGGGGGGGGGGGGGGGGGATCTACTACGACCCGTTAATTGAAACAGTTAATTTAAAGCTGAGTGTATATAAGTACAATTGGGTAGCGATACATAAATCTATTTTAATGGATTTAGGTTTCATTAGACTGTGGGGCAATCAAAATCCTGTATAAATTACTTCATACAACTTCATGGAGTACATAGTTATTTCCGCCAATAACATAATAAACATCATTGTTGGTCTTCAAATATGGTGGGGGAATATCTCCTTCAAACGGAATTCCCCGATTTGGAATTCCCAGAGATCTGCAACTTTAATGAGACCAGGGCGGATCCTATGCCCCCCCCCCGAAGTCTCGACTCGAAAAGTCAGAGCGCAGTCGAGCCCCGACATTCCACAGTGTGAAAATTTCTACAAAACGAAAAATAAACTTTTCCATGTAAGATTGTTATCGATGCTATAAATAAAGCAGGAGTGCATTGTGGAAAGATTCAAGGCTTAGGAGGACTCTACTCGTCCGGACATGGTCGACTGCCTGATGTGAATGTTCCTACGAATCACTCTCTGGAATACCTAGTCAGCCGCTGAATTGGAGGAGAAACGTCGTAAGGCAAATAATATAATTGTATATGACTACCAGAGTCTCCAGTTGCTCACTTGATCGGCATGGAACAAGATGTTTCAAATGATAAATAGCTACTGAATAAGGTTTCGCCTGATTTTGGTGAATTGGTTAGTGAGGTGAAAGCCATAAACAACGGAGTGATTCAGGGAAGCACTCTGGGACCTGTTATCTTCTGAATATATTATACCGTCTGGCTTCCCTATCAGCCTCAGGCGATGTTCTTCTGTTTGCAGATGATACTGCAGTCTTGGTGTCTGGACCCAAGTGTGGGAGGCTGTTTTCGATGAAGCGCAAAGCCTCCTTGATAGAATTAATGGGTGGTGGCTGGGAAACTTTCTAACACTCAATGTTGAGAAGACAAAATATGTGCTTTGAAGATGTTGTTGTCAGTAGCGGCCGGTGGTCTGCAAAAGGAGTGGGGCACAAAAATATTGACCTATTTGACAGTCAAGAAGAGCATTGAGGTTTTTCTTCCATATGGTTTGCTTTGATCTAATACACATGAAACATAAATCCCACTTGGGTCATGTCAAATGCCATGAGCAACCATTATGAAAGGATATTACTACTAAATAAAAATAAATCATGATCATTAAATATTATTGATAAATGAAATATAAATAAATAAATAAAATTAAAAATACTACCTTATAGGTACCTACTTACTAAGCATTTAAATTTTTTTAGAATGGACTATATTATTATTTAAAGTATTAAACATTATCAAGGCTTCGATTTTATTGCACTAGTGAACTACTTAGAAGAAAAAAATCTGAAGGATTACTAAAGAACTCAAATTAAATTATGATGAAATGATAGAAGTGTGTCGTCAGACGTCAATTAAGAATCGGATATTTCAAAACGCTATTGAAATGTCTAACCCCACAACCACCATGCGGATGGTTTTAATCGATTCTTTGGGATCATATTTATCATTGATAAGCGAAAAATCATTACAGTTACCTTGAAAAGTTTTGAGATTTCTACTTTTGAATGTTTGGCCCTTTAGGACAACCCTTTAGAGCTTCGATGCGATTTTTAACGCAAGTTTCATGAAGTTTGGTCGATTAATTTCGGAGAAAAGCGGTGGACGGCGGACGGACGGATTTTTTATAATTTGATTTTTGGATTCTTCGCATCTTGAAACGTAATCAAAAACATTTGGGGGAGGGGGGGTACAATTTTTTTTTCTTTGTCGATTACAAAGGTCCATTATTGTAAATAATGAACCAAAATTCCTGATAGGAAAACAAAGGGGAATATACATTTTCCCGATAGGAAATGAGTGATACCCGATAGGAACGCAAAACACCCGATGTGAATCACTAAAAAAAGCTCGATAGGAGGAAGTAATTTTTCGTGGTGGTTCCTTGAAATTACGCGATAGGAAATCTATCAAGTTGTCCTGTGCGCAACATCCAGAATTTCGGATTTCAGGTTTCCCGGATTGGAGGTTTCGGAATACCCGATAACCTACCTCTCGGTGTAGTTCATGCTCTACAATTTTGCTACCTACGAATAAACATTTCAGTAGGAAACGTACGGTTTAAGAATTTTCAGAGAGCAACTTTAAAATGGGGAAATTATGTCATCTTTATGAGCCCGGGATTCCGTATTCCACCAATTTCGAGATGGTAGACAAAGATTTTCTCAATCTGAAAGGACTCAATTTTCAAAATCTAATCTCAAACCATCTCTTGAAATCACTACTAACCTATTTTCGGTCATGGCTCCTGGACTAATACCATCAATAGGTACTAGAAGAATGGGGAAATGTAAAATTGTAGCTATAGTATGATGAAAATTCCAATTACGAAGAGAAACGGGAAATCGAATGCGCGCACACTCACACGCCCACGAATATGCACGCACACACACACACTATTGGTTGTTTATTGGTAGATTCAGAAGCAATAGAATGAATGAGTGATAACAATAATAAACACCTAATAATGAAAAATAAATAAATAAATAAATGATGAATTTTCAGAATTTGATGTTGCAATACCTTCATCACTCAATCGACAAAGTCTGAGCTCGATGAGCACAAAATCAGCAAGTGAAAGAAACAAATTGGCGCAACGGGTTAAGATTCGAGAAGCACTTGAAAATAAGAGTGATGTAGATCGTCTCAAGACTGTTCGAGCGAAAATTAAGCCTTGTGTCAAAGATAGGATGCGAAAATGGTAATTGATTGTAATTTATTGTATTATTGTATACAGAATCTCTTACAATGTTTTTTGTAGTTTAGAATTAAAGTGTTCAACATTTCCTCTCACACTGAAATTTAGAAGTTGCTGCAGTTTGGACATGTACTTTTAAGTTAGTCAACAATGAAGTTGGTGGAAGATAATCGTAGTTCACTATTTACTTACCATATCAGTAATCCATATAACTGTGTCACGCCCGCACTTGCTTGAGCTCACTGTTCACACATCACCATCTTAGAATCAAACTACCAAGGAACTTGAGAATAATTCAATATTATGTGAAGACGCAGTGCGACAACCGACCACACTCTCGGCAGGCAATTTCCGAAATCCACCAACTCAGCACAGGTTAGAATTGGATGTCTGAAATTGATCGACCAGGGTGGGTGGGGGGGGGGGGGGGGGGGGTGCACTTTGACAACCCGACAGATCACCCCATCTGGCTTGGACGAAGTCACCAAGCAACCAGCGAGTTGCTGAGGATGCGGTTAGGTGCCTCATGTACGCATGTCTCCCCTGGACAAGTCTCCTCCTCATTGTCTTTCCTGCTCCCTTTCAGATGGTAATCCAATCAATCAGTCTGCATTACGCGTATTCGATTTTCATTCAGTAATTTTAGTAATTCTAGATATCTATTGATTATCCCGTATGCCTTCCTGGACTGATCCTCCTACCCATATCCCTTGCGGTGTCTTCTATTTAAACTGTAAAGTTACGCTTGGTAACTTCCTCTCAAGGTTAGTTAGAACTCCCATAAAAATCTCTGGAGGAAACAATTACTTGTCCTTGAATAAAGTATCGGACTAGTGCCTTTAAATCTGTGTACCTATTATTGTATCCTTACTCCTTGATATTAGAATAATACTACAGAGAATCCTAACACCTCAACAGCTATTTATCTTGTTACATGATAGCTAGCCTACGAACCACTAAAAAAACCTTCCCAAAATAAAACCAACACGACAATAACCCAGAGAATCAATAATTCCCTAGAAAGAATATATATATATATATATATATATATATATATATATATATATATATATATATATATATATATATATATATATATATATATATATATATATATATATATATATATATAAATTCCCAGCCCAACAACGAAGAAACTGTCAAATATAAAACAGAGACACCACAGAAGAGAGCTTCCACTTCCAGTATATATAAATAAAAAAATAAATAAAAAATTCAGAACATCACAGAACCAAAACCTACAAGATTCTTTTATGTGCATGTGTGTATGGATTTAGGTCAAGTAACACCTTATTAACACTCCACCAAACTGCTGACCGAACAAAGACAGAGCGCAAATTGTGAACCTTAATCACAAACCAAATAAGAGACCATAAAATCGACGTCAACCGCCAAAGAAAAAAAAACCATGATAAACTTGACAGAATCAAACAGAACGACCCTTGCCACGGTAACCAGTCAATAATGCATCCAAACAGCTCCTCAAACAATCCTATCAGCTAGTATCAACCCCGGACATCAATTATGACAGACGTAAAGAGCCAAAACTATGGGAATCCACTCCCTGAAAATCAACAAAACAATTTGATATTCTCTACTAGATGTGAGAAGTACATGGGCGAGAACTGCGTGCAATACACATACAAAAACTGCCGTAAGTTGACGGCAGAAAGAAAAGTTACGCTCAAATGCCAACAATGCCAAACGGGAAAGGAGCTACCTTCCCTTGAACCAAAAAATCCAATAGATGATCTCAGGAAACGATTAGAGAAAAGACGACAAAATGTTAAAGCATTGCAAAAACAAATAGACAAACAATTGGAGAATATAATGCCAATGAACAGCACCACGAATGAATAAATGTTAGCATTAACCCAAGCATACAGCACTCACAAAACGCCCCACCACAACCTCAACACACCGGAACAAACCCAAAAGAAAAACCGGAAACACCGAAATAATGTGGAAAGGTTCATTTCGAGTGTCGAAAAGCGGCCAGCTTTATAGAATACGCGTTTAAAAGAATATGCAGATAGAAAAAAAAAAAAAAAAAGTGGTTGGAGTTGTGTGAAGAGTTTGTTGAAAACTGGAGTGAACTAGGGATCAGAGAGCAAACTGAAAAAGGTAATACGCTATTTTTTTACTTTATTAAACATTGTAAAGTGCATTCCTACAATTCGGCTTTCACTAGTTAATGGTGCAGCAGGAGGAGAGTTATAACAGATTAATTAGAACAATGTACGTAAAAATATTTGAAAAGTCATTAAGTATATGTGCATTGATGCAGAAAATATACTTAAAAAAAATACAATTACCCAATAAATTAAATTAAATTTTATCATATTGCCATGGAATACAACCCTGAGGTGAAGTGAAATAATCTGCAAAATCATCTCTGAGCTTCGTACCAAGCTTGTTACCTCTTGTTCCAATATTCACAATATCACCCAATGGACATTCATACAATGTGTCTTCGAAATTAACGCCATCTCGTCTTCGAACATAATTATGAAGGAGGCAACATGCTTCTATGATATTGTCACAAAATTCAACATTCGTGTTAAGGGGCCTATGGAATATGCGCCATTTATTTGCTAAAATACCAAAGGAGCATTCCACCACTCTTCGTGCTCTTGTTAATCTGTAGTTGAAGATGCGTTGTTTTACTGACAAATTTTTGTTGGGATACCGTCTCAATACATGCTCTGAGAGGGCAAAGGCCTCATCTCCAATAAGTACAAATGGCATAGCTCTTTCATTTTCATCATTGGGAAGTGATGTGGGTCCAGGAACATTTAAATTATTTCGTTCTAGTAATTTAGAAAAATCAGATTTTTTGAAAATATTCGCATCGCTTGAAGAGCCGTAAGCCCCAACCTCTACATAAACGAAATTATAATTGGAATCTGCTATAGCTAAAAGTACAATGGAAAAAAAAAAGATTTGTAGTTGAAAAACTCGGAGCCACTTGAATCAGGTTTCTGTATTCTTATATGCTTTCCATCCACTGCTCCGAGACAATTTGGAAAGTTTGTGTTTTTGTAGAATTCCTTGGAAATCTTCAGCCAGGAATTTGGGTCCATAGGTGGCATGCAGTTCGGCAGCAAGTATTCCCGAATTGAATCACATGTATCTCTGACAACTTCCCGGATTGTGGTTTCTCCTAAAGCAGGGTCCACACTATGCCGCGGTAGGCCGGGCGGGTTGACCCGGGTGGGCTAAGCCGGGCGGGTACGTTCGGGCCGGCAAGACGTCCACACCGAAAACGAAGCCGACCGGGTTATTTCTACCTACATTATTTAGTTTCAACACCAAGACTGGTGACTTCGTTGAACAGTACTTTTTAGAAGTTTTTTAAAAGTGTCCTTCAGTATTAGTGTTTTCAAAATGATTACCGACTATGACGTCGCTATGTCAGCCATGGCTGTGGTGATACTCGCTTTAAATCAGCCCCCAAAAAGACGTCAAAGAAGACTTCTATTAAAAAGACTTCTAAAAAGACGTCTATTAACACTAAAACTTGTTCGTCTTTCCATTCCATTACTTAAAATGAACAATAAAAAACCCCACTTAAACAAACTGAGTCGAAAATAAAATAATTCGTCTAGTTCGGTCGGAGGTTTAATTGTAACTGAAGCCGCTCGGGGCCGCTCGGTGCCGCTCGGCACGTCCCCACTCTATATTTTTGTTCGGCTCGGCTCGGCTTCCTTTGATCTGTACCTACTTTATGCGGGTTGGGATCAGCACGGCCCGGGCCGGCATTTTCTAAAGCAGGGTCCACACTATGCCGCGGTAGGCCGGGCGGGTAGACCCGGGTGGGCTAAGCCGGGCGGGTACGTTCGGGCCGGCACGACGTCCACACCGAAAACGAAGCCGACCGGGTTATTTCTACCTACATTATTTAGTTTCAACACCAAGACTGGTGACTTCGTTGAAGAGTACATTTTAGAAGTTTTTTTAAAGTGTCCTTCAGTGTTAGTGTTTTCAAAATGATTACCGACTATGACGTCGCTATGCCAGCCATGGCTGTGGTGATACTCGCTTTAAATCAGCCCTGAAAAAGACGTCAAAGAAGATTTTGGATTCGCCCGAGCCTTAGGAGAGGACGGCAGCTGTACAGGGCTAGCGAATTAATGAAAGATTTAATTTTGGATGACCTCCATTACTTAAAATGAACAATAAAAAACACTACTTAAACAAACTGAGTCGAAAATAAAATAATTCGTCTAGTTCGGTCGGAGGTTTAATTGTAACTGAAGCCGCTCGGCACGTCCCCACTCTATATTTTTGTTCGGCTCGGCTCGGCTTCCTTTGATCTGTACCTACTTTATGCGGGTTGGGATCGGCACGGCCCGGGCCGGCATTTTCTAACCCGGCAAAGCCGCCCGGGGCGTCTACATCAACGCGGCTTAGGCCGCCCGGGTCAGCCCGCCCGGCCTACCCCGGCATAGTGTGGACCCTGCTTAACCCGGCAAAGCCGCCCGGGGCGTCTACATCAACGCGGCCTAGGCCGCCCGGGTCAGCCCGCCCGGCCTACCCCGGCATAGTGTGGACCCTGCTTAATAAATATTCATAATGTAGAGAAACAAAGCTGTTACCCGTTCCTAAATATCTGAAACAAAAATAGTAGGCACTTAAAAAGTGAGAATTATGTGCACAATACCTACAAATTTAACACTGTGGCGAACCTATTATTTATTTTTTACAGGTATCGAGTTACAGAAAAAATGGAAAAACTTAAGAACCTGCTTCAGACGGGAATACGATGCTCAAAAAAATGGACCGTCGGGATCAGGTGCAACGAAGGGGCGTAAATACATGTATGTTGACCAGCTGTTATTTTTGAAAGATTCTATTGAACAGAGAGACACATCCAGCAGCCTGCAGCAGCTTAACAGTGATTTGGAGGAAAGTGATTATGATGCTTCTGATGTGGCGCCTTCTACCAACTTTCAAGCGTTCAATACCGACTGTAAAGTCCTGTAGAGGCATAGTTCCAAAAGAAAAAATCGACAACCAGCAGCAGCTACGAAGAGTCCCTGCTACAGATTCTTGAACAAAAGAAAGACGAGGACAGGGAAATAGACGAAGACAAATATTTTCTCTTGTCATTGCTTCCTGCGTTTAAAAAATTTAATGAGGATCAAAAATATTATGCACGAACGGAAATTATGCGTGTCATGAGGCAAATCCGACTGTCAGGGGGCCAGTTTAACATGCACACCCCACATCATACAACCCAAGGCCAAAATACATATAAACAGGGTACTCCTGATATTACAGCAGCTCAGTTATTTTCAAGATTTGTACCAGGGCGCCCATTTGAACAGATTGTGTCACCAAATTCACGCATCCGACGTGTCCTCAATTTTAAGCATAATCTGATCCCATTATTTCGAGAGAACTACTAACATATACATTCAACTTTGAAAATGAAGTAATAACATTGTAATTTTCCATTTTTTCTAATTATAAATCATTTAAATGCTAGTTTTGTTTATTTTATTACCTACCTTAGAGTCACGGCCAATCTTTCTTGCGGTGGTACAGCCTGTCGGAAGGACGTATTCCGGTACGTTATATGTGGTTCGAGAGCTACCAATAGTTCATCAAAACTTTCTCTGCTCATTCTGAAGTAATTGAAGAACTTATTCGGATGTTCTCTCTATTTGCCGAAGAGTTTATGAAACTGCCCATCGAGGAGTCAAGAACTGATGATTGGATGGACCCAAAACGTTCTTTTCATCAGCTTATTCCTTCTTCGTCTCAAAATGAGCGCACAAACATGCAGTTTCGTCGAAATTCATTACGTGACTGGACTGAGTGCGCGGTGGTGGAAACTCTTCGGCAACTGAATAGTTGCCGGCGATTAAAGTTGCCAGTGCGCGGCCGGCCTAAGGGCCGCGTTGGCGGAGTGTCTATGTTGGGTTGGCTTGGCGTCACCACGGCGTTCGGTTTGAATACAGCGTTCAGAACGCAACGTTGCGACCTAACTGAGCCCGAGTTCTCTTGGTTCCTGAACAGCTGAGGCTTTAGGAACCAATATATTGACTTTATTTCTATTTCCATTATTGTACCAGTTCATTCTTACTTTTAGTTATAGTAGGAAAGTTGATTTTCATGTTTTGTAACTCTTATTTTTGTTGGCTGGTACCGATTACTTTGTCCATTTGTCAATAAAGAATCCTTACTTATTTAAGTTCGTGAGTATCTTTTCAGAAACATGCTTCCTTGCACTCTAATAG
Source organism: Adelphocoris suturalis (assembly GCA_030762985.1). NCBI lineage: Eukaryota > Metazoa > Arthropoda > Insecta > Hemiptera > Miridae > Adelphocoris > Adelphocoris suturalis. Next base: position 35,349,642 of record CM061040.1, read on the forward strand.
AGCTTGGGAATTGGTTAGGCTGTTTTACTGGGGAATTCAGTAACGCTGCCATCTTTGTATAAATACAGTGTTTTGTCCAGTTTCCCTTAAGGAAACGTGTGATTGTTACTCTTACTAAATCGGGTAATGCTCGTTGAGCCCCTCAGTCAGAAACAGGCTTAAATGAACATGTAGAGTGAAGTGGCAACAAACACGTCAAGTACCTACTCAAGTATAATAAATAGGTGGTACCAAATTATTGTTCAACACTTGTTGCAATGTTGTCACAAAATTGGGATTCCCATTTGAAAAAATAAGTTAGTGTTTATTGCATTATGAACCTGTGCAAAAAAGTTATGTAAACACCTACGTAAAAAAATAAGGAGTGTGAACAAATTCGTCGATTTGTCTACCAGTCGAAATAACAGAAATACAAAGGCTGGACCACACATTAGCGAACACCGTGTTTCACCATTTTAGCATCACAAATTAAAGGCTAAAACAAAGAGAAACAAATTTAACCAACTTTTGATGTCCCATTGGCAATGATGTTAAAGAACAAAACAAAAAGGTAAAAAGAATTATTTTCAGGCTCAACAGAGATCACAGCCAACCTGCTACAGAGAGTTTTCTTGGGCGACCCTATTCAGAAAGGACCAAGAGCTTGACGAAGCTGGATGACCCATGCCACCATTTTTTCTTCAAAAGATTCTCACGATCCGGAAACCAAGGTTTGCGAAATCTCACTGCTAGAAAATTTGCCTGCTCATTAGGCAGGTACAGGACAGGAACAGAATGGGAAATTTATATATTCCTCCCTAATTTACCTAGGCGGTAGTAGCTGTCTCGTCTTGTGCCCCTCCTCACACTAGGAAGGAGCAGGACGGGAAACATTCAAGGGGCGGGGTGGTGACTGGCACCAGACATCGGCGGCGGTGGGGGGCGTCTTCACCCTCCCCTGTCCAGCGAGTGCTGTCGTTGTTAAGGTAAATTAGGTATATAAATTTCCCGTCCTGTTCGGACCCTTATCCAACTGTCAGGGTCGTCACACCTGGTGGGTGGGTGGAGAGGGCACCCCACAAGTTTTTGGCCAGTCGGGAAAATCAGCAAAAAAGAAAAGAAAATGACAAATAAATAAACAATAATAATAATAACTTGCATAAATTTTTAACGAATTTGAGATATTTTAAACGATATTTTGATATCCCCCTTTATGATAAAAAATAATAATGAGCCTCTCGATTCCCGCAACCCTCCTCTCCTTCATCTTCATCCTATCTTCTTTCTCGTACAGCACCTTGGTGAATGCCCATCAGTGTGCCTATTGTGATAAAACCTTTAGTTCTAGGCATGGCCTCAGTGCTCACGACTGGCAGAAGCATCCCGTGGAGGCCAGTGTTGCAATAGATATAGAGTGAGAGCGGCCAAGTATGCTTCTGAGGACTTGCAGCGAATGGTAGCAGAGGAGACAGAGGCTGTGCCCAATGGGTTACATCATGTGAATTTTTTTTGCAAGACATTTCCGCCATTCAGTCTCTTCCTCAGAGGCCCCTCTACAAGCAGCTTGTCCAGAATGCAATCCTGGCAATTAGCCATGGGGACTCTTCGGCATATCCTACAGGCATAGGGTAGCAGCCCCGTCATTCAGCCTGGTGGTTCACTATGGGTAACATTTCTGCCTGAGCTCCAAGCTCCAAAGATAGCAAAGCTGCTCATCCTCAACCAGTTGCTTTAGTTGGGAAGACCCCCAAAAGGGGTGACCAATACCTGGACAGTTTTCATCCCCAAAAAAGGGGTAATTGGACCAGGAGGCTACTATCCGATCACCATATCGTCGTTTGTCTTCTGCCACTTCCAAAAGGTTCTGGCATCTTGCTTCAAAGCAACTGATGTCATAGGTGATGTCTAGAGACATCATCTTTTGGCCAGCGGATAGTTCTCAAAATTGTAATTTCACCGGCCTGTATTAAGAAATGGCAGCTCCATCTTGCCACTGTGGGCATCGCTAAGGCCTTTGACACTGTGAACCATTTTGCTCTGACAAATTGTGTTCATGGTGTTGGGGCACCTACTCGTTTAATTGAGTATGTTGCTGACCTGTAACACAAAGGCGTGACGGTCCTCGAGGCTTGAGGCGAGATGTCAGGGATGTTGCCATTGGGCGCCTAGTACACTAGGGGGATCCTGTGTCGCCAGTCCTCTTTAACCTGGTCGTGGATACGGCATTGGGTAAGCTGCCAGCTGAAATAGGGTTTGATCTCGCCCCTGGGGTGCAAGTAGGTGCATTGGCTTTTGCTGATGATGTCATCCTACTTGCCTAAACCCCTGAGGCCTTGCAGATTGCCCTCAATGCGCCTGCTGAGCAGCTAGCCAAGTGTGGTTTGGTGGTCAACCCAGAAAAGTCAGCCAGTCTCCTTGGTCTCGTTGGGTCGCAAGCGTCAGGTGAAGGTGGTGCATAAGGAGTGTTTTGTCAAGGGACACACCCATCTCCATCCGATCCATGGTGGAGGTTTGGCGGTACCTTGGATTTTTACTTCATGTGTGTAGCCACCATCGCTGTGTGTCAAAGAGGTGATGGAAATGTAGTAATTCCTCCTTCAAATGGAAGTGACAAATAACCTGCTTTACCCAGAGCATATCTTGAAGGTTGAATAAACCTCAGAAGTATGCCAAGCGGTAGCATTTTCAAGAATCGAGAAGGAGGAACTATCCATTTCTATAAAAAGCAGTGGGGGGGGGGGGGGGGGGGGGTAGCAGAGTGTAAGTGGGGCTCCAAGTAGGCAGGGCTGGGGTGAATTTTTAATTTTTAAAGGGCAAAAGAATAATGTATATTGCCCATTTTTCCTATGAGGGGGGGGGCAGTTAACAATAGAGTGGGCTAAGAGGAGAGGGAGGGGTGGTTTGAAACCGAGCTCTGGTAACATCCAAAGCACCCTTCTTCAAAGGGGAGAGGCAATTAACCTGCTACACCCAGAGGATATCCCAAAGGTTGAATAAAACTCAGGAATATGCCAAGGAGTAGCATTTTCAAGAATCAAGAAGGAGGAACTACCCATATCCATCACAGCTGCCAGCCACATGGGAGCTCATCTCACCAAGACTTAATTGAAGCCACAGCAGATGCTGTGCCTCCTTCCCATGTACTTACTGCCAAAACTAACCTATGGGTTAGTCTTTGGTAGGCTTACTGCAGGACTTAAGTTAGATCGTGAAGTTTCTTTTGCTGTGCGTTCTTGGTAGCCTTCCCACTTGGTGTTCCAAATGCCTATATTCACGCACCGGTGGGCTCGATATTCTCTCTCTCTCTTTCTTCTCTCTCACTCTCTCTCTGTCTCTCTCTCTCTCTCTCTCTCTCTCTGTCTCAACCAGCATCCCATCTTCATGCAGCCAGTGCCTGCTTGCCCCTAGAGACTCGCAGCAATAATAATAGCTTTTTGATAAAGTTAGTTAGGCTCTTGCTTGGTTGCAGAAAATGCAGAAACTGTTACCTCGGACTGGGACGTATCAGGTCGAAGACCAACGTGCTTTTGCCATGGAATGAATGAGGCGCTTTCGAAACAGCAATCCGTTCTTTCCAAACAAATGATGAACGAACATTCTCGAAGTTTCGCCAGTGATTATAAGTCGTCTGAAGATATCTCTGACAACTCTAGAAAAAGAATTAAATGTACTTGTGGAAAGAGTGAAGAGTATCTTAACTGGGGTCAGATACAAGAGGAAATAACGGTGAACAGTCCCATTGAAGTTGATAAAACCTTGGAAGAGTCATCAAAGGATCAAGCGAAAAGACCAGAGAAATGTACTTGTGATACTAAAAATGCTGAGGAAGGAGACCAGGTGAATCATATCTTAAAATATGCCTACTCTACTAAGAAATCGTTGGGATAATATTAGGTAATTGCATTTACAGTTAAGGTAAGAATGAGATGTATCTATTGCACAATATCAGATGGGCATGTGTGCCTCTTTAGTTTACCACTCTTACATAAATATTTAAGCACAAAGGTTTTCACTCAGGTTATGAGTGTGATCAGGTACATTTACATCATACACACCAAGGACAAACTGACCAAGTACCTGTGGATAAACTTGATGAATGGATGTGTACCAATTGTTTTCTATTGTTCATGTTATATCAACTATTTTTAAATGAACATATATTTTTATTCTTGGAATTTGTACACCATCCGTACTTTACTACAATAAGTAGTTTGATTTTATGAGTCCCCTCACATTGCATTGTCCTGGCGGGAGCAAGTTTGCTCCTGAGCAGGGAAACTAAGAGCATACCATTAACAACATCCATGCAGGATAACATAAACTCCGCCTATTCCATGGGGTCCCACCAAATGGGCCCCCAACAGGGACAGCAATGATCAAAATGGCTACCACTCAAACACCGTAGGATAGGACCAACCACCTACATCAGGGAGGAGGAGTGTCTGGCTTGAGCCGAGGTTGTCACACACGACTAGCAATACCTCTCGCCTTGGTAGTTGAGGCTCCTCCTGCCCAGGAGAGTCTCCATACCCCTCCCTGGTTGTCCCAGACCAAGCGCTCCTGATGAAAACTGGTGAATGCACCCCAGATCCGTTGATAAATGGGCGCCTAAATTTGTATTGATATATGCCGGCTGCTAACATATAGATTAGTTTGACAAATAGGTCAAAATGATTTGTGTGGTTTGGTAGTCTGGTAAACAGTTTGGTAGTTTGGTAAACATTCAGATTAGTTTGACAAACGGATAAAAATGACGTCAAATGTGACGTCATCAGCTATGGCGTCGTTCGTCCTGAATCCCATGGTTTGTTCGAACAGACAGTACTGGACCGATCTACTCAAGCCACCCCCCTTTTAGTGCGTTTGGACAGCGTCTGAACTTGTCCAGGACTAGTCCTAACAGTTCTGGATTTTTTCCAGGACTGGAGATCCCTCACATGCGCACTTGTTGTGACTGGTCCCACTCTTCCTGCTTCTCCATTATCTTTGTGATCTGCTCTTTCGCACTTTCGACGATAGGTATTTTCTTTTGCATTTGCATCGTTAAGCATAAGATTTGGTTATGACAACTCCAATTCACGGTAACCAGCGGAATCCAGTTTAAAATTAAAGGGGCGTCTATATGAGGGAGAATATAAGCCGATAATGGTACTTGAAACATTTCCAATGGAAACCCCGAGCAGTCAGTGAGAGAGTGAGCATTTGCATCGTTTGACTACCTGTCTACCTAAGTTGTGGAGATATAATTGGAAACTATTTTGGCGTTTTACTTGCATCTTAAAATAAACCAGGATTTGCTTCGATGGAATGCTAGAGACATGAGGATTCTATCAAGGTCATGTAAAAGTTACTTAAAATGCAATAAAATGAACTTCACGAAATCGAGTTTATCATAACTTTTGTTACCTACCCATAATATTTTCAATACCTGCAATATTTTCTGCAATTTAGCAAATTTTTGTAAAAAGTGAAGCTATTGCAATGGCTTGGAAAATTTTAAAATAAAAATTTTCGGAAAACTTCTTCATTAATATCCGTTTTTAGGCATTCCGAAATGATTCCTGATGTGTGCTCTTTTTCATTTATATATACTCGTATTTGTGTGTGTGTGTGTGTGTATGTGTGTGTCATTTCAGACAATAACTCTCCTTAGGATTGAGATAAAAATTCCGTTCTTTCCAAATGAAAAAATGAGTTCGTTGGCCGGCCTTTTTTGAGTACATTAAATTGGTCCAATTTCAAAAAATGTGCTGAAAAAATCACAAAAATTGCTAAAAATGGCTAAAAATTGTTGAATCATATTTTTTAGCAGAATATTTCTTACATAAAGTTTTTAACTATAAAATAGGACATTCAAAAATTCATGTACAAAATTATGCTGATGATTATGCTTGATTACAATTTGCTTAACAATCGATAAAAATTGCAGAAAAAAAATCCAAAATGTCTTTTAATGGCAAATTGTTATTTAGAATACGTTTTTGGTCATAAAATTAGTAGTTACTAATTTCTTTGCACTCAAAAAGCTCAAATTTCAAAATGATTCAACATTATACAATATGATGTTACGAAAATTCGATCATACGATCATGCTGCATGGCTGGAACTTTTTCACAGTACATGTTGTTCCATTCATCGTTGAGACCAAGTTAACTTAATTTTTATTCGTATGTTTGTTCAATAACGTTGAACAGCTGCAAATTGCGTGAGTTTACTGATTTCTGAATATTTGTGTATTCTCTTCTGCATTTTATTAAAATTGGTTCATGTGTTCTTGTACACACTCGTTGTTCCTTACTTACCTGAGGTGATCTCCCGTAGCTGCTATTTTATTTTGGAAAGCCCGATTTGATAAGTCAAGTTCAGATTTTGAGTAGCTTCTGGTTCAGGACAGAAATTTTGAGGAGCTTTGGGAACCCAGCCAGGAGGGCTTAGCTGCTTTAAATATTCATTTAAGATAACCATTGAAATTATCATAACACTGACAGAAAGAAAGAGTCCTTCAGACCACTCTCATGCTAGGAGTTTTCAGCTGGGAGACGGGACAGGTCCTTGAACTGACCTACATCCGAGGAGGACTCTGTTGGCAGCTTATCTGCGAAGGTAAATAAAATTCCTTCAAAATTGCTGTTTCTTTGTCACTTACACGCTACCTCCTGAGACAACACAATATTAGGGACTTGCCTGTGGGGAAGTTGTGCTGAAACCCTCGATTCTTCAGAAGTCTAGCAGAATTCAGTATTATACATGCACCCCCCCCCCCCTCCACCTCAACCCTTCAAGCAATAAGCCAAGGAGATGGGCAGTATAAATATCGCCGATGGGGTGGGCAGTATAAATTGGATTAATTTTAAACAGTATTATTGGATACTGATTGGCTTCAGTCCTCAACAGTGGGCCTGTCAGGCTGAAATGAGTGGCCCGTCAGGCCGCAATGGGCGCTTTGTCAGAGTGCAATGGTCGGCCTGTCAGGCCGAAACAGGCGGTCCTTAGGCAACAACGGCGGAGGTTGTCTGGCGAAGCCTGCAGGGGGTGGCTCCCTAGTTTCTTGTTGAAAGTACCATATAACTCAGAATCATGTGGCAACTACCTAGCCATTTCACTTGAAGTGAAGTGTTCAATTAATTTTTCATACCCACATAACCATCTATACTGAGTAAAGCAACTTTATCTCTTAGGTATATATATATATATATATATATATATATATATATATATATATATATATATATATAAGAGAAATTTCACAAATAAAAGATGGAAAGTAAGTAAATCTGATATTTCTAATATTCTTGATGACAGATGAGTAGGTACAGAAAGAAATTATTCAACTTGCGTTCTTCGGGACAATCGTATCCATGGCCGAGGTAATAATAATTATTTTGATACATTTTCAGTTAATCATTCAAGTTGAGGCCAGGTGGTTGACTAGCTCCGAGGACCCATCTATGCGCTCTTTCTGATTGCTGCAGCATTCTGTCATTGGCGGTATCAGGTAGCTTTTTTAAGACTTTCACGCCAAAACACTGGTCAAATGTTGAGTCATGGGACGATACGTGAATCTTCACTGGGTGTGGCTGTGGTTGGTGTACAGAAGCCCTACATTTGTTCATTCATAAATTGAGGGTCGTTGCAACCAACATAGAGCGCAGTAGACTCTGTGCCTTTTTTTCAAACAAGCTGGTATATGAGTCACTTGATGTGTACTACCAATAAAACCGCGAGCGTTGCCACCCACCCAATTAGTTTTCCGGCCCGCCAATAACGATATGTTCGCTTGGAGAAGGTAAAGCTGCTTGCTAATACCAGGGGCAGCCGTACTAACCCTGCCTTGTGATTCAGTTACGCTTTGTAGATACCTTCTGCCTCGACTATACCTCCAGGGGCTGCTGCCACTAGTTTTACGTCTGTTTATAGATACCGGGCCTTAGTGTCCCAGAGAGTCTCCATGTCTAATTTCAACTTCTTAGGATGAACGGGAGAAAATTTAGCTTACTCAGCTGATTAGGAATGAGCTAATCATTTTAATCGTCTCCTAATGTCCCAGGGAGTCTCCCTATCAAGTCTCAACTTCCAAAAGGTAACAGGAGAGAATTTAGCTCACTCAGCTGATTGGGAAAGATCCAATAATTTCAATCGTCTCTAGTGCCACAGAGAGTCTCCCTATCAAATCCCAACTTCCTAGGATCAACAAGGGACAATTTAGCTCACTCAGTTGAGTAGGAATGAGCCAATCATTTCAATCGTCTCATAAATTCAGCTTCAGAAATTAAATACGATAGATATTATCAGCTTTAGGAGCCCATCAGCTGATCAGAGGTCTATGCATCGTCTAGTACCTACTGCTTACATGTACCTATCACTCAATAGTACACCTACTATGTACCTAGTGCGTTCTTTTCGCATTACTAGTTAATTATGGTTACTTAGCAATATTAGTTTATAACTTTGCGTTATAAATCAGCTTTCCTTGACACCACAATGGATTAGGGGTCATGAGATGTTGTGATGAAATGAGAGCATTGCAAAAAGTGGCGAACGATTTTCCAGCTATGTAACTTAAGGGAGTTAAACTTCGCTAGTGTTACGCTCCAGGAAAATAACTCCTACAGTCGAAGAGGTTTGATCAATTCGGCCTCATATCGCAGATTGTTGGAGTGTTGCAACTCAGGGAAAATTTCTCCTGAGTTGTAAAGACGCGAGTTCGAACTCCTGTCGAGGTATCAAATATTTTTGGGTCGTTACAGATGCGCAGTCGAAATAAGACCCGAAATCTAATGAAACAATAATTAATTAAATCCCTCTCGAGCCAAAAGACTGTGAACATCACATTTCCTGTCGTTAGCACCTTTCGCTTCCTCACTCACTTGAGTAGAAACACACCGTGACAATGACCTCGCTCGACTGCTTACTTGTTCCAGCGAGCATCTGCTGAGCCAGCGGCCTGCAGTTTCACTTTGTACGAACTAAATCACTCGCGACGAAGTTGTGGAAACCCATTTCAAAACGGAAGTTAGTGAAAAACGTTGTCTATTTCCACGAAAAATAAAGAGTTACTATGTTAAATCGATTTCGACGGTTAGGCCATCATCAGTAACAAACAATAACTTATCGTTTGTTACTGAAGATGGCCTAACCTTCGAAACCGATTTAACATTGTAACTCTTTATTTTTCGTGGAAATAGACAACGTTTTTCACTAACTTCCGTTTTTTCACTTCGTAATTCGTCCGGCCCCAAACCAGCTGAGATGGCTGGTAGGTATTTGACTCCGGGGAAATGTTAGGCTCCAAGAACTTAACTATCACAGTCGGAGGTTTGATCACCCTGGCCTCATGGCTCAGACCGTTGGAGTGTTGTAACTAAGGGAAATTTCCAATAGTTGTAACGACGCGAGTTCGAACTCTTGTCGAGGTACTAAATATTTTCTCCTACTCACGTAGGCCAGCCAATAGGCATTGACATATCCATAGTACTTACACTAAAATTGCTTAAAAATCTGTATGTTGCCTCTTTTCACTTATTTTTCACGGACAAATTTATTTTCTTTCTATATATTGCGGAGCCAGATAATGTTGTTCAACTGTTCAAACGGTCTCTTGATAGTCATCCTTCTTACTGTCGAGGTCCTTCTTGTTGAGCATTAGAACGTCATGAAACGCCAACATTATGGGTTTTATCGGTCCTATAGCAAATCTCCTTTCTAAATAGGAAGACTTCTTCAACTAAGATTGCGTTCCTTCAATTCTTCCTCATTCATTTGATCCAACAGTTTCTTCATGTTGTCCCTGACCCTTGCCTCTGACCTGTTCTGTACCTACAGGTATTAAATGAAATACACAAATAACGGTAATACTGACTGGTGTTTTCACAAACAGTCGACACAACGCGCGCACACAAAGTTCACCCTAGTAGGTATGTGCCAAGACAACCACTCCTCAGTGGGAAAACCCAATGCTGCCAACACAACAGTTACATCACAATTAGGGTGTCCATCTGAGTGTAATTTTTTGTAGAAACGTCATTTGTCTGATAGAGGGGTCATTAGGATCTTCTTTATAGTACCTAGGTAGCTTATCAAGTGCTAATGCTCAATTTCCACTAAATTAATAAACAATGGACTGTAATAATAAAAGTTTTTTGATTGTAATATTAAGGCCTATGATGTGTTTATTTACAAGAAAAAAAAAAAAAAAAAAAAAATGAAGTGGGCTTCAATGTTTCATTGTATGTTTTGGTATTTTCAAGGAAGTGGACGAGGATGCTGAAATGCGTGAGAAACTGCATCACCTGATGAACCAGTGGTTTGAGCTAAAACAGCGTGTTTGTCATTGCCGGAAAACTGGATGGGTTGCCATTAGGCTCTGGGAAAAGCGGAAGAAGAAGAAGTGTATTTGCCATGGTACGAAGAAAAAACGGAGAAAGCTGCTGAGGTTGATGAGGGATGTACGGGACGAGATGGTTGACAAACAAATAGAAATGAAAGAAATACAATTGAGAAATGAGAAGATCAATGATCTCTACAAGACAATTGGTCCAGCACTGGCAGCTGAATACAAGGTAATATATAGGTAGGTAATTAATTATTATGATGGGGAGGTGGGGGTTGAAGGAGTAGACGAAGGACAATCATAATGTTATCAGAAAGTTTATAATGATTTCAATGTATGTAAGTGATTATTGGATACCGGTTTGCACAGATTATTTCTTCTAAATTTGCTGTTTTCTATCTGATCGATCTATCGTCTCTGTACTGTTATGATTTGAGAAATACCCAAAAATAAATACCTATTGAAGGAAATGCGATTTACAATTTTTCATGACTGACGCCTTATTCGCCATTCCATGACCAACAGTGGTACCACCATTATAACACCCACTCATAACTATAGATTTTTGCACTTGGTGTAGATAGCGGTGGTATCTGCCCATTTTACTGAGAGGTAAGATTGAACAAAAGCTGTGGTAGGAACTCTTGTGTCATACACTGTCTGAGGTAAGTGCGTTATGTTGAGGGTATTGAGCCTTGGTGAATATGGCATGCAGTACCGTAAGGGTTTGGTCTGCGTTGAGATCCAGGGTAGTTGATTTGACCAATCCAAAAAGCTGTTACAAAGGAATGGCGTTTCTCTCTTCATCCAGTAACGCTCGGTCAGAGTATCAATGGCTAGTTTTCTGGAATTGCTCAACATGGGTTCGTCCCTACTGTACATCGAAACGAGATAACGATTTGCTAGGAACGATTGCTTCTCTCCTAAGCTCGAGGGGAGGTTCATCATCTTCGGACAATAATGCAGCGATAGGGGTGTTTTTCAGAGTTCCCATTGCTATCCTTAGTGCCCCATATTGGATTCTATCAAGTTTTATGAGATGCGTTCTAGCTGCCGATGCGTAAAATATAGAGCCATAGTCGATTGCGCTTCAAATCGTGGAATAGTACAACAACATAGCCGTTGAGGGGTTGGCTCCCCAGGCTGCAGATGAGAAAACCTCAGGACATTCGTATATGCTTCCGCCTTTGTAATCGTTTCATCTAACAGTTTCCAGGTTCCAGTTTAAATGGATAGAGAGATATAGACTCCCAAGAACTTCACTTTTGATGAACAGGGGATTGCTAAGTAACCTACTATCATATGTTCACCTGTATGGATCCTTCTTTGGGTGAATAGACATATGTTTGTCTTCATGTATAGAGATAGATAGTCCCAATTCGTCGAAAAAACCGACAATAGAAAGAACGGCTTGGGAAAGTAGTTATTTACATGTGTCAAAGTCGGAATCGGTGCTGTACAAATAAATGCCATTGGCGTATTTTAAAATTTCAACATTTGTAGGTAAAACTTCCTAAATGCCAGTGATATGCACTATATATAACGATGTGCTTAGCATCGTGCTCTGAGGTAATCCTTTCCACACCCTTCTGGGTCCAACTATAGCATCTTCCACTTTTATATATATATATAGGTATATATATATATATATATATATATATATATATATATATATATATATATATATATATATGTTCTTTTTGGCTACCATTCTGGTGATTAAATTTGCAAACAGGGTTCCAATTTCTTTCAGCTTTTTGTTGAAAAGGGGCAAAAGAACATCATAATACGCTGATGCAATTTCGAGGAAAAGGGCCAACGTTGATTTGTTCCCCGTGAATCGAATTCAAATTTGAGAGAGTTCGGACGAAGGGGGCGTGAGAAAATGATGCTTAATGGAATTTACGTTTGAGCATGCGTTGAGTGAAGTATTGATTTGGAAACAACGAAAATGATGGGGGACCATTTGCACCCTAACCCGCACATTCCACAATCATAAAATATCGGTTGAAAATTGAGGAAATTAAGCTTGTCACAAGGATTTGCCAATACACCACACTTTTTTTTCCACAATCCACATTCCACAATCATAAAATATCGGTTGAAAATTGAGGAAATTAAGCTTGTCACAAGGATTTGCCAATACACCACACTTTTTTTTTTTTTTTTTTTTTTTTTTTTTTTTTTTAGAAAAAATTGAAAAATAAACAAATAATTTAAAAAAGTGGGGAGGACGCCCAGGTATACCCGACGCCGGCTCTAGGGATAAAGGAAGTTGCAGGACAAGGAGGAAGAATGGGATGAAAGGAAGTGCCCCTATAAAAAGTTCAAGTAAGAACCAGTTCAAGTAAGAACCCCTCAGGAATCGGTTGGTGATTCCACGGAGTACTCCTGCCGAGATGCCCAACTCGACTAACTCCGTGGCGCTTTTCCCCCACCACACCCCGCGCCATGACACGGTCGCGGCAATGACCTTGATGTTATTAGGTGCCACTCCTTTTAGCTCAGATATCGCTTGGCGCAGATAATTTCTTTATCATATTTACTTTTCTTAGCTCGCCAGGTCTGCTCCATGTCCACGCTGCCACTGACAACCTGGACATCCAGGATTATGGCAGACCCATCGGGCTTGATCGCAACGATATCTGGCTTCTTGCCCCGGTCACTCGGCATATGGTATAGTCTCTCCCTTTCGACATCCCAACCGCTAGATGACAAAGCACCTGCTATCTGCTTGGCAACCGCATTGTGACGTAAAATGCGGCCACCGTGAGTACGAGGACACTGCTGCACCACATGATATAGATTCTTCTTTGTACCCCGACAGGCACGGCAAAGGGTTTCAACTGTCCCATGGCTACTCCTCGAACACCTGACCGAGGTGGCTAGTGTAGCCACCCGGACGGTGTGAAAATGGCGATAGTAGCGGGCCCCAATGCCCTCTGAAGCCCATTCCACCCACTGGGTGGAAATGGGGGATTCAGAGCACTGTCGGAGTTCTTTACCATCTACTGACTCATGCAGCGCAGCAGCGAACTCAGCAGATGAGCTGGGTTTTGGAGCAGTTGGTCGCACCACAACAGCTGCTGCCGGACAAAGTCCAGATCAGCAGCAGTGCGGGCGACCTCCCAGCTCGAGCCCCTAAGGGCAAGCAGGCGCTGGCGGCGTAAAAATGGGATGCTGGCAGAAAGGGAGATAATACGGAGCCCACCGGCCTTGACTGGTGCGTGGATGTAAGCATTTGGGACACCAGGTGGAAAGCCTAGCCAAGAGCGCACAGCAGAGCGAACTTCACAATCTAACTCGGTACTTGCCAAGAGAAAATTAATGCAATTATTAACACATATCCACTTTACAAGTCTCTCTGATCTAAGTATATCGACACTGGCTTACTAGGCACCTATCCAGCCACCAACTGAAAATTAATGCGATAAGATAAATACCTTCCTCAACTTCATTAGTGCATCTATAGGCGACAAGAGTTATATAAAATAATCAAAAATTACAGTCAAGCTGCATGAATGGACTGATGTATCCAGCACCACCCCCCTCTTCTCTTCCTACGGGCCTGGTCACAATAACCGTTGGAGTCAAGATCAGGTTTCCCCTTGTCTTTAGTGACAACCGACAATGTTCCTGTCTTTCAGATCAGAGGTAGCAGTGAGATTTCTTTAAATTACTTCCACGGTTGGTCTTCATGTCAGTCTCTTTGATTTTCAGTTAAAATAATCCCCTCCTCTATCACTCCATGTCACTGGGTGTCTTTCAGCCTCCTTCTACTTTTTTTTTTTTTTTTTTTTTTCAGGAGCTCTCTGAAAGACATCGTCCTCAAAAGAAGAAAGCTTGTGATTCATTCTCAAGAATGATTATGAATGAATTTGGCGCTCAGTTGAGGAAATACCGAATGCAAAATTTGGAAGATGGCAGTATTCATCGGGAACATAGAAGAAGTGATTACGATACTTTGCAGGTAGAAGGGTGTAACCTTTCAAGACTATTTATGCTACTGTGAACAATATTTTGTGATTTATGTAGAAAGTATGCATGGAAGATGATAAATATAATATAATAATGATAATAATAACGACTACATAATAATAATAATACCCTGTAGGGGAGGAAGGTTGGCGTCCCTGTGGCCTAGATGTTGATCCAACGCACCCTCCATAATTGTTCCTCTGAACTTCTGGCATCAGGAAACAAGCAGGTTGGGTCTGGTATCATTTCCTCCCTCTTTTTTCCTTTTTCCTGATCTCCCTTCAGTATTCCCAACACGGTTCTAACTCAAACACATGTGATAACACGAAACACTCACACTAGACACGAGGGCAAGGCTTATGCCAAAACCTCCTGCAGCCCCCGTAATGTGGAGGATGGAGCATCAGGTTCGGTATTCCTGCCGGCATTGGTAGGTGTTGGTCCAGACACCGCCTGCCAGCGGTCCACGGGCTGACCCACGCAACGGCCATAAAAATCCCCCATGTCCTGTAGTAACGGTTGGCGGCCGGGTCGGGATGTTCCAGGGCATGAGGGGGCCCCCATCTCGACCCACAATGGACCAGCAAAGTGGCTATAATCAATAGGCCTGTGAAGGTACCATTGGCCCTGATGTCGAGAGCAACACTAGTGTACACTACCCTTAACAAACTACACTCAGACACTCACCTTCACACCTTTCTCTACAAAAATCCACGAAAATGACCACTATAAATATTGCGGGTACCAGAAGTGCCATCTGTGACTCCCCCGGGGCTCCCACCCCAGCTAAGGAGGTCTCCCCTTCGCCTCCTCCAAACTCCCCCTTCTATGCCTTCCCTTGTGGAGGTAACCAAGAATGGCGAGCTCCCCCTCACCATGAATACAGAGACTACGGTTGCTGTTGTAAATATTGATAACCCAATGTCTCCAGCAGTGGAGGCACCAAAGAATGGTGAGATCCCCTCACCATGAATACAGTTAAATCAAACCCTGTTGTTGCTCCCTCCCCTTTAGGGAGAGCAAACACTGAGATTCCTTCAAACACTGGAAAAGGAATTGCTGATTGTTCAGTCCAACAGTGTGACCCCCACTTAACAATCAGATGCTGTTTGGAAGCCTCTGAGCTCAATAAAGAAACAGCTTGATAAAGGCTAAAAACCGAACGTGATAAGAAATATTTTCAATGTTTTCAAGGGAGGTAGCATTCGCCCCGATGCCGTAAGCAACATCACTGTACACTACACTTAACAAACTACACTCACTCACACATACACAGACAAACAAACACACACACACACACACACACACACTGTAGAATGGCGAGTATTTGCACTTCAAAATGCGTCCAAGACTATGTCACCAGGTTTGTTAGTTTGTGACCTGCAGGTACAGCCTATTATTCCCCCACCAATGTGATGCTACAAATGCCTTAAATTTGGGCATAGTAGCCACAGATGCAAGGTTGAGCATGAAATGTGTGACTGTGGTCTTCCACAACACAATAAGGTGGAAACACCATGCTAAAAGCCCCATAAGTGTTCCAATTGCAATGGCCACAATGAAGCACTCTCTAAGGAGTGTACAATCTTTAAAAATGAAGTTGCCATCCAATCCATTATGGCAACTGAAAAAGTCCCTTATCCTGTGGCCCGTAGAATGTGTAATAATCTACTTCAAAAAAGAATCATATGCCTCCAAGGTAAAACGATCCATTGACCCACTCCCCCTCTTCCCCAACCACTGCTATTACCTCCGTCACACAACAATCTCCATCCCCCTACTGCAGCCATCCTCCGAACCCCCCCTATATCAACAAAGGGGGACGGCTCTGAGAAAAATGTGAAGGACACTTCCAAGGTCCAAACATCAACGTACAACTGGAAATTACGTTATATTCAAGTGAGCAGATTATTCTATCTATCCAATTGTTCTATCTATCCCACACCTCAGGGTGATGTGGCTCGGGAACTCAAGCACGTTGCTGACACATTGGCTTCTTATTACTCCCATGTGTCCAGTGATGGTTAGTGATGGTTAGGTTAGACAGGCAGATCCAATTCAAAAAATCCGTCAGTGCGTTCACAACAATTTCGTTTCGATCCCTCTGGATTGCTAAAAATGGGCGCGGGTACCATCCGTTCCGATCCCACTGCGGATCCGATCCCTGTATCGTTACACCTGGAACGGTCCACCCCTATTCTGGATGGCCAAAATTGTTTGATTGAACTCATAAAGCTTCATTCAAGCTCCAGCAACATACCGGATTGTAACTGGGCCACCAACGTGGCAGGGTGGTTGGAGACAATAGGGTCATATAACATATTTGGTCAAACCAAAGCGCAGATCTCCTCAAGTTAGAAAAAAATGAACCTTTTCCAAATGAACCACTGGTACTCCAAGGGTGCGGAAAGTACAATAGAATCAAGATATAATAAATATTTTCCTAAGATATGTACATTTCAAGGCAGAGCCAAATATTTGGGAGCGAATAAGAGTATTTTTGTTTAGAGGGTAATTGTATAACTTAGACTTTCGTACAAAAATGAATTAGTGCTTTCTTTTAAGAAATCTGTTCATAGTATTGATGGTTCTTTCCAATGTGTAAATTGCAATATGGGTCAACTGGAGACAGCTGAGCATTTCTTGATTGTATGCCCGTTATACCTACCCTATAGATGTTCTTATTTAAAAAAATACGTTGCAATACCTACCCACAGAGAACGTTCAAGATATCATGGAACTCTTATTAGATACTAGCCGCTCCGGCTCGCTACGCTCGCCTCCACGTCCAGCCGGGGGGCAAGCCCCCCGGACCCGCCATTCAATTGCTCGCTTCGCTCGCAAAGTGTGACGTGTAGGGATTATTGCTCGCTTCGCTCGCAAAGTCTGGCATGTGGGAAATGTTGCTCGCTTCGCTCGCAAGGTGTGGCTGTGCAGATGCGATGTATTACAATTGAAACATGTAGGAGATGTTGCTCGCTTCGCTCGCAAACGATAGATCCCTAAGGGTAGGTTTAACTTCTGTAAGGGATGCTGCTCGCTTCGCTCGCTTGAGGAAGTTATACTGCCCACCCAACTTGGCAGACGTTTTTTTCTGTTGGAAATTCTTACAAACAAATTAAATCTTATGAAACTACGTGGAACCACAAAAAGTTTATTCGGGGATGTTGCTCGCTTCGCTCGCAAGGTATTGCTGTATATTTGTAGGAAAAAATCCGAATTTATTCTGTTGACATGGCTCTCGCTTCACTCGCAAGGTATACCTGTAAACCCTTCAAGACGTAAGTGCATAGGCCTGGCTCGCAACCTATGTGTACCTGCTCGCAACCCGTTCACGTCAGGTGCAAGCCCCGCCTCATCGAACCCCTTGACGTCTTCGTAGAGCCTTCTCGCGTCCGGGGCACAATTAAGTTCTGCTATTAAACGCTTCCCTCGCTTCCGCTCGCATTTTGACCGACTTCACGTCACTTTTTTCGATATCCGATTTCGGATTCAGATTCGGCGGGATCAAACCTTTATTTTGCCCGCGAAAACCGTTCCGAAAAACGTACCTTTACGGGGTACATTTTAATGGGAAAAAACGTAGTTTTTCGTCGGACTTTTCGAGAAAACACGGTCCGTACTCTCGCATTTTTTTGACGCATTTCCCGATACGTTTTTTGCGATCCGATCGCGCCGTCGTCTTCCTCGTTCAAAAACGAAACCGGTATTTTTCCGGAATTCTCAACGGCCGTTTAGAGGGGTAGAGGAAGTGGGGAAGTCCAAAAAGCGCACATTAACCGGAACTTCGACCCCCCTCCCACCCTACGGCCCATGGTTCGGCTGGGATTAGACAATTTTAAATTCGCTCGTTCCACCTTTCGGAAAATCCCAAGAAGATCCCCCCACTCGTAGACTCCCCCCACTCAGCCGTTTGGCCGTGCATAGACACGACAGACAAACAAACAAACAGACGGAGTTTCATTCTTATAAATAGTACTAGCCGCTCCGGCTCGCTACGCTCGCCTCCACGTCCAGCCGGGGGGCAAGCCCCCCGGACCCCCCATTAAATTGCTCGCTTCGCTCGTAAAATGTGGCATGTAGGGAATTTTGCTCGCTTCGCTCGCAAAGTGTGGCATGTAGGGAATGTTGCTCGCTTCGCTCGCAAACGGTAGATCACTAAGGGTAGGTTTAACTTCTGTAGGGGATGCTGCTCGCTTCGCTCGCTTGAGGAAGTTATACTGCCCACCCAACTTGGCAGACGTTTTTTTCTGTTGGAAATTCTTACAAACAAATTAAATCTTATAAAACTACGTGGAACCACAAAAAGTTTATTCGGGCATGTTGCTCGCTTCGCTCGCAAGGTATTGCTGTATATTTGTAGGAAAAAATCCGAATTTATTCTGTTGAAATGGCTCTCGCTTCGCTCGCAAGGTACCTATGTGTACCTGCTCGCAACACCCAAACACCGAAACCTGTACCTGAGTTATCGAACCCCAAACACGTCTTCCTAGAGCCTTCTCGCGTCTGGGGCCCAATTAATTTCTCATATTAAACGCTTCCCTCGCTTCCGCTCGCAATTAGACCAAGTTCCCGTCACTTTTTTCGATATCCGATTTCGGATTCAGATTCGGCGGGATCAAAGCTGTATTTCGCCCGCGAAAACCGTTCCGAAAAACGTACCTTTAGGGGTTATATTTTAATGGGAAAAAACGTAGTTTTTCGTCGGACTTTTCGAGAAAACACGGTCCGTACTCTCGCATTTTTTTTACGCATTTCCCGATAATTTTTCGCGACCCGATCGCGCCGTCGTCTTCCTCGTAGGAAAACCTACGAAACCGGTATTTTTCCGGAATATTCGACGGCCGTTTAGAGGGGTAGAGGAAGCGGGGAAGTCGAAAAACCGCACATTAATTATTACTTCGACCCCCCCCCCCCCCCCCCCCCCCCCCCCCCCCGACCCCCCTACGGCCCAAACAAATTAAATCTTATAAAACTACGTGGAACCACGAAAAGTTTATTAGGGGATGTTGCTCGCTTCGCTCGCAAGGTATTGCTGCATATGTGTAGGGATGCCCTATCCCCTATTCGGGAAAAACCCGTATTTATTCCGTTGAAATGAGTCATCGAGTCCCTTCAAGACGTAAGTGCGTAGGCCTGGCTCGCAAGGTATAGCTGTATACCTGTGTACCTGCTCGCAACCTGAGTCATCACCCTTCTTCACGTCTTCCTAGAGCCTTCTCGCGTCCACGGCACAATTATTAATTTCTCATTTTAATAGCTGTCTCGCTTCCCCTCGCAATTTGACCGACTTTCCGTCACTTTTTTCAATATCCGATTTCGGATTCAGATTTGGCGGACCCAAAGCTGTATTTCGCCCGCGAAAACCGTTCCGAAAAACGTACCTTTACGGGGTATATTTTAATGGGAAAAACGTAGTTTTTCGTCGGACTTTTCGAGAAAACGGGTCTGTACTCTCGCATTTTTTTGACGCATTTCCCGATACTTTTTTCGCGATCCGATTGCGCTGTCGTCTTCCTCGTAGGAAAACCTACGAAACCGGTATTTTTTTAGGAATTTTCGACGGCCGTTTAGAGGGGTAGGGGAAGCGGGGAAGTGGAAAAACCGCACATTAACCGTTACCTCGACCCCCCTCCCGCTCTACGGCCTATGGTTCGGCTGGGATTAGACAATTTTAAATTCGCTCGTTCCACCTTCCGGAAAATCCCAAGAAGATCCCCCCACTCGTAGATCCGGCCCACTCAGCCGTTTGGCCGTGCATAGACACGACAGACAAACAGACAAACAAACAGACAAACAAACGGAGTTTCATTCTTATAAATAATAGAGATAGATATCCTCTAATGAAAGCCTCATTATGTCTGTATATCAGTACGTCGACAGAGCACTTTGTTTAAGGACCTTTTCTCTCCTTGAATAGGGACCTTGAAGCGAATCTAAGAGCTCTAAAATTATATTGAAATCGATTAATGAATAGCTATCTAATGTACAGGTATCATATGATAAGAACATAAGATTAAAAAATAATAATACAATAAAATAGAACAAATTGTAAACGTCGATATAAGATATTGGACTAAGCACATAATTTATTTTTGGCATAGTAAACCTAGACAAGGTTAGCAAATTAGGTATTTAATTTAATATTCATTTATTTTAATTTCTTTTGTGGATCTCATGACTTTTTCTAATATACAACTCCTTGTAATGTGTGAAACACTTATGCAAATAAAAATTAATTGAATTGAATTGAATTAGGTATAGTGTAGGCATGTTTTTTTTTTAGGTAGGTACCAAAATGAAATTAACTGTGATCATCTTTAACATTTGCAGTACGTTGAGCTTCCAAACGGTAGTAAATACTACGGACAATTTTCACAGCTGGGAATGGAGGGAAAATGCATCTACAAGATGGTACATGGCCCAGTTTTTGTTGGGAGTATGGTTGATGGAAAAATGGAGGGTCAGGGACAACTCAATTTCCCAAATGGAGGCATCGTTGAAGGTACTTAAATAAAATAAGTTATGTTGGTTGTTTTGGTATTGCTGAATGAGTTGTTTTTCAAACGCGACGCCTCCCTACCTGATCTTGACTTGGGCCACCATGATTTTGGTTTTCTTAACATTTACCTAATGTAACTTACCCTGATGCTCCAATCCCCCATTCGAATTCGGATCTTAACAATTTGCCTGTCAACTTCCACTCGTACGTTCCGCATTTCTCAATCTCAATGAATCGTCGGAGCATAGGCCTTCCAACCATTCTTCTCATCAACTAAAGCTTCAATCTCCCTGGACCATTATTTTATCCATTATTAATCTCCCATTATTTTCAATAATGAACCTTTGTACTTAATCGACTAATAAAATTCTTAACTCCCCCTCAAAATTTGTTGGTTCAAGTTTCAAGATGCGTAGAATCCAAAAATCGAATGAAAAAAATCCGTCCGTTCGCCACACGCCGACCGTAGCTTTTCTAAAAAAAAAAAAATTTTGCTTAAAAATCATTTATCGGCCGGGGATGTGCCAGTAACATCGGCATCGTGTTCAATCAAAACTGAAGGGTAGAACCTAGGGGCTGAAATATTCACAAATCGAGATCTTGAAATCTTTCTATGTAACAGCAATGATTTTTTTATTTTCATTTATAGGTATCCACCCAAAGAACCGAACGAAACTACCCTGGTCGCTATCCGTTTATTCGTTTGCGTTCCGTTAGGGCTAAAGCTTCGACAAGAAAAAAAGACATCAACACGGGAGTGAATCGTTTTTTTTTTTTCTTTATTGAAGCGCATGCAACCTTTAAGTGGTCATGAGCGCTGAATACATTTGATGCAATTAACGAAAGAATGTTAAATTTTGTAGAACACTGATAATGTTTTCAACTTTTGAAATAAATTGTTCAACTGAAAGGAATTGTTCCTTATCAGTTCTTCAAGATTTCTTGGTGTGTCTGGTTGTAGATTTCAAAAAATTGGACATCCTGTCAGTAGATGACGAACCGTAAGTTGGCATCTGCATGTTGTGCATTCCGGTGGTGGTATTCGCTGTGTGATCATAAGGTGATGATGAGTAAGCCGTGGGTGGCCTAGCGAAGACGAGTTAAGATTACTTCTTCACGACGACGATTGAGGACTGTTCCTTCAGGGAGCATTATGTTTCGAGAAGATGAGGCCCATGAGGATATGTGTAATACAGAAATAAGAAACCATTGTGTAATAATTTGCAGCGTTTTTATGAATCAAATCTAACACTACCTGTTTTCTTCCACTACTCCTCTACAAGATTGCAGTTCAAGTAGCTTATATCGACCGCCACCAAATTTGCAACCCATATGACACGCTGAATTAGAGGCTCCTTTCTAGATACTAACCATCGAGAATGACATCCTTCATCAACAGTCCGCCGTGGAAGAAATAGAGCTGCACGACATTCACAGAGGGGGGCGGCCCCCTTGGCGTTTTTTCCGGGTCAGAGTGACCTTTGACACTTGTTAGGGCTGCCTGTTCAGAAATGGGCAGGTGGCTCCGGGAGCCGCCATGGTGGGTGGGTCCGGGCATGTGACTTTGGACTTCGCAAAAACGCATTTCTCTTCATTTACTTAAAGCCCTTGTAACTGTACTTGTTGTGAGTCCCCTCGGAATATTTCGTCCATATATCTTTGCAAGGACTTGGCGGCGTTGCGTAGGCCGAAATTAATTTTGGTGTATTCATACAATCAAAAGGGGGTGATTATAGCAGTATTTGTAACATCATTGGGATTTACGTCAATATGGTCAACAGCTTTAGAGATATCTAAAGTTGAAAACATTTTCCAGCCATAGGGATGTGTGCTGAAATCTTGCAAGTGGGGGACTGAGTATTTGTCTGGGGTTGTGCATTAATTTGGAGCTCGATAATTCCCGCAAGCTGGGATTGAGCCATTGGGTTCGGGGACGATTTTTATTTTTCATTCTTTAATTATTTATTCAAGAAAACATCATCATTGCAATATAGTAATTAACATTTTAGATAAATGCTACAATTTCCTCCGAGTACAACTCGCGCTGGGAGTTAGAGCCTCGCACACAATAGTACTCCTCTGTAATTAAGGAAACAATAAATTAAATGAATCATACAGAAAATAAAGCACTGGTAACATACATTTTGACTTCCATTCTGCATCTGAGAATTTATACTGGTGCCCATGATTCAACACCTATTGATGCAATGGAACTGCAGTCTAGCATTGAGCCCCTAGAGATTCGTAGAGAGCTTGGGGCATTTTTTCTCTATAATCGAGTCAAGCGATGCCCTGATCCACTCTGCGAGTCATATAACCCAGCGAGCCAACGTTTAATTTCACAAGAAACATTTATCTCTACAGCCTTTCAGAGCACCGAACGGAGGGATGGACTTCCTTGAAGGAACCATAGCTGTTGAACCTATCCAGAGGGCGATAACGCCACCCAATTTATTAAGGTGAGCAATATTCGAGCACACAGTGGTTTCACTTGTATACGGATGGCTCAGCCCAAGACGAAAAACTGAAATGCTGGTGCTGGCGGGTTTTTCGGAGGGTTTCCAAATATCAGCTTCTATGGGAAAGGTTAGCATACATTTTGATGGTGAGATCTCTGCAATAAGGACAGTCTTGAATTATTTAGTGATCCAAAATTATAATAAAATATTTATTTTCATTGATTCCCAAGCAGCTATCATGGCAATCACTGAAAATGGTGGAGGCGTGACTTCCCAGGTTCTGGGTTTGTAGGTATTTTATCCAGTGTTTGATGACTCGGGGTTCTGATGTATGGTTCTAGTGGTGCCCGGCTCACTGTGGGATTTCAGGTAATAAGAGAGGGGATGCCCTTGGAAAAGAGGGCGCTTCCCAGCCTCAAATATCTCAGCCTATATCATATCAAATGGCGAGAAGAGAATATAACAGGCAGAGTCCAACGCTGTATAAAATACTCGTATAATCATTTACTGCATACACGGAAAAAATCATGGCAAGGATATGTCTTTTGGGTCTCAATTCATATTTAAGAAAGCGTTTGATAAGATCACCTGATGACATTTTTGAACACACGAAAGAAGGTGTGATACGTTCTTACTGTACAAGAGAACTGATTTCAGCGTTGATATATTATCTGCTGATATCAGGGAAGGCACTAAACTATAAAAGATGACGAAGAAGCTATAAAAAGATGTTTCAACTTGGGGACTATTTTCAAGGGTAAACCTTAGTTTTTCCTAAATTCCACCACTTTTCTATGAGGTTTTGGCGGGATCGTCTTCCATTATCCCCTCAGAGAAACCTCTGTTTTGTCCTTCTCCATTCAAGTTTTTTTTTTAAAGCAGAAAACCCCACAGATTTTGATCGTTTATTTAGGTACCATTGTGGCCCAAGCTGGGGTAGATTTGAGTAAAGATTTTTTTCAATTTGCCGGCACCGGTCGGACTAGGGTTATGCAATCCAGTAGAGCACCCATGAGATGTGGAGCGAAGTCATGGGAAGAACGTGTTGTTGTCGATGCATCTATTGCAATCTCCATAGAAAGTGAGCTATCTAAGTTGTGCATGTACTAAACAATCAGCAGCATCACTAGCTTTGTTTTCCGGTTGAAGTCATGAGATCGCGACTTTCCAAATTTTCATTCCGGCTTTCAGTTATTGAACGGTATGAAGCCCTTGATCCTGCGGAATGGTTGGTCAATAAAATATTGAACTAGGTCTTCAGTGAGTCCATCTGTGAAGTGAGGGAACTATTTACATTTATTATAGTAGCGGAGTAAAAGCTACCCTTGTTGGGACGAAAAATGCGAAACAACTATAAAAAAATGGGAGAAAAGCCTCGGACAACAAACTATAACAAATACAGATCTCAAGGAAGAAAAAACTAAAGCGAATGGAAAAAGAAGCGGATATTATCGTTGATGAAATGAAAAGGGAGTCTTGGAGTGAGTTGTTCAAGGAGTTGAATATAGACACTAATGAACATAGATAGGTACTGTAAGAATCACAACAACATCAAGGTCAACAAATCCAACATTATAATTCAGCTCAACAACTCAACACCGATTCTGATGACAACCCCGGTTTCTATAATCGATGTCTGATAAAGTTTCATTGGTATTAGAGTAGCTCGGTACTTCTCATTACAATACTAATACTTCTTCAACCTGGAAACTGATGGCAATAATGAATGGAAAGTTCAAAAACAACAACTCGATAATACAATCAAAGAAACATACAGAAGCATGTCATAATCTTATCAAAAATATAACTAGAAAAGAAGATCCCCCTTCTCACACCATATTAAATTCTTACTCACCCCACCCCCTTTTACATTTAAAAAAAAAAAAAAAAAAAAAAAAAGGAGCAAATTCTTAAGAATAAAAAGAAAGACACCTCTCCAGAGCAGATGGCATCTTACATTCAATGATTAAACATTTATTAATAAATGCTAAAATAATTTTACTAAAAATTTCAATCTTTGCTCCTTGAACAATGAAATGATGACGCAATGGAAGAAGGTACAAACATTTTACATTAAAAAAGCAGGGGCATCGGGGGTAAACGAAAATACCTACTATCCGTCCTCTGGTTCTAATATTTCCTGAGTAGTGAAAATCGTAAATCAAATCATTATAAACAGATTGGAATGCAATGTAGAGGATTAAACTGTCTTAACATCAACACGGATTTTGAAAAAACCACTCTACAATCAATGATCTCGTCGAACGTTACTCCCAAGAATTAAGCCAAAGTAGAAGGAAAACCATAAATGATTATGTACATAGGCATGAGTGGGGCTAACAACCATGTAAACATAGAGAAAATATGTCATAACATAACATTACGACATACACCCTTACATTGCATCGTGGGTTGGAACATTTTTTTAAGAAAACATTTACTCAGACGGAGTAAACCAATAATAGGGTCTCAAAGATTGAATCAAGGTAGTCCCCTATCGCCCACCCTCTTCAGCATTATTGTATTGCGCAAACACGTAGAACTGTCATGCACTCTGGTGCCACTATATTATTATATGCAGATGGCATAGCAATAATAACTAAAGCTAAAGGACCGCTAAATAATAACATGATGATATCCGCCAACCAATTGCCATTGCTAACTGAACTTTACAAAAACAGGCCTTTTTGTCCTTAAATTGGTTTTTTTAATTATCTCCAACGTTTCTCCCCAGGAAGCGTTTCTTCAAGCGCATCGTCAAAAATAATATGTCCTAAAGAGGCTACATACGAAATTACAGCTTCCTAGAGCGTAAATAATAGAAACTAGCTTCAAGAGCCACTCATCTGATCCGGACCCTGAGCATCGTCAAGTAAATGTCCTAAAGAGGATACATACGAAATTACAGCTTCCTAGAGTGTAAAGTATTGAAATTACCTATTAAGTTCCTTAGTTAAGTTTCCTTCACATTTTATTCCACATTGTCGTTTGTACATATATAGTAACTTTGTTTTTACTTACATTATTGGAACTTGGTAGCAATGTTTTCACTCGAGTCAAACACTGTGGCGAATTTGCAATCGAAGTCCTCTACAGATCGTAATTATGAAGAGAGGGTGTTCATTAACAGTTAGGCGAGAGACACCCTTCACTTGAAATTAATACAAGTTGCTGAAAACGGGAAGGGAACTCGTAAATTCAACCCTGAAATTTATAGCAAACACCAATCGATCACTGGGTACCTTAGAAAGAATGCTCCGTTTTGTATTCCTTGCTTAATATTAGGTGGAGATGGGTTGTGGACTCAGAATGGTGTGACTGATATAAAACATCTGACGGATCGGATTAAATCTCACGAATCTAATTAAAAAATATCTCAATAACATCACAGAATTAGCTTTAGTTGGCATAGCTAACATAGCTATTCAGCTAGATTCAGCTCATCAACTTGCTATCAAGAAACATAATGAGCAAGTTTGCAGAATTCCATGTATACTTTCTGAAATTATAGATTGCATCAAAATTTGTGGTCTTTATGAAGTAGGATTAAGAGGCCACGATGAGAGGGACAGTTCATTAAACCGAGAAATTTTTCTGGGTTTAGTAACAAAATCAGCCAAAACTAACGACATATGGAGGTCACTGTAGTGGATTTATATATGTTCTACTTGGTGTAGGTAGACCAAGTGGGATGTTGTGAAAAGTACCCATATCTTGGTTATGCGGGTTAGTCCCTGTATTATTTCCGAAGGAAATGTGAGCGAAATTGTCAAGGACATTTGGCTGGGTGGTTGAACCTCGTGGTTCGTTCATTGGTAGGCCGTGAGGGGCGCCAGGTTCGGTTCGAGTTGCTTGGAAATGCGTATTCGGGTACTGAACCGTTGTGTAATATTCCGGTCTCAGATTTACATCTGTAGGAGGGACGGAATGTGTTTGATCGAGGTACTGGAAAGTACCTTTTGGTCCGTGCGGTGTATGCAGGATAGGAGTGTGTTTAACACTCGGATCGGTGGTGCGATCGTGAGATGAATATTTAGTGTATTCATGTATATGGGTAGAATCGTAAGAACTACCTTCCGAGAGGTTCTGAAAAGAATCCTCGAGCCCTTGTGTGTGTAAGGGAGTAGCTAACAAACTCTTTGTGGGTTTATTAGGTAAAGCTGCGATCTCGTTGAGAGGTACGAGCTTTGGGCGCGGAGCTGGCCCGAGTAGTTTGTCACTACGTTTTGAGTGAGAATCGAGTTTCGGATAAGGAGCTGGAGCGGGGCCGATGCCCGTTCCATCGCCAAGCTCTTCTTCCTCAAACCCGAGGAAGTAAGAGGGGCTTCGCTCCATCGAAATATCCGAGTGTGCTTACTCGATAAAAAAATACCTTTCCGTTCGGATGAAGGATTTATGAAGAGGAGGGACTCGCTCGACAAAGCTCTCTCCCAGCTTGATGTCGGGGTCCTCTCCGAGCCTTGATAAAGGCTTCCTTGGACGGTAAATTGGAGCGTATGAGCTGTGCAATTTCCCGGCGTGCCCCTCGGACAACCAAGAGCGTAATGCTGCGAGATTCGGGCGACACGACTCAGGTATCCCTGCGGACGCGACGTTTTAGACGAAGTCTTAAACGTGCCGGGTGGTACCCTGACTGGAGATCTACGTTGGGCAATGAGTAGTGCAATGACTAGACTCGTAGATGCCAAGAAGATCGAGAGAATCTGTGAGGAGAGGAAGATATGCCTTTCTGAGTCTTGAATGCGTGTAGAAACTTCGTCGAGAGATGAGAAGAGACGTCAGCGAGAGCAGAAGGTGGAATGAATACGGAGGGCTCCGTGCGTGTATTTATAGGGGGGTGGCCGCCTCCGAGGGGGTGGCCACTTTGTGGTTAGTATGTAAATTAGTTTCATTAGCCCTCCAGGTGTTTTCTTATTGGCTCGCATAGTGTTTTCTCAGAATCTGTGAATATGATAGCTGAGTTGGTTTGCCAGCCTCGCCCTTGCATTTCGTAGAGGTCGATTGATTATTTCCTTGGGCTGTTGTTCTCAAGGCAACTTTTGTGAGTTGTCCTGACGAACCCTTCTCCCGCAGTGGGTGTTTGGCTTGTTGGTTATTTGTGCATATTTCGTTCGTGAGTGAATATTTCGCATATTCTCTTGGGCGAAATATGTTATTTTGCAGAGTTGTAACTCGACGTCTTTTATATTTAATTGTGTCGTGAGTACCTCTTTTTGGTAGCCCTGAAAAGGGTTGTTGAAATACTGTGGTGGAATTCACCACAGTCACATTTGGAAAAAGCTACAGTGTTATAAGGCTTCTCCAAAACCATACAGAATGAGTAATGAAAACATCTCAAATCGATGTTTTCAGTAGAATATTGATCATTCTGGATATGTTGCATATCGTCTCGCGTATTCGCGTCTCCTAGATGCGAAGCCGGGAAGCGAACGCTGAACGCAGACGCCGCAACTCCATGCGGAACCTCACCTATAGACACCACTGACATGACCCTTTGTCGTAATGATTGTTGTGAACTCCAAGTAGTTCAATAATATTCAGTAGAATATTTGCCTTCAATCCGAAGAGAATTGTAGCTAATATCATTTTGTCGTTTACTTTAACAACTTTACTGCAATACATTCTGCAATTTTGGCCTCTGGCTAATAATTTCAACTTACAGGAACTTGGGTGAACGGGACATTGTTTGACCCGAAGTACACTTTTAGTGACGGTCTCAAGTTCCAGCCATACAACTGGAAGTACTGCCGCATGCCAGATCGAAGGTTTGTTTCCGAGATGGTAAACGGGATGAACTCACCTGACAACGTCCAACTGTCTGCCGATCATCCAGCCCGCCAGATACCCAAAGGATGCCTCGATGCCGGGGAAGGCTTTTACGACCCTCAAAAAAGAGTCATCATACATCCTTCTACTGGTAAAGCTAGTTGAATAATTTGTTAGTATTCTTCTACAGTTTTTTTTAGGCCTTGAAACTATTTATTGATGTTCTAAGTTCAGTAAGACACTGGCCAAATTGGGCTAAGTGATTTTCTTCTTTTCCTCAATAAATACTATTACTTATTGATAAAATAAAAACTATCTCAAAATCTCAGCATTCCAACGGCAAAGTAAATTTTACTCTAACTTTGCTATTTAGTGAAGAAAAAAGTTCCGCTCATGCATTATGATCGTATGATTGAATTTCCTTTAATTACCTAACGCATTATAATATGTTAAAATGTATTAAAGTTTGAGCAGTTAAAAACGAAACTTTATAGCAATAAACTCATACTAAATAAAATTCGGTGATTCAAAAAAGATTTTGGATTTTTAGATTTTTTTCAGTTTTTACAGATTTTTCAGCAAGTATTAATGAAATTTATGTACGTTTTTCTGCTTTACGTTTCCGTTTATGTACGAAATACTGCTAGAAATTATAAATTTAACAATGTTTTTCCGTTTTTACTGATTTTTTTAGAACAATATTTGAAATTTTACTAATTTAATCTAGTGTGATGGTGATTATCACATGGTGACATTTTTATTGTTTGAAAAATCCCGTTGACCTGTTAGGTTTTGTGTTGAAAATTGGTTAACAAAAATAAAAGCCCTATTTTGGCCGTTATTGCTGTAAATTTGTACATTTGGTGCCCAACGTCTTTCGGAACCAACACCCTGTGAGGAAGGTGAGTGTCAGATGCCAAGACGCACAGTATCCACTCGAAGAAGGCCCGCGGATCCGGATGATGATGGCTCTTAACCGACTGATATCGCATTAATGGGATCTAAAAAATCGTCTCTCGTTTTTGTGCGCACCTATTAGTCTTATTCGTTGTAGTTCAATTCGTAAGATGAGTGGCCTGCCATCTATTTCAACTCGTTCTTTCCTATACATTTCTAGCGCTTTTTTCAACCTACTGCTCTGATGATCGTGGGATCCTTTGACCAAATTTTCATTTACAATAGCACCAACATCAAGGATGGATGTCTGAAGTGATTTAATTCTAGATGAAAATTGATTCGATGATTCAATTTTAAAATTTGCTTATTATATTGTTTACCCAGAGCGAGTTTAGAATCATAACACACCTACTTGCCATAATTTCAAATTTTATCCCTATTTTTATATCCAACCAGTGGTCCGAACCAATGTAAATGAACAAACAAGGGTCTTAGATGTGGCTTAGATGGACCTTTAGGGGCTGTTGTACTGACGTTGGTGAGGTGAGCTAAGCCGAACCTCGGCTGGAGACCTGTACAGCACCCCTGAGTCTCATCGGCAACACCGAGCAGCTGCCAGTTCTCCCTATGCCCATCATTCGATATCAGCGATCACAGATACCCTTTATTACCCTCATAACTGTTCGCACTATCATTATCTCAAATTACTATTACAAATCCAAATCCGATCATAATTTTCAATTTGTCAATAAGTGGCAAAAACAGTATCACTCAATTATCTAACACAGTCTTTCGTTGAACGCCTCGACTATGCGTTCAACCTATGCCTCGACTGAACCTGCTTATTCTCATAAAATCAATAATTTCCTTCGTTGATGTGAGATCGAGCATTGGAAAACAGTGATCTCGCGTATAATCTACCTTTAAACCGTTCGTTCTTTCAATAGCTTAAGACATACCTATTCCTCATTCAAATTTATTTAACAACGATGGGCGTCGGTCTCCGACTCTGTGGTAACATGTCGAATTATTCGCTAGATTTACCGAATCACAAGTACTTGCTTACCTTCAATCTAAAGCAGAGATCACACCGTAATCATTTGAATTTTATTGTTCCGAATTTAAATTAACAGTGCTAATAGAAATCCCTTTTTGAAAGATAAAATCGTTCGTGGGTTTTTCATACTAAAGCACTTCCTCAGAAGTAAGTAAAGAGCGTCTGTAGAATCGTAGGTCATATGGTCCTACCTGCGTAACCAATAATATGATGTAGGTACTCAGGCGTTTCTTGCTTCATTAGTTTGCCCAGGGGTACCTACATGAGTAGTTGTCCCGGAAAGACTCCAATTCATATTTTATAACAATATAATCGAATAAATAAAGTAGATATTAGCTTTAGAGCTAACACAGAGATCTTGGTGGTTCTACGAATTGTCTAAACAAATAATCGTCTCATCATGTATCAACAGAGCCACTTCAATCTAGGTTTTCGAAATTCTTTTGTTCGGAATTAAAATAAGTGTTTGATTTAAGTTAAGTAATAAGTTTGATTTAATCAATTCAAAGTAAGAAACATTATTCCAGGAAAGGTTATAAGGATAGTAGGTGAACAAGAAGGAAACTGGATCCTCCAAAACTGCCGTCGCGAGTGGTTTGAAGAAGTTCCGTTCTCACGTTATATGTATGAGAACTGGTATGCTGGCACCGTATTCCCTCCACCGGGTGACGAACCCGAGTGGTTCGACAAGGTAATTTAACAATAGACCATTTTTCAAATAATTTTATATTTAAACGTTATTCAATTGTAAACCTTATATCAGGTAATTAGGTAATATTCGGTATCATTTAATAGAACGGGTGCTTGAAAAAAGGTATATACCTACCTAGTATATCCCCATCACTTACAGTGAGATACAGTAACTTACAGTATCTCTTTGCAAGACACAAAAGTAAGTCCAGAGACAAATATTATATTCACGAAGCATCCCTGAGGCTCATAATGAAGATGGTTACTACTGCTACTGGATCATATCATTGCAAGCATGCGAGATTCAGCTAGTACTCATACTAATACAAGCTAATATTTTACGAGGAACAAAGGTAGTATTTGTAAGTGTTTCAAGAACATCTCTTATGAACTGATTACACGTACCTATCACGATGAAGAAAACGGAAGTAAGTGACGAACGTTGTCTATTTCCACGGAAAAATGAATACTTGCTATGTTAAATCGATTTTTACCGTCATAATCAGTAGCAACTTACTAATACAATAACAACTAGGTATTGTTATAACTTAATAATAACAACTATAGTTATAATTTACTAATAACTATTGTTGAGAATACTAGGATGCCAGGTCGACAAATAATGTGCCAATATCTCGAATGTGTATAAAAGGTTTTCGTATTAGTGGACTGTTTGTTTAAATTAATTTGTTCCCTTTTCTAACGAAAGAGGTTGCCACACACCTGAGGGTGTTTGGGGGCAGAACTGCACTTCTTTGGGGGCGGCTTCGGCTTTCGAACGAGATAATTGGGCACGTCCATGGGAGCGATTCGCGCGTTCAGCTTGGTGATCTTCAAATCCTTGTCTAAAACAGGAGTGGTCAAATTTAGGGATCCCCCAATCTTATTTACTGCCATCGAATAGCCATTCTCGATAGTATCAATTCAGCCTCCCGACACATCGATTTGCTCATTTTGAAATCAACTGACCTTCTGAGCGTCAAAATTGTAAAGGTTCCAGTCAATTTCTTAGTAAAAATGCAGATTAGTGGACATGTAGATCAGAATGAAGTGTATAGTTTGGTGATCTGGATGCTCGCAAGCTCGCTTCTCATACTTCAATAAATAACATCAAGTAGTCAATCCCTTAGTGAAAATTCAGATTAGTTGGACATGCAAGTCAGAATAACGTTAAAAAAAAAAAAAAAAAAAAAAAAAAAAAAAAAAAAAAAAAAAAAAAAAAAAAAAAAAAACACCAGTCATCGGGTCTCAAACCCACGACCTTCCGCCCACTAGTCCATTATCCTAATCAATGAACTACGCCACAACTATCGTTTCAGGAAACAATCACAGTTCTTCACCACTCAGTAGGAAATGCTTTTGAGGGAGGTCTCCAGAGCGCTCTGAAACGACTCCTATCACTGCATCTGAATGCATCGATGTGTTAGGAGGCTGAATCGATACTATCTAGACTATTCGGTGGAGGGTCCCTATATTTGAGCTCCACAGAGACGCAAGTGTAGGGACGCGACTCACTGTGCAGGCTGGCCAACCTCATAGGGAAAAATGACCCCCATCTACCAGTTGGGATCCTAGTTGTCCAAGTTAATTTTCAAATAACCACACCGCCCACCCAGGAATATCTTGGATTTACTAGACACCAGCTTGTGACACTTACAATTCAGTTATATAAATCAAACAAAGACTACACAGAAGTCAGTACGGAAAATTCCAAATTCAACAATGGACTTTATAAAAATTTTATTGAAAAAATGCAAGCAATGTTAGTACCTAGGAACATTATAACATTTCAGTGGTGTGCCAAATTAACAGGTACTAAGTGTGAGACGATAGGATCCCCCCCCCCCCCCCCCCCAAGGAACAAAACGAGCTTCACTTTGGCCGGGGCCATGGTAAAGGCTTTTATGTAGGATTAGGAAGGCCCAATGGAATAGGAAAAATGATAGAAATGGGGGATCACCTTATCACAATATAAAAAAACGAAAATTTCAATAAATAGGCAGAGGACATAAATTCACGGTTGATCGACGTACACTTACCTGACCAGTTTTCATCTCTACGACACGAACTTGATTGTCCTGTCCTAGAATGGTACGAATCACACTGCCAAGTTTCCAGCTTAAAGGTGGAGTATGAGCAGGCTCTTTGATGAGTATCATCATACCCTCCTGGAGTTGTGGTGAAGGTTGAGTTCATTAATTACGTTGCTGGAGAGTGTTTAGATAACTATTTGACCACCGTTTCCAAAGTGCTTGGACAAGTGGTCGCAGTAGGGTCCAACGCTCTCGAGCTGGACGGTCACATGACACTTCTGGCATGGGAAGTGTGACTGGCGTGTCAGTGAACAAAAATGTCCAATAGTGCTTGCAGGTCATCAGAGTTATGGCGCAGAGCAATGGTCGTACTCAACTTAGTCTCTCAACTTAGCCCTGCTTTCTAACTGTCATTTAGTTCCCACAAAGTTTGGTCCACAGTCGCTGTAAAGCATTGACACTGCACCTCGACGATCTACAAAGCGCTATAAGTGCTGCAAGGAAGAATTGCTACATGCTGTTGATTAGTGTCCAAACACGGCTTGGACATAATTTTTGCTTCCTCACTACCAAAGGGAGGAAAGCTTTGTGTTCGTGATTGAAGTCGAAAAAATTGTTGGCCTCCAAAATTAAAATTTCCACTTGTTGATCAATTTTGGTTCCATGTCTCTGTCTGTCTGTGGTAAATCCTTGTCACGTCCAAAACTATACCAAGTTTCATTCCAATTCCGATGGAATTTTAAGGAATTGTGCAAGTTAGCTTGTCCTAGACTGTTCCCTATAACTTTCAATGCCATCGAATCAACAGTAGCCTGTGCGCATGCACTAACGTGAATTTATTATAACGTTGATTTCTCATCATCTATTGGTCCGATTTCGTTCAAACTCGGTTGATAATTGGGCATTTGTTTTGAGAAAAATGTGCTATAAATTATACTGCGGTTGTCCGAGTTTTAACAATTACGCATGCCGGAAACTGCCGGTTGACACAGGCAAAACTCCAAGTTTAATGGAACGATTTTGATAAACTTTCCAAGGATTGTGCGGGATAGCTTCTAGACGGTACCCTATCACTCTCATTGCCGTTGGAGTAATCTGTGCGCATGCGAAAACGTGGATTTATCATAACGTCGATTTCTCATTATCTGTTGGTCCGATGTCGTTCAAACTCGGTAGGTAAGCATTGCATATGCGCGAAACTAATATCGATTGGCACAACTCGACAAAACTCCGAGGCTAATGAACCGATTTTTATGAAATTTTCAAGGATTGTGCGGTATAGCTCGTAGACGATCCCCTATAAATTCCATTGCAGTTAGATTAATAGTGGTCTGGGCGCATGCGCACTTACAACACACATCGACGACACATATTTCTTATAACGTCGACTTATCAATCATGTTGACTCGTACTTTATTCTTCAACTGATTTTATACGTCCACGTTACAATATGTGAGAAAGCTATACTGCCCACCCAACTTGGCAGATATTTTTAAATTGCAAATAAAATCAGTTCATATCTGTAATTAATTTTTCTTCTAAATTCAAAAAAATATTTCAAAGATTATATTGATTTTTATAATGAATAAGTCTAGAAAAGAGACACTTTTGATGCGACCCTACATTTCAGAAACACATTAGTCACCCGTCCGCATTGGCCTCACAATAAGAGGGACTCACAATATATAAGTAGTAGTTAATCGGTTTTCTTTTAATTTCAAGGAATTCTCCAAAGTCCTACTACCGTATACCAACGTGGCTGAGGTGGTTCAGGCACGGCGTCTTGCTATGGATGCAGCTTCCAAGCCATCATCGGTACCAGAAGATCATAGTTTCGAAAAGGCGCACGTCCTACCTAATATAAGCCTCGGTTGAGGGAATTTCGGATGACGTTGGTCAGTCTCCAGTCGGAAATTATCAATAAAATCGTAAACTGGTATTGAGTTTTGTTTATACATTACCTAGCGCCTAAAAAGAGAATGCTAAGTGTTAACTACGTAAATTATTGAACGGATTTAATCTAAATACAATTTAATCAAAATTTACTTGTTTGAAAATTATCATTTTCTCTTCTTAAGGAGTACCTACTGTTTATCACTATATTTTCAGACTGGCTCCTATGTCCTCATTGTTCCCTGAAGGGGAATTCCCAAATGTTGTTGAAGCTCGGAAATCCGTGGGGGTAGGGCCAAGCTTCACTTTTATTATTATTATCATTAGTATAAGGCTTTGTCCCGCCCTACATATTGCTGGTCCGGACTATGATAACTCACAAAATTTAATTTTTAAGGAGAGTGTAGGCCTGGAGAATCCGGCCTAGAGGGGCTCTTACCGTTAAGGCTTCCACATAAGAAGATCGACGCCTGTTGGATTTTCTTAATTACAAAGTTTTTTGCAAGGGCGACGTCGTCAGGGAAAGCCGAGTTCCCAATGAAGGAGTGTGGTATAGTGTGGTGTACTCGCCAAGAGAAGATAATGCCAGATGTGGTCTCCACCAAATATACCAGCCCCTGACCTCCCCTCCATTCTGGAACCGTTTGTGTACCTAACCGAATTCGCAGAGTGGTCAGGTGGTCTGGCTCTCGTTCATTCATCCCTTCTAGAGATTTCCACTTTTAAAGCATTTGTTGAAGTCTTAAACTATTTTATAGTATGGTCATTTCTCATGTAGAGGATATCCCAAAAGACCGTAATATACCAGCTCGTACAATAGTGTCCATTGCCTTTCGTACATCCATGGCAAGTAGTCAGTGAGTCGCAGGCGAGGATTATACTCTTAGATGCGGGGCGGAAGACTCAGAAGGTTAGTCATCCCTGCAACAGGAGCACACTTGATGGCTCCAGTGATCATAAGATAGACCAATCTGCACTTTCCCTAGTTCCTCACAATCCCCTTCTGTTGCACTTTCTTCCACCACTCCAGTGCCCTGTTGATAATTAAAGGTCTTGCGATAGTGGTGTAAATCAAATTGGGTATAAGCTCCCAAGTCCTACCACAGGCACTTTTATAAGTGCACCTTTTCGCTTGAGAACTGACTGCCATAGGATGAGAGTTCCCCATAAGCTTACCACGTAGTACTAGGTAATTCTAGATACTAACTTAACATCCCCTATCAACCCCAGTCTCTCGCCAAACATCCTTAGGGTCCACTCTTGTATTGCTACGGTATTTCTAGAGTTAACCCATAACTCGTCTTCACAACACTATTTCTCCGCAACTCCAAGAGAAAATTGTGAAACCTCCTGTATTGTGTTCTGGTGGAACTCGGATAGTGAAACAGCCATAAATAATAGAAAAAGAGCATGTCTGAATTCAAACGAAACCCGTGCCACTTCACCATCTAGGAGTTTATCAGCCACTGCTAGAAGGAATCTCAAAAAAGCTAAGAGAGAAGCCTTTCAAAATGTCTGCAATAGTATTAAGAAAACCACTCCATACGGTTACTCCAGCGTTCTAAATTACCAGCCAGCCACATTTAGTGAGGGAGATGGACCTATGGATTAATATCCAATCTCTCACCTGTCTTGGAATCATCTCCCTCAAGAAGCTCCATCAGTTCTAATTGATTCAGCAGCAGATCATTTCATGGCGCATATTAATCTGAAATAATTCTTTTAAAGATTATTACGAGTATTAAAGCATTTCAATGATCTATAAATTTAGGTATGTTATTTTCAGTAGATAGGTGCGAGTAACTATCAACTTAATATCGTTGTACTAAGATTAAAGGGGCTTACAAAGTGACTTGTAATGTTTTAATTAATAAATTGCATTAATCTTCCCCTGCAGGTGTCTATATCTACGCAGGCATATTGATGTCAATCTTGCATTATATAAGTTATCAATCTTCTACATCTACTACGATTATGAACATTTTTTGTCAATTTTCGAAGAAAATGTAGCTATTGACGCGTTCGAATTTCCAAGTTGCAAAATTCTGCTCAGAAAGCAGAAACTCCCCCGAAATCCAATTCATGCACCAAGCACCATAGAACCGACGTTTTGCTACATCGTCTCTATCCAGTCATATCAGATGAAAACCAACTGGAAGCCAGCCCATAATCGCTTAGGGACTGAAAAACTCTAGCCACTAGTCCGCAGGCCAATCCCCCTTGAGATATATCAATCGACCAATATAAATAATAGACTAAGATTTTGTCCAACACTACATGAGATCTCCCTTTTCCTCGAAAACTCTCATTTTTCTGAAAAACAGTTCCCATAGCTCGTAACCCGATCAAAGGCGTGTGATGAGATTACACCAATCTAATTACTCCATTCGAATTCCCGTAATGGTAATCGAAATTGCAATTACTTGTAATCCGAAAAAGTAATTTCGATTACCATTACAGGCATTAAAATGGTAATTGAAATTGGATTTCTTCTAAAGAAATGGGAAAATTTTCCTTTTTTTTTTTAACAACTCTGCTCTATAACAGCCATGTATGCTGTGCATTGTATAACACGAACAATGAGGAAATCCGTAAGTTCAGCTTTTGGAACCAAACCTCCGTCTATTCGGCTGAGTGTTTATCCACTCTCCAAGCGCTGAAGTAGTGTAATATAGTATCTCTCGTCTCACGATGTCCGAAGCCGCAATTGCTCGGGAGATTCAGACAGCGAGGAGGAAAGAGAAGAAAGTGTCCTTCTCAAAACGAAATGTAGTGAAAACTCGACGCTCCGCGTCTCACCAGGGGGCAAGCCCCCTGGAGCCCCGGTTACCTCTATTTACATACTTCGAATGAAATGATTGAAACACAGAATGTGTTTTAGCTCACGCGTTTCACATTAACCCGTGAAAACTGCAGATAAAAATGACTCAGCTTTTGCGGTGTATCTTATAACTACATGCCAAGTTGTTTTATTTATTTATCACCGGTACCATATTTGAAACCTCCTCGTCATAAGCTTTCATTTGAGCCCTCACACGAAAAATGCATACCTAGGTATTTTACTTCCTAGTAACGACTCGGTTGTGAGCGGAAATCATCAGTAAGTTGTTGCAACACATTTTACACGTTACACAAAAATGCAAAACATAAATGAAACACATTTTCATTACACAAAAACGCAACGTATAAATGCAACACATTTTTGTTACACAAAAACGCAACACATTTTCGTTAACAGGAAACGTTTTGTTTTCGGTTGGAGATGCCAAGGCTAAAACACATTCTGCGTTAAAAGAAAAAAATTGATTTCCACGAAAAAAAAAAAAGAGTTACAATGTTGAATCGACTTTGACGGTAAGAAATGAAATAAATAAATAAATCGATCAGTAACAAATAATAACAATAATGTTCATTGTGTTAATGAATAATGATAATGGCCTAACCGTCAAAATCGATTTAACTTTGTAACTCTTCATTTTTCGTGGAAATATACAACTTTTTTAAAACTAAATTCCGTTTCGAAATGGGTTTCCACAACTTCATCGCGAGGGATTTTGTTCCTGCTACTGGATCAGGAGTCATGTAGGAATAAGGGGAAACGGAGTATTTGATCGAGAGGCGGGACGGATTAGCACTCTATCTGAATCAAGTCCTTCCCATTCGTCCCCACCAACAGAATCTAAATGAATTGTTAATCTCAAGCTCAAAGAGAAATTGAGAGATGAGCATTTTTTAGAAAATATAGCGGGGAATACATATATATATATATATATATATATATATATATATATATATATATATATATATATAAGGCTTACTCCTCCCATCAAGAATCACATGGTTTGACTCGGTCCATGAGCCCAGAGCCTTCTCTATAGAGCAATCAGCAGATTCTGGATAGACTACTCCTGCACTAACGCATACCTCCACAAAATCGACGTCACCTATTTCCCTTTTTGCAACCAAAGCTCGTAGATTAACGAAGCACCGGCACACATTATAATGGAATGTCCAGTGCATCATACTGTCTGGGAACCACTCCTCACAACGCTACACCTGCAAATTAGAAGCCCTTTCAACCTGAACACCATCTTAGCAGAATGTGACAGTGACATCATATACTGTAACTACCTGTTGTACGACTATTTAACGAAAGTGGGAATTTCAGTTTGAATCCTACCTTTTTTTCTGATTGAATTATTATTAAACTATTTCATTGTATATTTATGCTGTATGAATTTATTTTGAAGCCAATGAATATTTAAAAACAAAGAAGGTGACCAAAAACAAATGTATGTTCTTCCAATTATTTTGTGTGTGCGAATTCAGGGCAATTTTGAGTAGACGCCACACCTAATTCCAACAGATACAGGCACCCAGACCGAGATACATATGCTATTTTACGGTAGGTGGTATTACAAAATTAGATACGACACAAATTTTTATCTTTACAATTAAATTAGCATGTGGTAGGGCGCGTAGCACATTTGCACTTTTTCATATTTAAATATATTGAAAGATCGCAGTGTATGTATGGCATTCCCGACGATAACTCTCGTTAGAGTTGAGATAAACAATATTTTCTTACAGCAAAGGACGAGTTCGTTGGGTAGCACTTTTCGAGCACATTAAATTGGTCAAATTTCATAAAATCTGTTGAAAAAATAACTGAAATGGCAAAAAAACTATTTATTACTTTTTTGTGTGCATAATATTAGGTACCTACTGAAAAAAGTGTATG
The DNA here is from genome assembly GCA_030762985.1 of Adelphocoris suturalis. Classification (NCBI taxonomy): domain Eukaryota; kingdom Metazoa; phylum Arthropoda; class Insecta; order Hemiptera; family Miridae; genus Adelphocoris; species Adelphocoris suturalis. The sequence goes on from CM061040.1 coordinate 35,389,967, forward strand.
AACTATGAAGTAGAACATGGAAGAATTTATGGTCAAAATTATGCTGAAAAATATACATAACTTCCAGTAAATTTGCTCAAAAAATTGATAAAAAGTTCAAGAAAGCTTAAAATCTAATATCATTGTTTGAATAGCAGTTATCATTTTAGAAAACCTTTTTTCTTGCACTCACCTGCATTTGCACATTTTTTGTACTCAAAGTATGACTGAAATTTCAAAACAATTCAATTAGCATAAAAATATACATAACATGATAATTGTCGAAAATTCGCTCATCCGATCATGCTGCACAACTGGAACTTTTTTATTCGATTTTCGGATTCTACGCGTCATGGAACGTAACTCAACAAATTTTTAGGAGGTGATTAAAACTTTTTTTTCGGCCAATAACAAAGGTTTACCTATTAAAGAAAACAATAAACCAAAAAATGAGTTCACAATTTGTGGCTCTGATTTACAGATTCAAAATGATTTGGAAAATCTCCCGTTATCGTCACTAACCGCCTTACAAACACTAATCAAGATAATGAGTAATAAACCCGCCATTTTATCTTTCTAATTTGAATCCTTCACGATCTTTTTTTATTTCCGTTACGAAACGGTCTCTGTGCTACCATTGATATCTTACCACAGCTAGTTCTTTCGGGGTTATCGGAAGATGAAAAAACCTACCATATTACACTGAAAATATTAATTTAACCCTCGTGACGATTCATCTTATCTACAAATAAATCTTATTCAGACGCACACATTTCTCGTTTACGTTATAAATCTTAATTGGGAATGGCATTCAAAATTCCCGTCCTTATCGCTTTGGCCGATTATATAACACTCAGTGTTTTTTCATCATGTCCTGATCGTATTGTGAACAATATCGTTTTAAAATTGCAATGTGTATGTCGACATATTCTATCTATAAATCTATTCATATTCGTTTATATCCTATTTTCAACTGATGTTTTCTGCATCAGCTCTGTAGTGCTCTTTCACATTATTATCATTTGAAATTATGATTATATTATTTGAAACAATAATGCGAATGACTGAATATGCTTATTTTTGCTGTTATCTTCACAGTAGCAAAATGATCGGAATTTATGATTATTATTTGGGTAATTCCAATATTATAGTAGGAATTCCTTCAAACATATCAAATAATAATGTAGGTTGATGAAGGTAGCTCATAAAATATTGGTTGGCAGTTATGTATTTTGCGCAGGTAAATTGTTTCTGTAAAGGCCTCCATACACACTCAGTTTAGCTGCTCAGTTTATTTTTTGTGACGTAGAACGTTAAACTGAGGAAACTACGCAGTAGACCAGCGCAACAGATTCTGATTTTCTCCGATGAACTGCGCCTTTGCTCATAAACGTACGGTTCAGTAATTTATAATCAACTATCCGGCTCAGTCGTCACCCACCCCTCACTGTTCCAAAATTAGTAAGAAAACTGGTTATGCAGTTTGATCATAGGAGCAAAATTTCGTAATTGATCGTATATTTATTTATTGAAATTTGAGCGTAAAAACTAAAGTAGTCTAACTAAAGTTTGAGTGTAAAAACTACCAATTTAATGGCAAATAAAAGGGCCGTAAAGGTATAGGAAGCAACTCAAATACTCTTCTGCCAACTCCTACTCTCACCGTCATGGTACGGCCTGTCAAGGAGGAAGCCCCTCTGGGAAGGGTCTCTCCACGAACCGACGAGTGAGGTGTGTGGGGGCATGGTGGTGGTGGATCGCCCCCTCCCTCCCTCGCTTTCCTTTCCTTCACTCTTATTTACCTCCAAACCATTGGGGAACAGCTGTGCCAATGGTTGCCTGGTCAACAGGGAGCTTGACCGCCAACAGCAAAATCCAGGCTAGTGGCATTGCCTGGTTTTAATAAAAGCTGACCTCAGGCGATCAGGGTGAGCTTCAGGTCTTACCGAAACCCTGATATAAAATCATTCCAAGGATGATTTGAATATTATTAAAATTAAAGTCGATAGCGATATCCCGACAGATGCAGTGGAGGAGCTACTTAAAAGTCCGACAGGTATCCAATCCTGGAGACAAAGCGAAAAACAACCCCTCCCCCCCTTTCCTTGGCTACTGGATTACATGAAACGTTTAGGTGCAGCCAAAAACCGATTTTTGTGGTTTGTGGCTTCTTTGTCGTGGGAGAACACGGTGAAGAGGCTGCCATAGAAGCCTCTACCCCCATAAATAAGAAGACAAAAAATCAGGAGCTCTCGGGCAAAAGAAAAAGGGCTTCCGATGAAACCACGCCTGAGAGCTAAAAAGGAACCACTAAAAATAAGCGAGTGTCCTTCAAAGGCAAGACGCAAGCCGGGTCTGGTTCCAAAAAGGATGCTGTGTGGGAAGAAAAGTTGATATCCTGCATGCCGACATTCCCCAAACACTCCTCATTTTCGGACATTTGCTCGAGATACAGGAGGCAATCCTGCAGATAATTGTTGACCAGGAAAGCAAAGGGCCTAAACCCGTTTTCCAGGACTTGTACTGCAGGGAATGGTTATCTATTACTTGCGGTGATGATGCAACTGTGGAGTGGTTGGAAAACCACATATCCACAACTCTGGAGACCAATCTGAGTCTGGAGACCAATCTGAGTACCTAGAACCCACATTGTGGTTGGATACTTTCCAGGCAATGCCAGCGATGCAGAGGACAGGATTCTTGCCTTACTCAGAGTTCAGAATGAAGGACTACATACATACCAGTGGAGGGTACTTCGTAACTGTAACAAAGGACACATGGCTGTCCTGACCTTATCTGTGATATAACTTCAGCAACCAAGCTGAAGTCGACCAGCAAGGTCAATTTTAAGTTCGATCAGATTAGTATTAGGCTGAGAGGTCCCAGGAAATAGGCTGAAGCAACCAAAGAGGCAGAGGGTGAGTCGGAAACTGATGTGGAGGGAACCCAACAGGGAACCCAGAAGGAGGCTGGTAAGTCAGGAGTTGTACCGAAGCTCAAGCATACTGCACCCAACCCCAGCACAAAATCCCAAACCCACAACTTTGGCACAAAGGGCTAACAGGCCCCCTACCCTCTGCCGTTGGGGTACCCTCTACACAAAAAGGCTCCTCTGGCTCCACATGAAAACGAAGTGGCTCGATGAGAGAGCTACACTAGGAGTCCACTAAAAGGAAGTCTGGCTGCCCTATTGAGGAATGGCGGAGGAAGAAAAAAGAAGGGAGGAATTAATTTCCCCTTTAGGGCTGGACTTCATCCAGGTAACCCTTCACAGAGCTGAAGTGGCCTCGGCCACCCTCTGTAAAATGTTTGCCAAGAGGAGGACCAGAATAACTCTGATTCATGAGCTCTGGGCAGGAAAGGGCTATGTACTCGTAAAAGGCATTCCATCAAACTTAGGTAAGCTTATGTGCTGTGGAGAGGCTGAACGATACTGGGCAGCCATTCTTGTAAGTAATAGGGTACCATTCATGCCTGTAACTGGATTTATTTCTAGAGACCTAGCAACAGTGATCCTGGAGGAGCAGACGGGTCAGGGGAGTAGGAAAATCGTGGTGGCATTGGCATACTTTCCTGGAGAAGATCCAGAAGCTCCCCCTTCTGCCTGAAATAGGATGCCTGCTTGTCTTCTGCCTGACCTGACCTTCCTCATAGGCTGTGAGGCCAATAGTCACCATGTAGTGTAGGATAGCACCCACAACATCAACAGAAGTGAGTCATTACTAGACTTTTTTACTGCAAGCCAGGAGACGGTTTTAACCACAGGCACAGAACCCACTTTTGTTTCAAGCTCTAGGAAAGAGGTCCTTGACCTCACTTAGACTTGTGCGTTTGCATAAATATAACAGAATCACCAACTGGAATGTATTGGATAAAGGTTCCTTGCCTGATCATAGATACATTATTGTCAGCCTTGAATTTTGCCAGCAACACACTGAAATATATCGTAATCCCAAAAATACAGATTGGGTTCTTTATCGAGAAATCCTAAAGCATGGGCCCACTACTGTCCACAGCTATTATCAGTCCCATGGTCACCTATTCTCCAATTGTATGGTGGCGTAAAACATGCCAGGCAATCACATTACTCCAGTTCTGGCATCTCGCTTTACAGGGGCTGGTTTCAAAGGTGTCCACAGAGCATTTCGGCTAGTGGAAGGCTCAGCATAGAACTTTAAACAATGCCCTGACCAATTGCATTTATGGTGTCGGAGGACTCGATGGTTTAACTGAGTGTGTTGAATGTCTGTACCTCGAGGGTGTGACGGTCCTTGAGGCAGGAGCGAGATGTCGGAGATCCTCTGCCACCACTCTTCTTCAACCTGGTATTCGATACGACCTTGGAAAAGCTGCCAGTTGAAATAGGGTTTGATATCGTCTCCGGGATGTGAGTGGGCGCATTGGCTTTTTCAGATGATGTTTCTGCTCACACAATCCTATGAACGCTTGCCGATCATCCTCAATTATTCCCTTGCTGAGCAGCTAGCCAAATGTGGTTTGGTGGTCAACTCAGAAAAGTATGGGTCAGTCTTCTTGGTCCTGTCGGGTCGGCAGCATCAGGTGGAGGTGGTGGGAGGAGTGTTTTTTCAAGGGGCAGTAGCTCCGACCCGATCGGTGCTGGAGGTTTGGCAGTACAATAGGGTTGTTTTTTTATTTTTTCATTGGGGTGGCCACCATTGTTGCCTCTTGCGGGGTGCGCTCGAGAAAAGGTGGAAAAATATGAACAACAAAGGGTCTCACTAAAGGGTTGGGGATGGTATTGGATTCCTACTTACCACTATGACAAAGATACATCATGGCAATATTTTTGGCACTACAGAATTTACTGCCTTTTATAATAATATCGAAATAGGTTTATAGAGACAAAGTGTGGAGGGTTCGAAGACAACGACTGAATCAAGGACAGGGTCAACGAGGTGCAAAAGGGGACAGGTGAACATGAATCTGGGTCAATATTCCACCCACCCTGAAAATCAATTTTCAGAACTTATACATAATGGCCAAATTTCATCAAATTACAAAATATTCAATATTACTACACGATTGTAAGTTGATATTATTACAAATAAATTCAAGGCAATTACAAACAATGCAAGATTTGAATATTAACATAGATTATATGAACAATAAATAGGTATAGGACTGGAAATGGTTGAGGTTTGAGGGAGATTACTAAAGCATACCAATGCCATTGGCCTGGCCTTCTCGCCCTGGCTTGTAGGTAGCATGTTTATTGCTATGCACACAACTTATAAAATTACCCCCAGTTTAAGAAAGAACCATGTCTGGACTCAGGTGGTGATAAAACACTGCACTCCTGCTGAGATGCCCAACTCCAGTAACTCAGTGGAACTTTTCCCTCACCACACCCCTTGCCATGACAAGGTCGCAGCCATGGCCATGGTGGTCACGGCCATGGGCGTGGTGGTCACGGCCATAGGCGTGGTGGTCACGGCCATGGGCGTGGTGATCACCACTTCTTTCAGCTTAGAAATTGCTTGCGGTAGGTAATTTCTGTCTTACATGTTCATGCTGCCACTAACAACCTGGACATCCAGGATTATAGCAGACCCATCTGGCTTGATAGCAACAATATCCGGCTTCTGGTCACTCAGCATGTGATATAGTCTCTTCCTTTTGACATACCAACCACTGGATGACAATTGCCTGCTATCTGTTTGGCAACCACATAATGATGTAAAATGCGGCCACCATGAGTTTGAGGACACTGATGCACCTCACGGTACAGGTTCTAATTTTTATCCTGAGAAGTACGGCAAAGGATGTCCACTATCCTGCGACCACCACTTGAACACCTCACTGAGGTGGCTAGCATAGCCATCCAGACGGTGTGAAAATGGTGATAGTCCTCGGCCCAATGCCTTCTGAAGCCCATTAAAAGGGGGATTCAGAACACTGTCAAAGTTATTTACCATCTACCGAATCATGCAGAACAGGAGCAAAATCAACTGATGAGGTGGGTTTCGAAGCAGTTGGTGTTGTTCAGTCACACTGCAACATCTGCTGCTTGACAAAGTCAAGATCTGCAGGGGTGTTTTCAACCAACCAGCTTGAGTCCCTGAGGGGGAGCAGGCACTGACAGTGTAAAAATGGGATGCTGGCTGAGAGAGACACAATACTGAGTTTATTGGCCTTGACCGGTGTGTGACTGTAGATACTTGGGACACCAGAGACATGAGTGCACAGCAGAGCGAACTTCGTGTACTAACTCAAGCAGCTCCCCGCAGTAAGTTTGTCAATTACTAACTAATAGACAAGCTTCGGCAGTAAGTTTGTGAGAAAGAGGCACAGCTTCTGTTGTCGCTTCAATGGAAGAGAAAATGGTTGTCCACAGACTTGTAACAATGGTGACCACACTCATAAAAAAACAAAAACAAAAACGAAAAAAAAAAAAAAAAAAAAAAACAAAACAACCCTATTGTACTGCCAACCCTCCAGCACCGATCGGGTTGGAGTGAATACCCCATTTCAAAACACTCCTCCCACCACTTTCCGCCTGATGCTTGCGACCCGACAGGACTAAGGAGACTGACCGACATTTTTCTGAGTTGACCACCAAACCACATTTGGCTATCTGCTCAGCAAAGGAAATAATTGAGGAATAATTGAGGATGATCTGCAAGCCCTCATGGGTTTCTTTGAGCAGAAACATCATCCAGAAAAGCCAATGCTGCTACTCACATCCCAGAGGCGATATCAAACCCTATTTCAACTGGCAGCTTTCTCAAGGCCATATAAAAAACCAAGTTGAAGAAGAGTGGTGAAAGAGAAACTCCGACATCGCCGTTCTCCCTCAAAGACTGTAAAAATCCTCGTGGTACAGACATACAACACACTCAGTTAAACGATTGGGTCCCCCGACACCATGAAAGCAATAGGTCAGGGCAAAATGGCTCAAAGTTCTATGCTGTGCCTTTCACTAGCCAAAATGCTCTGGGATACCTTTGAGACCAGCTCGGTAAAGCGAGATGCCAGAATCTTCTGAAGGTGGCGGAAGACTAATGATGATATAGATATTGGAGGGTAGCTTCCAGACCCACATACCCCTTCCTTTGGAATGAAAATAGTTTGGGCACGGGCGAACGCTTTTAGAGGTTTTCTCAATAGAAGCAACAGGTTGAGGCTGAGGAGCCTAACAGTCTTTATTTCTTTATTCTAGCGCCGAACGGAAATAGCGTGAGGTCCAGCTAAAGTTGAGTTTTTGACATGGCAGTTATACTCCTCCTAATGAAGTACCAGTGGGCAAAGTATCCCCACTGCTTAATGCTGTGCAAGGAATCCCTGGTGGAAGCTGAAGGTTCCACTGGCTAACCAGGTTAGTGGCTGGGAGCACTCAACAGTGGCTTTCAAGAGTCCGCAATCTCCTGCTTGAGGGGGTGAAGTTTGTTCTTCCCCAGCTCCCTCCAGTACTTCTGCAGCTACACGAGCCGGATGCTTCCTCCACGACCTCTGGACCTGCTGGTAATTCGTATTCAGCAACGGTTTTCATCCGATAAACTCTTGGAAAGAAACCTTTTTCAGTAGCGGTGTTTCATAAGGAAGCCTATTGTTTTAGATCAAACCAGTAGGAATTCAATCTCGCAACGTATTCTTCTCCTTCAGAGTAATACCTTCTGGCTATAGAAAGCAACAATGCCATTTCACTGACAGCAACCTTTTTCATGAAAAGTAACCTTTTTTTATCTCAAGCTCATAGCAACCTTCTTATTATCATGTAAAGATAACTCTTTTCCTAGCAATGCAAATCGCATATTATCTGCTAAAGCAAGTAAAATCTAAAAGCAACATTTAATAGAAACGATTTTTTATTGTAAAGAAACGACTCTCAATTCAATTCAAGTTTTGGATTCTGCACATCTTGAAAGGTAATCCCAAAATTTTCAGGTGGGGGGGGGGGGGGGGTTAAAATATTTTTTCTTGGTCGATTACAAAGGTTCATTGTTGAAAATAATCAACCAAAATCGGTTGGATATTGTGGAAATTAAACTTGTTATTAGGATTTGCAGATACACTACAGACACACACACACACCTACACACGCACACACACACACACACACACGAACACATACACACACACACACACACACACAGAAAGACACGGAACGAAATTTGTATTTCACGAAAAAGTGAAATACGAGTGGAAATTTTACCACTGTAAAAAAAAAAAATAGCAACCGTTTGATTTTAGTGGAGATAAAACTTTTCTATCTCTCAAAAGTGAAAACGATGCTTCCGCTACCTACCTGTTGGTAGAATTGGGAGCAATTTAAGAGATGAAATTTAGCATTTAGTTACCAATGCTTCACCAGTTGGTAGGTACATCCGTACGGACAATGGTTGATAAATTCGATTTCGCAACGTTAGAGCAAATTCCAGAACTCTATCGCCAGATAATTCTATTATTGGCATCATTTCAGCTGATGATTTCTATGTCATTCCGTCCCACTTTCTAGCGTTCGTGAATGGAATTTAGAGCTTGATGGGCTAATCAATAGATTCGATAGCAGCGCATTATTTCTCCATAGCCTCGCGCTTAGATATCCGAAGGCGTTCGGTGTTCTTGCCCTTATAGAAATCGAAGCTTTCTACGTACAGCGTTGCGGATGGTTTTTATCAATCTTTTGGAATTATATTTATCATATACAAACAAAAAATCGTTACTGTTGCCTTGAAAGTTTTTGAGATCTCGATGTTTGAATGTTTAGCCCACTGATACCGTTTAGGGTTGACAAAAATTGATTCCGATTTATGGATTCTATTTATGGATTCATGGAAAATTTTAATCCGATTTATGGATTCTACGCATCTTGAAACGTAAACCAACAAATTTGCAGGGGGGTTAAAATTATTTGTTTCTTGGTCGATTAAAAAGTTTAATCCCTCGTACGCCAACTCCAATATCCGTGCACTAATTACACCGTTTACGTACAGCTCCTCATACGCCCGAACTTCGTCCATAACGGACGGATCAAAAGGTTAATAAATGAAAATAAATAAAAGATATGAAATGAAATCTAAGGTGTACGAAATTTGAATGAAACTGAATAAAACACAAGGAAAAAACACGACGAAAGGATGTATAGAATTGGCATACAAATACAGCAGAACGTGAGCGGAAATCAATTCTCACTTTAGCGTGACTTATTGAGTCGTAGCGCGAGTCGTCACCAATTGGCAACCAACGACTCGGGAGGTTAGCATTCGTTTGCTCGCCCTATCGTCATTCTGAGTCGTTGCCCGACTCGTCGCTGTTTACGACATAAGAACTCTCTAATAATAAACCAAAAGCGAGATTTAAAGAATAATGCTGTCACCCTTATCAACAACAAAACATGCAACCAAGCTCCCTGGCGATGCATCCCAGCGCTAATAGAATAATAAACGTTTGCCAAGTTGGGTGTGCACATAGCTTCCTCGTTTCTGTATCAAGGATGTATAAATCATTGAAAAGTTCTAAGCGATCCTGAAATATTCCAAAGTGGAAAAGAGAAGTACCTAAATAAAGAGGTAGCGTGAAAGGTCAAAATCGGTCAATTATAAGAAACGAAAAAATCATGCATGAAATAACTTACATATGCGCATGTGCAGTATGAAGCAATGATTTGAGAACAATGAAATTGGTACGGGACCATCTATAGCCTAACCCGCACATTCCCTGACAGTTTCATCAAGATCTGATGAAAACTGTAGAAATCAGGGTCGTGGCTAGAGTTACACATTGACGCATGCTCAGTAGCCGTTGATTATATAGTCCTGTAGAAATTTATTTGAGATGATGAAATCGTCTTCCCCCAACTATTAGCGAGACCGAACGACTAAGGTGTGAGAAAAAGATTGTTGGTTAAATTTACGTTTGCGCATGCGTAGATTAAAGTATTAATTTGTTAAAAATGAATGTGATAGGGGATTATTTACAACTTGACCCACCAATTCCTTGGAAATTTCATGGAATTCAGATAAAAATTGTGGAAATTAGACTTGTTTCAAACATTTCACATTCGCGCATGCGCAGCGTCTAAAAATAAAACAATGATTTTTACATTTATATCGGTTGGTCAAATTATCTTTTCCTCACTATCCAAAAAATTTGGGAACGTGGGAAAATGGAGCTTAACGGAGTTAACGTCTGCTCATGCGCAGAGTGAGTATTGACTTGGCTACAATGAAGTGGATAGGGGACCGCATCTACTGCCACCACTGATGAAAATTTCATCAGAATGAGATGAAAACTGTGAAAATTAAACTTGTTACAAGGGTTTCACGTTCGTGCATGTGCAGGAGCGGCTAACGTTACAGTAATTTGAAATCGATATGGAATGCTCAAATTGTCTTCCCCCAAATATCCCTCAAATTTAAGCGAAATTGGACTGCTAGGGCCGAGGAAATTAATGCTTGATGGAATTTACTTTTGCGCATGCGCATAGCGGTGCCTTTATTTTTTCAACAATGAAACTGATATTGTCCGATATAATCCTATCCCGCACAATCCCTGAAAATTTTATCAAAATTGGAAGCTAGGCCTGTTACAAGGATTTGAGCGCGCGCACACACACACACACACAAACAAACAAACAAAGCAGTCCAAGTTGGTCTAAAACGTAAAATGTGAGTAAAAATTATGAGGCACTAAAAATTTGTCTCCGCCAAAAGTGAGAAAAATAATGTTTCCGCTACATATAGGTATACTCGAAAGCAATAAACATTTATAATTTATAGATTCATTTTCTTCTCATCTTGAAGTGGTCCCTTTTTCTAAAAGATGTCGATTCAAAACGGAAACAAGGTGTGGTTTTGAACTTAATTCTTAGAGGGTTAGTAAAACCACAGGTCACATTCTATAGGACTCCGGGAATCGTGTGGCGCCTACATTAGAGCTTGAGGCAGTCTGTATTACTCGGAGCACGCCAAGTTACGTGTGGTTTAGCCTCTACCCGTCACCATTCGGCTCCCCTCCAACCACTTTACCCCTTTTTAACCCTCTCACTCCACCTGCGGATTTGCTGAATGTGGATCGAAGATGTTATTTCGTTTTGCTCAAGTTACTGCAATGTAACAGAAATTTTTATTAATTTAATTCAATTATTCATTTTATTAGGTTAGGTTTGTGCGATCCAGAAGTTCTGGGAGGTGGGTTGTGAGGGGAGGATAAATTTACGTGGCCATTTCTCATGTTCGTTAATATAATATCTTCATTTCGAGCGTTTTCGCTCATTATGGGCCTCGTCAAGGAACTACAATAAAAATAAAATACAGTAGGGGTAAAATTATGCTAGAGGGGTGGTATACATCGACAGGTACATGTGGGTATATTTTTATAGTTATTAGAGTAGCACATATTTAGGATGTGGCATTGACTTATTTATAGTTAATGTATGGTGAGGCTAGTATTCATTATTCATAGTACATATTAAGTGGAGCCGCCACATAAGGACTGGCCATGTAAATTTATCCTCCCCTCACAACACATTAATCATTTTATTAATTCCAATTAATTGGATTATTATACTACACATTGCATGAACGAGCGCATGTCCTTCCCCCCTTGCCCATAACACTGTAACAGCTATCGAAAACTATTACTGTGATCCGCTCAATGGCTCAATTTTGATTATCTAAATATTACTCAACAGCCAAAAGGGCCCAACAGTTCCTTCAAACTTCAGCAAATGGAGTTCAATGACAAAGAGTGAATTCAGCATAAGTGTCGCTTACAATCTGTTGAGTGGGAGAATCTGAAAACATTTGGGTAAGTAATGCAACTGTTTGGCCCTACCCAAATTCGTCATCACAGGGACGTCCTTGTACTCTGGGTACCTATATATTATTTTGCTGAGAATAGAGATGTTAGTAACCTAACATAAAGATGGTGCGAGGAACTCCCCCCCCCCCATCACCCTTCCCCATCAGTTGTTGAGCATGGTAACAGTTACTGCCATTAGAGATAGACGGAAAAGTCGTTGAGTTGAATTATGATGCTGGATTCGTTGACCTCGTTGCTGTTGAGATTCTCACCTTCGGGGGCGGTGGTTTTAGTTTAGTTTCACATTTTAGTAGTTTTCTCTTATTTATTTCAAGGGCTGTAGGCCTTTCTGGGCATGGAGAATCACCCTAAGAAAGCGGGATACCCTACAGGACGAGGACCAGGAAGGCGATCCATAGGAAGGGTGGGCTCGAGGAGGCTGATATGGGTTTTCTTCAACCCCACCGGCTAGCATGGATGTCGTGATGCTGGATGAAAGTAATTTATTGACTGAATGAGCTGAATTAGAAATAGGGAAACCGAGTGTGATTCAGACTATGACAGTAGAATTTGTTAGTTCTATTCGAATCAAGCAGTAGGGGAAGAATATTCGAGTACTCGCCCTGCCTCAAACGCACACCATTAAGAACGGACCACAAGTAGGTATGATTACCAATAACGGGAAGACCACAAGTTATAAGGAGAGGTGGCTTAGTACCTAGGTACTCCTGCCCCTATAAAAGTTGATGAATCCCAAGAAAACCTAGCACCTCCCCGAGGTCCATCTCGGGCACACTCATTGAGTGTGGCTAACACCAAAGGGGACCGGAGAGTCTGCTGTATTATCAAGAAAAAGTGAAGAACAAAACCCATGACTGCCACACAAGATATGAATAATCAATGGAACTGCATAATTTGGGGGGGCTGAATATACAATATACCCACTCCGATACAGCAGGTTAGACTGGGGCAATCGCATAGTGGAATGAACTGTGCAAAAACATCAAGAAAAGAACCTTTGGGAATACTTTTTATTTTATTTTATGTCGTTTGTGGACCTTCTGAAGCAAACCTAGCACTAATTTTTAGCGCATTTTCTTTTTAAAAAAGAGGAAAAATGAGCTATTGAGTTCACTTTGTCCGTTGATGTATGTATGTATGTATGTCCTCTTAAAATCGCTTTAAATGCCATTTCCCGACGTCCCATTTCGATGAAACTTGGTATGGATGTGATCTGTAACATGGCGAGTATAAAGAAGTATCAAGGGCCGCTGATGCATGAGAGGTTATTGATCAGCGGACTGAACACCACAGTCATTTTGTCTCCTATTCAATACAGGAAGCGTCTATAGACGCTTTTCACGCGGATTTCCTTACAAGAAAATGTGCTATCATGTGACTCACTTTGTGAGTACTGATCTACTTGTTTTTATAATTAAGCGTGAGGGAGGGTATTTAGGGAGGCCCTAATCTATCATTTTCTATCCGATTGGTTTCAGCGACCGGATAGACAGTGTTAGATTTTACAATTTAAATTTTAAATACTGGGGAAATTTTGCAGAACTTGAAATTCACGTGTAGCATACATGTTTAGTTTGATATAGATGAGGTTTTTAATTTTTTCGGAGCATAAAATTAGTCATACGTGAGTTACGAAATGTGTCTTGAAGAATGCAGTGATTTTTTATAGTTGGGAGACTGTGAAAAGGTCGTCCTGGGACTTGTATACTCCGGTCGGGCTCATATTCAAGTGTTTTTCCTGTCGCCGCCCTCCACCGTCGGTGATGGGTATGTATTTTTGAACCAGTTGAAACTCGGCATGAAGATAAACTGCCTATTAGTCTGTTCTTTCGTTAACACATTCGTTCAATACGTGATGCCTGAATATTACTGTTGTAATATAAAAATGTTAACCTTGTTTGTGTAACTACGAGTATTTACCCCTTCTCTATTCAGAGGAAACCCAATTTTTTAAAATTCACTTTTACATGTTTTATTGAATAGGTAAATACCATATGTGACTTGATATGCCATAACATATCAATATGATTTCTGCACTCGTGTCCAAATTTTCATGCGCCCGAATTTCCAGCGATTCAAGCTTTTGTTATTATTCCCTACAATTTTTGATAATTTCAGTTAATTTTTTGTCCATTTTGGCGACTTTCTAAGCTTATTTTCTTCATATCCTGGATAATCCTGTAAAATGGTGTTTTGGGACTGGAGACAATCGATTCAGCGCCTCGAAATATTTAGAAATCCGAACCAAGTCCGACTAATTTTATCAGCTAGGGGCCGGTTTCATCAACAATCCCTAACCATAGTTAAAGTAGATCATTGGTTTGCGAAACCAGAGTTTTGAACGGTGATTTAAAACAAACGGGTTTCACCAATGTAATCAATGGTTACTCTGTTATTAGTAAACGTCGATTTTAAGTTTAAACTTTGATTTAAACGATATCTAGGAGGCATTTGCCCGGAAAATGAGGGTCATAACGAGATACCAGTGAGAGAACAGCTGTTACCAACCTGAAATTTTCAATGCTTTATCTTTTTTAATCCATTCTGATTGCATGTTTTCAAACTCGTAGGCGTAGTCCTTTAGCACCCCATCATTTATTTCGAAACTAGTGCAGCGATGATAATATATGGTGTTTTTCAAGAACATTAATTTCAGTACGAACAGAACAGTCAGATGTTGAATGATTTTACGTATTTGATTTCCAGTACTACTTTTCTAAAAGTAGGCCATTATTTTATGTGCGTAGAAGGACAAATCTTTCCACTTATTCTATTTTTCTGTTGGAAGTGACATTCAAACGCGAGATTCATTATACGGTATTTGAATAAGTATTGATGGATTTGTAATGTCAGCCTTTCGAAGAGTCTTTCAATCGCGAGCTTTGCACTTACGGTACCTAAGGCATAATTTCCCCATCTATTTCCAACGTTCCACGGGGACATGTGTGTAATAATTTGCTGCGTTTTCTATGTGTGACCATGAAAAGTTTATTAGGTTTAATAAATATATCCATTTATCTGCGTAGAAATGGCTATCAAAGGCGGCACCTTATGTGGAACCACGAAAAGTTTAGTTTTAAGAACGTTTCAGTTCTAATAGAACCAGTGGCGTAATTTGAGGAGGGACAGGGTGGGCAGAGCCCCCCCCCCCCCCCACCATGATCCTAGGAGATGTAGAAATTCATCATGCAAATGATGCTTCGTAGACAATAATTAATAATTTCACATTACTAACGTCAGTACCAATTACATTAAGTTCGAGGATGCAACTCGCAAAGCACGCCTGTTATGCGGGTCCGGTTACCTAGCAAGTTAGAACCCTTCTCCAGGGCTGGTTCGAGAGAGGGCCAAATGCGAGCAACATCCTCTACATTTACAATTGTTATACACCTAAACGGGGGGGGGGGGGGGGGGGGGGGGGGTCCGGGAGGGGGGCTCTAGTAATCTATATCTATATCTATACTATTTTATAAGAATGAAACTCCGTTTGTCTGTTTGTTTGTTTGTCCATGCTATGCACGGCCAAACGGCTGAGTGTGGGGAGTCTACGAGTGGGGGGATCTTCTTGGGATTTCCCGATAGGGTGTATAAGCGAATTTAAAATTTTCTAATCCCAGCCGAACCATGGGCCGTAGGGCGGGAGGGGGGTCGAAGTTCCAGTTAATGTGCGCTTTTTGGACTTCCCCGCTTCCCCTACCCCTCTAAACGGCCGTTGAAAATTCGGGAAAAATACCGGTTTCGTAGGTTTTTCTACGAGGAAGACGACGGCGCAATCGGATCGCGAAAAAAGTATCGGGAAATGCGTCAAAAAAATGCGAGAGTACGGACCGTGTTTTCTCGAAAAGTCCGACGAAAAACTACGTTTTTTCCAATTAAAATATACCCCATAAAGGTACGTTTTTCGGAACGGTTTTCGCGGGCGAAATAAAGGTTTGATCCCGCCGAATCTGAATCCGAAATCGGATATCAAAAAAAGTGACGTGAAGTCGGTCAAATTGCGTGCGGAAGCGAGGCGAAGCGTTTAAAATTACATTTTTAATCGAGCCCCCCGCGCCGCCCGTTTCACAATGTTGCTTACCAGAAGGAACTCGACTTCTACGCAATACCTTGCGAGCGGTGCAATGTGCAATGTTCGAGCAGGCGTACGCACTTGTCTTGAAGGGACTCGATGACTCATTTCAACGGAATAAATACGGGTTTTTCCTTACACATATGCAGCAATACCTTGCGAGCGAAGCGAGCAACATTCCCTAATAAACTTTTCGTGGTTCCACGTAGTTTTATAAGATTTAATTTGTTTGTAAGAATCTCCAACAGAAAAAAAGTCTGCTAAGTTGGGTGGGCAGTATAACTTCCTCAAGCGAGCGAAGCGAGCAGCATCCCCTACAGAAGTTAAACCTACCCTTAGAGATCTACTGTTTGCGAGCGAAGCGAGCAACATCCTCTACATGTTTCAATTGTAATACATCGCATGTGTACAGCCACACCTTGCGAGCGAAGCGAGCAACTTAATGGGGGGTCCAGGGTTTTTGTTTGCGAGCGAAGCAAGCAACATTCCATACATGCCACACTTTGCGAGCAAAGCGAGCCACGTCCCCTATATGCCACACTTTGCGAGCGAAGCGACCAATTTAATGGGGGGTCCGGGGGGCTTGCCCCCCGGCTGGATGTGGAGGCGAGCGTAGCGAGCCGGAGCGGCTAGTTCATAAGAATCGTCTGAATCGTCTGTCTGTTTGTTTGTCCATGTTATGCACGTCCAAACGGCTGAGTGGGGGGAGTCTGCGAGTGGTTGGATCTTCTTGGGTTTTTCTGAAACGGGGCATTAGCGATTTTAAAATTTTCTACTCCAACACGAACCATGGGCTGGAGGGCGGGAGGGGGTTTGAAGCCCCTTTTAATGCACCGTTTTTTTTTTGCCGAGCACTTGATCTTCTATCCGCTGCCACATTAAAATTTGATAGAGAGCACTTCGTATGTCAGTGGCCAAGTTACATTTCTGGACCCGTAGAATACGATGGTGCCGTCAAAGTTGGCGACAGATGCTCTCTTCCTGGAGAAATCAGTGAGAATATGTGGGAAATGACGAAAAAAAAAAAAAAAAAAATGGTGGCGAAGCGAGCCTGAGTGGCAAGTATTATATATATGTATTTATATATACAATTTGTAAGAGTACATATAGTGACTTAGGCAAGATATACAAGAAAGTCAATATTATTACGATATGAAATGTTCAGGAAGGCACAAAGTGAGAAATATTACTTATTTTTATATCAATCCTACTCAGACGTGTTGGCCAATGTAAGTCTTTAGGTATTTACTCACTGGTTGGTTGCTGAGACCTCAGTCCAGGTGGTGGAAACGTGTCTTCCTGCTTGATTTTTTCCTGCTTTATTATTAATGTGAGCTTATAAAATCATTATTATTTTGAAATCTATGATCCTTAGTAGGTGAACCAAACAGTTTATATAGCTGTACATGGTATTAATGGGGAGAGCAAAAGCTAGTTTCCGTGGCAGATAGTTAGCCAATAATAATGACCGTTATTTTGTTGACAAATGAAGTGAATCTCTACTTTTACTAGGCCAGTATAGTTATGTATGTGAGTGTCTGCCTGTATGGGTGATATTCTCGAGACTTGGACACTAGTGCATCCTTACATCGAGGCAAGCGAAATCGAGGTTATTTCACCTTGTTGTCATGGTGACGAGTAAACATATGCAAAAATACCCCATTTGTAGTCACAGCTGGACAACAGCATAACATAGTCTCACCTAGTTCCTAGTCAATATTTTCATTATTTGTAATATGCAAGGTGATAAATTGTACGCAAATTACATCAAGTTATTATCAGGTGTTGACCTCAAAAGCTACGAATGCAAGATTTAATCTGTGGGGTAGAGATACATATGAAATGTGTGTTGGGGAGTTGACATACAAGTGTTCTAGATGATCCAGACATCAGCCGCAAAAATGTTGTGGATTACCTATCTAATTTTAGAACTGTTCTTTGAATCAATTGAAACTAAAAATCTTTAGAGTACTGTGAAAGTGGTCTTGTGGAAGGATGTGTTATGAGAGCTCTGTTAGGCGGGAATAGTAAGTTGTATCACATGTGGAAAGGTAAGTACCTAGAGGTAAGGTATACCTACATACTTTCCGTATATTATTACTTGTTCATGTAGGTACTTCATTGATCAAAACGAAAGTAGGTACCTAATTACCTTTTTTGTCCATAAAATTTGCGTAACTGCAAAACTCGCGCAATAACTGCACTGCCAATGCCGTCTTTATGAAATCTTACCTTCAGAGGAATGCATTTCAAGGTTTTTTCCTTGCAGCTGGTTTTTAATTCATGTTGCATATTCCCTGATTCGATATTTGACAAACTTGCTAATCAGCGGTTGTATTAGTCGGCAAAGCAACGACCCACCTACTTTGTTTAGGCACTTTAAACCAACAGCAAATCTGGTCGGACGTACGTAACTACCTAAGTAGTTTCGTTTCTTGGTGTAGCAACAACCTGCCTTGTTTATTTTAACAAACTATCAAATCTCTCCTTTTATTCATTCAATATAACAAGTAAAGCTTCCTCAGTTAAGCATAGTACTACGAACTTATAATAAAACGCTGATGAAGCTACCTGAGCAATGGCTAGGTACCTACACAGCAGTACAGACACCTGAGGAATTTTCAATCATCTTTTCTTTACTATTTTTCAGTTTAATTATTCTCAAAGCCTAAACGAATGAAGTTCTTTAGTTTTTTGATTCGTAGGGCGGTATCATGGCCGACTTTGGCTGAAACGCGAACCTACTCCAGGCGTGACGTCACGAGAATATGGGCCATATTCTGCACTACAGGCCTCAATTTCGGAGCTAACGACTTGAAATTTTGTTGCCATAAGACAGGCTTCTTGAACACCCGAAATATGCTGTAAACATTTTTGTGTTGTTCCGACCTGATGTCCAACAAAACTGGTAAAAAATACGTGAAGGGTATGGATTTTGATTGTTTTTGGCGATTTGAACTGATTGAGGCGTCCTTCAAAGCAATCCGATTCCATGTGAAGACGATATCATCGTAAACTATGTCGGAACACAAATCTCAAATAAATGTTTATTAGCAGTTTTTGTTGGTTTTTGGGATTCTGAATAGAATGGATTAACACTATTCAAAGCTTTATCTTCCTTCTTATCAAACATATTATTGCCTAAGTAGTTACCAGTACCAATTTTGGGTTGTCAAATTTGGATATTTGCATATTATTTTGTATTATTAATTTGGATGTTAGTTTGTTAGGGGAAACAAAGGGTGCTCTTTATCCTCCACACGTTCCACGTACAATGCAAAGTTAAGTACCTATACACTTGAAGTAGTTTTGGTGTCTGCTTCACGGAAAAAATAGATTCTACTTCTTTCGAACTGAAGGAACCTGATCAGCGGACCCACTATTTCCAGTAGCTAACTACAATTTTTTCCACCTTTTACTTTTTTCATCTTGTCGTAACCCACCAGTTGGGAACCACTGCCTTAGGGACGGATGAACGTAGATGATTCGGGTGGTTTCATTCGATTCTTGTAGAAGATATCTATTCATGACTTCCCAATTAAGTACTTTTGTTTGAAGGTTTTTGAGATCTGTACTTTTAACAATTTAAGCCCTTAATGTACACCCTTAATATAACGTAATATACAGGGTGTACACATTAAGGTCTCATCACCGGCCAGGGTTCGATTTTACAACCAATTTTATGGTAGAAAGTGTCTCCTAGAATTTTTTTTAACTCCGCTAAAAACCCGAGTTTTTTCCATTGAATCATTTTTCTTCCCCGTGCTTTCGACTTTATGACGCTAAAACGGCCATAACTCCCTTAGGTTTGTCAGTAAAATCAAATCTGAGGAGACCGTTGGAATGAACATTAAATTTTCTATCGCGCTGATGCCAAATCAAAGTTTTGTCGTTCGGGCTGAACGGGGGATAAATCAGCGTAAAAAGTGAAATAGGTCAACTTTCAAAAATCTTTGGTTTTTTTCCAACGCTCATAGGTCCCAATAATTAGACACGTGAATTTTTGCAGGTAAAGCTGAAAACAACGCCAGAGTCACAGCTTTCCAACGGTATAATGAATTTTTATTTTACTTTGTAAGTTGAGGGACAAAATTATGTATCTTGAAAAACGTGGTTGAAAAGTGAGCATAAGTAAACTAAAAACACGTGGGTTAAAGTGTAAAACTCGGTTATGACGGAGTTGGGGAGACCTGCTAGTTTAACCATTTGATTCAGCGTCAAAAAAGACGTAGAAACCGGGAATCCCCGGACCGGGAGTCATTTTTCACAAAAACCCTCCATTTCATAGAAAAACCCACGTTTTTCAACATACAAACCATACATACCTACTGTTCTTTCCCGATTAATGGTTGACATTGACGTCACGAGCAAACATATTGAACAAATAGCTCGAAAGTTACGAGGAAGTGCTGGTCCGAGTGGGACAGATGCAGTGCAATGGCAAAACGTGCTCCTAAGATTCGGCGCCCAAAGCACCCATTCGAGGGAAGCAGTAGCCTGTTTGATCAGAAGATTAGCAAATGGAGTTTGAGTGGACCAAAATCAAAGTACTTCTGGCAAGGAGAGGCGTGGCTCTCGACAAGTGTCCTGGCATCCGTCCGATTGGCGTGGGAGAACTGTTGCAAAGAATCTGTGCCAAAACTATGGCACTCATCACAGGAGAAGATCTAAAAGAAGTTTGCGGATCTGATCAACTATCTGCCGGAATAAAGTCAGGAATCGAAGGGGGAATACATGCCATCAGTAGTATGTTCAATGAATGATAGAAAATGAAGGTCTCCTTTTAGTAGACGCCACAAATGCGTTCAATTCAATGAGTCGCTCACAAGCGTTATGGAATTTAATGGCCAAGGTGCTCAAGATTTCTTTTTAACACCTATCGTGGCTATCCACTAATCTTGTTCAGAAAAAGCAATGCATCACTGCTGAGCCAAGAAGGGACCACCCAAAGCGACCCTCTTGGTATGATGATGTATGCTGTAGGAACACTCCCGTTGATAAAAAAATAGAAAAGGGAAGAATGTGAACAAAACTGGTACGCAGATGATGCGTTCTGCGTAGGTGAACTGATAGAAGTCAGACGGTTGTTCGGGAAGGACCAAAGTGGGGTTACCATCCGGTACCATCAAAATGCTATCTAGTTACAAACCAGAACCCAAACATGAGGCCAGAAGAATTTTCACTGACACAGGCATAAACATAACGAACTCACAAACGTTTTTGGGGGGATTTGTGGGTCCCATTGAATCAAAACGAGACTATATAAAAGCTAAAGTGGAAAAATGGGTTATCAAAACTGAGAAGTCCATAAAAGCAGCCAAAAAAATTCCACAAGCAGCATATGCTGCATTCACCAAATCATTACAACTCGAATGGGGCTATATAATGAGAGTGGTTGATGGGTGCGAAGACAACTACTGGTCTCTATGGGACACAATCCAACACAAGCTGATGTCAGCCATTATAGGACGTGAGCTAGGAGACCTTGAAAGGAACCTTCTAGAGCTCCCAGCCAAATGGGGTGGTTTGGGAATAAAAATCCAATACAGTCAGCACAACAAGCCTACCGGGCCTCTATGCGAGCAACAGAAGAAATCGTTACTTCAATCCGAACAGGCAGGCCCCTCAACTACATTGATCACCTAAACAAAGTGGCCAATGTCTTGAGGGAGGAAAAAAAGCTTCTGGATGAAGTCACAGCCCGTAGGAGTGCAGAACTCACGAGTAGACTGCAACCATTACAAAAACGAGTTATAGAACGGGACCAAAACAATTCCCAATGGCTGACAGTGTTACCCATGGCGGCAGATGGTCTTGATTTGTCTCCAACACAATTTAGAGATGCCCTAGCTCAACGCTATGGACACACCCCACTCAAACTTCCCAACAGATGTGACGGTTGCGATGCTTCTTTCGAACTCAACCATGATTTGAATTGCAAGAAGGGGGGCCTCGTAAAAAGATGACATGATAGAGTTCGAGATGAGTGTGCAAAACTAGCCGGAAACCTGTACTGCAGGAGTCTAGCGAGGAAAGCCCGATGCTAGTGGCCGATATTAAAGTCCAGGGAGTTTGGGATAGGGCGAGGCCAGCGTTTTTTGACACACGCATTATAAATGCTGACGCTGCCTCGTACCTTTCCCAAACGTGGGACTCAACGGCACAGTCTGCAGCCAGACAAAAACACGAAAAATATGACAGAGCAGTTGAGCACCTTCAAGGTTGGACGCTGCCTCGTACCTTTCCCAAACGTGGGACTCAACGGCACAGTCTGCAGCCAGACAAAAACACGAAAAATATGACAGAGCAGTTGAGCACCTTCGAGGTTCGGTCACGCTACTTATTTGTTCGTGCGACGGTGCAGTCCATCGGGAGTATGGAATCTTTCTCAAAATAATAGCAAGTACGCTAGCTGAGAAGTGGTGCAAGCCGTACACCCAAGTGTTAGGGTGGGTTAAGGTACGAACCCAAGTTTCAATAATCAGAGCTATGTCTCTTCGACTAAGGGGCACAAGAAAGGTTATTCGATCGCTTGGATTGGAGGACGGAGCTGGAATTCCCTACATGGAAGTCTGAAGAGGAGAGGGATTTTGAAACAACGAAATCGTCAAAATCATGTGAAGAAAAATGTTGGGAATGTAACATGAAACTCTGGAGTTATAACTCAATACTAAATAATAACTTGAGTCCTCTTGATGTGATATTACATATCCATAGATTACATACTTATATTGTAAACACAGCATTAAATAATAGTGCACTCTTTATATTTTCAATTTGCTTTATTATTAGAGAAAAAAAACACTTAACGAACAGTCACGATAAAATTAAATGAACAAAGTATATTTTTGATTAAAGATGAAAATAAAAACAAAATATTACCTTGTTGAAATTTTTTTATGTGTTACTGGTAAAAGTAAAACAGTGAATAATTCTCATGAATCGAAAAACACTGGTCGCTACCAGTTAAGAAACCACTATTCTTTTCTTTCTACGTTGAAACAGTAGGTACTAGAGAGTTTTTGTACTTCTGGTATTCATTTTCTCGTAAACGAAAATGGCCTTTGCGAAGCGAGAAAAGGTTTTCGTAATGTGGAAACGCTTTTCGGAACGGGAAGTGTCAGCTTTACTCGTGCTCAGCTTTTTCGGAATCGTAATTACGAGACGACAGCATGACCTTTCTCTAGGATAACACTCTAGAATAACTTAGCAACTATCATACAGATGGCACTGACACATGACACACACACACACCCGACAAAATCGCCTGACTTTTCCCCGCGCCGACTTTTGTTGTTGGTTTAACCTTTGCATTTGTCTTTCTTTTGTCCCCCCCGCACCTCAACCAGAAGGTTCATTAGCGAAATTTTGTTTGCTTTCGACGTTTTATCGAAGATTTCAGCTTTTTCATTCTCAAGATTTCGTTTCATGGTTCATTTTACACGTTTTAAAGATTCGTGTTCTTCACGGCTGAATCTTTTTTATATGATGTAGAGGTTCGTTGTTTCTTACTACAAGTTATATTGTAGGAATTGTCTACTGGTACAATTGAGCAGTGATTCACTACAAGAGTCACATTAACATCACTATTAGAGTTCTTTTTCTCTCGGGCTTACGAAAGAGCCTTTAGAAATCAATGCGAAAAGGCTAGCATTCATCGTGCTCGCTCTAACAGCTTGTTTTCGTATTTACGAGAAATACCAATACGAGAAATACAAAAACTCTCCACTGATTATGTATTCTTACCGTTACTGAAACCGGTAGACGAGATACCAATATATTAGGTACCGTAACTTGTTAAATAAACTGATGAACACAAACATATCCCTATTAATAAAAATTGATTACGGTAGGGGTGGTTTGAGGGGTTGAGTATTTTGATAGGCTACTAATAAACTCGTCGAGGTTTATTAGTGTCGAACTACTTTTGCCTGTAACAGGCCTCATCAGGGATCTATAATATAAATAAATTGTAAAGAGTTGACTAGAGTGCCAACTAAAAAGTTAGAATCTTTTTTGGGCAGTATCAGTATCAATCAAAAACCTCCCCAGAACTAACACAGTCGAACTGAACGTAACTTCTACACTGCTTTTACACACATACAAGATCATATACGCAGGAAATGGATCACGGATGCTGGATCCAGAACGAAGTACGAGTATATTGAACCACGGAGTATTTCCATTGATATTGAAAAGCCTGAACGAAATTTCATCATTAATACTCCAGCAGGACAAACCCGAGGAAATTACTATGTACTAAGGAAATTACTATGGTGTATACAAAACCGGTAAATTTCACGTCCATGACTGGTCTGAATGATACGATATACTTTTGGGGACTGGCACTATGACAGAAATAGGTGCGAAAATCGACTTACACACACAGATATTATATATTCATGGATATTATATATTCCAAAAGTTGGGCCCGTGGATGAATGACGAACTGACATCACTGCAACTGAGACATATTACAAAGAAAATTTACACGTTTAATAGAGATGAGAATTTACAATCAAACTTTTCAGAAAAAATTAGAGTGCTCACTGAAATAAAAAATTTATACTTCCGGGTAAAAGAAGTGCAACAAACCAACCCCTAACTCCCGGTTGAATTTTCCAAACCCGCAAATTCGATCATTCGAGCTTTACCAAAATTGGACCGCTGAAACGATCAAATTCTTGAAGAGAACTTGAAAAGAATTAGAGAAAGGGTCCCTGAACTCTTTAGGACAGAGCATTGCATGCGGAAGAAAAGAACCGATAAGTAGTAGACCTGGTGAAACGATTCCCAGAAATAATACTTGGATAAGGCTAAATAACTTACTTGCACTAATTTAGTTCAACATAAAATCAAAACAACAGATGAAAATCCTGTCATTATAATAAATTATTACAGATAGGTATCCCATAGATTGCATAAAAAAAAAATAGACAAGCTACGCTGAAATAATCAGAGACTTCAACTCCCCGTATAACTCTCCGATCTGGATTGTACCAACAAAAATAAATAAATGGATAAAATAAAAAATAAAAACCCGGATGGTAATGGCCAAAAGACAGCAAGATTAGCTATGGATGATCGAAAATTGAACTCCAAAACTATGGAAGTTAAACATCCACTACCTAATATTGAAGATCTATTTGCAAAAATTGGTAGAGCCACCTTTCTTGAGCAATATTTTCAGCTATTGACCTCCAGGGCAGGTTCCTCCATCTTGAAATGGAACCATTGTCCAGTCCTCCATTATCTTTAGAAAAGAACTCGAACCCATTACCCGCAGTCCCAAAATATCTTTACTCATAGAACATTTAGTTATTCTATGGGAATCATAGTCCAGGAGCCAGGGCCGAAAAAAGGTAGTAATGTGAGGAGAAGGTTTGAGATTAGATTTTGAAAATTTAATCCGTCCTGAGTGAGAAAATCTTTGTCTGTCATCTCAAAATTGGTGGAATACAAAATGGCGGCATCATAAAGATGGCTTAATTTGCCCATTTAAAAGTTTTTCTCTAATAATTCCTGAACCGCACATCCTACAGACATTTTTATACTTAGCAAAGTTGTAGAGCATAAAAAAAGCAAAACGATTCGATCCCAAAAACTCTGAATTATCTCTTAAAATAAGCGAATTACGAACATTTGAAAATTATGATAACTTTGGGCGAGTCCTTACTTCCTCCCCGTCAAGACTTTTGTCCTTCAAAATCACCTAGTGGCGTTAGTATTGGTCTGATTTCAGTCTGTCAAATCTCATCCTACTCCAGATTGAATCTTTTCCAAAGTTTGTATGGAGCATATTTCAGCTGAGACCTTTTCCCATTGACTTACAGCCGAACTTTTGAATTGTTTGCCTTTCTACACATAAAGTTCGCAAAAACGGCCTTCTACTTTGTACTGTAATGGAAAACGGTCTGAGCAACAACCTGCTCGAAACGAACATTGGAAAGTATTTAACCCTGAATCGAATGAGATTTGGCAGACCTGAATCAGAACAATATTGAGATCGCTAGGGCTTTTTGAAGGGCAAAATTCTAGACGGGAGGGAGAAGTGGACTAGGCCAAAATTAGCCCGATTTTCAATTGTTCGTAATTCACTTATTTTGAGAGATAATTCATAGTTTTGGGATCAATTTTTTTTAATGCTTTGCAACTTTGCTATGATAAACATTTCTGTAGGATGTACGGTTTAGAAATTATTAGAGAAAAACTTAAAATGGCAAATCCAGCCATATTTATGAGGCCGCCATTTTGTATTCCACCAATTTTGAGACGGCAGACGAAGATTTTTTCACTCAGAACGGGCTACATTTTCAAATCTCACATCAAACCTTCTCCTTGAATTACTACCTATTTTCGGCTCTGGCTCCAGGACTATTAGGAAAAGTCCGCTGTTCAATTACGCGAGATTAGATCCACTATTTCATCGCACAACCATTATCGAAACTCAAATCCTTATGTCTATCCCCATCCATACAGAAAACATAAACCAGACAATCATCCCGAAATATCCTTTCACTATCCACGATAGAAACGACCTTTGGTCTTCAGATAAAAGTATCATGTTGCTAGGAGACTTTTATTGTCATAGGAAAGATATGTACAAATTGACAGACAAGTGTTCAAACAGATACCTACCAGATAAACTTAAACTAGAAATTTGTAGGAAAATTACTTTCCTATCCGACCCTTTTATCAAATATTTGTCATCCATCGATGTTTACAGTAGGTAGTTATCTTCACAGTATGATCATTTTAAACTCGAGCAGGGAATGATGACCTATTCCCACTTAATCTCCAGAATATTTTACCTTACAAGACTTGGATATGTATGTAGAAAAGAAATCTGGCTTTGTAGTTTTATCTTCTTAAATTACTGTCACATTATAAAAATAATTTTACTTTATACCACAGTTAGAAAAACTACACTGTTGTCGAACTTGATGTTTTTCATATTACACATTTATAAGTACTCGTCGTTACAATATTGGTAATAATTGTATGTTTAGTGACTATGTGTTATTGTACAAAACGTAAACGTTCACCACCGCCAACCACTATGGAAACTTTCACACTAAGACCAATTATACCGGTAGGATTTCACCCAGAACACCCGAACCCCCATCCTTAGCAGCATGGAGCTGCGTCAAGACAACACGTCAGAGTAGTGCCAATTTCTTAGACGTGGAGAAGTTATGAAAGACCTGAGAGGTTCCTTCACTCCCCTTGTTGTATCTTGCGACGGTGCCCTGTATAGAGAGTACGATAAATTCCTCAAACGAATGGCCGAGGTATTACCGATCTGAAAAATGGGCCAAAAAACTCGGGCAGATGACTCATAGAGCCAAATTTAAGACACAAATGGCTATGGTCAGGGCAGTGTCATCAAGAGTTCGAGGATCGAGAAGAAGAGTAAGATGCTTGGGGCTTGAAGATGGAGCTCTGATGCCCTTATAAACGATTCCTTCCATGACAACAATGACGACGCCATCACAACTCTTACATAAACACCTTCGCCTGCCGACACCTTCCATTAACTCTCCCATACTATTAAACTTATTGATCAATACACAATTGAAGAGTAAAAATTAATGTCTGTTGGTTTCAGAAATTAAAATCTACTTATAGGTTCTGAAGTTTACAAGGAAACTCCTAAATAGATGAATTTGTTCGTATTACTTGGAATTCAGAATAATTATCAATTAAATGGTTTCTCAACTTGTAATAAGTTATAGTAGATAATTCATTAGTTTATTATGATTGTAGAATATATAATTCAGTAACGATAAGATGAATCGTATCAACTACAGTTGTTAGTCGTACTTAGTAAAAATTAATGAGCTTTTAACTTACATTTTCTATGCTTCCATATTTAGTTGCATCTTTTATATATTCGTATTTATAAAATTTGCCTCCAAATTAGCTGAATCCATTTTGACGTGTTATGTTTTTATGCTGTATAACATTTAAACTTATATGAAACAGGTGAGGGAGGTTACATCTATCAAATCAAGTGAACAATGCTCATTAGGATAAACCTCAAACAGAAGGGGGAAAAATCTGAAAATTAATATAAAAATGAACATTTGAACGAGTGAGCGAGACGTGCGGAGATTGCGAACCTATTGCCTCCAGGAGTTATCGACAGACCTACACCGGATATTTTTGTCAAGGGCTTATGTAACTCCAAACGTCTGCCTCGGAGGGAAAGTTCCTTCCAGGATCGGTAAACACTTTCAAGGACTCACTTAACCCTCTAATCAGTTTCTAAAATGTTCATTTGCATTAGTGGAAGTTGAAAGTAAGAGGGCTTCCTGTTTACTGGCTTCCGATTCTAACCGATAAAGTGAATAATTAATTGAGTTAATGGATAATGTTACTCCAGGCCTAAAGTTGAATGTAGCATCTAGGTATGAAGACAAAATCAGCCTCAGAGGTGCTATTAAAAAAAGTAGAAAGGTAAATTATTTTCAATAATAAAACTTTCATAATAAAATAATGAGTAGTTCCAATTATATAGGTACGTAACCAATAATACCTCAATTATAAAAAATAGGTGGATTTCTCAAATAAAATTTGAAAAGAGGAGGAAAAAACACCTTGGCTGTCTACCGTACGCAGGCGCCGCAAGCGGAGCCACCAGCCATCCAAGCTTTTCTTCCTTATTATTTAATCATTGTTTATGACAGTTGACACACAAACCATATAGCACCTCAGGAAGGTTTTGAAATCTTGGAATCACTCTCGATCAACCCCATAGTGCTAAATTGAAGGGTGAACATTCTAAGCACCATAAAACTTCAGAAATGAGAATAAAGTTTTTAGTTTGTAAATGATAAATTTCAGTTCAGATAGATTACATCACCTTGATTGCAGTTCGGGAACAATCACGTCAAAATGAGTGTGAAGGAAATCTTGGTACTCTCTTCACATTTGAAGGGTAACCTGATTAAATGGCTTAAATCAATCACTCAACCCATTATTTTTGGAAATGTCATAAAAATCTGGTAAAAATTTGTCAGAATTAATTCAATTGCAACGAAATCAACGTAGGGACATCGCAAAATTCTTATAATGGTTTTTGGGGGATACATACAAGTGGCAGGAATTTCAATTGAGAATTTTTATTATATGACTAGGTATTAACTTGTCAAAATGTGTTTTTTTTTTTTTTTTTTCATCATAATTAGGTATCTAACCCTGGAACTTATTTAATATTTTGGCACGAACACCACTTTTTCCGGACACCATTTGAGGATTGAACTTATAGTATATAAGTTATATATACTGTACATCAGGGCGACCCCAAAAACGCCCCCCTCCCCTCTGCTAAAACCGTTAGGTAATAATGGGTCAAAAAAATTAATTTTTTTCGATCTTAATGTTTTTTGTAGGGATCTCAAAGCAAGAGCTGGTGGAAATTTTAGACGACCAGAAAAAATGGGCTCCTCGTGCAAAATGTTGTAGAGCTGCATGGACTATAAACTTGATCTTGTAAAAACTTTAATTGGTAGCCGAAGGTGATCAGTAGTCCGATTGCAATGCACCATTAGGGTGGTTCAAAAAAAAAAAAAAAATAAAATAAAATAAAAATAAATAAATAAATAAAAAAATAAATAAAATAAAAAAGTTCTGGGATTTCTTGTCCCCATTGTTTTTTTGCTTCTTCGGTATGTCAGGATGACCGTCCTAAATTTTTAGCAAAAAATATTAATCCTAACCACTTTACCTGGGTCGATTTTGGCCAGTTATCGACCGCTATCGTAAACCAAACTCTAAATTGGTGCCGAGGTGATGATTTGAAGGACGGATTTCAATTTTTTGGGTCAATTTAAGGGTTTTGGCATGCGCTGAACACGATGAACTTAGGTATTTATTTTACGCTCCGTCCACTAGTTATCCGGTAAACTGGCAGAGGGCGCCGCTTGAAGATAAGTAATAAATCGAAAATTTCACCGAAAATGGTGTTGCCTGGTTAAGAATTGTACTAGAAACATGCTATTATGGTCGGATAATATGCTTTGGCATGTTCTGAAGATGATTCCGTTTTTTACTATACTTTTCCGCCGATGATTGCTTCGTTTATCGGCCATAAACCTCAAATTAACTGTAGGGTAATAGACAAATTCACCCTAATTTCACCGGAAATTATGTCGCGTTGATAATTTAAGGTCCCGAAATACCTTGTGCCGATAAAATTTGGCATTTTCCACGATACTCGGTCCAAAGCCGTTGGTAATTTGGCAAGGACTTGAACCCGCATTGTACTTATTTGCCAAATATAGCGCCAAAATGGAGAAAATAGCTAAATTTTCCCATTTTTCTGTAAAATTCCTTAGTTTCTATCGGTTTTCCGGGATCAAATTCGTAGTTCTGAATTGTCTGAACTGTGATTGAATCGTTTGAGCGTAGGGTTAGCTATTGTCAGCGGTATCGGTAACGTGTAAAAGCTTGTACAATGGTATCGGGTCGTTAAGCGAATAAGTACAATGCCGGAACGAAGCAATCATCGGCGGAAAGGTATAGTAAAAAACGGAATCATCTTCAGAACATGCCAAACCATATTATCCGACCATAATAGCATGTTTCTAGTACAATTCTTGACCAGGCAACACCATTTTCGGTGAAATTTTCGATTTTTACTTATCTTCAAGCAGCGCCCTCTGCCAGTTTACCGGATAACTAGTGGACGGAGCGTAAAATAAATAAGTTCATCGTGTTCAGCGCATGCAAAAACCCATATATTGACGCAAAAAAAAAAAAAAAAAAAAAAAAAAAAATCATCACCTCGGCACCAAATTAAAGGTTGGTTTACGATAGCGGTCGATAACTGGCCAAAATCGACCCAAGTAAAGTGGTTAGGATTAATATTTTTTGCTAAAAATTTAGGAGGGTCATCCTGACATACCGAAGAAGCAAGAAAACAATGGGGACAAGAAATCCCAGAACTTTTTTTTTTTTTTTTTGAACCACCCTAATGCACCATGTTTTGTTCGCCATCCAAATTAAAATATTGTTTATCTTGTGTAATGAACCCAAGTGTCACTTGCACGATTCTCCGACAGATAGGCTTATATGTCTCTGTATTGTATGCTTATAATTAAAGTGTTGAAATTTAAGTACTCTATGTAAATATAATTTATTAATTAAAGAATTTTTAGTAAAATTGTATTACTACATGAATTAATGAAGCATGTTTTCTCTCTCTCTCTCTCTCTCTCTCTCTCTCTCTCTCTCTCTCTCTCTCTCTCTCTCTCTCTCTCTCTCTCTCTCTCTCTCTCTCGAAATACAGCACTACAGAATTTGTCAAAGACAGGACTCTCAACTACCACCCATCCCGCTGCCTTCACGGACACAAAGTGGTGGTTTTTAGAAGGTATTAGAGAGTTTTTGTTCTTCCCGTAATTTTCTACCAGAGTATGCGGAAAGGCTGAAATACCAACAGCGCACGCGTGAATTTTCGCGTCAAAGCGTAGAACTACGTGTATACGGGGAAGAGACCCACTTACGCTTAGCCGGGAAAAATTCTTTCGTTGGAATCCTGACTTACGCGTAGTCATCATCTGACGCAAAGGTGACCACAGTTTTAAGAGTATTGGTTCTCCCTCTGACTACCGTCTAATAACTTTTCCCGTTCCCACAATTTGTCAACAAAAACAGTCAATAAAGACGTAAAAACCTATGATAAATATAATTGTATGTGAATCAAATTCCATTGGTTACGTGAATAAAGTACCTACTTCGTCCAACAGCCAGATATCCTGTTCACATACTTGGGAGTGAATGCAGTTTTCGATACTTTTCCGATTTTAAAGTAGGTAGGTACCTGTTCTTTGTAGGCATCCACACGTACATTTCGTACAACAAAGTTTTATCTACCAACGTGAAGATTCAGACAACGAGCAGGTTTGTGTTTAGATTGTACGTTTTTATTTATAAGCTGTTGTAAGTTAAATAACAAATTGAGTAGGATGGTAGTAGAATTTGTGCTAGGTACCCACTCATATCATGGTGATGACGTTATGATAAAGCAGGGAAAGCACTCTGTTAGGACAGACGTAGACACCTTTCACTTCCTAGTCCATCGAACGTAAGGTTTTTTACTCTGTATGTGTTCTATGTGATGATATTTTAAATTGGAGAGTAACTACCTACTAGCCCTTCCAGAAACATGACCGCGAGTTGGTGTACCCTGGCTGAGCTTAACCTATGAGAAGGACTAGACTTATGTGAATATCTAAAGTTTGAACATTTAAATTTTCAGTGTTGTACTTGGAGCAATAAATTTCAGTACTTATTAGATAACATGCCCGCGAGTTGGGATACTCAGCTAAGCCTAACCTATTCCGAGTAATTTTCGAACAACATGCTCGCAAGTTGGAGTACTCAGCAGAGCCTAATCTATTGGAAATCTGAGAATTAATGTTGAGAGATAAAAATTTCACTAGGGTTAAAGAACAATTCTTATTGAACAAATTTTTGGTTATATTCTATATTTGAACTGAGTAACAAAATCTTAACTTTAAAGAGCTTATTTCTAGAGTATTTTAGCCAGAGCCTGTGTTTGGTAAGAGAGGATTTGGGGAGAAGTGAAGGAGTGTTTTCCGAACGCGAAACTAGTGTTCCAGGTCCCTTGCTGCAGTATTTATACCATACAACATTTACATTTATATATTCATATTTATAATTTTAGTTTTTATTATAAATATAATTCAATTCTATTTATATTTTTTTTAAATTCATATTATATTTATAGATAATTCATAAATATTTATACATACAAAATATGCTCGCGGCAGTGCTCCCCTCAAATGACTCGGAGCAGGAAAAGGGTGTTTGGTTGAATGTATGATGGGAGGACGGGATTTGGAAAATGCTGGACTGAATAACAAAGTGCTCTAATGCCTCGGAGGATTCCCTAAGATTCTAATATCACATTGGAACTTACTGTAAGTTGACTGTAGATATTGGGAAGTTTGCTCAGTACACCTGCAGTAATAATTATGAGATAGTAAGTTACAATTTATCTGTAATACTTAAAACATTGTACTAGTGTGTGAAATAGTATAGCATGATAAAAAATGTACAAAGTGCAACTAATATTTATGATAATGGAATAATACAGCATATGCACATCGTAATATAATATAGGATAACACAAAGTACTGCTGATATTTTTTATAATTGAATAATACAGCATTTGTACATCGTTATGTAATAAAGGATAATACAAAGTGCTGTTGATATTTATGATAATTGAATAATACAGCATTTGTACATCGTAATATAATATAGGATGTTTTATTACAAACATGTATGTACTCCCCTGACAGAATTCAGAGTACTTGGTATATAACCATCTCGTTGCAGTGCACTATTATGTAGAGAAAGAGAACGTGATATGATAGTTGAGATGCTCCCCTAAGAATTTTAAGAGCAATGTTCGGTACGTATATAGTACAGTGGTATGGTTGTATATTGTATTATCAGAAAAAAATTGGCGTGGACATTAAGAGGTTTTCTGTGCTATTTAGAGGTTTAGACGTTTTCTGTGCATTTATCGCCCCCTTTTGGGGATTCGTCATTCTCACGGGCTAGCTTACACTAAGACTTGTTCCACGCTATATAGTATTAATTTACAGAAGGGTTTATTTACATAGGTCAAGGTTATCTTGTTCCGACAAATATGTTTGTTTTTCTTTGTTATTTTCCTCTTTTTTAGTTTAGTGTTGGTAACCTGGATGGCCGTGGGTGTGGTGAAACATGAGGAGCTAGGAAGGGGTGATATGAGAGTAGGGGGTGGTGTGGGTTGTATTGGGGACTTATGTGTGTTGTGTAGAGATTTCTGGAGGGTTCTGCGGTAGGAGGATTTGTTTGTTTGTTGGGATTTGATTTTCTGTAATACTTGTAGTCTGGTTTCTCTGAGTTTGGAGTTGGTGGCGAAACGTGTGTTTGTATAGCGTGGATGTAGTATGTTATTTCGTGTGGGTTAGGGAATAGAATGGGGAATTCGTCTGTGGGGATGTTGCATAGTTTGTTTGGTGTCGTTTTTGTGTTTGTTGGTCGCATTGTCTGTGGTAGGAGTTGTATGTGGAAGGGGATTTGTGGTGTCGATATCTGTGGGGGTGATTCGTGTGTAGTATGGTGAGTGGTCTATTGTGCACGTATCCGAATCGTAAGGTAGGGTGATGTATTGCCTGTGTTGGGAAGCCTAAGAGGGAGCCTTGGAAGCAGGGGTATGATTATGAGGACGTCATAGTTAGCTGTGGCCGTATCGGGAGTTAAGTGTGACATGAGCTTCCGTATTTTGGTTAGGGGATATAGGCGAGGTGGGGGAGAAGGTCACTCTTCTGTTGCTATTTGGTTTTCCCTGGAGAGGTCAGGCACAGGTAGGGTGAAAGCTGGCTCAATCCTATCGAAGGAGACAGCGTCCGAAGAGTTGGGGTGGTAGAAGAACAGGCTGTATTAGATCTCCCTGCAAACGGAGGTGGGTGTGAAAACCCCTAAGCGCAGGAGAGGAGTCGTCACCATCCGCTGTGACGGACCGAAGGAATTTCATTATAAACGGAAGTCTCCCGACCCAATCACGCTTATCCTCTGGCTGTTATTGCTGATTTAAGGCTGTGGTGCCAAACCTCGATGATTTTGTTCGCTTTTGGGTGATAGGCCAACGTGTGGAAACGTTGGATGCTTGGAGGGTGTCTATCAACGCGTTAAAAAGAGAGCTCTCAAATTGAGTTCCCCAGTCGGATGTAATGCATAACGGCTAAATCTGGTGGAAATTAATTCTGTTACTATAGTGTTGGCTTCAATATCAGCCATTGGGACAGCTTCTGGCCATCTAGTTGCTCAGTCAATGAATATGAGGAGATAATGTTTTTCATTTGATGGGGGCAGCGGAACTGTCCATGTTTACACATTCAAAATTAGGATGCGTCTGGAAAACGAATTGGAGGATGAGTGGACGGGATATTAACTTTTGAGGTTTGGCAACTGAGGCAAGTTTTTACAAAATTTTTTATATCTGTGTACATTTGGGGCCAGAATACTTTGGAGGAGATTAATTTGAGAGATGCATGGATGCCGGGATGTGTTGTATCGTGATATATTTTGAAATATGTATTATTAAGGGATTCTATGGTCGAGGGCTGTGTCCCGTAGTTTCAAACAAAATAGGAACACCCTTAGAGTTCATTTGTTTGAAGCGTTTGTAAGATGTGCGGCGAATTTCATGGACGGTACTCTGCAATTTAATATCTTTTTGTTAGTGTTCAAATAGCTCGTGGAACGCCGAGGGGGGTTTGAATATCACAGATTCGGGATAAGGCGTCTGGGGCTATGATATCTACTCCCGACGGGTGTATAATAGACGTGGCAAATTCGCTGATAAAAGAAAGTTGCCTTATTCTTCGGAGACATGCAATTTTTTCGTTCATTTTGGTCGCGTGGACTAATGATTTGTGATCAGTTTCAACCGAGAAAATTTTGCCTTCAAGTTGAGGTTTGAAGTAAGTACCTGATACTCCCAAATAAAGCTAGTGATTCTCGGTCGAAAGTGGAATATTTACGTTGGGCTGGGGTCAGGGCTTTTGAATAAATCCGAGAGGTTGTTTTTTAGAGTCCACGAGTTGGTATCATGTACCTCCCATCGCATAATCAGTTGCATCTGTGGCGAGGTAGAGAGGGCATGAGAGATAGGAGTGGTATAGCAGTGTCGCATTTGTTAGGGCTGCTTTGCAATTTGAAAAGGCCAAGCGTAACTGTGGATTCCATTGAATGGGAGATCTGTCTCTTTTTTTTTACTGTGGCCAAATAATGCAGACAACTTCCGTTTTTTTGTGTGCAGCATGGGGAATTTCACGTCTTTAAAAATTAATCATGCCCGAAAAACGAAACAGAACAGAAATTCTGAAATAACTTTTACCCGTTCTGGAAGAGGGAAGCCCTGAGAATTAACTGTATGGCCTAAGAAAGATACTGAGGGTTGCCCTACGACACATTTCGTAAGATTTAGTTGAAGACCGAATTCTACAAATTCGTCTAGCACTAGGCGGACGTGTTCGAAATGTTCTTGTTTGGAGGAAGAAGCCAGAAGTATATCATCCAAATAGCAGAATGCAAAATAAAATTGAGCCAAAACAGTGTCCATGAGCCGTTGACAAGTTTGTGGGCTCCCCTGAAATCCGAACCCAAGTTTCATGTATTTGTAGAGTCAAAATGGGGTAATTATAACCGTTTTTGGAGTATCCTCCTCGCGAATGGGAATGTGGTGAACAGTACGGGTTATATATCTAAAGTCGAAAAAACTGTCTTGCCATATAACAGTGTGTTGAAATTGAGTAAATTTGGGACGCCATAATTGTCATCTAAAGTCATTACATTTAATCCGATAGTCTTTGCAAGGACGAACGCAGCTCATTCTCCAAACTTCATGAAAATTGCGTCAAAAATTGCATTTGGGGTCCAGATGGTCCTCGAAGCTCGGCATCAGTTTTTGGCAACCCTAAAGGGTAGCAATGTAGGGCTAAACATTCAAAAATCGTGATCTCAAAAACTTGCAAGGTAGGAGTAATGATTTTTTGCTTGTCAATGATAAATATAATATCATAATATAATTATTATATATAATAATATAATATCTTCTAAGGGCTCGAACATCGAAAAACAACTTCAACTTTCTAAGCGTGATTTTTAATGCGCTGCAAGCGGATCTACCTACTGATTAGACAATCAAACTCTAAATTCCATCAATAATCACTAGATAGTGAACGAGACCCTCTCGAACGATCAAGTTTGTCCCCCACCCCGGCAACTATTTGGAACCGTTCCCTACAAGAAGAACAACAACTCAGAACCTGTTTCGTTGAGAGTAGTAGCAGTCCCGTGACGTTCACTCTTGTGGCCGCTTTGCTTCTCTACACCTACCACACAGCCCGCCTATTTTCAAATGCCCATCACTATCATCATTGCCATTTTATTGTTCTTCCACGAGTTCGTAGCACAGACATCAAAGCAGCGATTAACTTATTTCTAAAAGAAACATTCCTCTTTATTGTTCCTATAAATCGATCTTTTAAATTTCTACATATCGTGGGTCCAATACTAAAACTCGGTACGTAACTCAAAATTTGTGAATTTGAGATAATCGAGGAAAACAGTTTTGGTTATTAGGTCTCAACTCTCCAGTGGCTGGTTATTGTCGGTATAGATGTTTTGGTGACTGTATCCTGTCATGTAAACTCTAACCAACAATTACCAATTGGTTTTAATTTACACTGAATTACCTGAAGATGATTAATTAGGTCCTAATTGATTAAAATCGTAGATACCTACTTTTAGCACTCGCTGAAAATGAGATTTCACAGTTATCTACCTATTCGAGAGGAGTGTGAAACAAACATTTCAATCAAATCCCGTACCATGCGATGTTGAAATACCTATTCGTAGATACCTACGTGTAGCACTACAGCATTATAGTAAAGTATAATTATTATAAAAGGTTAAGAGGGGGGGGGGGGTTAATTAATTTTTAAACTGTTGATGATAACATTGTGAAAATTATAAACATGGATATACTTTCATTAACCATTCAAAACAGTTTTAACTAATTCAAATTTCTAATTAATTTTGTGTTATTCTATTAAGTATCACACATAGGTAACCACTGAAAAACAGGAAGGTATAAACATAATTATGTAATTAAAAAATCGTAAACTGAAGTTCGTTGTTTCCATTGAACTAGTTTTCTTCGAATGTAGTGTCTGTTGTATGTGGAAGATTATTATAAAAGTTGAAAAAATCTCTGCCCAATGCAGGGGTTTGGCAGGAGAAAAGGGACATATATTTTGCCGTGGAGATAGATAATATTCACTGGAACTGTTAGAGGCATCTGAGGACTGTGTGACGACCTCAGCAATCAACTTTTCTGTATTCCGCTTCATCAAAGTTCTCCTTGAATTGGAATGATTCAGGCTGGCTTTTCATGAACTTTATACAAGACATTTTTTTGCCAGTGTTTAGAACTTCCATATATATGTCGTTCTTTCTCATTATGAAGGTGTCTTGACCAAATGTTTTCCAGTCGTAGAAGAAAATCTGGTCGATAACGTCATACGGTTTATCACCCTTCTTGCGAGCCGCACGAGCTATAGTTTTCCAGTCACCTGGCCATTCAGTTTTCCCCACTCGCTTCAATTCGGAACCGATAGCAGAATGCATAGAGTCGGATTCCATTCCCGAGTGTCCCGACGTAAATTGAGCTCTATGCCGCCCGAGTTTAGAGTCTTTTCAACATGCATCCATATACCGGCAACAAATTGATTCAAATTTTGCCCACCGCATCGATCACTAAAGCAGCGGATTTCTTCGATATTTTCTGGCCAGGACTGAAAATGCTGGTAAAGGCTTGAAGCAATTTCGTTGCTGCCTCTACCTCCTTTACCCTCATGCCACACGAAGCATACTCCTTGTTACGAAATGACATTATATACAGTAAACTTGTAGGTATGTTGTCAATCTCCGTTTATAAAACAAGGCATTGTTCATAGGGTCACTAGGTGCTAGAAGCACTTGTTGTAGATCAAATTTTATTGAAATTAATGAACTATCTCCCGAACGAGCATAATGCGATGGCACGACGGGGAAGGATTCTATGTGAGATTTAATACCATTCTTAATTTTATCTGATACTTAACTGTTTTTTTTAACATGCTTACCTCTTCGATGTTCAGAACAAACATTGATGGAAGATTTTTTTATATTTTTTTTAGGGCTAGGTATATCAACTACCCCTTTTTTTAATACCTAGCGAGCTAAGGAACATGAACGTGCATAATTTTTCTCGAACTCCTTCAATCGGTAAATAAAAATCGGTACTAAACTTCCTTCTGTTGATGATGTAGTTGTCTTGACAAGAGTTATCTACTTTTGTCACTTTAGTCATGGCGATGGATCCAGTCCAAAAAATTAGTGTACCTATGTGAGTTACCTACTTCTAGCATTGATCGTTTAGCTGTTATCATAGTTATCTAGTTTTGAAATTCGCAAATATGTGGCCTATGGATCAATATTTTCGTAACCTAGCTACATCATTGGAAACCCACTGGCCTAAATAATCTAATGAAGTAGATAACTCAGAATCGCCGAAAATCGAGTTACCTAGTTTTAGTATTGAACCCACGATATATTATAGATCGACACTTTCATATGCCGGGTTCGCCAGGGCCCCGCTAGAGTGGTTACGACAGCACTGTTCCAATCTCTTTTATCAGTCTTCTTTTCTCTTATCATAGAAAGTAGAAACTTTTATGACTTCTATATAACTTTTTTAACTAGCTTTTATTTTCGTCAAGTCACATACACTAGTCATATCCCTAGTAGTTTATCTGTAATTGTGAGTGAAAAAGTGAGTTCGCGACAATGGAAGTTATAGTTGAAAGTGGTAGGTAGTGGAAGTTGTAAGTTAACTGAGGAAAACATGAAGTGTGAACATTGTGGAAAATTCCTTCTAAACCGTGACAGCTTAACTAAGGCGTTCTCTCAACAAATTCCATCCCAAACGCACCAAGACAATTTTGCGTGAACAAAAAGTGATTTGTGCTGTGGAAAATGCCTACGAAACCGAGGTAGGTAGGCGATAACTCAACAAATTTCAACCAACCAATGCATCTTGGCTTGAACCAAAAATGAATTATGGGATATGCAACGGGCGTTTTTCAAATAACCAGAAGTTCGAATGTCACATGATAAGTACGCATGCAGTCGACGTTCTTCAAGACAATTTGTCTTTCAAATTGAAGAATGAATTCAAGGCGTGGTTACACTATCGAAAACCGGGTTAAAGCCAAGTTTGTTAAATATATTGTGAATAAATCTTCAAACAAAACTATTTATACTAATACTATAATGCAGCATATCCGGCCCTCCTCGCGAAGATTGCGTTTCTTGAGAGAAAAGAAAGAGGGAGCTATAAACCCAGGTTAGTCCAAATCTGGCAATCATTACTGCAAGGATTACAACACTTCTTCATGACGGCACTGTCCTCGCAAATTGTTGTCAAACTCATTATGGCCATTAGAATGAATTGAAGCACCTGCCCATCCCATCCCCAAAAAAGATAGAAATTGCGCCTGAATTTGCAGCTAAAGTTCCTCTTAATTTGTTCTCAACAAACTTCAATACCGTTTAGATGGAAACAAAGATCTCGAGCGAAGTCACCTGATTACACTTCCTGATATCCTAAACAGTTATGTTTTCTGATATATCACACATGTTGTAATATCTACCAAGATTTGGCTTACTTTTGCGTACTTATTGTTTATGGACAAAAGGCCTTCGTTTGTTAACAATAAACAATTATCGAAAGTTGTCATTGCAGTTTTATATTTTCATACGTGCTTCTCCTGGTTATATTAACTATGCATTAAAAACAATATATGTATACATAGTATGTCGCAACCCTATGGTAAAATCAGCCTTTTTGTAAAAAGCCGCCTTTTCGTAATAGAAACGTTGGAATGACAATCAGCCTGGTAGGTATTTTTCAGCCCTTTTGTAAAGCTGGAAAATAAGTTATACATTATAGGGGGCTATCATGAACATAAAAATGATAGCGCCTGTATTGGAGAAATAACTTTAATAGTATGTATAGTATGCTTATTGTGTCTCCAAGAATAATAGAACAAATTCTTTATCCTACATTTCGTCGCCTACAGTCCAAAGTTAAATGATTTTTTTACAACTCTCGAGGACAACCGTTATGAAATCCCCAATCAAAGACATATCCATGTAACATGGTATCTGCTTGTAAAGCAGATAGTGGAACTCGTTTACGAGTTTATAAG
This sequence comes from Adelphocoris suturalis, assembly GCA_030762985.1. NCBI lineage: Eukaryota > Metazoa > Arthropoda > Insecta > Hemiptera > Miridae > Adelphocoris > Adelphocoris suturalis. The sequence goes on from CM061040.1 coordinate 35,430,641, forward strand.
TAGGTTTCTAATATGGTTTCATTTCTACTGTAGGGATTGAGTACTTGATTTTTTGTGAACTTCATACTGAAGTAACTTAAACTATCAACCTTTCGAACCACGTTTGAGTTGTTGAAATTCATCAATTGCAAGCTCGAGGGTGGGGGGGTTAAAGTTGTACTATCTTCTCCCACACTTTGGTGGTGAAGATGGTACACCGTCGTTTTACACCTCCAACCAGGTTTCAGAGGCTTCTGTACCAACTTCACCATCGTTTTTAACATCTACTTTCTTTCTACAAGTGGAGGGATGATGGAAAAATGTGACTAAAAAGGTCTAAGGTTGAATCAAACGCAAGAAAAAAAATTAAAAGGCCTTTCTTTAGTAAAAAATGTGTTTAAAACACAGAAAGGGGCTTTATTGAGCAAACAATTCGATCAAGTTAAAGGATTTTTGGGTAACTTCCCCAGGAACAACAAAACGGTATCTACGTATCTTCAAATGGTACGAATCAGTCTTTTCAACATACCTACTCGTAGGTAAGCAAAGAAAACGACTGTACCATGTTCACCACCTAAAACTTAATTTTTTACAATTTTGGCTTCAGGAATTTTTCTTAAAGAGATAATTTGGATTTCTCGACGGATTTCCAATCCCAAATAGATGCGTAACCAAGGAAATACACTTACTTGGTGATCGCTGTTCAATCGTCGCAGCCCCAGGAACAGTTTGGCAGTAACAAAGTTCACCTTGATTATCACGTTATCACTAATAGTGTTATCAGCGTCTCGTGACTCATGAGCTGCTCCGCGTTGAACGGAATTGAGGGAACGGTTCCAAGTAGTAGCCGGGGTGGGGGACAAACTTGATCGTTCGCGAGGGTCTCGTTAGATAGTGATACTGAGATACTTAAAAATTGCCTTGTAAATATCAGCTGTTATAATGCCAATAACGGGATTATCAGGTGATATGGTTCCAATGGAATTATTTATTCTACCGTTGCGAAATCGAGTTCATTTCATTTACTATTATCCGTGCGGATGTAAGTGCATACTGGTGAAGTATTTGTACCTAAATGCTAAATTTCATCTCTTAAATTGCTCCCAAGTCAACCTATAGATAGCGGAAGTATTGTTTTCACTTTCGAGAGATTGAAATGTAGTCCCCACTAAAATCACACGGTTTTTGACATGGATATGTCTTTGCTCTGGGGGTCAACCAAAAATTTTCGTCACGCAACAGTTGATGTCACAATTTCTAGTGATGTTCACGTACCTACAACCCAGCCGAGCTAGGGGAATGGAACTTCCGCAGTTTTCATCGCACAGAAATCGTTCGCCACTCGTTGGAAAGCGCTTGATTTATGTGATAAATGTTCACATATCAAGCTACCAATTTCCCCCTTCTTACGTACCTGGCTACATTCCTAAACTAAGTTTATTGGACTATAAACAATTTTAGTAAGCCGGTTACAATATTCTTAACGTAAAGCAATACATTATTTACTCCACTCCATAGGAAACATTTTCATCCCCTTGACAACAGTCGACTGTTTACAACAACTCATTGTAGTGGCCTAGTGGCTTATCTCCACACTTTCACAGTTATTTTCAACATTTTCTATTTCTACATTTCTAGCCGGTATACAATCCAAAGTTCAAGGATTTGTTTACAACTCTCGAGGACAACCGTTATGAAATCCCCAATCAAAGACATATCCATGTAACATGGTATCTGCTTGTAAAGCAGATAGTGGAACTCGTTTACGAGTTTCTGAATCATTATGTCTTTACTTTGGCTCTCTAGGTAGGTACGGACATCACAAGCTGTGCTCAGTAATCATGACAATTTTTTTTTTTTTTTTTTTTTTTTTTACAGTGGTAAAATTTTCACTCGCATTTTACATATTTGACCATTCTGAACAACTTTCGTTCCGTGTCTTTCAGTGTTTTTATGTGAGTGTGTGTCTGTCGTGTATCCGCAAATCCTTGTAACAAGCTTAAATTCCATGATATTCAACGGATTTTTATGAAATGTCCATGGAATGTGCTGGTTAGGGTGAAGACGGTTTCATTGTTCTCAAATCAATACTCCACTCAGCGCATGCTCTAACGTAAATTACTTCAAGCATTATTTTCCTAAATGTTTCCTAAATGACCGATTTCGAAGTTTTACGTTACCTACATCTTGATTGACTATATTTCGCTATGGAGTTTTTAATTATTATTGAAACCATTTCAATGATCTATACATTTATGTTATTTTTAATTGGTTGGTACCAACTTACTTCAATATCGTTATACTGAGATCAGGGGGACCAGTAAAATGTAGATGTTTTAATTAATTTTATTAATTTTTCCTCTGGAGGTGCCTATATCTACACAGGCGAAATCCAGATATAAACCGAAGTACATACTTTAGGGATATATTATTTCTGTAAGAAACTAGTTAGTAGGATTTCAGCAGGTGTCTCACAGAAGTTGAGTGTGACCCAGGACGACTCCGGTGCACCCTACTTGACGAGTCGGCCTATATTATCATCTATGAATAAATTGAGATCCCTCTGCCTGGCCCCGACTTCCTATCTTGTTTAAAACTATGGAAAACACCTGGAGCTGCGCGACGTCTTTTGACCTCTAGGGACAACGTGGCATCATCACCTGCTAACCGTTCCGCCGCACTACTTCCTTCTTCTTATCCTTTGTGGACATCAAAGCTGCTCCTGAGAAACCTGAGTATTTCTATGCTAATAAAGTGGACCTGGGGCTTGGAATATGACCTTTTGGTGTTTTATATTTTAAGAAAAGAATATACCTACGTTAATTCATAGCCGAAGAAGGAATAATCCCAACTCGGAAATTCTGTCACAAGATTATGTAGATAACGAAAATCTAGTACATAGAAACCATGTGACTTGAGTCTATCTCATCGTGTCAGTCAATTTTTATTGTTACAGTAGATGTATAAATTAAGCACCTACAAGATACGATGATTCCGGAAATTTAATTACAAATGCTTTCCTTCGGTTTCTTTCTAAACTACTTGCTGTTACAAAGTTTCAAAATGTTTTTCTTTTTTTTTCAAGCTTTTTGAAGAGATTTGGCATTATGCAACCAGAGGTGGCACGACCATGCCGGGAGGTATACGTAATGCTGTAATTATTTTGCATACGTCCATTGCCTGATGCAGAGCATGTTGTCGTTCATGAACTTCATTGTTTCTTGCTGAATAGATAAATATCTTGATCATACTTATTGTTATAATTAGACTACCTTTGATTCTCTGAAAACTGTCAAACAGTGAACATGAATGTTTTTGAAATCGGAATGTACGTTCTCATAAGTATTTTATTTAGTATTTTCCATAATGAATTTTCGTAATTGACCAGGAAAAAAAAATTTTAACCCTACAGAAAATTTGTTGGTTTACGTTCGTTTTGAAGATCGTTCTCAATAATATCATTGTGCTTTAAATAACTAATTCTATACCTGTGTCCGTGTTAGGATGGGGGAGGAAGCTACAGTGCCCACCAAAATTGGCGGAGTTCTTTAAAAAATGTTATTTCAATGTTTAACCCCCCCCCACCTTGTCACAACTATGAATTCATAAAGTTTCTTTTTATACAGAATTATAGTTTGGCTCATTATAAACTATAATGGTTCAAAAAAAGAATTATTTAAGTAATTTGGAAACGAAAATTATTTTAATTTAAACCCAAAAAGACGCTCTGCGTACAAAAGATGCCTAGTCAAAATACGCATATCATCCAATTTGGGGTCGAGCTAATAGTCGAAGTCTCTCACTCTCTTTGACTGCGTTTCAGAATGAGACTTCTTCAACGGGTTGGCCGATTTTTGCCTATCGTAAAACAATAGTGGTAAGTGTGGTAATCGAGTCACTCATCTCAACGAGGGTGAGAATATTATTCGTTATGTTGAATAATAATATATTTCATTTATATATATATATATATATATATATATATATATATATATATATATATATATATACATATATATTGAATGGAAATGTGAACCCTTTAATATTACAGTGCATTAGTACAGAGCTCTTTACAGCCCACTGTAGCTCTGAATTTGTAGAGAGTATAGGTAGGTAACGCAAATATCATTATACGAAATAATTTCAAGAGAACGACATTCACAATGAAAGAAGTTTCTCATAATGGGATTAGAAAGATACGAAACTGTGTTACATACTTCGTACAGGTCTCGTGTTGAAAGTTGTAGAGCTCTGCAATAATAGGCAATGCGGAGTCATGGGTTTTGGTCCCTATTTAGAAATCAAATGAAAATCAGGGAAGTCCGTTTGAAGAAGATATTCCTCCACCTCATTTGAAAAACAGCAATGGTGCTTATGGCGTAGTAGGCGAAAATCGGCCAAGCCGTTGAAGAAGCATCTCACACCCAAATGCAGTCAAAAAGAGTGAGAGGATCCGACTATTGTATTGGCCAAAATAGGATGATATCATGCATTTTGTGGCTTGGCATCTTTTGTACTTGGAGCGTCTTTTTTGAGGGATATAACACATTTTTGGAGGTCTCGGAGGAAAAGTTTGGAATTTACCTGCAGGCTGCTTAGGATGGAGTCAGTCCATTTGACTTTTTTTAATCAGATTGAAACACAAATTCCATAGAGTGAACAGGAGAGAATTCATCTCACATAGCTGATGAGGATAGAACCCATAATTTCGTTCATCTCAATGCACCAGATAAGCTTCCTATCGAATTTCACATTCCTAGGGTGAATAAGAGAGAATTTAGCCAACTCAGCTGATCGGAATAGAGCCTTTGAGTTTATTCGTCTCTTGATGTCCCAGAGAGTCTCCCGATCAAATTTTAACCAAGAATGTGAACGGGTGTGAATTTAATTCACTCAGCTGATCAGGACTTGGTCCTTGCCGCTTCGAAACCCCAGAAGGCACTTCGTCAGGTCAAATTTAGCCTATGTTTCCAATTTCATCAAAAGTGACTGAGGAGAACTTGTAGAAACAGGTGGAAAATATAAATGATCTATTCCTCACGACTTGATGGGCCAAATTCACTCAAAAGTGCCGGAGCGTTGCATTTTGTGTGGAGAAAGAGGGATAAGGAGTCTTATAGAAGTTTGCTGTGACGAAACTTTTCAGAAATTTCTCCCTTGATGGGAAAAACAAAAGATCATAGATAGGTAAAGGCACCAGTCATTGGCCGACCCCCAGTCATTGGCCACCCAGTTTTATAAGTTAGTTTTTTACAACACAGATGTCTCTTGGATCGTTTTAAATGTTTTTTTCCATCGAAGTGTGTAGTCTAGAAGGTAGTGGGGGGTTGATCGTTGTAGTGAAACCTCATAGAAACCTCCCAAACTCATTTCCTTTGGTGAAGGTGCAAGAAGAAGGATGATCACCCCTGTTTCTTGTGAAAACGGTAAGCACACCTCAGCTCATTCTTAAGGGTTTGATGTGGTGCTTTTCAAATTAGGTGAACTTTTTTTTGTATTTGCATGATCTCTAGTTGATTATTAATCAATTACTGCCACCAGGACATAAAATTCTCATAAATTGTAGAAAATATAAGGCCGGCTAATAACTGGATGTCAAATAGAGTGATTCCTCCAGTCATTGGCCGTGTGGCTAATAACTGGAATGTTGCAAATTTTTCCTACCCCAATCATTGGCCAGATGGCCAAAACTGCCAGCAGCGCTTATTTAAATGGTGCATATACCTAGGCCCCAGTCAAGTTTTATTGCACGAAAATGTGTTTTCTGATCGTAATGAACAAAAGTGTAGAGAAAATTGTAAGATACCACGGCTCCCTGAATGGTGATGTGGACCCCTTTCGCCGCATATTATCAAGCGCCTTCTTAGTTTGGAAGACAGCGCATTCGATGCACATGGATGAGTTTCTAGGTTCGATTCTTTGGGATTGCACTATCTTTCTTTCTTGCTATCGCACATTTTAACACATGCACCTGTACCGGGGTAGGCCATATAGGTTCAGGGGCGGTCAATGTCATGTTGGTTTGTTAACCATTGGGAAAATATAATTAGGGACGTCTAGAGATGGTTAGGGATGGGTGGGCCTAACATAATTCGGCTTGGGCTATAACCAATACTAGGATTTTGAGTATTTATATATTGCATTAGGTGAATGTTTATATTTTGTCCCGTTTTCTCACATTTTTGCATAATTTGTTTCACTATCCTCACTCCCGTTTCTGCTAATGACCTTGTGCATAAAGGGAGATACTAATGGTCAAAATTATTCCATTTTTGCTAAACATTTTTTAATTTTGCACTGCTAAATGGGTTGTTATCCATTATTAATTCATCAGGATCTCCAGAAAGGACAATCCGACTTTCTTTACAAAGCTGAAATGATGAAATATAGTCATGAAACCAATAAAATCGTGACAAAAATGAAATTATGATATTAGTCATTGATATAAACCGACATGCCATGCCAAAAAACTAATTTTCTAGCCTTTGTTTTTTCTACTCCAATATGACCTTCATGTTGTTTAGCTAATAGATTGTTTTCTCTCCGCATAATTTTTTTTTTTCCTTTTTTTAGCGAATAGCACCAGTCAAAAAGTGCGTTCGTTATCCATAGAGTTTGACGTTTTGTTCTTCTTTTCAGTTTTTCTTTAGAGTTTGATGTTTAGTTTTTCGCTTCAGTAGGCACCTGTAACCTGTGCACCTAGTGACTTGGAAGTTGGGGCTCCATTGAGCAAGGCCAACACCATCAGGTGTCTTTGAGCCATCAGTGAATATAAGGGTGTGTCCAACGTATCGCTGGATTGCTCTGAGTAACGACATCTGAGGATGTATGGGGGCGTATTGCCCTTGACCCTGACTTTCATATGAAGATCAACACGCGTCCCAGACAAGGTCCAGGGAGGGACAGGGGGCACCGCATATGAAACTAAAGGCTATCTCTCTATGCTATCCCACCTTGTGAGCTCCTGAACACGAATACCCAATGGGCGTGTTCGTGTTTGAAGCCTGGAATACGTCTCTTCTAGGGAGGGTATGGTGACCACTTCATGCAGGAGGTGTCCTGGGAAATAGCACATGCGTTCTGCATAACGAAGTGCTAGCAGATTTCGCCGAATTATGAGTGGCTGACTATGCCCAAGCACCTGACGGGAGGCTGTCGGGTTAGTACAGAAGGCCCCAGTAGCCAAACGAAGACCCTTGTTTAATAAAGGTTCCAGCTTACGCAGAAGGACTTCCTTGCTGAGCCATAAACTGCAGACCCACAAGAAACTCGGGTTCGCACCACTGCATGGAAAATCCTCAAGAGGACATCCCGCTGGGCACCCCAACTATAGTTGGAAAGGGCCTTGAGCAACTGTACACCCCGCAAGGCAGCTTGGCGCAAGTACTCAATATGCTGGGTCCACCGCAGCTTGCGGCCAACTATGGGACCGAGGAAACGCTACCTACTGGTACCCTTTTTGAGACCAATGTTACCTATTCCAATGTTTCAATAACCAATGTTACCTATTCAGGTCGGAAAAACTGCAAAAGTACCTACCTAGTAAATATAAAGTATTCTTCGTTAATAATAAAAATGTTAAAACGTTAATGAATAAAACCTTTTTCAAATATGATTAATTTGATTTCTCATAGTTACAGCCACAAATCATCAGTTCTTATGGAAATTTTACCGACACAGTGGATCAGAAAACCATAAACTTAGGGTGGCCAATGACTGGTGACAAGGTGGCCAATATTAGGAATTCCCGGCCAATGACTGGTGGAAAACAGATTTTTCAAAACTCATTGAAAAAAAAATACTTGGTAGATCTTTTATTTGTTTAAAATTGCTATTGTATTACATTGTTTGGATGATTAGCTTCCTAAAACCCTAGGAAAGAAACAAATATCTTCAAAAATGAAGCGGGTAAGGTGATAAACATTGATTGCTAAGTGGCCAATGACTGGTGCCCTTACCCTATGTCTAGTACCTACTGCTTAAAAGTAGGAAACCACTACTCAATTGTATACCAACCATGTAGTGCCTTCTTTTCACAAGATTATTCCATTATGGTTACAAAACAATAATAGTTTATAACTGAGAGTAATAAATCAGCATTCCTTGACCCTAAAATGGCTTAGAGGTCATGAGATGTAGTGATAAAATGAGATCATTCCAAAAAGTGGCGAACGATTTTCCTACTATGAAAACCATGGGTACGTGAAAAATCAATAGAGATTCTACCTAGCCTTCACTTTTCGAGTTAATAATAATCTAAAATGCCGGAGTATTGCATTTTGTGTGGAGAAAAAAAAGTGTCGCGAAAAATTCCTGAACCCCCAGCCAAAAGACATATCCATGTCAAAAGTGTATAAAGAAAAGCTTGCATACGAGTCTGCAACACATTGGGACATTTTATGTCTTTATTGCAGACTCGTATGCAAGCTCTAAGAGCCACTCAGCTGATCCGGACCCCGGGCATCGTCAAGTATATGTCCTAAAGAGGCTACATACGAAATTACAGCTTCCTAGAGTGTGAAGCATAGAAATTAGCTTTAAGAGCCACTCATCAGATCCGGACCCTGGGCATGGTCAAGTAAATGTCCTAAAGAGGCTACATACGAAATTACGGCTTCCTAGAGTGTAAAGCATAGAAATTAGCTTTAAGAGCCACTCATCTGATCCGGACCCTGGGCATGGTCAAGTAAATGTCCTAAAGAGGCTACATACGTAATTACAGCTTCGTATAGTGTAAAGTATAGAAATGACCAATTAAAATGATTTAACCACCGCTTTACAAATCAAACCGTTCTCGCAATATTCGGATCACCTGCTATGAATCACATCATCGAAACACCAGCTCAATGAAATCATCAGAAATTAACAAGAGGTTGCAATCATGTTCACAATATCAATTATTGAGAATGATCACCTGTGTGTAAACAATTATTCATATAACCATGCTCATAACTCAGCTTGTTGGCCACGCACTTCACAGTAGGTAACATAATATGGTTGGATAAATCGAGAGCTTTCGAACGAATGGTCTACGAATTTTGTGGGATGAAAAACGACGAAGTACCATTTCCCTAGCAACGACTCGGTTGTAAGCGGAAATCATCAGAATATTTGGTAACATATTCGGTAACGGTTTTCGAGTTATGTGCCAGAGCACAGACATAAAATGTCAAAAGGGATGTGACAGGGAATAAAACTATTTGAGTACCTACGTGGACAACAGAATGGTAGACTTTGGATTTTGGCTTGCCAAAGTAGCTAAGTTTATATTGATATTGAGGAAACGATAACGCTTTTACCAGTATCTACCAAAAAACGTGATTCGAGAGACCCGTTTTTTATATTATCGGGTATTGAAAAACAAATGCGAAGCCGATAGAATGGTAGCGGATGGTTAATTTCAATATTTGATCGCCCGATAGATGTCTGATCACCCGATAAACGCGATTTGAGAGGCCCGTTTGATATCCCATCCGATATTGAAAACATATACGTAGCCGATAGAATGGTAGCCGGTGTTTAATTTCAATATTTGATCACCAGATAGATTTCTGATCGCCTGATAACCGTGATTATCCTATCGGGTCAAGGAAAAGCCGATAAAATGCTGGAGTACCTGATAAGATTTGAAGAGATACCTAACCCAATTATTTTCAACATTTCCCCGTTTGGAATCGGCATGATTTTAATTCAAAAATACTTGAAAAAACAAAAAAACAAAGTGTAACAAAAAATCTGTTTGTTGCAAAATCGATTCCTCGCGTTTATAAGACCTTTTGTGTGTTCACTGTATAGACCAAATCTGCATAGAATATAAGAGATGTTTTTTTTTTTTTTTTTTTCCACAGAAATGACAAACCTCTTTTTTAAACAACTTGCCATCTAGTGGTAATCTAAATGAATATTTACAAGAACAGAGTGCCAAGTGCCAATCCGTTGGCCGCACCAACCTTGGACGACAGATAAAAGCCTTTAACCAGAACTCTAAAGTAAGGAGTGAATGTAGCCAGCATTCTAGCAAGCTTACGAATCAACTGTAAACTATTGCAAATGCGCCAGAGTTAGGTTTTAACCCGCAAAACCACATCTACATCCAAGCTCAAAACAAAGCCAATTTTGCCTAAAGTTCGCCGCCCTATCATGAAAAGAAATCCAGTAAAATAAAAAGATTGACATTCTACAACATCGTTACACCAGGAATAATTTTGAGACCATCGACCGATGGGCGGATTCACCATTACAACCCCGCAAGTAATTATTATCTAAAAGAAGGGAATATTTCTTCCCAGTTGGCAGGAAGGATGAACTGCATTTTTACGAAGGTCCATCCTCAACGTGGATTAATTGCGACTGATTTCTCATTCGAGCTAGGAGCGACCGGGCTTCAGGGATATTTTAATGGAGCTAAAAATAAAACGCATGCATACTCAATGAGTTGGGAAAGAAATCCTATCTTCGTCATTTTGGGAGGACAACAAAGAAAAAATTAATTTGCCAATTTCGAAGAAGCAACCTTGTTTGCATGATTTGGCATGGTGATGTAGTAGGAACAGCATGAATACTTGAATGAGGTTAGTTTGGTAGACATTTAATAGAAGGAGTAGAGAGTTTTTGCTCTCCACGGTGTCCCCCCCGTGCTACCGTGAACGTAAACCTAAGAATAACACCAGGTGGACGCTAACCTGAACGCTAAACCCTAAGGTTTCGAGACCTATCTGCGGGGCGTCTTATCCCAATAAAATAAATAGGTAGAAATAAAAATGAGAACTAAGCTTATCGCTAAAGTTACAATAGGCGTTTACGGTGTCAGAGGCCGTGGGGGCCGTGGGAGGCAGCGACATATGGAGCTTCGAGTTTGCGGTCCGCCTTCATTTTTTGTTGGAACAGGAACCAATTCTTGTTAGTTCGTTAGGTTTTTGGTTGCCATCGTATCAGCTGACTACGCCTTACGGTCACGTACGCGCTGCTGTTTTTCCGTAAAAAGCAATAGAGAGTTCCTAAAGACGATTTTTAACGGTACGGCGAAGCTAACGACGTTAGTGAGTATGTTCTGCGCATGCGCATTATAACGGTGTGAATTTACGTTTTGGCGCTAAACTGACCGTACTAGGCCGGTAAACAACGGTACTCAGTCAAAACGGTCATGAACGTAACGTCTCGCCGTTGGGGTAAAATAACCTTACAGGATGGGAACACTTTTCCATTGTTTGTTTACAAGTTGGCATCCATTATGATTTAAAACGCGGTCCTTGCTACTAGTTAACCTACATTTTCTACGAAACTTGAATTAAGAACGGTAATAAAATTATTTGATGTCAAGTTATATATTATGAAGAGAGGGTTGATGGAAATCAAAGAACCTTTTAAGGAACCAAGCAAATTTTCCATTGACCGATATTATATACTAGCCGCTCCGGCTCGCTACGCTCGCCTCCACGTCCAGCCGGGGGGCAAGCCCCCCGGACCCCCATTCAATTGCTCGCTTCGCTCGCAAAGTGTGGCATGTAGGGAATATTGCTCGCTCCGCTCGCAAAGTGTGGCATGTAGGGAATGTTGCTCGCTTCGCTCGCAAACGATAGATCCCTAAGGGTAGGTTTTTACTTCTGTAAGGGATGCTGCTTGCTTCGCTCGCTTGAGGAAGTTATACTGCCCACCCAACTTGGCAGACGTTTTTTTCTGTTAGAAATTCTTACAAACAAATTAAATCTTATGAAACTACGTGGAACCACAAAACGTTTATTCGGGGATGTTGCTCGCTTCGCTCGCAAGGTATTGCTGTATATTTGTAGGAAAAAATCCGAATTTATTCTGTTGACATGGCTCTCGCTTCGCTCGCAAGGTATACCTGTATACCCTTCAAGACGTAAGTGCGTGTACCTGCTCGCAACCCGTTTTCGTCAGGTGCAAGCCCCGCCTCATCGAACCCCTGACTTCGTAGAGCCTTCTCACGAACACGGCAAAATTAATTTCTGATGTTAAACGCTTCTTCTCGCTTCCGCTCGCGATTTGACCGACTTAACGTCACTTTTTTCGATATCCGATTTCGGATTCAGATTCGGCGGACCCAAAGCTGTATTTCGCCCGCGAAAACCGTTCCGAAAAACGTACCTTTATGGGGTATATTTTAATCGGAAAAAACCAAGTTTTTCGGCGGACTTTTCGAGAAAACGGGTCCGTACTCTCGCATTTTTTTAACGCATTTCCCGATACTTTTTTCGCGATCCGATCGCGCCGTCGTCTTCCTCGTTCAAAAACCTACGAAACCCGTATTTTTCCGGAATTGTCAACGGCCGTTTAGAGGGGTAGGGGAAGCGGGGAAGTCCAAAAAGCGCACATTAATTCTTACTTCGACCCCCCTCCCGCCCTACGGCCCATGGTTCGGGTGGGATTAAACAATTTTAAATTCGCTCGCTCCCACTTTTGGAAAATCTCAAGAAGATCCCCCCACTCGTACACTCCCCCCACTCAGCCGTTTGGCCGTGCATAGACACGACAGACAGACAAACAGACAAACAGACGGAGTTTCATTCTTATTAATAACTAGCCGCTCTGGCTCGCTACGCTCGCCTCCACGTCCAGCCGGGGGGCAAGCCCCCCGGACCCCCCATTAAATTGCTCGCTTCGCTCGCAAAATGTGGCATGTAGGGAATGTTGCTCGCTTCGCTCGCAAACGGTAGATCTCTAAGGGTAGGTTTAACTTCTGTAGGGGATGCTGCTCGCTTCGCTCGCTTGAGGAAGTTATACTGCCCACCCAACTTGGCAGACATTTTTTTTTTGTTAGAAATTCTTACAAACAAATTAAATCTTATAAAACTACGTGGAACCACGAAAAGTTTATTTGGGGATGTTGCTCGCTTCGCTCGCAAACTCTGGCATGTAGGGAATGTTGCTCGCTTCGCTCGCAAACGGTAGATCTCTAAGGGTAGGTTTAACTTCTGTAGGGGATGCTGCTCGCTTCGCTCGCTTGAGGAAGTTATACTGCCCACCCAACTTGGCAGACGTTTTTTTCTGTTGGAAATGACTATCAAGCGCGGCACATTATGTGGAACCACGAAAATTATAGTTATAAGAACACTTCAGTACTAACAGTACAGTCAGATGTTGAATGTTTGTAAGTATTTATTTTCCAGTTCTATTTTTCTAAAGGTAGGCCATTATTTTATGAGGTACCTATGTGTACCTGCTCGCAACCCGTTCCCGTCAAGTGCAAGCCCCGCCTCATCGAACCCCTTGACGTCTTCGTAGAGCCTTCTCGCGTCCCTTTCAGGTAAGCAACGTTGTGTAACGGCGGCACGTGGTCGATTAATTTCTGATGTTAAACGCTTCTCCTTGCTTCCGCTCGCAATTCGACCGACTTCAAGTCACTTTTTTCGATATCCGATTTCGGATTCAGATTTGGCGGACCCAAAGCTGTATTTCGCCCGCGAAAACCGTTCCGAAAAACGTACCTTTATGGGGTATATTTTAATCGGAAAAAACCAAGTTTTTCGGCGAACTTTTCGAGAAAACGGGTCCGTACTCTCGCATTTTTTTGACGCATTTCCCGATACTTTTTTCAATATCCGATCGCGCCGTCGTCTTTCTCGTTTCAAAACCTACGAAACCGGTATTTTTCCGGAATTTTCGACGGCCGTTTAGAGGGGTAGGGGAAGCGGGGAAGTCCAAAAAGCGCACATTAATTATTACTTCGACCCCCCTCCCGCCCTACGGCCCATGGTTCGGGTGGGATTAGAAAATTTTAAATTCGCTTATACACCCTATCGGAAAATCCCAAGAAGATCCCCCCTCTCGTAGATCCGGCCCACTCAGCCGTTTGGCCGTGCATAGACACGACAGACAGACAAACAGACGGAGTTTCATTCTTATTAATAGTATAGATAGAGATAGAGATAGAGATTTCCCATACGTAATATGACGAGAAAGTGAACTATCGGAATCAGTAAAATGTATATGCATAGAGGCATACGTAAATTCTACGCTCTGTCTAGCGTATGGTGAAAAAGCGTTTTGATGTACCTACTTAAAATGATTTGTTCTTCATTCCTTTGAGTCTAGAAACAAGATACCTACCTGATTTCACCAACCCCTGTTCAATAAACTTGTGAATTCTTGCAGCATATGTATTTTAATTTCACTTAACTTTCCGAGTTCTTTTCCTGTTTTTTTTTTCCTTTCTTTTTTTTCTTTTTACGCATGGGCTGCACATCTCTCGCTAGGTCTGCACATTGAAAAATAACTCATACAAATTCCACCCTCTCGAGATCTGTCAGACGATTGGGGTATGATAATCGTCGCAAGAGAATACAAAGAGCAGTAGTGCCAGGCACTTTATATCCCTTGGATCGAACGATTTCCGGTACCCCGAGATGTACCAACAACAAATCAATATCAGGTTTCCGAAATCGAAACTGGAGAAGAGCATCTTCTTCCGACATTCCGTCAAGTGAAAATCTTCCAAACTCCTCTGCTAACTGACGAGGAATTCGGGGTCGGCCCTCGTTTTCCACGAAGTTATCCTAAACGAGTATAATCTCTTTGGCGGAGATAAGGCCCACGGAATATAGATTCATGAAGCGATCCATAACAAAATCGTTCTCTTCAAAATAAAGAAAAGTAAAAATAAATAGATGTATAAATAGAAAATACAGAAAAATAAAAAATACGTGATTCAAACGGGAAAGAGCAATCAAAACAGCGATCAACTAGGTAGAACTAACGGTGAATGGGAAAATTGGCGTCACTTTTCAATTTAGCGTCACTTAAATTATGGCCGTAACTCTCCATCACCTTAATCCTTCCATGCCGTTATTTTGCATCCCAGTTAGCTTCAGAGTGATTCGCCCTAGACAGACTGCGTAACGGCACTACCACTAACGGCATACCGTTATCAAAAAGCATCCTAGGAACTCTCTAATAACTCTCTAATATATTTAACAACCTCAACATGTTTGTGTGAATAACAACTTGAGTACTTCATTGCTTTTATCATGATTTACCGCCCACCTCAGTTTTTAAAAGCTTCGTTGTTATATTAATATTTGACGTTTTCATTTTGCTTTGGCACATGAACTCAAAAATCGTCACGCTTCATGGAAACCTGTATATCCAGCCAATAAATCGATGAAAGAAGCGTGCTTGGTTGCTGAGGAATCTTGTTTCGTTGCTAATGTTTTGCGCTGTAAAATGTTACTGATCCCCCTAGAATGTTGGAATTTGATAAGAAATACCTATTATACATCAAGACACGAATGAAAATACGTGCATCATCCTGATCAGCTGATTAGGTTGAATTCTCCCCTGTTGATCCTAGGAAATCGAAATTTTATAGGGATTTTCTGAGACATCAAGAAATGAATGAAATTAAGGACTTCAACCTGATCAACTGATAAAGCTAAATTTTCTCGTGCTCCCCCTTGGAAGCTAAAATGAGGTGAGGTCACTGAGACATTAAGAGACTAGTGAATTTACTGGTTTCACATTGATCAGATGGTTGAGTTTAATCCTCTCCTGTGCACCCTAAGACGCGGAAATTTGATACAGAGCTTCTCTGAAACAACAGGAGACGAATGAAATTACAACCTTAATCCTGATCAGCTGAACCTGATGAGATAATCATCACAGCAATGTTATGTGAGAAATGAAAACAGAACTAGCTCGTTTTTACAAGGCTTTATTGAGAAGTAAACAAACATTTCACACCTAAAACAATATGATTTCAACAATGGATCTGAAGTTAAAATAAAGTTTGAGCTTGACTTAGTTTCCAACACGTTCCCTGAAGGCAAAACTTTACCCACCCCTGACTTCTTGGAACAGAACGTATGCCTCTCTTTGAGCTAAGTTTTCGTTAAGAAATCAGCAAGCATTTTGTCTGTCTTGAAGTAGGTTCTTAATTTCGACCATTTCGTCATCCACTGTCTGTTTTATGAATTCTTTCCGCACATCTATGTGTTTGTTTCTCGAATGGTATACGGGATTAGCGATTAGCATAGCGCCTACTAGCTATCGTTATATAAACATGTTGGCACATGTACTGGGGATCCCACATTATTCTAAAGCCTTCTCGAGTAGGTATAAAGCTTCTTTCACCGCTTCTAAAATGCTCAAACATATTCACTTGAAAGCGCTATTGTCCTTTGCATTTTGGACGACTATGTCACTGCTGCTACCAAGTGTGAAGAGATTCCAACTGTAGGATTTTCGATAATGATTACATTTCACTAATCTGCACCTGCATATCTTGTGAGGTTGTCTTGCATTTGTAGGTGAGCCTGTAATCGTGAGTATCCTGGAGATATCGTAGGACTCTCTTGGTATTTCTGAAAATTACGAGTAGTATTTCTAAAAATATATTTCTGAGTAAAACTGGCTGAGAAAATTTGTTGAATACCTTACCTACGTTATATCAACAGGAGTTCCCATCGTTAAATACATTAATGAACCTATCATCTGTCTATATGGTAAAATACTGTCAGAATGGGGTTGATTTTGATAAGCTTCAAACATGAAGTTAAGGTCTAGAGGTGTAGTACTCACGGGTTTGCACGATTCTATGTTAAATTTTTCAAAATTTCCTGAGTGTACGACGTATATTTGCACGATTCTATGTTGAATCTTTCAAAATTTCCTGAGTATACCTATTTTGTTTATGATATATGAATCGCTCTCTTTTCAGGTCCTTATTTAAATTCTAGACCCAATAGTGGATTCGTCCCATATCTTAAATTTGAAACTCCTCCATTAACCTTTCTTTCAGTCCGTTCAACTTTTACATGTTTTTCGACGCAAGAATATGTCATCAACATAAACATTCCAAATTACAACATCCTCAGTATGTCTGCCAGGAGTGTAGACATATGGATCTGAGTCAGTTGGCTGAAGTCTGAGTATCTTCAACGTTTCTTCTAGTTTCAGAAACCATTGTCTACCTGACTCCTTCAGACCATACAATGACTTTCTGAGTCTGCAGAAGTTTTTCCCTTCTTCTAAATCATTTCACATTTTCCAAGCTTCATCTTGGATTTCACCTATCTCGTTATGAACTATGTCCATAAATATATCTCCCAGAAACACCATATGACCATGTAGGTCTTCACTCAGGTACTGTCTCAACATCCGTCTTAATAACTTCTATGTTGTACCGTATAGATAGACTCCCCACTAACATGGAGAGAACAGCGATATGACGGGAGAGTAAATTTGCGAAATAATTGTTTTGCGAATACTTTTTGCTGCACAGTATCAATTTCCAGTCGAAAGCCTCCTAATCTGATGGTTTTTCTTCCATAGTCCAGTGATGTTTTTCAGACGTAACAAAAATTCCTTTCGAACTACTACAGTTCGTCATTTGTCAGCATCCGGACATGAAAATGATTATTTGAGCAACATTTCCGCTGCATGAGCCATTTCAGTCATTACTGTTGAAATTAGCATTTTATTATCTTCCTTGAACAGACACGAATACTGAGGTGCATTGGTTTTGAGGAAAATTTTCTAAACTTTCTTTGGCCTTCCTTGATGTTCGGGCTTCACCGATTTTGGACTTCCCCTTCCTCTCACCAATGTACTTGTTCCTTGTTCCTCTTCACGATCTGTTCGTTCCCCTTCCTCATGTTCAGGGTTAACTTCGGGCTCGGTTAACCCGGAATATGTTTTGTTTCATCTCTACTTCTTGTTTGATTTGAGTTTTCTAACTTATTTTTAACATTCCTAGTTTCTGTAACACAGAAAAAATGACCAGAATTGCACTTTTCCAACACATTTCCGCAAAGAAAAAAGTACTAGGTAACATGTAGGTATTTCGGTGTTTTCCCAGGTTTGTGTTGCAAATATCAATAAATGGACATCATCACAAGGTAAAGCACGGTATTTTGTTCTTCAACTAATTCTATACATCCACGTTACAATTTGTAAGAGAGATATACTGCCCACCCAAATTGGCAGACTTTGTTTTAAAACGAGTTTGGGGTTAGTTTAACTACGTATTTTTCCATGCTGAATCTTGATCTCCAACTGCGTTACTGAACTGAGTTTTTCGGAAGCACTATCTATACCAATGAGTGAACCAAATTTATCAAAAGAAAATCCATCATCAAAAGCATAGCCGTTAGTAACGGATATGGAGGAGATCTCGTTGATACCATATGGGATAAGGTTCTCAGGAAAAAGAGTAGGGAAAAAGTGTCCAATCTGGCTAGGGAAGATGTAATTTTAGAGAAGAAAAGCAATGGATGAGTACACCTTATTATGGGAAAATATCTGATAAAATCGGCTAAATTCTATCATCGACAGGTTAAAAAGTAGGTTTTAAAACTAAAAATAGTCTTAAAGCAGTACTAGGATCCGTTAAGGACAAAATAAATGTTCAGGATAAAAGTGGGGTTTATAAACTAAAATGTTCTTGTGGCTACGAATATTGCGGTCAAACTGGTAGGAAATTCAGGGAAAGAATAGACGAACATCAGGAGGGTTTCAAGAAAAATAAGGGTAATTCTACATTTATGTGAAATATCTTAAGGAATCCAATCATAGTTACAATTTTGATTTGACAGATAGACAGTTTGCAGAATTTCTTCATTTTTGTCCAAAGGGAGGTAGGTATGTTGAATGTATTTGAAAAATTCGAAATGATCAAATGTGGCAGATCTGGTAAATGTTTAAATGAGGATATCCCTCAATATAATTCACCACTGATAAGTCCTCTATAAAGCTTGGAATTATCCCTTCAAACTGTTGAAACCAGTAACTCTTCCCCTCCTTTCATTTCATTAGCTATAATCCCCTTTAATTTGCTTGCACTTAATTGGTTATAACTCCAGCCCCCTTTCCTTTCTCTCGACCAATGGGATTCAATCTCCCTTCACCTGTGACTATATAAGCTGTGTCCTTTCTAATGTGTGTTCAGTTATTGTTTGTTACTGATGATGGCCTAGTGTCGAAATCGATTTAACTCTTCATTTTTCGTGGAAATAGGCAACGTTTTTTCACTAACTTTCGTTTTTTAAACTGTGAGGTTTTAGCGTATGTATGCGTTTAAAAAAGTCCAACACGATATAATGATCAAATTGTTGCATGAAACACTAATGTTTGACGGTTCAAGACCGATTTTTAAGTATTACAAATTTAATCGGGGACCGGCTATTCCTTCCCGACCTCTAAAAAGCATGGCGATTCCTTCCCCTGAAATTGTTGGCGTTTCCTTCCGGTTACTCAATTCCTTCCGCCGTGCAATCGTCGATTCCTTCCGGTTACTCAATTGCTCCCCCCCCCCCCCCCCCCCCCCCCCCCAGGTGTTGGTTAGTTTTGGAGCAAAAATTAACTCTTTATAGGACTTAACCCTGAATTGCACAATTAAGTATTACTTAAGTAATCACAAAATAAAAAATCCGTCGTAAAGTTCACGTCTTACTTTCATTGCTCAAAAATCCCCCAAAATCCCCCCAACACTGACCGTTTTAGCAAATTGTAAGGGTAAGGGTCATCGTCGGGAGTTTGTCGAGCGATAAGTTGCCGGATCCTTCTTTTTTTTTTTTTTTTTTTTTTTAATCTGGCTCTTGGGAGTATGTTTTTTGCTGACATAGGTCTTAATGTAGATTTCAGTTTGAAAAGTTATTGAACCATCTACGAAACTATAGTGGGGATTAATATGTGGGGATGAGGTGAATGAAAGTTTCGTTTTAAATGGGAATAAATGATTCGCAAGCATTTGTCGTCCTATTGGTGTCGCTTGTCTTAGAAGCCCACAAGGTTGGAGGAAATAAAGCGTATATATCATCGTAACTCCTTCCTCCAGCGTAGCAGTGTGCGTGTGAATGTCACAAGAGTCCACCACTTCCTGTCCCAAAGTTTTTATGAACGCTTTACACTGATACTTCTTCTGTCCACTACAAAACCACCTTTTAACGCCACCAACCAGATCTTTATGAAAAGTAAATTTAAAACTATATCTAAAAAAAATGCCTGCGATTTTTCTCGCTACTTTCCGTGACAAAAACCGTGTCGGCAGCGCCAGGATCCATCATCGATCATCTATTATAACATTATAAGTTATAACTAAACTAAACTTACAACTTGTTGTTTTGCGACTTCTCCTGACGGGCCTTATCACTTAGAGATTGGAGGGGAAGGAATCGCCGAACCTCAGCTCACTGGCCATTCTCACACCGGTAGGAATCGCAATCTCCCTCTGGTCACAAGGTCCAACTTTCACTTTGACGGGAAGGAATCGCCGGTTCCCCAATTTAATACTTTAGATGCTCCAAAATCAACATTAGAGTTCATGCTTTCTAAATTGACGTGCTGCAAAAACGAGAGCTTATTTGTTCATCCCTTCTCATGAGATATAGACTTTTTGTCGATAATTGAATTTTTCATCATCTTTCCCAACATCAGATACTGTCCTGAATTAGACATATTATAAATTTTAGCACATAACTTTTAGAAGTCCCCCAGAAGGACCCCCATAAAGGATTTCCATAGAAGCAGTTTTAATTATGAGTAGCTTCCAAAAATGATTTACCAGTTGCTTCAATTCATACGAGAATTTGGTAGGAACCATAAAGTTAAGGAATCATTAAATAATTTTTCAAAATTCTAACTATAACTTCTTGTGAAAAGTAACCAAAATTACTTCCCCCTCCCTGATGGAATTATGAAATGTAATAGCTAGAAGTATTAAAATCAGTCAAGCTAATAATCTACGACCACGACTGGGTCGGATGTGGTTAGCGGTATAGTGTCAGTGCCGTTCTGACCCCCTCACCCACCAAAGCTTCATTTGTGACCCTGCTCTGTAATTCCAGAAAACATTATCACGACGGCAATGATCAATGTAATGAAATTCAAAAAACTGATTTGTATTCTGTTGAGTAGGAAAAAGGAGCGTATTAGGCCACTTTTTGATAATGTTCAAAATTTGAACAATTTTTTAAACCAATTTTTAGTAGTTCTACATTTATATAGATGAGAAATCCGTTTACAGAATCAAATTATTCCATTCCGTTCTCAAATGAGAAGTAAACTAAATTTGGCCCCGATAGTGCTGCAATCCCTTTTCACAGAATCGCACAAATACCTCATTACATTTTGCCTTAATCGACTTATAATTCTGAAACCTGAAATGTAGATCCTTATTGGAGATCCGGAATGCAATTACTATGTATGGGGGGACTCAGATGAGCTTCAGAACCTCCTTTGCTTCCGGTTTCCCAATCGACTTACGTTACTGTAATTTAGATGGGGCGCCTTTGTGATATTCAGGAAACAAACGAGGTTCGGAGGCGCACTGGTCAGCTGAGGGGCATTTGAGGTTAAATTCTCTCCTTACCCATCAACCAGGGTTTTTTTCTTACATTTATTGTAAACCGTCGTCAAATTTCAGGGTACTGGAACTTCGAAGGTGTGAACCCTTTTGGGATTCACGATGCGGCACTTTCTGATCATACACTGTATACGGGGTTCAATAAAGACCAATGATTTGCGTAGAGGGACTATCCAACACAGAAATAATAAACCTTTCTGCATACTTTGCAGCCTTCTTTTTCGATTTTTGGAGTCTACGCATCTTGAAACAAATTTTGAGAGGGGGGGGGGGGGGTAAACATTTTTATCCTTGGTCGGTATAAAAATTGAAGCGTTGAAATGCTAAAAAAAGTCTGTAGGACCTATGGTAGTTGCCTAGTAAGTTAAGGCAAATGCTCTATCTCCTTTTTCTTGCACAATAAACTCATTGCGCTCAGTAGGCAGTGTTGACGGCAGGCCGTATTTTATCGGCTCATTTCTTGTTGTTTTCGGTTTATTTTTTACTGTGTTCAATATGTTCCCAAATGTATGTCTTATGCTGTTCCTTTCAATGTTATAAGCAACAAAGTGTTTATAAGCAACACAGAAACAGGTGATTGTGTTCCCGACTTGTATTTCATTCATAAAAAGAGGAGTGAGGAGTAGACGTATGGACATGAGTCTGTTGATCGACTGCGAGTTATTTCACAATCATTTCACTAAACTTACATTTTCTCTTCAATGTCTGTTACAATGAGCAAATGCTACTCGTAAAAGTATTGTTCTAGTAAATTCTCGAGCTAAACTGGACATTCAGAAAAATAATGTGTAAGTAAAGCCTTCTTGCCCAAAAGAAATACGTCTGGTTTAAGGTAGGCATCTAATGCTTTGTTGAATAGTATAAGTTAGTCACATATCAAACTTTGAAAGTTCACTTTACTGAATACTGAGATTCCCTGATTTTTTTTTTTTTTTTCTTTTTCCTTGATCTGGTTCTGTACCCAGAATGTAAACCCGATCCACCCATGTCCGGTCAGATGTGGGCTTCGCCGGCATATTATACAGTGCTCACTGCGGCTGAAGGATCTTTCCAACTCGGCTTCCCAAAGCCGGTTTGACTCGACGGGGACCTGTGCATTGATCTGGGAGTTCGATGAACCCACCAACAGCGGCCCCCTGAAGGTTGGGCAGAGCTAATTGCTCCAAACATATGCTTCGCTCCCCGTTGTCCCCCCCCCCCCCTCAACCGTGTTTAATAATAACCGCTTCTAAAACCTTGCCCCCTCGTTACTCCACAGATCGTCATTGAGGCGAATATCTCCTACACTTGCAGGGTTGCGAGGATATATATCTGGGGGTTAGAAAGTTCATTAAAACATGCATACATTCATTTGGAACAAACTTTTTCTAGCACCTACCTTAACAACTTGCCGTAACCTTGCGGTTTCTAGGTTGGTTAAATGGAAGCTTAATCCGATCGTGACATTTTTATGTGAGTAAGTACAATTTTATTATTTATTTATCATGAGTAATGATGTATCTCTGCAGTTACCAATATTTTTTCCTTCCAGACCTAAGGAAACAGCATATTTTAGCAACACTGAGGGCCAGTTGCCACCACCCGGGAACGGTTATTTCCTTGGACTAAGCCAGGACCCTGAGTTTTCTCATCAAAACGGAGAAATGACCCACGCTTAACCAACGCTTAACTCGGGATTTTGTTGTGATAACGCGCGGATTCCGAAATCGACTTGTTGGGGTGGGTTAACCCATGGATCAGTGCTGATCCGCATCATTGCACCGCCCAGTTTTTCCGTTCGTTTCTTCATAACACGACCCTGCCGTATTTTCGTAATTATTTATTTCCTGTTCCGTCGTGAAAAAGAACAAAACAATAAATTTGTCTTCGGAGCGATGTTTCCGTGGAATTAGACCGTGACAATTCGTCGAATGGTATTATGGAGGGAAAAAGTGGACCACTTGCACAAGTGGATGGGCAATGATTCTGACTTTTTCATGTTTTGGCACAGAATGAGGAAAATCGACAGTTTTTACAGCGTTATTTACTAAAATTTCATTCCGATGATTTTCACTTAAAACGGAGCCGTTCCTAGGGAAATTTAGTTGTATCAGTTTTTATCCGGCGGAAACTGCTCACCACTCGTTGGAAACATCTCAATTCATGCTAAAATCTTACGCTGCCTACACTGCTTCGAAAATAAAAGCAGCTGAGTTACACGCAAAGCCATTGATGAACTATTAAATATAATTACTATCCTCAAGGTACGAGTTAATAAATTGGTTTGGTGAGTAACCCGGCTGGCCTACTGCTCGGTTTTTCATTAACCAAATGAAAAATGATGGCGAATGTTTTTGATCGTTATCCACGGGGGCTGTTCATTTTGTGCTAGGCTTCACAGTGGAAAAAGTTTTGTACATGACGAAAAAATCACCGAGAAAAACTTGAAAGGTGTTGTCAAGTGGGCAGTCTGAAATTATAAGGATAACCTACAAAAACATATTGGTAAGTAATGCATACATTACAAGGACTTCCATATGAATGGATTTTATTTAATTTTGCTGAGAGTTAAAACAACAACATATATTAACAAAAATATCATGACTTCTAGGACTCCCCCCCACCACCCTTACTCCCTCCACCGACAGGGAATCCCTATCATAAGTATCAAATTAGAATCTTCTGACATAATTTCAAAAACTAGACCAAATTGATTATTGAATTGAAAAACGATCACGAAAATCTGTCAAGAACAGTTAAAACATCGCGATTCATTACTATTTTCCCATCCATCACCTTCTTTCATAACGAAATTTGAAACTGCTGACATACATTCGAAAACTAAACCGAATTCATAGTTGAAAAAAAAGAAAGAAAGAAAAGGATCATGAAAATCTGACGATAATAGTTAAAACATCATGCTTTATTACTATTACCCTCTCCTTTCATTCCCTTTCATAAATAAATTTGAAGCCCATGATATGCGATACAAAACTAAACTGAATTAATGGTTGAACAAAAAAAAGAATCTCAAAAATCGGACGAGAATTGTTGAAAAACCACAATTTATCAGTTTACCTTCTCCATTCACCCTCTCCCATGATGAAATTTAAAACTCCTGACGTTCTACGTTCCAAAACTACATCGAATTCTTAATAGAATAAAATAAGAATCATGAAAATCGGTCGAGATTTGCAGCTTGGGTAGCGCCAGAAAGAATCAGTATAATTATCCCCTCCACCAGACAGTAAATCCGGAATACCATAGTTTTGTTGCACAACTATACCGAAATTGGAATCAAACCAAATAAGAATCACAAAAATCGGTTGAAAAGCCACGTTTTTTCGGCTTTTCCCCTCCTTTTTCTCTCTTCTTTCGCGAAATTAAAAATTTCCGAGGTTTTTTGCACAACCAGACTGAAATTGGGATCGAACAAAGAAAGAATCGCGGAATCGCGGAGAATTGTGGCCTGGGCAGTGTAGTCAAAATTTGTCACACACGTACACACACACACACACACACACACACACACACACACACACACACACACACACACACATACACCTATGGTTTTTTTCAAGGATTTAGTCTTAGGATGGTCTGAAACGGATTTTGTATGCGGGTTTTTTTTTTTTTTTTTTATGCTTGGGTTGTCCACCACCCCTCTGGATCAATTCCAATAGGTCGTCCCTTCTAAACAAGAAGCCTTGCCTGTATGACCTAGCTTCTGAGGGACGTCCTAATCATAAACTTTGCCGCCTGAGAGAAGTGTTTGCCTCCAAACTGCTTGGAATCTTGCATTTTGATGTCGGAATAGAAATGTGTGGCGGACAAAAAATACTGTATTTCCACTTTTATCAGCTGTTATTCACTAATTTTCGGTCTGAAGACAGTAACTCGGATGCTAAATAATAGATGCACGGATCGGCTAATCTAGGATTAAAAAATGATGGTGGAACAGTGAAAACACTGACTCGCAGTAGTTATCGAGATCGTGTGTTACTATACTCGGGGGTTGACTCTCGTTGGTGGAACGGGCCCTGAAGGAACGGAGCTTAGCTATATCATTAAAATACTCCTTCAATATCGTGCAGTGTCACCTTGCAATAAGGCAGGGGAACTTCGGTTAACAGACGCACGTTCATCAAAGTATTATAATGCCTTACGTAAAGGATTATTATTTCTGAATTAGATAGCCCTTCTGAGAATATCACGGATCCACATAAAGGGTGGTTACCCGAAAGTTAGGGACGACATGTGAGCTAATTTTACCCCTACTTTGAAATTAGTTTTATCTTTAAAAACCTCCAGTCATGCAGCATGATCGTATGAGCGAATTTTCTTAAATTACCAATCGTGTTATAATATGATGAATTGTATCGAAATTTGAGTACAAAGAAATGGTTAAAACTAGAGATGAGTCGATACCAAAATTTATCGATTCCCGATACCGATACCGATACCTAAAACATCGGTTCCCGATTCTCGATACCGATACCATCGGCGCATAATACATAACTTACCTGTAGGTGAAAAACAAAAATTCCTCTTGAACTAGTAATTTATTGAAATTTTTTTGTACAACATATATAACTTATATGTTGTTTAACTTTAAATAAAAACAAATGTGCAAATACAAAATTTGATATTTTTTTGTTATCTATCAAGTATCAATTAATAGGCAACTTTTATTGCCTAGGATTGATTTCTTTCTGAATAAAACAAGTTAAGCAGACTGACTTGGTTTTTTTGTTTTTCGTCGGTAACTGTAAGGTATTTCCAAATAAGACTGGCTCTTGGCTTTCATACTTGGAAAACATAGCTTTGTCTGATGCTTCTGTTGTCACAAACAAAATAACACAAGCCTACTTGTAAACAAAGTTATAATTGTAAGTTGTGTTTTGGACAATTCATGTTTCGCAACTGCTAACTTCACACAACGGTTGCACGGTACAACCATCTTCGTTGTTAGATGGTTGCAATAGTACCGTAGTGTAATAAAACGCCCATCACCGGGCGGTATCGGTATCGGCTTTAGGCGATCGATTCTCGATACCGATACCAATGCCTAAGAATCGGTGGTATCGAGAATCGGTATCGGGAATCGACTCATCCTTAGTTAAAACCCAATGTTATGGCAACTAAACTAATAAAAAATATAGCCAAACTGACTGATATCAATTTTATGATTATGAAAAAATTGTAACGCTACAACATATGCACTTCTTCTGTAAATTTCCAGATTAATTTTTGGAATTCTAATGTTGGACATATTTGCGGTTCTCGTATAGTCCAACTGCGATAAATTACGGTCATCTTTTTCACATTAAAATGTAATCAACAAAGTAAAAGTACAATTTTTTCACTATACCATGGGAAAACTGAGATTCCTATGAAGTTTTTAGTGGTTCAGTTAGTCCTGCAGATATGCCGGTGTCAACTATGCCATTGCACATGCGAAATAGTTATTACTTAACTGGTCAACTAATAGCGATGGAATTCATAGGGCACCACCCTGAAACACAAAACCGACTGCCCTCCGAAATTGAACGAAATCGAACCCATATAATCTTGAGAAATTAACGTTATAAGATATTCACGTTCGCGCATGCGCACACGCTACTGTCGACAAGAACCGTTCAGGAGCTAACCCGAACAATTGTAAATAGAAAATTTTGATTGTTTTCTTCTATTTACTCAATAGAAAGATTTTTGCGCAATGACGAAACGGTCCTCGCCCGCTTTGGGGGAACTCCCTTGCACTACTACGTCATTCGTGATCTTCCTACCTATTTATTGTCCTAACTTAACGGTTATTTGAGCTAAAATTTCAGTAGGGGGTTTTCAAGTGCGTTGAATCCAAATCTGAGGTATTGATCTTGTGAAATTCCAATAAATAAAAGTTCCCCATTGTCTGAAAATTGGTCTGTTAGTGTCGAAGTTGCGCTTATACCAACCAATTTAATTTCAGCGCTTGCACAGTACAATACAACTCAACCAATCCTGATACCTAATATTCGTAGACATAAGCACATACGCTGAAACACATACTCAACTATCTTAGGAATTTGAACGGATTCAGAGCAATTATATAGGGGACAAACTAGAAGCTAACTTGCAAACTCTCTGAAAGTTTCATCAAAATTGGACTAATACAGTATAGCTTTGCGCTTGATAAGGAATAGGCGCAAACATATAAGACAGGCAAGGGACCGAAATTGAACATCAAGTTCTGCAACGCAAAAAGTGAGTTGAAATTTTAATTTTGAAAGACAAATATTTTTTCGACTTCTTGCATAAACACAAAGCTTCTCTATCTTTGGCAGTGGAAAAGCAAAAGTTCCGGATGAGAATCCGGAGGCATCTGTGCGAAGTTGTAAGTAGATGATTCTCATCCACTTCATTTTAAATTTATCGTCATCAATTGCCATTAACTTTCCATTAAGAAAATCTAAAATTACCTCAAGAGTTTTCTACTCTACCGTCAATATTCGTCTTGGTATCTGACTTTTTAGGCATCATTCCTACTTGGAGTGCCGGTTCGTTCGTTACCTTTATTTTGCCTCTCAATGAGTTCGAGTTTGATATATTATGTAATTTGTCACGACAATAAAATTTATTACTATTATTATTTCATTTTATTGAACATAGTAATAATACAATGTGTTTCAAACGCATAATTCGTTCTACAGTAGAGAGTTTGGGCGTTGTTCGGGGGCGATAGTAGCGGGCTATATCAATAAGGACCGTTATCTTTCAGACGGGACATAGGGGACGTTCTTCCTACTGGCTCCTACAGATTTAACGTTCAAAACCTGATGGAGCTGGTTTTGATCATTTCCCAGTACGTCAGAAACAGTTATAACAACCAACGATGAAAGAAGAAAAAAGTGAGCTGAATAGCGTCCATGGCCGATATTACTTATCTGTTGTTTTTTATAAAATATTCTATTAATCTTTTCATTATTAACAGGGAGATAAAAACATCCGACAGTTATCAATGATCAGGTCATGTATCCCGCCTGACAGCTTCATTCATTAGATGTGTTCTGTTTAAATAGTCGCAAAAAATGAATTTATCCGTAAAAAACGCCAAAACCTATCACCTTTAAATAATAGTTACATGTGATAAAAGGTCAAATTTCAACTTTAATGTACCTTCATTATCAGTGCACCTATTGTTGAAAAAACGGAAGTAAATGAAGAACATTGTCTTTTTCAAAAATTTACAGTTACAATGTCCGATTGATTTCAATGGGTAGGACATTATTAGTAACAATCAATAACTTATGTAAGTATAAGCAACTATAAGCACAACACATGAACAACAATACGCGTTAAGCATAAAATAAACTTCCGTTTTATCATTGAAATGGGTTTCCACTATTTCGCCGCGGGTGATTTAATTCGTATCAGTGTATGCACACTAAATTCAATAAATTATGAAAGAAAGGACCTGCGACAAGCGATATCTGAGCTAAAAGGAGAAACGGCAGTGAGAGTGTCTTGGGGCAGGGTGTTGTGCGGGAAAAGTGCCACGGAGTTAACTTTGAGGAGAGTTAGAAAAAAAAAATTTTTTCTACCGATTTTCGAGATTCTTTGTTTGATCCTAATTTTAGTCTTCCTGTGCAACACACCTTGGGAATTCAGGATTTACTGGCAGGATGGGATGTGAAAGGTGGTAATAACCGTTTCTTTTCAGCGTTACCCAAACTACAATTTTTGACTTTTTTTAAAAATAGATATTTATGTCATATGGCTAGGGGTCAATCACATTTTTCCGTAACAAAAGATGTGACGCAACAACCGATAAACGAATTGGGGCTACTAAGTAGAAACGGTTTACGTAAGTTATGAGTAAATAAGGCTCAGCGTCAGTGTCAGTTGCAAGCAGACATAGCCTTTTGTACCGATGCACTCTTCGGGGTTGAGGTAGGAAATACACTGAAGAGTGAGGTTTGCATGAGTACTCATGGCCCTGTGTAACCACAGAAAAAAACCACAAATAAGTAAGGTGAGGTCGACCTGGGAGGGGGGGGGGTTGTTATGATGTTTTCTTCAACAGGTCACCTAACAACTATCATTATTACCATTTAGATGTTTATTGACATCTGATTGAATCTTCAGCCATTTTGGCTTTTGCGGAAAATCACTTTGTCATTGCAGAGTTTAAATTGAAGATTTTATGGTTCATTAGATGTTCAATTGATTCAGATCCAGTTCCAGAACATATTTCATTAAGTTTCACATTTCATTATATAAGGGGATGATAACTCAGCACATGAGCTGGGTTTTGGAGCAGTTGATGTTGCTCGGTTACACCACAACAACTGCTGACTGATGAAGTCCAGGTCAGCAGCAGTGCGGGCGACCTCCCAGGGTGAACAGGCGCTGGCGGCGTAAAGATGGGATGCTGGCTGAGAGAGACAATGCCTAGCCGACTGGCCTTGACCGGTGCGTGATTATTGGAACTTGGGACACCAGGTGGGAAGCCTAGCCAAAATGTTCGTGAAATGAGATACACTGAGGAAGTAATGTGAAGCCTCACACCGGAAGTCGTAGTTAGACATCAAATTATAGAAAGGGTTTGTTTTCGTTTGAAATGTTCAGTTTTTCATAACCTTTCCCGAAACACTGTTTTAACTTTGGTTCCTCGTTGATTTCTGAAAACCATAATTTACAGGAACAATATTGGTATCGGGTCGGGGGGGGGGGGGGGGGGGGAGCATATCGATATTATCGGAAGTCTAATATCGATATTAAAATATCGGATATCGGTAGTAAAATATCGATATTTCGATAAGATCGATATCGAAGTCCCATCCATAATTGCCAGCTATTGGGAGTTGGAAATTATGTGATCTGTAGTGACTCACTAAGTGCCACTAAGGCGATTAGGGACACATATTCATTATGATCCCCTAATACAAAGCCAGCATGTGCCACTACACCAAGCCATAATATTGGGTACAAACATAACTTTTATGTGGGTGCCAAGCCATGGGGCATTCATGGCAATGAGTGTGCTGATGCCCTAGCAAGGAGAGCCATTGGTGATGACTCCATCGAAATGTTGCCTATGCGCATTGAGGATCAAATCTCCTACATGCAGCATTCAAGAAATTTCAAGCCAATTCCATCTGGCTCGAGCAATGGCATGGCGAGGTACATAACTGGTGTGCGTGGAGTCCTTCTGGACGTTTGCCCTGTTGATGCTTTCGTGACCACCTTCTAAGGAGGGACCGAATAGTCGTCAATCGGTTAGCCATTGCCCAAACCCTTCTTACTCACAGGCACCTGCTAGATCCAGTAGCTAGTGATGAGAGGGGGCTGGATCCCGAGCTGCCTGAGACCCGCCACTAGCGCTAACTCTGGTACACATATGGAATCAATGATAAAGAGTTTATTCTTTCCATGTAGTCGATTATAACATTTTTGTTAAATATTGAATGGTAGGGTAGATAGGTAGATGTCATTGATTTTCCTTCTGCAGGTAGGATGGTACGTCTATGTATTTATAGTATGTAGTTATTGTTGTAAACTACTGAAGCGTAGAGCGTGTTGTTTCATTAATTTTCTTTCGGTACTAGGTAATTTATTTAGATATCTATAAACCAACGTATTGTTTCATAGATTTAGTTTAAAAGCTAAATGTTTGCTTCTGAGTCTACTAATGTAGGTAGTTAATAGGAATCTTTGTTTTCACATTCAGAAGACAAACTTTCTTTTTCTCCCCAAAACCAAAATTTAAACACGTCATTTTAGGCTTTCTGATCAACTTTTTTTCGTGTCTGTATGTTTCCAAATCTTTGTAACAAATCTAATTCTTACTGTTTTCGTTCGTATTCAATGAAATTTTCTGGGAATTCGTGGGTTAGGCTTGAAGATCGTGCCCTATCAATTAACCACTAAAAATGAATAGTTTTTACTGCACCTGTGCAAACGTGAAATCCATAAGGCGTGATTTTATCATGATGTATTCGACCGATCTCGCTTAAATTCGGAAGGTACGTATTTGGGAAATGACGATTTGATTACCCCATATGAGTTTCATAATGATCGTATCATTAGTAGGTACCTAGCTCCTCAAACCTCAAATCTTTGTGAACAACGTGATTTCCATTAGATGACCTCACTACAGAAACCAGCTATGGAATCTTTCAGAATTATCTAAAATGTCAACGATCTTTCATATTCAACGATTCATGTTACGGATACGAGAAAGCTACATCCAACTTGGGGTTTTTTCTTTTTCTTGGCAATGGATTTCTGAATTGTGCCTTGCACAAGAGGGGGTTTCGAAGGAGAAAATGTTTCTTCATCTTAAAGAGTCCCTACCCTTCTACCAAAACAGTAAGACACCACTCCTCAGTCCTGGTAAAGAAACTTGGAGAGCAACTTCTGGAATGCATGATACTAAGTTTTAAGCAAAGACCAAAAATCTAAAAGTTTTTGGATTACCCAAAAGGGGGAAGTGTTGGGTAGTTAGGTATAGGTCGTTCACTATAAGGAGGCGCGTTTCTCCGATAGGGGCTCTGAAGAGCAGGGCTGCGCAGTGGGACCCTTCCCCCAACCAACGTCCAGTCCTACCCTGCCTGACCTGAAACCCTCCCGTTCTTTTCCCTCCCTCGCCAACATTATCCGTCCTCTTCCCTCCCGCTCACCCTAAGTCCTGCTTTGTCTTTTCTGGGGAGTAGGCTACCAGGTAATAGGGTGGTAAGAGAGGGGATGTGAAAACTTCAGTCTAGCTGCGCGAACTTTTGCTGGACGGTTTGGAGAAACGCGCCTCCTTATAGTGAACGACCTCTACTTCGAAAAATTTGTTAAAATTTTTTGACAAGTAAAACCTCATTTTGAAAATTTTTAGAACAGATTACGATGGTGAAACTAGAATTGCAATATCATATTCCATTTACGGGTTAGAGCTTATGAAGCATGAAGAAGCGCGAATATTTCTAAAGTTAGGTACTTTCTGGGAGACATAAAAATGAGAACCGGTCAAATGTATCGGAACTTCAGTCCACAGCAGAATGAAGAAAATGTGTCATGTTCAATTCAAGACAGGATGAGGAGGCGCTACGATTCCTAGGTGAATGCACCATCTAGGCCGACATTAGGTTCTATTGGTCAGGCAGAGGAAGAGTACATAGAGAATCCTGCTTGAGCCTTCTAAATGTTGTAGGCAAAGCGAAAGCGTTGGTGGGGTATTGGAAGCAAGCGTGGGCCTATAGATGGGAACTGATTAGTCTATTCAACTATTAAAAAATCACAAACTAAACATAATGCTTATTTCTGTTCTAGAACCAAAAATTTCAACCATGTATCATGTTTTCTCCTCGATATTGATTCGAAATTAACAAGCGGTTGCAATCATGTTCACAATATCAATTATTGAGAATGATCACCTGTGTGTAAACAATTATTTATATAACCATGCTCATAACTCAGTTTGTTGGACACGCACTTCGCAGTAGTTAACATAATATTGTTGGATAAATCGAGAGCTTTCGAACGAATGGTCAACGAA
The DNA here is from genome assembly GCA_030762985.1 of Adelphocoris suturalis. NCBI lineage: Eukaryota > Metazoa > Arthropoda > Insecta > Hemiptera > Miridae > Adelphocoris > Adelphocoris suturalis. Next base: position 35,463,445 of record CM061040.1, read on the forward strand.
TTTTGTGGGATGAAAAACGACGAAGTACCATTTCCCTAGCAACGACTCGGTTGTAGGCGGAAATCACTGTAACACTATATGTTTCGTGCGCGGAAAAAAAATTGACTCGCAAAATTTGCTAGGACCCCAGGGCTAAAACATGATACATGTTAATTTAATTTTGGGAAACGAAATGGGATTTCCTCCAAGATCCAACGAATTATTTTTAACATATATGTATATGGTTTAGCTACAAGGATTTGTTGTTATTTGCTTAGAAATAGATTAAATGATTCATATTCATTTATCTTATGTATATGTACTTGTTTGTGTATTAAGTATTGTCGAACCAGTATATTAGTTGCTAATGTAGCATTACAAGGAAATTCATTGTCAATCACAGTTGTCAGCTTCTTACGCTAAAACTTTTTTGTGATATTTTGTGGTCGCACACTTATTTCTTGTATTGTTGTTAATAAATCACGTTATTCATACATTCATTCATTCAATAGCTGGGATGTAGAAATGTTAATTATAAAAGTTTCAGTCGTGCAGCATGATCGAATGAGCAAATTTTCGTTAATTGTACTATTTTATGTTACATTTTTATTTATTTTTTATTTTATTAAGGTTTAAGTCGCACCTCAACCAGAAGGGTCATTACCGGCATTGAACAAGGTGTCTAAAGGGACACTGGAAGTGACACGATTCTAAGGGGAGCCATGTTGCCATCCTTGACTAAAAAGGAGCGCCATCATGGACTCCACTGGCAACTCGGTGTGGGAAAAAAATGAGAGGTACAGTGATGACCATTGTATTTACCCCAACCAAAGTGGATAAAAAATACCCAAAAATGATATAATACAACTAATACTAGATGTAAAATAGGCTAATAACTATATACATGCTACTACATACAATCAGCAAAGTGAAATAAAACTACGAGTTCGTAGTATAGCTCAGCGGCTCTCAGGTACAACAACAGGGATCCGACCTTGTCTGGTCCGAATAAAACGTCAACCCCACACCTCCCACACACATCTCCAGCTTCTGCACTGAACAGGTGTCCGTGAGTAAGACGGGTATGGTCAGTGGCAACCCGGTTGACCACTATTCGATCCCTCCTTGGAAGTAGGGTTACGAAAGGGTCCACTGGTCTCAAGTACTGAAGGACACCACGCAGACCAGTCACATCACCCTGCAATTGCTCATGCCATTTGGAATTGGCTTTATGTTGCATGTAGGAGATTCGGATCACCTGCAATGAATCAAATCATCGAAACACCAGCTCAATGAAAACATCAGAAATGAACAAGCGGTAACAATCATGTTCCCAATATCAATTATTGAGAATGATTACCTGTGTGTAAACAATTATATATACAACCATGCTCATAACTCAGTTTGTTGGCCACGCACTTCGCAGTAGTTAATATAATATGGTTGGATAAATCGAGAGCTTTCGAACGAATGGTCAACGAATTTTTTAGGATGAAAAACGACGAAGTACCATTTCCCTAGCAACGGCTCGGTTGTAAGCGGAAATCATCAGAAAACCAACCGTAACGCTTTTTTTAACGCTTTTATTTAACGATTTATTTAACGCTTTTTGTTAACGCTTTTTTCGTTTATATGCCAAAGTAAAGACATATAATGTCAAAATGTCAAAAACTGATTGGAAATCATATATTAATAATGGTAGGTACATGTGATCTATCTACACTTAGGCCTTGGTCGAGCGAGCGAAGCAAGTGAGCACAGCTTGTAAGAAATAAGTATCCAGTAGAAGTTTACTTCATCGAAGTAAATTATCAGATGAGATAATTATCTTAGTTATCGCTTATAATAACCTGAATTCTAGCACACAATTTAGTCACATTTAGTCACCAGATTTTTTTCATGAAGAAATATCAAGAAAATACGTTAAAACCGGATGGTGAGAGCTGTGGGCGAAGCGTGTGCCGGAGAAGAAAGACAAAAAAGGAGCAAAACCCTGTGGACGCCTCCTTAGGGACCCGTTGGACGACATTTTTAGTTCGTCCGACCGGAATTTTCGGTCAGCAGAACTCTCGCCACAAAAGCCACTTGATCATCTTCATGCTCCCAAGAAATGTGTATTTTACTGTACGCACCTAGTGCCACAAACTTACTAATTTGACCTGAAGAGTGAAAGATCTGAGCCGTTAGTCCAATGTTTAACTCATTTAAGCTCTATCTTATCTCTATACACTTCCTTAATAGGAGGGAAACGGACAATGCGGATAAAATCACAAAAACTTTTGAATAGTCAGAAGTTAATTGTTCACATACACAGGAAACTGTAAAGAAAATAATTGTGTTTTCTGCTTGGAAGTGAGACAAAATTTTCGAAACTTCACCATCTAAGCACATACTTTCATTAGGAGGAAAAACTACGTAGTGGTAGTAGGTTGGCAGTTAGAATGATGCAGTTACGAATATTGGAATGTAACATGCAAAATAAACTGGAGCCCGATTAAACATCATAGTGATCACATTAATATTATTGTCACTTTAAATTGGGTAATTACACAGTACGTGGGTTAGTCAAATAGGCCAGGATTTTGGGTTGAAGGTAGATTGAATTTGATGATCGTTGAGCTTTGGATCCAATAGAGTCAGGTTCTTGGCTGGTGAAAAGAGGGGTTTACGGGATGGCTCATCGATAACCGCGAATATTTGTCTATTTATTTTCTTTATTAGGACGTCCCTCTGTAGCTATGTCTTAAATAGGTAAGGCTTCTTAAATAAGACGGACTCCTATTGATCCAGGGGGCGTGGGACAACCCAAGAATGTGTAAAACATAACCGAAAACAAATCCGTTTCAGACCATTCCAAGACCGAATCCGTAAAAAAAGAGGAAAAAAAGGTACATGTCTGTGTGTGACAAATTTTGTTTACGCTGCCCAGGTTACAATTCACAACCGGTTGTCGACGTTCCCTCTTTGCTCGGGCTAAATTTTAATCCAGTTGTGCAACACTCCTTGGAAATTTTGGATTTGCCATCGAAGAAGTGGGTGGAGGGGGTAATAGCCGATCCTAATAAACGCTGCTCAAGCTACTATTCTTGACCGATTTTCGTCATTCTTTTTTGGACGATCCCAGTAGTAATCTAGTTGTTCAATAATCATCAAAATTTTTAATTTTCCATCAATGAGGGGAGTGAAGGGGGTAATAGTCGATCCTAAGCCCTGCCCAAATTACAACCGATTCTTAACCGATTTTCGTTATTGATTCTTTGTTCGACCCAAATTTGCGTCTAGTTCTGCAAAAACCATGGAAATTTTGGAGTTGCCATCTGGATGGGGGGTTACATACCGATCCAGAAAAATCTCAACCGATTTTCATCATTATTTTTTTGTTCAATTAGGAATCAAGACCAGTTATGCAACAAACCTCGGGAGTTTCAAATTTATTTTCGGTGGGGTAAATGAAGGGGGCGATTCCGATAAATTAATGATCTTTTGGTTGATGAGTGGTAGATGTGCAAAAAATCTTGGATTTAATTTTTTTTTTTTTTTTTTTCGAAGAATTAGTTTGGTCTCTTCCTGATTCCATCCTCAGTAAATTAAAATGTCGAAATAAATTTTGAGAGGGAGGGAGGAGGGGGGGGGGGTACCCGTATGTTGTGATATTTTCAATATATTTTCGTGAATCTGTCATTCTAGACCCTGACCAACTAATCTAAATTCTTACTAAGGGATTGACAACTTGATGTTATGTATTTTTGAGATGCGAGCGTAGCGAGCATCCAGACCACTAATCTAAGCAAAAACTGATCTGTGTAAAATCACATAGCGACTGGAGCACTAGGAATGCCACGCAGTGGGTAGTCGAACTAATGAGTAAGTCAGGGTATAAAGTCTCGTGTCTCAAATTGATTGTTCGCGAACGTCTCGTGGCGCATTACAGTTAGACTCATTATATCCATTCAACTTGGCCCAGCAAGCCTCCACCAAGCTTCGATGTCCACCGACTCTTCGCTGCCGAGCCTCAAACCACAGAGACAAACTCCTCACCTTAGCCTCCACCAAATGAAATCGCCACACTTTTCTTCAAAACTCTAAATCTGCGACAGGGTGTCCCATCTATTATATGTTTGGGAAATAAGGTGGGTTCCAAAAAATTAGGGATATAACTGTTAAATTGAGTTTTGACGAATTACGAAATCAAACTTTAAACATCTTGTAAAGTGGAAAAATACGATTTTTTTGACAGCACTTTGAGGGCAATGTTATTTCATTCTTGCAGGATTGCCAACCTTCACCTGTATGCGGTTCGTTCATAGTCCTGTTTGAGCGGGAATCCAAGAAGGGGGGGTATTCCTGGGGGTCTTATTGTTTTCCAAGTTTTCTCTCTATGGTAATCAAGTAATCATTATATTCGATAAGGCTTTGAATTAAGTCGTCTCTCAACATCCACCAGTCAATGAGGGGAAGAGGGGGCTTCATTCTGAACTTCAGGATTGAGGTTTATGGAGATATAATAGGGATAAGGTGACTAGGAGAGAGGGAGAGGAATAATTCAGGTGCCGATGTTTGTAAGTGATGTATTGAGAGCTTCCCACCTAGTGGTGAACGAGTTATTCTTGGCCGAAACTGAGAAAGTTGCTTTGTCGAGTCAACGAATTTAGCTGTAAATTTAAAATTTTTAAACTTTCGTAACAGATTTTTGGCAATGTTTTTCACCGGTATCTGGAAGTTAGGTCAAAAAAGCATACTGTGACGCACACGTTGAAATATACTGTTATAATACACCAGGGGTTTCGTAGACGCCTTCATCTACATGGTAACATCAAAATCCGAATCCATCAAACTCATAATTGGGACGTGGTTCTACATTATAAAATTGATTCCTGTGTATTGACCAGTGCTGATTTATAGTAAGTGGATGTATTATTTCATGGTTATAAATGTTTATCAATGTTGGGCGAACGTCCAAGGCTTTAGATGCAATGTATTTTTTTTTCTTTTTTTTACAACCTCTTAGCTCTGGCTTTTAAAATTGATTAAGAAATTACGCGAAGCCAATTGTCGGATACCAGCCTTTAGTAAGCCTACTTAGGCTCATAAGCAGCCTTGCATTAGCACTTCCATGCGATGCCGATGGATTTTTTTTTTTCTTCCTTTTTTTCAAGGCTTTCTCAATACCACTCAGAACGTCCTGATACAAATGCGTTTCTAACATCTTACTCAACTTGAATACCATCTAAACGATTCCTTGATGACCAAGGACTTCAAGATGAAACGAGTTTTTTCTTCTTTCTTCACAATGTGGATGAGGTGAGGGAAGTGGGAAGTTCAATGCAAATAAAATGGGAGGTGTTCTTACCTTACCAGCAAAAGATTAACAGAAAATTATGTTACATGCATTTACGATGAAAATAAGTACTTAATTCTAAGTTCATTGTTTTGATAATATGTCCAGCTTTCTTGTTGTGATTTATTTGAAATCAATAAATTTAGGTAGGTAACTAGGTATGACTGATTTACATTACTCCCTTCATCATTGATTAAGTTGAAAATGCAAAGCTTTTTATTAATATAACTGAAATATTATAAAAATCCCTTACAGAATTTTTCCAAATTTTAGCTTGGAACATGCTTTAGCTACGGCTTAACTTTCCGAAAACGTTCAAAGTAGCGTTACCCAGGGACGGAATAAAATCTTGTCACGGTATCGAGGCGAATTTTTAAACAACCACAATAGTTTTAGAACTAGGTTAAAACAAGTTTTTGATAGTTCATCTCACACAAAATCAAAAACGACCGCAAACCGTCTGCAAACGCAGCACAGTGTAGCCAAGGTGACTCCCCCCCATCCCAACGAACATTTCTGAATCCTTCCAAAACTATTATAACTTTATTATGTGAACTTCGGGGCACCAATTCGGAAGGTTTCAATCCAAAAAGTCACTTAACTGATTTTTACGGGCTGTAGAACCAGCAGGTTTTGGGGAAAATTCAAAATCGCGAAAGCAGTATTGTACCTAAATTTAAACAATTGTAGCCAAGACACATTGCTCTCTAAATTGGTAAAACATTCAACATATTCAACATAAACTCAGCTACAATCTAGTATTTTATATCTTCACGAACAAAAACTTCTTTCACTGTTTTTAGCGAATTTTAAAGGGAAACCTGTGTCTTGCGTTGGACATATTATTCCATACATGTATATGTCGCAGCCTTTTTGTGAAGTCAGCCTTTTTGTAAAAAGCCGAGCCTTTTTTCGTAATAAGAAAGTTTTAATGACAATCAACCTGGTGTTGTTCAGCCCTTTTGTAAGGAAGCTGGAAGAGCTCAAACCATTCCATTTGACAAACAGGCTGAGGTGGATCCGCCTCTTTACAAAAAGGCTGAAAAATTCCAGGCTGATTGTCATTCCAACGTTTTTATTCAGAAAAGGCGGCGTATTGTGAAAAGGCTAGTCCTATTACAAAAAGGCTGATTTCACAACAGGGCTGCGACATATAATATAATTATGTTATCTTTATATATATTTCCGAGCGGTCTTTGAAATTGTGAAGAACTTCGCGGTCCGATTTTAGTGTTAGACTGCTCATTCGAATCAGCACGGCCCCAAGTTCGTTGCAAAAGTGTCGCCGTTCGTCTCTATACCCGCCTTCATCGTGTTCTAGGCGGTCCTTATCAACGAGAGTTGTTTATTAGGCTGTGGCGATAACAACAGTTGCCATCAATTCACGGCAAGTAAGAAACGTAGTGTAGTTACTAACATCTAGGAGAGTTATTTCCGAACGAAGAAATTGAAACTGAAGAACTTAGCGGACTTTATATATAATTTCGAACGGTCTTTATATATAATTCCGAATCAGCACGGCCCCAAGTTTGTTGCAAAAGTGTCGGTAAGTAAGAAACGTAGTGATGGGGGTCTTTCGTGATCAGCTGAGTGGCAAAATTCTTTCCTGTTAACTGTAGGAAGTTGAAATTTGATAGGTAGACTCTCTGTTTATTAGGCTGTGCCAGTAGCAACATTTGCCACGGTAAGGAAGAAACGAAGTAACTAGAAATGCTGAGTTCCTGTTAAGTACTACTGTTATACGGACTAGATAGGGCTTTCCAAGCCCTAACAGGCCTCTAGTATAATATAAGTCGAGCTCGGGATAGCTACGGTCTGCGACTGTTTTTCCTAAGTAGTACAAAATCCATAGAACAAACCCTCAAAGTTTCGGACCTCGTTAGTCCTCCTTTTTCATCTAGAGATTTTAATTTAAGCGAATATAATTCAGGAAACACGTTTTCACACACGATAAGAAGACGGACAATGAATTTAAAAATCGGTATCTCAACTATTGGAGCGGTTAAAAATTTGATCTTGAACTCAGCCTTGAGTAAATGTTTCTGAACACGACCATGTTTTGGAGCACGTTTAGCAAAATTAGGGGGGGGGGGGGGGGGGGTGCAGCTTATTGAAGTTGATAAATAACACAGAAGTACAGAAGTAGTATCGATGCGATATAGGTATATCGTTAGTTATCGGAAAAAATTATTTCGAGGTGTTGGTCTTTCGATGTATTAGGTTGTTGTACCTTCCTATTGTATTTTTGTATTTAGGACAGATTAAGTCATGCCGGATTCTTGTCATCAATTGAGCATCTGGAATTCGAATTTATTTTTTATTTTCTTCGTTATTTATTTGATTTTTATTTTACTTGTTTATTACTTTCTTTTTGAGAGGAATTGAATAGGGTTCTTCTTCTTTCCCTTTTATCAAAAAAAGAGTGGCACCCAAATTGTAGGAACATTTACATAATTAAATATCAGTGTTTTTCACTTTTTTTGTTGTAATTTATGCTCTGTGGGTCACTTCACTGTTGCTAATTGGGTTTCGCCGAATTTTTCGTTATACTATGCATAATGAAGTGCTTATCTGCTGTGGAATTTTCACCTGCGATGCCTGTCAATGGAAGGGGTTTTTCATACAGTGCGATTATAAAACAAAAAAATCTCTAAAAATGGTCAAAATTGATCAAATAAATCGCACATTTTTCATGAAATTGCATTTCTACGCTAAATAGAATATTTAGACCATAAATTGATAATAAATTTTGATCATATTTGTGTACAAAAATTATTTGCACATTTTCGTGCATAATTTATACATTTTTGCACACGAAATTATCATGATTCAATTAATGGTCAGAATATTTTACTGTGTGTGGTATTCTAGTTTCATGACAGAATTTGTAATATGTAAGTACCTATAGGTATGCCTTTTTTTCCACAGTTAATAAAGATTTCGGACCTTTATTCTTAGGAAAATTCGCTCTTGGGCATGCTGCATGACTGGAAATCTTCTATTATATATTTTCCTTTCTTTTTTCTTGAATTAAATAAAACTATTCCCAAGTCAATAACACGATCCATTTTCGAGATATGGAGTTTTTCCGTTTTACTTTTTGGCTACTCTGTGTGCCGCAAATCTCGAAAACGGATCGTCTATAGTTACTTGGGAATGGTTTTGTTCAGTTTTTTTCGCATTTTTAGCACATGATTTTTTTATTCCATCTTTTAAGAGCATAAATTTAAGTACATGCATTTTTCAGCATAATTTTCTACGTACATATTTGAATATTTTAGTTTGTAGTTGATTGATTTTAATTGAGTAATACTACGCACAAAAATATAAATTTAACAAATTTTGTTTCTTGCTATTGTTACTGATTTCTTTAGTACATTTTTTTTAATTTAACCAATTTAATGTAGTGAAAAACTTTTTTCTAATGAACTCATTCTTTCTTTACCTCAAACGTATTCTAAATATCCCAAAGTAGCTCCGATTCAAATTTCAGCACTTTAGATCGATTTGGAATGAAATTAGCGTCAAGGGTCACTCGGATGAGCATGCGATTTAGCAAAAGGTTTGCATAACACATTTTCTTAGGTAACCGATTCGCGCAACACAGTTTTAGTTTATTATTTTCAATAATGAACCTTTGTACCTAATCGACCAAGAAAAATAATTTGTTTAATCCTTCCTAAAAAATTTGTTGCTATACCTACGTTTCAAGATACATAATTCCAAAAATCGAAAGAAATCAGTCCGAAGAAAATACTAAAGAAAGAAATACTAAAGGGTTGTAGTTAAGAGCTGAAATATTGAAAAATCGAGATCTCGAAAACGTTGAATACTTTTTGGGTCACATCCATAGATATCACCCCAAAGAATCGGATCGCTGGCTGTACGTTCATCCGATTTCTCTCCCTAATTTGGCAGGGAAAAAAATCAACAACACGGGAGCAAATCATAACAGGTGGAAAATATAGCAAAAATCGCCTTGTAACTATGACGCTCTGTCAGCTGCTATAATTTCAATGGAATTTTCACATCACGAAACTGTATAAATAACTTTTGTCACCTGTAGATGGAAGCGTATGTAGTTGATTTATTTTATATAATTAATTGTCAGTAGGTGAGTCAGCTCGTGTTAAGCACTAGGAAAGTTTAGGTGTGTTACTTAATTTAATTACTTTATCCTCGGTAGGCGTCTACACCTATGAAGATATATTTAGATAGATACCTAATGTATAATAGTCTTCGTCTAATAATAAAAGACAGGTGTTCTCCTAGAAGGGGTATCCAATACAGAAATGATAAACCTTTATATAATAATTTGCAGCGTTTTAAATTCTGAAGCCATATTTCAATGACTAAGAAGTCATTGAAATATGACTTTAAGATATTTTTTAAAATAAATTTAAAAAATAGCTCATTCTATTACCGAATTTTTGAAGGTTGTGAAACTATAGATAATTACAAATTTGGAGGGCCCACCCCGATCTCACATCCCACATTTCAAGTGAGAAATAGTAAATCTCATATGTTATTTTGTTCTACTTCAAGAAACTGAAGAGACACGTCATAAACTCGTGTACAGGCACACGAGGAAGGAAGAGGTCGGCGTTCGTTATCTTCGCCCCAACTTCTATCATTCAACTGGCTAATGCCCAATTAACGCGCTCCCAAATTAACGAGATTTTTCCGCCACGGTCTCTTAATGATGCTGTTTATCCCCACTGAAATCACAGAAAAAATATCGTTCCTCCGTATCTGTGGGTTATCGGACGAGCCAGTTGCTTCACGGGGTCACTGCGGACGTCGGCATAAATTTTCCCTTTTCTAGCCTTTGTGTGCTCATATTTTTCAAGAGTTAACTCTCCTTCTGAAAGGAGTTATTTTTTGTTATCATTCACTTTATCTTTGTTCTATTTTTTCTCCCATCTCTATTTTTTTTGCCACTACCAACGCTGTTTTATCGAGTTCGTCAAGGCAACGAAAACCTGTATATCTGAAAGTTTCGTTATCTTGAAGAGGTTACGAAGATTTCGAAAGTGTTCGGTAGAACACAGCTCACTGAACAATTTATTCTTGAAAAGAACGAGACTCATTGCTCCGATAAGTTGTAACAATTTTACTGGGCGAATGGATATATAGGAGAATAAAATTAAAACTTCTGAAATAAATAGTAAGATAATGTTCAATTGAACAATATCTAACTAAGTTTTTAAATGTAAACCTATTCTGTCAAAAGAGGTTTATTACATATTGCTTCCGACACCACTAAGGTGACGAGAGTACTCTTTTTCACTTTATTTCAGGAGATAAAAAGGTTTATTATTTCTCTTTTAGGTAGCCCTTCTGCGCAAAGTATGGGTATATACGAACTAAATCACTCGCGACGAAGTTGTGGAAACCCATTTAAAAACGGAAGTTAGTGAAAAACGTTGTCTATTTCCACGAAAAATAAAGAGTTACACTGTTAAATCGATTTCGACGGTTAGGCCATCATCAGTAACAAACAAAAACTTCTTACTGTAGCTTTAACAGTTCTAACCAAGTCAATAAAATACTGCATCAACACCGTAGGAATAAGCGAGTTTCAAGTAGACATTTTCGTCGATTCAGTGATAAAAATTATCTGAATCCTAATAAAGAAGATAAAAGTCGATCTTCATTTTTGTTCGAAGGGAGGTATGTTGAATGTACTTGAAAAATTCTAAATTATCAAAAGTGAGAGATCTGGTAAATGTTTAAATGAGGATATACCTCAATATATTTCACCACTAATAGGTCCATTTTTATAAAGCTTGGAATTATCCCTTCACAATGTTGAAACCATATTTCCCCCTTTCACTTCATCTAATTAGCTATAATCCCCCGTCACCTTGTTTGCACTTGATTGGTTGTACCTCCTGCCCCTTTCCTTTCTCTTGACCAATGGGATTCAATCTCCCTTCACCTGTCACTATAAAAGCTGTGTCCTTTCTAATGTATCTTCAGTTATTGTTTGTTACTGATGATGGCCTAACCGTCGAAATCGATTTAACAGTGTAACTCTTTATTTTTCGTGGAAATAGACAACGTTTTTCACTAACTTTCGTTTTTTTTTTTTTTTTTTTTTTTTTTTTTAAATGGGTATATATATATATATTGTTATATAAAAAATTCCGTGATTAGTAAATCATCAAAATTCTCCGCTTCGCGCCTCCTTCAAACCTTTGCAGCTGCAGAACCCCACAATTTTACGCTTTTTAATAGATGTCGAACATTTTAGTAAAAATGACGGTAGGTTGAAAACGAAAGAAATAGTCCCCTCAGGTGATCAACACGCTTCTGTATCTCACAATAGTTTTCGAGGTGTCTCAAAGGAGTTTCATCTAAATTTCAGCCTCGTAAGTCTATTAGGAAAGAAATTATCCTCAGAAGTTTCTAAGCTGATCGGAGTGTTCCTCCATACTTTCTAATTGTATTCTAGACGTTCCAAAGGAGTTCCATTTCAGGTACCAGCTCCATGAATCGATAAAGTAACGGATATGACTCAGAGGTCCATCAGAGCTGATCAGTGTTGTGCACAGATATTGTATTCTAGATATCTCAAAGCTGCTCTATTTCAAATTATAGAGCCGTATGTCAACCTATTACCGGGGTGTGGGAACTCGACGCTACGCGCCTCGCTAGGCTCTCCGCCCCTTTACCCCGGGCGCGGGGGGGATCTCAGACCTTCTTTTGCTATCACCTTGAACCTCGACGAAACATTGGAGGAACATGCGACACGCTCCGTTTAAAATGTCAGATTCATAGGTTGAATAGCATAGAACTTAGCTCCGGATCTTACCCAGCTGATCTGGGGGGTTCTAGACTTCATGATTCATTTCCAGACGCCCCAAGGGCCTCCAGTCGAAATTTCAGTTCCATAGGTTGAATACCAAAGAAATAAGATCCGCTGCTACTTTAGTCTCGTTTTTTCGTGACATTATTTTGTAACATTTTTCACTTTCAGGTCACGGTAAAAGCGTGTTCCACGCTTTTCGGAAAAAACTCAGGGCTGCGCCATATTCAGGTGAAAGCTAATATCTGCCGATAATATACCACACTCCAAACGTGGACCACTCAGAAATAAATATACAGCTGAGTTGTTTGTTTAAAGCTGGTCATGGGGGATGAGAAGAATTTACTTCGCTTCCACCCCTTCCCGACCTCCTAAACTTCCTATATGAAGTTCACTTGAGGCCCGGTGGGTGGTGGTGAACAATTTTTGCAAGGCGAAACCTGAGGATGTACGCTGGCTGTACACTAAAATTATTAGAAAACTTTTGAACGTTTTTGGTTTATTAGTTTGTATAATAAACCTTTGTAATCAACCAAGAGATAAAATTCGTAAAAGAGATAAAATTCGGGTGGTTCCTCGCTTTTTCATTGTACACAGCAGGCCTATAGAGGCTCAATAAAAAATGTCAGCCTCCTAGGTCTATTAGGAGAACAATGAGCTCTCAAGCTCACTCAGCCGATCTGGGTGGTTCCTCGGTTTGTCAATCATGCATGCCTTTAGAGGCTCCATACCTAATTTCAGCTTCGTAGGTGTATTAGGAGAGAAACGAGCTCCCGTGCTCACTCAGATTGTCGCGGTGGGTCCTCATTTTGTCAATCGTATACAGTATGCCTATAGAGGCTCCTTATCGAATTTCAGCCTCCTATTACAAGACTATTACAACTTCAGAAACTGCTGCTTTTGGACTGTATACCATCAAATTCAATGCAAAGAAGTGTCTAATGCACGAGTGGATGTACCTGGTCTGATATAGAAAGATACAAGCCTGTTTATCTTCACTGGTGTTTTCAATTACACAAATATCTTCAGCACCATCATGTGCTATCGTGTGTGCTTACTAGTAATTTCTTCTTTATTATAATTCAATGGTCAATAGGCTCAGTTTAAAGTTTTAGCTTCATAGGACGAATAGCATAGAAATTAGGAACCTCAGCAGATTAGGGTGGTTCTGCACTATGAAATTCTATTCTACCTGTCTCTTAAAGGCTCTCTTTCAGATTTCAGCTTCATAGATTAAACGGCATAGAAATAAGCTTACAACTCAATTAGAAGATTATGGTAGTTCTGCACGTTGAAATTATAATGTACCAGTCTACTACCAGTCCTGTTTCAAATTTCAGCTTCAGGGATTAAATAACATAAAAATAAACTTTAGGAGCCAATCAGAGGTCTATGTACGTCTAGTAATTTCTAAGTTCTAGTAATATTACCAACCATGTAGTGCCTTCTTTTCGCATTTTTAGTCCATTATGGTTACTTAGCAATATTAGTTTAAAACGAAGCGTAATAAATCAGCTTCACTACTGCGGCCCAGGGATCATGAGATGATGGATAGAACGATTTTCCTGCTACGAAAACTAAGGGAGCCACACTCAAAATTCAATTCACACTCAATTCAAAATTTTCAAAGTTTGCTATCCAAAAATGTAATTAATTTATTTTTACTTATTTATTTTATTTTATATATTATCTGATTTTTTATTGTTTTATTAAGGTTTGACTGGTGCTGTCACCCTTCTCTATCGTTTTTCGATATCGAATTCGGTGATGTGGGCACTACCATCTCGTCCTAAATTCGTCATAAGTCACGCACTTCAGATTTTTAATATAGGTACCTACTATACTTATATTATGACACTACTTTATTTTCATATTCGTTTAATAGTCTGGGAGCCCGGCTGAAAAGGGGCAACTGATCGATAGAAAAGTACCAATTATTGAATTTTATAGTACTCATTGTGGTTATATATAAAACGCACGTCGGCCATTCTAAAGCCGTAGGATTAAAAGATGGCGGACAGTGAAACAGAACTCAAAACTATGAAAATCCGACTTGCAGGTAGATGAATACCATTTCGGCCTATGATACTCAACTCAATCATGTTCGTTTGCCACTTCACGGTGGCTGGGTGTTACGTGCAGACGTAGTCAAAAAACACGAATTTGAGGGTCTAGAAACGACTGATTGGAAAATGGGTGAAATTTTGGTCAATCATACTTGGGTTGATAGGTAACGTATAAATTCAAGTCTGCCACTTCAGTATCGCTGGGTTTTCGCTGCAGACGCTGTCCAAAAACGTATATTTTTGGGTTTAAAATCAACTTATTGGTAAATAAATGAAATTTTAGCCAATGATACTTGAATGTACGTGTAATGCAAAAATGCACGTCTGCCGTTGAAAAGTCGCTGGGTTGCTAGGGCAGATGAAGTCCAAGAACACACATCCGGGGGGTCCAAAATGAACTCATTGGCAGATGACTGAAATTTTTAACCAAGATACTAGGAGAAAATTGTGACATAAAAATGCACGTCTGCCGTTGAAGAGTCGCTGGGTTGCTAGGGCAGATGAAGTCCGAAAACACACATCCGAGGGGTACAAAATTGACACCTCAACTAATTCTTCACTATTTTTGAAAGATGTCAATTTTGAAATTCTGGTGAGGTTTCTCTGATTGAAATTTTGAAGCTGATTCCCAATATATGTTTCTTCTGTACTGTTCTATCGAACATTATGTTTGAGAGGATAATTTCCACAATTTCCGAATATATTAATTTTGTAGATTGCTGAAAGTTTGGCCTAAAATACTAAAAAATAAATTGGAAATTCGAAAGCATACGTCTGTCATCATATTAGTGGGATCATCCACAACCTTTCGTTACCCTAAATATGCAGTAGACTGGAAAAATATTGAAGAAAATACTGTAGTTTTGTGAAAATCTCTGTAGTTTATAATAATGAAATACAAGCGAAAGTCTTGTAAAATATCAAATACGTAATACAGGTAAGTATGATCAATTATTATAGTTGGGGTTTACGTGATTGGATGTAAATAATGTTTAATTTGAAAAGTCAAAAGCCTCCTTAAATTATCATTAGTATGTATGAGGGATGGATGTGAAATCACAGCCCGTTAGGGCATGGAACGCAGGCATAGTTTGAGAGAGATTCGCACCAAGTTGGTCTGAAATCTTTCTGAGATCAATGTATCTTATGTTGTTCTTAGATATGGTTCCGGTTTCAATGAAATCATTCACCTCTTTGCGTACATGCGGTATATTACCTGTGGAAATCACCATAATATCATCTGATGATTTTATTACAACGTTTCCATTGGTAATGTTGCACAATATGTAGATTATCTTCGTGTCCGCTTCAGCATGGGGATTGGTCAACGAAGGCACCTTTGTAGAGTAGAAAAAGAAATCATCTTTTTCGTTAGCGTAGAAACTAATGCCTTCCAGATATTCTTTGTAAACTGGTTTTTTCCATTCTTGGATTATAAAAGAAACAAGAGCTTCTTTGAAATGGTCATTTCTCATAGCCTTGACAAAATCAGTAGGTCGTTTTTGGCCCTCACTCGTTCTCGTTATGTTCCATTGAGTGACATTTTCTTCTCCTCTGGCACGCAAATTCTGCTCTATGTCTTTGATTGAGGTTGTTATGTAAGTTTCGAACACTACCTAACCATGTATACTGTCTTGCACTTCATGTTTACTATTTTTGTGAGAATTGATTTAGCCACACCGCCAAATGAAGTGGGAAGATGGTTACCAATCCAATCAAGTGTAAGAAATAAAATGCATCAATTATTATAGCATCTATCCTTGATGGAATTTGATGTTACACTTTAGTTTCTAGGTAGTGGAACAAGGCACTTTTATTTGTTTTCATTAAAATCCCATTGGCGTGACCCAGTGTTGCAGGGACCGATGTCAGTGGGAATGACATCACTATTTGTAGATCAATGTGATTCTGAATTGATAGAGTAAGTAGTCGTGCAAAAAGGTTCCTTTCTATCTTCAATTCTTTAATTTTATCGGTCCTTCGAATTTTGAGCTTTACCATTTCAGAAGCAAAATTTTTTATTACATTTTTCTTAATTGCCTCGTTGAATTTGCCAGGGTTTGTGGAACGTATTTGCCTGAATTCTTCATGTTGAAGTCGGCATACCTTCGGTATGTTGAGCAGAAAGTTAGCCGTTTCGTCGCTAACCGATTTTCCGCAACAAATGTTGAAAAGAAAATCTTTTGGTTCATCTCCGGCAAATGGATTGACATATCTCTCCATAGCAACTATCAATGATTGGAGCCTTTCATTATCACTTGATTCTTCGTACGTTTTGAGGTCTTTGGTGACGTCTTCTTTTTTTGACAGTTCCGCCTTCTCCAAGACATGGTTTACAACTTCTGTGCGCTGAGAGTGGCTGTTTGCCCAGCGCTGTCTGGCTCTTATCGAATTCGTCATGGACGAAATGCCTCCAAGTTTATTTCCAGCATCAGCATTTATTGATTGCTCCAATGTGAGATCTTGAAAAAGGTTTTTCAGTTCTTCTGATTCCAAAAATGCCGCTATTCAGTTGCAGTGTAACTGTGTCATTTTTTAATACTGCCTTTTCGAATTTGTCCAAATAAACGACGTTCCACCGAGCGTAGTTTTGGTGATTTAAAGCAAAAAATATATCAGTGAATATAGCTAGACGTTTTGTGAACAGGTCCAAACTGCCCATCTTTACGCTCCCCACAAAGTCATGGTATGTGTCAATGTACGTGATATATAACATCCAGTACTCCATAAGCGCCAGCAAGAGTCAGCTCCTCGAATGTCCGGTATTCGAAAATTCTTTTCTCCAGTCCAGCATCGATATTGAATGAGGTCCCTGGAGCAATGGTTTGTTGTCTAGCATTCTTAAGGAGGTGTTGCATTGTGTCGTCGTCACTGTTCATGAAACTTTCACGATTTTCCTTCTGTGATGAAGTTAGATAATCCAGATACATTTGATAATGAAGCATCCTGAAAACTAAGGCAATCAAAGGATGGATCGATCTACATCGATTATAGTTAGTACCCCCTATGAAGCCTGAAACGGAGCCTGGGGCGATAATGCCACATTCTGACGAAATTGCCATGATCCCCGCCTTGTCAATAATTTTCCCTAGTGCTTTAAAGTATGCATCTTCTATATGGAATGTTCCGGGGAAAATGAACCGGCGGTCAAAAGTGGGGTTTTCTTCTTCCTGTAGTTGGAGGGCCATCTTAGCAATATTTAAATCGTATGAACATATAATGCTTTCTTGCTTACATTCGTCAGCTATCATCAATGCAATTTTCATCGTATGAATGACAACACTCTAGCATTCATTTGGGGTTCGATACTTTCTGCATTGGAAGTTCATCGGTGAAAATCGAGGCATTGAAACCAACCCACATGGGTGTCATTGATACTCCATATTTGTAAAGTAGGGTCCACAAAATATCAATATTTCGAAAATCACATGATGGGTGTTTTCTGAGTTCTGCACCAGGTAATGGGGAATGAGATGAATTAGATGAAATTGAAAACGTAGGTTTTGGTTTCTTCATATATGGCTCAATATCTTTGAAAACTTCTTGAAAGGCTCGTCTTTTCCTCTTTGTAATCAGAGTAGAATCTTGTTGGTCGTATTGGTCCGTGATTCCAGAAAAACCAGGAAGCGGTGGTCTTGTTCCCATATCAATGTCTTGTTTCGGATCAGACTCTTCAAATAAATTTTGGAAAACAATATCAACGGTATCATGAAGTGTATCCTTACCTGTTTCAACAAATCGGTCGTTCGTCAAATTCGTCGAATGCCAAGCCAGTACATAAATTTGGCAATTTTTTCAAACTTGCTGGCAATATCGATGATTGATTATATGCGGTGTACGATAACTCCGTTTCAATTTCTTCGGCCGTTGAGTAGCTCGCTGTACGACCGAATCTGTTCAATATATTTATAACTCTTTTACTTCCAGTCATCGTTTTCAATGCCACTCCCAAAGAAAGATGTTTTTCAGGTTTCACCCGTCCATCTGAGGCTGAAAATACTATGTCTTGAGCTATTGCGTTTACATGCCGTTTTACTCTCTGTTGGTCGTCAAGTAAAATAGATTTCCCCATTATCAAGGTAGTAAGAAACTCTGTGAGATCCTCTGGAGTGTCACATTCTCCCTCAGTGATACTTTAAACACCAAGTGAATCAGGGAATGGTCTTCTTTCCTGCTCTAGAATTTTTCTTCTTAGGTCACGGGCCACGTCTCTAGATTGACCAAGTTTCTCCATCCTTCAGTTTTTTGGAAACCTCCCTCTTTGAAGAACAAGTATTGCTTCCCATTCAGATTCATTAGTAGTTTTGATGAACCAGGAAACTGTGAAAGAATTTTGTCGTGCAATTTTGTTGCCGGGAAGTGGATGGTTTCCTTAGCTTCTCCTAATTTCTTTGAATGTATCCACATATTCTTTGCACAATTCTTTCAATGTATAAACCTCTCCTTTAACCAGTATGCGATCTTTTATCAATTGGTGTATGTAGTTGAAAGCATGAATGTGACTTTGTCTTATTGTATGCCACGTTGTAGCCATCTTATCTACTCTCTCAGCTTTTGCCATGTAATTCAGAATGCAAATTCTATGGTATCTTACTTCTTGAGAAACAAAATCGCTGCTTGAAATGCGGGATAGCAAATTGTAATCTTTCAACTTTTCGGCTGCACTCCTCAATCTAATTTCGAAGTTCTTAACTGCAGATAGAATAAGTGGCTGCTCCTGTTTTCTGTGTGCTTACGATTTTTTGTGTGCATATAACGCAGAAACGTTTTAGTACTCCTCTACGTTTTATGAGCTTTTCTCTCTTTGGCCGAGAGGATGAAGATGACGGTTGAGAAGAAGGTCCAGGTATTGAGGTTGGGTCGTCATTCGGATTTTGGTTAAATAAAACTTTGAATTCAGGAGGAACTGATTGTATGTGCTTGGACTTCACAGGGGTAAATTTAGAGTAACATTCTTTATGATATCCTAAATTAGGATTTTTTGTATTCACTACGTGAATGCAGCATAATGGATCCATCTTGTTTCTCGAGACAAGTGTCCTCACGTCCCTCGTATAGTACAATAATTTTCACCAACCTTGGTAAATATGATTCCGATGCGAGGAAACGATATGCGGCAGTAGGTCGAGTAGATGACTTTGACATTCACTATTGAAATTGTTTGTAAGGGGAAAATAACTCGGAATACCTGACCTGCTTTTGGGAAAACCCTGTTCCAAATCCATTATTAGATCAGTTGTTGAGAATCGCATAGTGATGGTGTACCACCTCTTCCTACCTACTTGCCTGACGACTAATGTCAAGAATATGTTCTGAACCCTAACGACTTCCTATTGGTGCTTTTGGAATAATTACTTTTTAGCTTTGTAATAATAAAAACGTGAGGATCATATTATAAACCCCAGCTATGTTAATTAAATAATATTTTAACGTGTGTTTTCAAGTTTCCAATTAAATTAAGTATTGCAGACCAAATTTTTAGCCGTCTTTTGGAATCAGCTTGAAAATTTCAGTCAGAGAAACCTCATCAGAATTTCAAAATTGACATCTTTAAAAAATAGTGAAGAATTAGTTGAAATGGCATTTTTTAAATTCGCTCATTAACTAAAGCTGCGTGAAGGGACTTTTTTAAGTCCGTCTGCACCAGAAATCCATCAACTTTTCAATGGCAGACGTATATTTTCATGTGGCATACCAAACCTAATATTACAGGCCAAAATGTCAGCCGTCTACCTGTAAGTCCACATGGACCCCAAAAATGTGTTTTTGGCAAAATCTGTCTGCACTGGCAACCCAGCGACTTTTCAACGGCAGACGTGCATTTTTATGTTCCGATTTTCGCCTAGTATCTGAGTTTAAAATTTCAGTCATCTACAAATGAGTCAATTTTGTACCCCTCGGATGTGGTTTTTTGGACTTCATCTGCCCTAGCAACCCAGCGACTTTCCAACGGCAAACGTGCATTTTTGCATTACACGTACATTCAAGTATCATTGGCTAAAATTTCATTTATTTACCAATAAGTTGATTTTAGACCCAAAAATATGCGTTTTTGGACAGCGTCTGCAGCGAAGACCCAGCGATACTGAAGTGGCAGACTTGAATTTATACGTTACCTATCAAGCCAAGTATGATCGACCAAAATTTCACCCATCTTCAAATCAGTCTCAGTTTCTAGACCCTCAAATACGTGTTTTTTGACTACGTCTGCACGTAACACCCAGCCACTGTGAAGTGGCAGACGAAAATGGTTGAGTTGCTCATGAATAAAAGTATCACAGGCCGAAATGGTATTCATCTACCTGTAAGTCGGATTTTCATAGTTTTGAGTTCTGTTTCCCTGTCCGCCATCTTTTAATCCGACGGCTTTAGAATGACAGACAAGCGTTTTATATATAACCAGAATGAGTACTATAAAATTCATAATTTTTACTTTTCTATCGATCAGTTGCCCTTTTTCAGCCGGGCTCGCAGACTATAAGGATCATATCAATTGTGGTGCGCGTCAGATGTCCGTGCGTCATTATTGTGGTTGAGCGTAGAGGGTAGTCTTAATCATCATGGTGGTGTAGTATCTTAGATTTTTGGAGAGTTGATGGTAGTCTCATTGGTATAGTGGTATTTGTGGTTTTTTAGGCCTATTGGCCCCCTTGGTTCAACAAGTAGAAAGATAATTTGAGCGGTGAAGGAAAAAAATCGCTATTGAAGGGCCAGAAAAGAAACATAATCCCCAAATTCTGAATTCATTAAATTGGTTTTTCGAGATCAGTTTTCAATAAAGTTGAATGTAACTCGAAAATGAGAATCACGGAACTTGAAACATGAGAACAGTATGGTATGAATAAACCATTAGGAAATGAATATAGGTATTACCACTGTTGTCCTCGACCGCTAGGAAGTTATCGCAGCCTGCGATAAAGTGTCTCCCTTTCAGGGTGAGATAAATGTTATTATTGTCCATAAAGAGCCGCATCTAATCGCACATGCACAGTTGAATTTTGGATTCACAATAAGCAGCTCACTCTCCATTTTTTAGGAATTCTCTAAAATTCTATGAAACCTCTATCTATTTTATTTTACATATGCCGTGTTGTCAATCTGTTTTGTATGGGATGCGGATTTCAAGTCTATTGATTAACTTCACGTAATTATCTGGTTGTGTGGTGGCCTGTATACGTCTTGCATAGCTATCGTGCGCTAATTACTCTCTTTCTTGCACCTACCTTCCACCCGCAGGTTCGCCGGCGTCCACCAGTTTTATCTCTAAGCGACCAACCCCTCGTCGCACCCCTCTCCACCATCATGAAACGACCCCCCCCCCCCCCCCCAACCAGCCAACACGCTAATCATAAAAACCACCCCTCTTCCCTTTCCTTCACTACGAAAACGAGGTCGTTTTGGAAGGGGGAATCCCGCCCCACCACCGCGTCGACTGCCTTGCGCCGCGGCATGCGCATCCCGCCGCTCGCGTCTCGCCCAGTCTTCCGCTCGGTGCCGGCTATTGCGCTTGTGTGCTCAGTGCTCCTCATTCCACCAATTATCACCACCTTCACCGTGTCCTTCCTCAGAGCACCACTGCATGTGTCCTCGTCTCTGTGACAAATAAATATTTATGGAACCTCCAATACATCATGGGGTGAGACCAATTTTCATAATTTAGATATCTTAATAACCTAATAACATAATTATATATATTTTTACTACATATATTGTTCAAGTATATTTAACATTTTATTTTCCTACGGGCTTCGATTGTCTATGAGTTAAAATGTCAATATTATTTCAGGTATTGTTCAGTTATTACCGAATGTATACCAAAATTAAGTATAATTAAATTAATAAACGGGTACAATATTCTAATATTAAACTTCAATGTGATCAATACTGTTAAATAATAACTATTATAGGTGTGTATATTGCTTGTTGAATGCTATACTAGGCAGGATACCCAGTACAATGTTGGTTAAAAATATCACCTATCACCTATATCACCTATTGGTAGGTATAATACATGGGTCACTTTTTCAATTAAATTAATAGTTATAACGTTATAAGTAGTAATTTATAATTAGCACCCATTGAAAAGTCATTACCGCTTATCCATTTATTGTACAGATAGGTATGTACTTTATCCCTTCATAGCCTAAGTATAATTTTATTTTTATGCCTATTCTGATACCATGATTCACCATTTTTCCATATGTAGATTCAATCAAATAGGTGAAAGCTAATATCTATCTTTAATGTGCCAGATTCCAAACGTGGATTTGTTTAAAGCTGGTCATGGGGAATGAGAATAATATATTTCGCTTCCACCCCTTCTCGACATCCAGAACTTCCTGTCATGAGGTTCACTTGAAGCCCAACGGGTGGTTGTGAACAATTTTTGCGGGGTGAAAACATAGGATGTAGTTCGGCTGGCTGTACGCTAAAATTATTAGAAAACTTTTGAACGTTTTTGGTTTATTAGTTTGAATAATGAACCTTTGTAATCGACCAAGGGAAACACATGGACCTTTCTTGTTATCCGACCGTCAGCACCTCGAGCGCTGCCTCCAGATTACGACCGCCAACGTTATCAGAATGATGTGTATAGTTTCGTAGTTTGGACTCTCAAACTCGCATCTCAAAAGTCCATAACTTCAAGTAGTAAATCCTTCAGTAAAAATTCAGATTAGTTGGACATATAGATCAGAATGATTTGTATAGTTTGGTATCTGGAGGCAGCGTGGAGGTGCTGGCAGTCGGATAACAGGAAAGGTCCCAATAAATTTCCCCATCTGCCTCTTCTTCCTCCAAAGAAAGGTCCCCCCCCCCCCCCCATCTGCCTTTTCTTCCTCCAAATTTGTTGGTTTACGTTTCAAGATGCGTAGAATCCAAAAATCGAATTGGAAAAAAAGTGAATCGAAAGAAACCACCCGGATTGCTGTTTGTTCATCCGTTTGCTCAAAAAAAAAATCTAAACGGGAGTAAATTGCAATAAATAAATTGCAATTAGTGAAACGTAGAATAATAGCCTTGAAAACTATGACGATAATTTCAGCTGATATAATTCCAATGGAATTCTCACTTTAGCGAATTCGAGTTTAACTTTGTCTTTGGATGGACTTGAGAAGTGAAGGTAGGTGATTTATTTGACCTCATTAATTTTCAGTTGGCGGGTCAGTTCTTGTTGAATACAAACCTAGTAAAGTGTAGATCTATGTTTTGTATTAATTTAAATAATGTCTCGTCGGTAGGCGTCATGCTATCGTTTAATGATTATAGATAACGTACTGTTCTGCGTAAAAAGCAATCTAGTACAGAAATGATAAATTTCTGTATGATGGCGCGTTTCTAATTGGTCGGAGCGCTTTGCATCTCGAATCAGTGCATATCACTATTTCGTACAGTTTTCTTTCTTAAAACATATTCTGTGTTAAGATGTTAGTAGATATTATGAGTTAGGGTGTGGTTTGATGAAACCAACATAATGTTTTTGTTCTATAATATAAAAAAATCATGAACATTCTAGTGCCCTAAAAAGGGAGTTCGTAAGGAATCTGATGAAACGTCTTTATCTGAGGATGTGGCTTGTAATTTCACAAAGCCCTGCATTCAAAGTGAATCATCTCTCATTCAGGTATCAGAGCAATAAATCAACAATGCAGAAAAAATTCAAAATCTCATTTTGAACTGGAATCCAAATGTCCAATCACGTTTCTAATGCAGTTTGCTGAAGACTTCTGTGAATGCTCCAGTTTTGTGCGCGCCCAGGTTTAGGTGCGAATTACAGTCATTACTTCTTGTACTGATTTCATGGTTATGAGAAGACTCTCTTATTGTCATGATTTATCACAAGCATTTTGTCCAATTTACCAGCATTTCTGACTGGAGGCGATTATTCATATTACCCCAAAATCCTACTCCTTCACTAAATGCATCATAACTTCACAGACATTAAAGTATATTTTCATCTGCGAGGGAGAGAACATTGATAAGTTCAAATTAAAAAAAAAAAAAAATTGGAAATTTCGCACCTCACCTTATAATCTGTGGAGTACCCACTGCTCCCCACCACAAGTAGCTGCTTCAGGCCTACTTAAAGGCTACAGTTTTATTAAAATAGAGAACCTGCCTTAGCCGGATCCAAGACCTTCGTTAGCCGGATACAAGACCAATATTATTCAACTACAACGCTCGCTCGTTTCACTTGCTCGTCCTGACACAGTTCTTGCTAACCCATATATGGACGGAGTGAGATATCTACTCAGCTTATTCAAAACTTTAATTTTCCTCCCACTTGTACGCTGGGATGTTTCTACCTATTGATGATACGGCGGATCTGAAAGCCGCTAGCTAATCTTGCAGCTAACCGTATAGTTTCATTTTTGACTTAAAGATCTTCATTATCGATTCAGACGATCCGGAAGCTAACTTCTAACTATATAATCCAGGCCTCAAATTATTGTTTAATACATTCATGATCTTCATCGTTTTTTTCAAATCAACTGTGAACGAGAAGACCGATTCGCTGATAATAAGCTGATTCACAATGATTGCGAGACGCTACAAAATATTTTACCAAAGTTCATGATTTGGCTGGGTACCTAGATGAACTTTCCGCATGGATCGATTTCTTCCCATTACATTACTTCCCTAATAACTAATGAACATAAAATTAAGTTAATCACAATCATGTTTCTTTCATACTTGATTTATTAAGTAAGTAATAAGTATAAGTAATCGTACCCCGAATCACTTGGTATTATTAATTTGCACACTGCTCAACGCAGAGCAACAAAATGTCAATTTTTCAAACAATTCGTTGGCGATGAATATTGAAGAGTTCTCACAAATCGATATATGCAAAACCCTTGAGAACATTCGTTTTGGCGTCGTTGAAACCGAGACTTTTTTTCCGCTCAACAACAAGTCATACTTGAGTAGCGAATTGATGTGAAATTTTAACGATAAGAGTAGAATTCAAATATTTCTCCTTAGTTACGAAGTTCCCGGGATACTACTTGGTAACTACTCCAACCAAACAAGATTGTATGAAAGGTATAACGAGTCCGAATATGTACCGCAAAATTACATGGATAAATTCTAGTAAGACATATGGAGGGTACAATATCGAGAGTATAGACGCCATGCGTTAGTTTTGCAAACCAGTTGGGTGGTAGTTATCTTCGCTTCTAGGGGTTGGACGTCAAGCGTAGCTGGAGTTTCGTGATTTTGCGCAGGGAGATGCAGCATCCAACCCCCAGCGGTGGACCCACCCTCCTTCGTTGCCATTGGCCAACACGTAAGCTCCCCCAACGGCCATATGTCTTCCTTCATATATTTTCCAGCACAATATATATCATTCTGGTCGCAATATCGTTTTTTGACCAGTGACCTTATATTTTCAATACCTTTACTACTATTACTATAATGTAGAGGTGGTTTGAGGAGAGTAATCATGTAGGCGGCTACTCCTCATAATGGTTTGATAAGAAATCCAAATACCGTCAACATCAGGGATACGTTTTATATTCGGTGGGCTATTTCGAAGGCTGTACCTATCTCTGGTTATGCAAAATATAACACTGGACACTTGTCTATTTCATATTAGGTCTTGTAATTGTTATTATAGATATATTCATGTGATTAAAGATGATCATTGTGGTGGTAATCATTAAGCTTTATATAATAAATTACGAAGTGAAATGACAAAGAAACCATGCGGCTAACATATCTGATGGGAGCTGGGGACTTGGATTTTTTTTATGAAACTATGATGAGGAATAGCCACCTACATGATTCTTCCTCTCGAACCACCCCTACCAAAGTAAATGGAATGCAACCTACCCACAGAAATACTAATCCATGATCATGGTCGCTTATCTATAATATGTTGTTTCGTAATACTGGCAATGCTGAGGTGTTTCCTCCAGTGAAACCTTATGTATTTCTTCCACAAAAAGGAAATAGAGCTTTTAATACCGCAAGAAGTCGTGCCCTGTGTCCTGGTCACTTTTTGTTTTCTGTCCCTCTTTTTTGTCGATTTACTCCGCCAGTTTGATTTCGAAAGTATGGCGGCGAAGTGGAGTGGTATAGGTACCTACAACGGAACAACTCTAGCTCAACAGTAAAACAACTCCTTCAATACATCTGTATTGGAAATTAGGCAACTAACAACGTCCAATAGGGGCTGATAAAAACAAATCACTCTACGTCTTCAGGCTAACCGAGCGTTAGAGATAACGAGTTTTGGTAAAACTGGCCCTATAAGGCCCAACAAATGTGAAGTTACGAATCCGGCAAAGCACAGCGAAACAAGTCCAAAAGATGAACACCCATGCAACGAGATCAAGAACATTGGCGGATAAATTCGACGGATATTATCATTCATCTGATCAAGGAAGCTTTGCATCTTATAGACAGCGCTTCCAAATACTTTCAATACCAAATCTTAGTATCCAATAATTAGCTTCAGAGTTCACTTAGTGATAATGGTAGCTTGTCATTGGTAACTAGTTGTTAATGGCCTTAATCCAGGCTTAAGATGCAATCTTTTGCACAGGAAACATTCAACGTGGTACGCACTCTCCAACGTTCTCAGCCACCCGAACCGAACTACGTCTTGACTAATAATAATTAGATATAATATAGGTACTTTTTAGGTATGGTACTTACTACCAAGTACCAACAGAAAGATGTGAAATACTGCAAGTCCATTATAACTGAGTTAACTCGTTAATGAACAAGTTATATCCCTAGAAACACATAGAATTGAGCGAACTCAATAAACTAAAAATGTGTGAGTAAAGTGTAAAACTCAGTTAAGTAACGCAGTTGGAGAGATCAGCATGTGGTACCAATCAAGATTAAGCATAAAAAAAATACGTAGTTAAACTAACCCCAAACTCGTTTTAAAACAAAGTCTGCCATGTTGGGTTAGCAGTATATCATTCTCACGAATTGTAACGTGGACGTATAGAATTAGTTGAAGAACAAAGTACTTGCCGGAATAATTAATAAGTCGACGTTATAAAAAAAATAATGTTTGCGCATGCGCACAGACTACTATTAATGCAACATCAATGAAATTTATAGGGGAACGTCTAGGAGCTAAATCGAACAATCCTTGAACATTTCATGAAAAAGGTCCATTAGTCTCGAAGTTTTGACTGTGTAGATCTCTAGTTTTGCGCATGCTCTATAGTTATTACTCCACCAACCAGAATATAATTCATAGGGAATTTTCCTGGAACATATGCCCATCTACTCCCCTAGTTTCAACGAAATTGGACCAATAGATAATAAGAAATCGATGTCATAATACATTAACATTTGCGCATGCGTACAGACTACTATTTATATGACTGTGATAAAAGTTATAGGGGACCGTCTAGAAGCTAACTCGCACAATCCCTGAAAATGTCATCAAAATCGATCTATTAGACTCGGAGTTTTGTCTGTGTCAATCGATATTAGTTTCGCGGATGCACAATGGTTATTATGCTACCAATCGCGATATAATTTATTGGGCATCTTTCTAGAACATATATAACCAATTAATTACCTACCGAGTTTGAACGAAATCGAACCAACAGATGACAGGAAACCGACATTATGAAGAGTTCACGTTTGCGAATGTGCACGAACTACTTTGATTCGACGGCTTTGAAAATTATAGGGGGCCGTCTAGAAGCCAACCCGCACAATCTCTGAAAATGTAATCGGAATAGGGGTGAAACTTGGTATAGTTTTGAGCGTGACAATGATTTACCACAGACATCAGACAGACACGAAACGGAAATTGATCAGCAACCTCTGAAAGGCAAAAATCAAGAGGAAATTTTGATTTCGGAGGACAAAAATGTGACACAAATTATTATTGTAAGGTCTTTTTGTTTCTGTATTAGACTGTCTTCCTATGCAAATCACTGGTCTATGATTATTGAAAGAGGTCTATAGTAGAGTACCTATTAAAATAGAACTATACCGACATAGACACACAGAAAAGAAGTAACTAAACTCACTAAACGAAGAAAGTAAATTAAATAAACTCTAACGCCTTCTTAGTCCCTCTGTATGTAACATGAGCTGAGTAGCTACAATGGTAAGTACATTAGAAACAAAGATCGACACAAACGTAGCAACCCACGACTTTCCTCAGCCGACTGGCGAGGCGTTTCTGCAGTGTATCATGGTATTCAGACCGAATTTAGGCTTCCTCACAAGAGTTGTCTATCCTCGTCGTGGTCAGGTCGGGGCTGTAAGGCAGGAGACGGTCAGCTAGCTGGGCTAGTTTTTTGGTATCTTGCCTATAGAGCTTGCCTGTAGGATGATCGAGAGAGATCGTGAGCTTCCTCTAGTCATTCGCACAGTATCGTGAATGGTGAGTGTGAACCGAGATCGATGTCAATTATGATATCCGCTGTCTTGGGGTCGAGAGCGAGGATGAGCTGATAGAATTTCTCGGCTAGTCTCGAGACCTTCGTAGGTACCTACATGCTGTTACTAGTTGTCAACCATGGTATAGAGTCGTAGGGTGATAGCTTGACAGGCTGTTTCTTCGCGTCTTCTAATGCCATTTTTTATGATTTTGAATGTTTGAGAAAACAGACGATATCGTAGTAGTCTCCTTGGTAGGACGCTGCGTGACGTTCATTAGTCAGGTAAGTTCAACTTGATAAGTAGGTTCGTTCGTTGGTGTTTGAGCCTGGATGATTAAACTGTAAGAGGAGAAAGAAAGGGAATGGGGTTATATTTCTCTAATAAGTAAAACTCACTTATCAAGTTAGAACACCTGACTTATGTTTGCTTTAGAGTGGAGCTTGGATATATTGTTATCGTGATGTCACTTTTGTTTTTACAATTTTTTCCGCGCAGGGCGGGCCCAAGTTGGCTAGTTCAGAAGACAAGAAAAAGAAAGCAGAGGAGTAGATCGAGTCCGGCGGCGTCGGAAAGCAGACTCAGGAACAGAGGGGGGTTGCAGTGCAGGTGACGTCTGCGTGGTTCGCTGTGACTACTTGCAGTCATGCCATCGCTCAGTAGAAACTCCGCTTTGCTTCTCGAGCGTTCTTTCTTCGTGATCAATCTTTACTACAACTCAACGAGTCTATCTGACTGCGTGGTCAGCGTGTGTAGTTTAGCTTTGTTCTACTGGTCGTTCGTCTGGTCCTCGGTCTACGTTGTTGAGACCGATGGTCGAAGCTTCTGGCTTCTTTGTTCTGAAGTGGGAGGTCACCAAAAGTAGTGGCAATTGAAGTGTTATAAGAAACCGTAAACACGTCGAATTGAAGTGGATTAGTGGTATTTTATTAGCAAAATTGGCCGCCTTATATAGAAGCCTGGATATTACATAATTGGCTTATGACAGCTACAGATTGGTATGGGTGATCCATGAGGACAGCACCATGAGTGTTTTCTAGGAGATGACACCGCCTCATGACAAAATCCATTGTAATTATATCTGCTAATTCAGTGGTTCCCAACTAAACTTCCCTCAGGACCTTTCGAGGCTTGCTACCGACTAGTTTTATAAACCCTAACACCTCACCCGGTCACCTTGCTTACGATCGAATAAAGTTTAAAAAAGTACATTTTACAACTGTTCAATCGCGCTCTAGAATATAAATGTTAGTGTTGGAAGGGGGGGGGGGGGTGTTGTGGACGCAACAGTGAATTGATAGGACTGAAGGAAATTTTCCTAGTTATAATAATTATTGTCTATGCCCGGGTGATACCTGGCTATTATCCATAGACAGGTGATCTACGCAGAAGGGCTATCTAATACAGAAATAATAAACTTTGCGTACCTAATAGTTTTTCTAATGACCATTGTGACCAGCTGGAACCTTTATGCGACCCACTAGAGAGTCGCGACTCGCCAGTTGGGGAGAAGTGTAACTTGGAGATGTGCCTTTAGTAGGTGGATTTGGAATAAATTGTGAATAGATAAAACTCGTTTGACAAAAAATAAACACGTGACCTTCAGCAACTCTTTTCCTCATTCGTGTTCGTGAAAAAAACATACAAATTATATATACTGATGAACAAATTTAAAAAATTCAGTTTCTTCCCCCTGAATCTGAGGGTGAATTTGATTAAGTGATCTAATTTATTGATTTCTCCGTGAAAGGAATTTATTTCTATTCCGATTCCGTTGACCATTATCCAGTCCCAAACAGTAATATGTATTCGTCTATATAGTTCACCATGATTATGTTTTCTTTTCCGGTCGATTTTATCTTGTTGATATCCTCTCAAACAGTTTGAGAAGAATGAACTTGGTTTTGCGAATTCAACCTTGCTTTGAAGGAGCTCTTCCTCACAAGGTTCGACTGTACCAACTATTCCACAATATGCAAGAAGAATAGCTCTGTATCTTCGGAGAGACCAAGATGGTGTGTAGATATACGAGAAGTAGATCAAATCACACAGTTATCAGTTAGTCGACGTCCATAATTAATTTAAATATAAGACAAATAGGAACTCAATAGCCAACGGATAAGATGATAATTAGATAGACAAGAGAGGTCCGGAGTAGACCGGTTTTCCCGAGGAAGACCTTCGCTCGGGTGGCAACAGGTGGCAATAAAGGGGCGTATTCTACCAGTCTTGCTGCTTTGTACGTGTGTATGACATTGATGGTGTGTTCGTTCACTCATGGATAAACCTATGAATACGTTGGTATGTGTTAATGTATGCTCGTTGGTGTGCCAGTCTATTGTGATTACACACCCATGGTTTGTGCGAGAAGTAGCGACTTTAAGCCACCCTACTTCGTCAACCTGTTAGTTTATATGGGTACAACTCGATGGTGTCCAAAAACTGCCTGAAGAGCTTCTAATGAGATTACATAGATTATTCTTATAATCTAAAACGTTATGACAGACTGGTTCTCAAAAATCTACTTTATGGTGGATCATAAATAAACTGAAGAACCAAGCCACCACAAAAAAAACACACTAAGAGCATTTATTCTGTCGCATTTATTTTTGTTTTGATTCATCGCCACCTGTTTTCAATAATTATTTTTCAGTATTTAATTTTATTTTCTTGACAAATAACCTGTGTTAGATGCGCTGATACTTTTTTTCGAACCGCGGTATTCACTGAATTACATGTACAGGTGTCGCTGAGTTTGTGATTTGGGTAGATCCACGGTTAAGCTATCAGATGAATCTAATACTCCCTGTACTACAGTCTAGTTACTCCGTTCATTCGTGGCATAATAATGAAATCTCAATCAAATAGGAACTTTTTTCATGGTTATACAAGCTGACCATTTGAAAATAAATTGTAACAATTCTTATTAAACGAGAGCCTATGCATGGTACACTGTCTTCTACAAATATCTATCCTGCTGTAGGAACCTAGCGTAGGACTATTTCAATATAGAAAATGAATCACTTACCAAATCTTCGTTAGTCCCTGTCTTCCACCAACTAAAGTCTATCAACTGTTTCATCAACGAGGGATTTCAATTGTAATTTTATCAGAAGAGGATGAAGAGCAAACGGATGAACGTACCAGAGTGAGTTCATTCGATTATTTGCGATGAAATTTATCAAAATCAAACAAAAAACTGCACTCCTATTTCAAAAATTTTCCAAAAATCCGAAAAAGGAAATTTATTTCAACAATTTTATCCCATGGGGTTGATTGAAATTGATTTAGACATTTCTAGACCATCCTACAATATTTGATCCACATTTATGAACCCAGCTGACAATTTTATTGTATTATTCCCCCCCCTTCTTTTTTGTCCAGGCATCTTGATAAATTTTGAGGGCTGGGTAATAAGTTTTTATTTGATGGATTAAGCAAGTTCATTTCTGGAAATAAATTAAAACTAGAATTTAGGGGTAACAATTGTGTTATATTCCAGAATTTACATTTTCACACTGCATCGAATAGTGAATAGCCCTGATATAAATCGTCTCGCTCAAAAAACGTATGCTCTTGATGACCATCAACTCTGACCGTTTATTGCATAGCTACGATTTCCTCGAGATCATCTGAATAAAACCGATCATTGGGTGGTTTCACCTTGTTAACAGAAACTATAGAAATACGGGGTGTTTTGTTCTGGACTACCAAAGACCTTTTTCTCATTATCATCCAGATAACAGACGAGAATGTACTACGCTTCTTAAATTATAATGGTTTTATCTTATCGGCCTAATTTCAATTGTTTCAGATATTTGCTGAATCACTTCGCCTCAAGCTGGTAAGCGAGTTCACCTTGCCTAAGTCGTTTATTTATTCTTAGCAAATTTGTATGTGGTCCAAAAATTTTAATGCTCCCATTAATGAATAGCTCATTGTGTTTGAAAATTTTCATTTTAGACTGAGAGGTTGGGTTTTCAGAACTAATAACGTAAGGAACTGACGATAAATCCTGTATCAAATGGGTATTGCATTTTGTTTCCTATAACTATCTTTAAATACAATTTAAACTGCCATGCACTAGTTCCACTGTATTAGTATATTATATTTTATTATTATTATACTTTGTAAATCAGCCTATGCCAATCCACCATATATATTTTTCGTGTCCGAATAAATAGAACGCAGTCCCTAGGAGCTTCCTTTTAACATTTCAGCTTTTTTGGTTGAATGAAAAATAATAAATTAGCCTCAGATCCCTCTCATATTATTAGGGCATTCAAATACTAAACGCCAGTCCAAGACTGTATCAATCAATCAGAGGACAACACAAATTCTCCTTAAATTCCTTTTTCCGAGTCCTTGGGTACGTACTGTAGTGAGTTTGGAATATTCCAAAATGTTACACGTGACTGCCTAAGAGAATCGTCTGTGTACAAGATCTCAGCAATCCAGGAGCC
Source organism: Adelphocoris suturalis (assembly GCA_030762985.1). Taxonomy (NCBI): domain Eukaryota; kingdom Metazoa; phylum Arthropoda; class Insecta; order Hemiptera; family Miridae; genus Adelphocoris; species Adelphocoris suturalis. Next base: position 35,496,466 of record CM061040.1, read on the forward strand.
TCTGGAAGGTTCTACATAAAATTCAATGTTCGTATGTTGTGCGTTGCAACTCAGGAATTATCGTGAAACATGGATCAAGCATGATAGTCAGCCGATAGACATATTATATCCATTTCAAAATCCTAAATGAATCATTTAGTATAACTGTTATGTAAAATATTGAAATTAAATACCTACCTAACAAAACTATGGAGTGTCTCCAAACGGTTGACCAGCTTTGACCTCAGTATTCCCTTACTCTAATTCACATGAAATTTTAACCAATGTCACAAAAGGACAAGACGGACAATCTAATAAAGTTTCATCCATCCTACCCCCACCCACCTACGAGCAATGGCCGAAAAACTGCTTTGACCCCAGTTTGGAGTTATATTAAGGCGACTGGACAATATTTTCCACGCAACATAGTGCTTGCATTCTCCAAACAATTATCACTGCATTACAAGTGAGCCGTGAACCCTTTAATTATATCGTTCATATACTCGGATGTGCAGAGTCCTGACATTCATCACCAAATGTTAAAATTCCGCTTGAATTATAACTCTTCACTTTGAAATCTGTAAATTCTTTGCTGCCTTTGAATTTTTTAACTGCTTATTGGTTTGTTTCCTTTTTTCTTAAGAGAGTGGATCTTCATGCTACGACGTCCATCTGATCCTTATTTCACTGTAACAATAGATTTGAGAGAGTTGATATTAATTTATGAAGAGCGAAACTATCATCTAGATCACTGAACTATACAGCTCATTATTTCTATGGCCAATTTTTTAATATCTCTTTCGGAACATTGATTTGGTTCCAGAGAATAATATAACAATTTAAGGTTGATGAGCACTGAAATGGAAATAAGACACGGGGAAGTGCAATGGTAAGGATGAAAGAGCAGTTATATTTGACTCCGATTGCTAAGAGACAGGATGTTTAAATGAAATACTTACATAGTACGTCTTGAGGAGGTATAGATAAAAAATGACTTTAAAACCATCAACTCGTCAAGGCGGTGAAATTTGATACTATCTGTCGTGTTGTTATGATGAAAATTATTGTGTTCTGAAACTAAGAACACTATCGGGGATTTTAGCATGGAACATGCTTTAGCCTTGAGCTAACTGCCCGAAAACGTTACGCGGAAGTGTCACGAAACTTTTTTTAATTTTTATTTATTGTAAGTTGGTAACAAACATGCAGTAAGGTTTCGTTCACGACTAGAATCATTTATTTCAAGGTGGTCGGATTCCAGAAAACAGACAACAAAACGTCCGTAAGTACGATTAGAAGTTCAAACGGTAAAACCGTCAATCCTTTGAGCATTGTTCTACCCTTTGCTGCACGCTTAATTTACAAATAGTATCATACGATCCGATTAATTTGGCCTCTATTAGATTATTGAATGCAAGTTGTAATTTTTTCTTCTCCTAAACCTCAGAACCGTAGTTTATGAAATTAGGCTTAACACCCTAACCTATAGATTAGCCAACGATGCTACTAAAAACTTTTTGTCACTTTCTGTCAACAGTAGAGAATGAATAAGTACCTGAAAGATTGTTTTAATTCTGAGGCCTGTGGTGAAAACCACCCCCTCTTGTCAACAGCCCTTTTCAGGGCTACCAAAAAGAGGTAGACACAACACAAAAATATTTATAAGACGTCGAGTTATAACTCCGTCAAACAAAATATTTCACCAGAGAGAAAATACGAAATTCTCTCTCAAAAGTGAAATATTAACTAATAACATACAAGGCGACCTCCCTAGACACTTACTGGGCGAGAGAGACGCGACAAGTATCTCGAACCAAGTCGCCTTGAATGAGAAAACTCAAACAGAAAATCAAACGTCCTCTAAAACTAACAAGGACAATTCAAACAAGCCTACTCGCCAATCAGAAACACTGATTACACGAGAGACAATAGGCGAACCAACCAGGAGGCGGCAAGCAACCACCTCTGGTCCAGCAGCCACCTCGGGGGCCCCGTCTGAACAACGGACGCAGGGAAACCACCCGAGGTCCCCGTCTAAACTCAAGGTCGTCGGCTCCGCGACGGACGCTCGTAAGCCACCCCCGGGGACCCCGTCGCAACGACGGACGTGGGGAAACCACCCCGGAGGACCAGCTCAGCTATCATACTCGCAGATACTGAGAAAACAATGTGCGAGCCAATGAGATTACACAGTCGAATTAATGAAATTAAGCGGACCAATCAGGAGGCGGCAGGAGGCGGCCACCTCCCTATAAATACCCCGCTCGGAGCCCTCCGAAATTAATTCTACTCTCCGCTCTCGACGACTACACCTCGAAGTACGAAGATTTCTACACGCTCTACGCTGACGAACCTTCTGCTCCCGAGTTCATCTCAAGAACGGCTTCCTACTGCTTTCTACAAGGCCTACCTTCTCTCCACACAGATCTCGCATTGGCATCTACGAGTCCAGTGATTATTCATCCTGCTCATTGCCCAACGTAGTTCTTCTGTCAGGACGCCACCCGGTACATCTATTGATATTCTCATTAGATCGTACGCCCGCTGGGACGTTCCTAGTCGTGTCGCCCGGGTTTCGTAGCACTAGGCTCGTCACCGACCGCTGTGGGCACGCCGGTAAATTACTCAGCTCATACGCTCTAATTTACCGTCCAAGGAAGTCTTTTTCAAGACTACAAGGTAGGACCCTGACATCCGAGCAAAGGAAAGAAGCTCTGTCAAGCGAGTCCACCTTCCAAATCCTCTATTTCTATACATAGAGGTATCGAAAACGAGTTAATAAACTCGGATATTTCGATGGAGCGTCGGCCGTCCTATTTCCTCATGCAAGGGGAGGCGGAACTCGGCGCGGCCGGGCCTCTTAGCCCACGCAGCGCTACCTACCCGCTGCTCGGCCAGTCCGCTGTTCCTAGCGACGGCTCAAGGCTCGATCCTCGCGACGAGATCACCTTCTCACCTAACGTATTCACGAAGGAAACGTTAGATCAAGCCTCACCTACACAAAAGTTCGAGGATACCTTTCAGACCCGCTCTGAAGTCAATCATTATGATTTGACAAAGATTTCCGAATATCCACGATATTCTATACAAGGCTACCCGGCCGATCCGAGTGTCAAATACACTCCAAATGTACAAAAAACAAAGGATACTTTTCAGTACCTCGACCAAGCTCAACATATTCCTCCTACAGATATAAATCTTAGGCCGGAATATTACCAAACAGCTCAGTACCAAACTGATCGAACCCAGCACCCACTATGCGAGCCCAGTGCTCCACGCGGCTGCGACACGAACTATCCCTCAGTTCATCCCGCCAAGCAAGCTGACCTTGGCGATTTCGCTCACATTCCTCACAAGAATACCTCAGGGACTAACCCGCATAATCAGAATATAAATGTCCCACTTGGTCTACCTACACCAAGTAAAACATATTTAAATCCACTACAAGGCCATTTTATAACATGCAGTATTAGGGTTGATGGAAGGGGTGATATTGAATGAACACTCGTTTTTTTCCAAATTTTCTGTATGGCCTATCCTTGCAAGCTCATTGTCTAATGATGTTTAATCAGTTGATCGTTTTTTCAAGATTGGAGCTTTTAGAGCTCCAACAAGCCTCTAGTTAAAGTATAAATACCTACCTGGTGTAGAATATTTTAGGTATTTATTTGAATTTCTTGACCAAGAACAATTGTTTTCTCTCCTAGTGATACGCGAACATCGTTTCTTCCGTAACTTCCAAGACAGATTTTCGTGACGTTTCTGGGCAGACCAACTATGGCTACATCATGTTCATGCTGATAGAAACACAATGAGGACAGGGAACGAGAAATTTGATGGAAAACTAGACTATTTAAGAAAAAGATGATTACGTCGAAATGACATAAATGTTCTGGCTGAGGTGGTGAAGTTGTCGAAACCTCCATTCACCTTGATTCAAATATGGTTTGCGGGGGACGATACAAGATAGAAGGGTTGACAAAGTCTGTTGCATAAGAAACGACGTCAATATTAAGGTCACCCAATAGATCAGGACAATCGAGTTTACCGGACACCAAACAGTGGTGAAAAATACCATCAACCTAACTGGGTTCCAAGAACAACAATCCATTGTCTATCATTGCCTTCACATAGCTGAAATCCTCCCATTTATCACAATTTTCGAGATCGATTTCAAGAACCCCTCAGGACCCTTAGAGGGTTAAGATACAATTGGGAATCCTGGTAACTTTTCAAATATTTCATTATCGCCCGAAATAATGCATTGAGCATAATATATAAAAAAATAAAAACTATACTATTATTACCATCATGCCAATTCTGCCTTCCATCACTAATTTTATAAAGGGTATACCTATCAATCTAATGTTTTGCTACCTTATCATTATTTTTGTATTGATAATATAATAGAGGTGCGGTATATTTGCAGTTTATGGAATGAGCGGTTCATGAAGTTACTATGGGTACCGAGGTATATTTCTAAATAGATATACTGCTATCTTCCCTCGCCACTAATAGTTCCTATCGCCCGACAGTAAATCACCTTCCACGTTATTAGACCAAGGTTCCTGCTTGCAGGCTTACTCAGAAATAGATTTAGAAAGTCATTCCGTGAGAAATCAAATTTAGTTAATGCTCTCCACATTTCGCTTTCTCTCTCTCTGTCTCTCCTCTTTTTTTCTCTATTTATTTAACTCTTTACCCAAGGTGAGGAGTAAATGTGAAAGATTATACGAGTTCCGAGTCCGGCGAAGTGGACAAGAGTGATGGCCAGTTTCTGAGTACCGATCGAGTCCAGGATACAATAATTTGGAATTTCGCTGGAATCTGATGAAAATCGTAAGAGTTATATTAATGCGTTCAATGATTTGACGTTTTGTCCCTACAAAGAGTGAAGCTTAGATTTTATTAGAATGGAACACATAGGACGAGATTTAAAATCGTAGTCTCACAATTTCAGAGGCTTTGGGCGTCGCAAGAGTTGTATGTTTGCTTATGCGAAAAGACATTGGTTTTAATTCGATTTAATTCTTAGGAAACTAGGTAATTAAGGCTCATCCACATAACCAGATGACAATTTAGGGAGTTATATATCAGTAAAACGGTAGTTCTACGCCTCAGAAGCGTATAAATATTTTCTAACTACCGCCAGACTTCGTAAAGTCTGCCCAGCGCTTGCCTCCTACATGTACTCCTTTAGCTACATCCCTAGAACACCCAGTAGCGGATTTGATGCCTTCGACCTTCATAAAGAAGAATAAGGTTTTTAAACCAATTATTTCCAAGGCATTTCCTACCATATTAAGTAATATTTGTTTGTTGCTTGAACTTATCATTACCAATAACTGAGGTGTGTTTTGACGCCCCGTTGGCGTATTATTACCATCAATGGGTGAATCTCTGAAGCCTCTCAGGCATGTATTTACTAATCATTGGACTCTTTTTCAACACTTTCCCAACGAACGCAGTGTGTTTGCTTAGCATATTTTTGAGAAATTAGTTGATGACATTCTTTATTCCTAACTACAGGAATTTTAGAGATTTCAGTGAGCAATAATGGTTTTACATGCTCAAATGACATTTTCATAAGGTCGATAGAATGTATAAATGATAAATGATATTCAAAATGGAAAAACATTGAGGGATTTATTTATTTTTTATTTTAATTTTTTATCTAGATAGGTATTTATGCTAGGGTTTAGATGCTCGGTGCAAATTATTGTATTAAATTTATTTTGATCGGGCCCGAGTGTCATCATTTCACATTAAGAAAAAAAAAATCTTTACTGAAGATGAAATTATGATAGAGTTACAAGAGTCAATTTGCGAATATGATTACAACGACTTTGAGGATAAGCTTGAATATCATTATGGTGGATCCAAAGATTGTGATGACTCAGCAACGGATCTTTACTACGCATAATAAATACGATTCAGAGCGTCGCAATTCATGATTTTCCGTTTTCGGGTATTGTTGGATAGTTGTTCGTCATCCAAACGGATTTTGTTGATATTTTACTGCTTTCAAGGTTAGTACGAGAAATAGGTATCTAGTTCATCAATTTCCCATCATCTTTGATTGTATAAAACCTTATTGGTTGTACGGTATGTAAGGTGATGGAAATCGAAAGCACTATTATGGAAGAGGGAAATGTTAGATACTTCTAAATCTAGCTCATAGGTGTAGGTATATTTTGTGATGAGATGAAAATTGACTATATTTTCATGAGACTGGAAATTATCTCCGTAAATCAACCCGAGTCTAGTTTTGACTTATCTGTATGCCTCAAAGAACTTATTCAACAATTGATGTTATAATTTTCACTTTTATAAAATACATGAAAACATAAAGCGCATAATAAGTACATTTTACTCGTTATTATCTAGTTTCATGTTTTGCTTTTATCAGAGAAGTATGTATAATTTCAAGTCAGCGCAAACATTTCCACATTATCATTCCATGGGTAACATGAGTGTTAGAAGGGTTTGCGGTCACACAGACTGGCAGACGAATTTGTTGACAAATTGTTTGAATTGATGAAATTTTTTGAGAAATATTGGTATTGTGTTTGATATGATCATGAAGCTTTTGCAACTTTTAGGTACTCTGAATGAAAACCTATTTCTACAAACCGCCATACTTTACGATTAAGTAGAGTCCAAATCGGTTCAAATACTTAAGTAGTAGGTACCTATAGAATTAGGTTCTGTTAGTCCCATATGAATTTCATTACAATCGTAGAGAAAAAAGTTCCTCCGTAAATAGCTCACAAACATTGGGTCCGAAATTGATCTAGTTTTGATGGTTCATCTTTTATGATTTTCGTCACCTTTGGATCAATAGTAGCGGATCACCCATTTCCTCAACTAATCCTAGCAATGAACTGTCTATCTATTGACTGAAAAATTAGTAGGATGGTAGATTGAATGATCGTTCAATAAATGAGGATGATGTTGGTGATGAAACAATACGTATCGTTGCGAAACGGGTATCGCGAGGTGAAGTGGGCTGAATGTCACTTGAGTTGGCGCCCGATAGGAATCCGGGAAGAATTGAAAGAGAATTCCCTACCCACGTCCGACCTCGCTCCATCTGATTCAGAGGCTAAATCAGTCGTGAACCGTCGAAAGTGATTTCCACACGTAGTCTGTGGTGATCATAAATATTGTGATTCTGCAAACTGGACGTTTATTTTCTGAAATACATAAATAGGATCTGTTACGCAAAACCTAGTGGTAACCTAAAGCTTGACCAACCTGTCATGCGGAAGAAAGATTAATGGCATTGAGTGAGCTAGCGTGTAAGAGATGGTTTAACTGTAAAAAATATAGTGTTCTCTAAATAATTAGTTGAAAACTAGGCTTTCTCGAGAAAAATCAGTTCATACTTAAATCATAAATTATAAAGAAGGACTTTACTTCGATATCCAATAACGGGAAAGGCCCTAGAAAAGAAACATGATTCCTAAAATTGGAAAGCATATTTTTCAATAATATTTTAATGTAAGCGAAGAACCAATAATTTTCTGATCTGTCATGATCTGATTTGGTTTGATTCAACACTGCTCTTGGAGTCTTATGACTGGGAGTCAGTTGAAACTGTATTACAAATGGTTTCACATGACGATAGATTAACAACTTTGTGCACACTGTTAAACAACGTAGATACCGAATTATTGCTCGGTACGGTTGGTTTTTGTTTAGGAACTTGAATGATATCAGGATCTTAGAACAAAAATAATATGCGGTATCTATGTATCAAAGGAATATAAATTAAGTACTTCAAGTACAACTATACTACATTTTGACATGGTTATGATTTTGGGCTGGGAGTCAGTCAGAAATTCGTGAATGATTTTCTAACGATTTCCACTTACAAAAGTCCCTCAAGGAAATCTAACTCCGTAAGTTTACATCCGACCGAAATGGTTCACCCCTCGTTGGAAAGATATCAATTTATGCTAAAATCTTAAGATGCTTAAACCATGCCGAAAATGAAAGCAGCTGGCCTACTCTTTACGTCACTAATGGAGTATAAAAACACTTGACGTTAACGATGATAACGTGACTAGGTATTAGCCAATACTGTTACGCTTTTCATATACGATATGAATAATGAAGGCGAATGCCATCATATATGGTTGGAGGTAGGTTTGAAATTTGCGACCGGCACCGGCCTTTTTTAAAATTCTCTAATGATTTCCCCTTACAACGGAGCTTTTTATAGGGAGATGTATCTCCGTCAATTTTCATCCGATTAAAATGGTTCACTACTCGGTGTAAATATGTGATTTATGCTGAAATCTTACGTTTCCTAAATAATTCCGAAAATCAATCAGCTGAGCTACACGCAAAGTCATTAATGAAGTATAAACGATCCGAAAATGAAAGCAGCTGAGCTACACAAAGTCATTAATGAAATATAAACGATCCTCGAGTTATAATAACGTGACTTGGTGGTAACCAGACTGGCTTACTGCTTCTTTCATTAACCAAGTGGAAAATGAAGGCGAATGCAATTATATATACCTTCACATAGGTAGATGCGAAATCCACGGTAGGTGTGACCAATAGGTATTAACAAGGATATGTTTTTGGGCTGCGGGTCAGTCGGAAATTTAAGACACCAAGGAACTGAAGTCCCAAACGAATATTCATTTCTTAGAAATCATTATTATTTATGGCGGTTGGTAGTACATTCCGGTATAAGTTCGCTAATCGTATACGCCTTTGAGCCTCTCTGGGACTTTAAGAAAAGAATAAAATGATGGGCTCTTTCCTGGTCAGTCGAGTGAGCAAAATTCTCTCCTATCCACTCCAAGAATTTAAAATTACGATAGGGTGCACTCTGGAACACGGTCTGGAGAGACGATTGAAATAATATGCTCTTTCTTGATCAGCGGAGTGAACTAAATTCTCTCCTGTTCATTCTAGGAAATTGAAATTTCGATAGGGTGACACTCTGGGACAAAGATATGATTGAGATGATGGGCTTTTTCTTGATCAGCTGATTGAGCTGATAAATTATATTCTGTTCAACCTAAGAAGTTGAAATTGGATAGGGAAACACTCGGGGGGCATTATAAAACAAACGAAATTGTAGGTTCTTTTGTGATCAGCTCATTGAGCTATATTCTCTCCCGTTCACCCTAGGCATTTGATATTCGATGGCGAGATTTGCTGGTACTTCAAGAGACGATTGAAATTACCTACGGGCTTTTTCCTGATAAGTTGAGTGGGCAAAATGCTCTCCTGTTCGCTGTTCACTTTAGGAAGTTGAAATTTGATAGGGAGACGCTCTAGGTCTTCGAAGACAAATGGAATGAAGGGCTCTCCCCTCATCACCTGAGTGAGCTTCCCTGACGGCATTGCTGTTCTGAGACTATCCACGTAAAATCTGAATTTATTATCCGATCGTAAGGTGGATGGCTGACATTCTTTTCTGTCCACTGTAGAAATCGTATTTTCGTTGAGGACTTACGGGGCGTTTAAATATAAAATCTTTCCTCTATTTTGAGAGCGGGTGAACCCCCTGACGTTTTAAAAGCCGCCCAGCCGCGACATAAAGTTCTTCTAGCACCTCCGTCCTCGCATACCGAACATTGTCTACCTACATACGATGGCTAATGAAAAGAACTTGTTGTTTTGTTTGAGAACACTCGAAGATCTATCATTTGGCGGTTTGACTCCACCAACCAACCACCAATGCGCTACACGGGGGAGCGATATTATCAAATTGGTATATATATATATATATATATTATTTTTTTTTATAATCAAGGGAAGCGATAACACAAAGAAATAGGTACTCACGATAGTGGTCTGTACGTTTCCCACCAAGCGCAACAAGCCATATGTATATGGAGAGATATATATAAGGGGGGGGGGGGGGGATTGGATATTTGCGAAGAGTAAATTTGGATTTTTTTGTTTATAATTATTCGTTTTCGAAATTTATTAAATAATATACACATTCTTTTAATTTAAGCCGCATCTCAATCAGATGTGCGGAAGGGTCTAATCGGCACTGTGCAAGGTATCAAAGGGAACACTGAAGAAGAGAGAAGAAGAAGAAGAAAAAGAAACGTTTATTGAATTATGTGTACAAAATTAATAATTAAACTTGGATAAAAAATGAACTATACGACATAGTTAGTTAACCTGTCTGTCGGAAGTAACGGCGAATGGAATTGGTATAATGCGAGAACAATATTATGGGCAATCTATATTTTGAAACAAAATCATGGAAACCCCAAATATTTATTGGAAAACGTATTTCTTTGAAAAGATTTAAACTAAAATTGAATATTAGGTCTTGAATATTTGGCCTGAGAAATAGGTACCTACTATTGTTTTCTAGAAAAGAACGTAATTACGATCAATAATTGAACTCCCGCATCAATAATGATAGATAGCGCCATGCTACTTTATAGTAAGAGACCAATAATTGTGGCCAACCTCCACCATTCAGAAGCTTGACCGCCTCATCCCTTGACAGAAGTGGTTGACCAAATGCTTGTACTCTGAATTCTATCAAAACACCGCAGTAGCACAAAAAGTGGAAGAGGTCTTCTTCCTCGTGAAAATTACTGAGCGAACACTCTTCACCTCGTTCGGTAGCGTAAGGGTTCGCATTCATATGAAGCACCTCACCTCTGAGCTTGAAGAGCCAACCACTGAAATAAAGGTCCGATTCGGAATCTTTCACCAGACTGGTAGGCTTAACATGAGGATCGAGGTCCCTATAGAGAGTGAATCTCTCGGAAGCCATAGCTCTTTGCCAAAACAGGGTTCTTTATGCTTATGCTTTATGCCTAAACATTTCCAACAGGTCCCTTGCCTGAGTCTTCATAAGTGCTGCATGCAACGAGGGAAAGTCATTCGGCTAACCAAATTCTGAAGAAAGGCGGTCCAAGTACCCAGCCCATGAAGTGTTTTGCAACAAAACCTCTCTCGCAATCACTTTGAGGTGGGGAGTCTTGAATCATGAAGGTGGGTAATCTTTATCAAGTAATTCAGGTGGACTTCAAGGGTGACTGCCGATACAGTGACCAAACCAGTCTGAAGATATAAAATATAATTTGGAAGGAAACTTGGCAAACGGAATAACTTTCTGACAAACAAAAGATAATCGAACTGTGGCGTCAAAAACATCCATCTTTGCCGTTATTGGGACAAATGGGTCTACAAAAAATGTCTTCCAGGTGGTATTTAGCGCAAATTTAGCCGAATTAGCTATATCTTTACATGCCTACTGAACGGTAAACGAGGCGTCAGATTCATCCCTAAATGGTTCCCCAGGCTGGTTTCTGCAAATCTCCAATTCTCCGTTGCACACCTTCTTCCACCGTTTCGGGAACAGATTATCAAAGGGAACACTGGAAGGGGTACAATTTTGAATTGAGCCATGTTGGCCCACCATCGCTGGTCGGACTGCCATCATGGACTTCACTTGCAGATCGGAAGGGGAATAATTAATAATGCGAATAGGCCCGTAGAGCTAGGCATCGCCGTACTTTGCTACAAGGTCTATAGCGACAACTAATCTGATAACTAAATAATTATATACTAGGTGTACACTGTCTATAATACTGACAAGTGAAATAAGCTCCGGCCAGATGTGTATAAAAGCTGCCACAGACTGGACGTACCACAGCAAATAGTAGAGCCCAGCGGCTCTCAGATACAACAGCAGTAACTGGACCTTGTCTGTCCCAGATAGAACTTCAGACCACTGAGTGGGTCCAAACTGGGCCCAGAAACCCATAAGGACTGGGCAGTAGGCAATCCTCCACTAAATGTTGGATGGACAGTTCCCCCACACACACATCATCACGAGCAACTGTAAGAGGCAGGTATCTGTGGGTGGGACGAGTATGGCCAATAGCTACCAACTGACCACTATACCTCATTTTATATTGGGCCGCGAAAGGTCCTAAAGGACGCCACACAATTATTATTATTATTAGGAAATACATGCTCAGTTTGAGAATGCGTCCTTAGTTTGCACCGAAAGACAGGTGTGCCTTGCAAACTGAGAATATTTTCACCTGGAAAAAATTGCCTATTACAATATTTTACGTCAATCTTGATTTTATGAAGCTGTAAGGCGGTATCTTAGTGGAGACTCGTCCATCTTTCGCTAGTTGGAGGAAATGCCCTGAAGCGGATTCTTTCCGAGAGGGTGACCTCGATCGATTAGTCTTGTTGACCAGTTGGAGCAAACAGAATGAGCCCGATAGTCGCCTGGGCAGTGAAAGGCGAAGAGCCCAGAAAATTTTCCAGCCTTCTCATATCTCACATGCTTGTGTAATAGCCAAATACTGGAGTCGGTCCAAACATCCAAGTTTATTCCAGAGAAGAAATAGAAAATGAATTATTGAAACTGTATTGAAATAAGGATTATAAATACAGTAATCTGCTGAATCAGTTATAGAATCAGTTGATGAAGAAACTCAACTTTTGTTTTGGTAAATTCACTAGCTTTGTCGACTAAGTAGGTTCGGAAGTCTTTCAATAGTTTTGGAAGCTTAACTTTTTTCTAGCAGATAATTTAGTCTCCGAGTTTCGACTGTTCTCATCCAAGAGCTAATTTAACGTTCAAGGGGTACACAAATGGCTGATGTTCAGAGAGTGCACACCGTTTCTCAGTCGGATCTGTGATTTTCGTCATTTTTTCTCCCTGATTGTCACACATTTTGTCATCAATACCAGAGAAATATATATTTTAGAATAGGACTGTTTCATAGTTGTAAATAATTTTTTAAAAAGTTGACTTTATTTCAACAACATCGAGTAGTTTGTACTGTACTCTGCAATTTTAACAACAATGTTCCTCCATTGAAACAAGAAGTTTCCACCAATCGTACTTGATTTTTTTAATCTCGTCTAATGATGTCTGGGCTGGGAAGCCATTATTTGCAAAATACACAAAAGATGAACCATGTTTCGATTTTCCTGAAGTACTCCGAACAAAACAACAAAATAACAGAACGAGATTATTCTTGAAGGCACAAAAAGCATACTATAAATACTATTAAAGTTATTTTTCCAATACAGACGCTATTTAGTTTCCGCCAAACGAAAATTGTTTATAGTCCAATCAACTTAGTTTAGGAATGTAGCCAGGTAGGTACGTAAGGAGGGGAAAATTGGTAGCTTGAGATGTGTACATTTATCACATAAATCAAGCGCTTTCCAACGAGTGGCGAACGATTTCTGTGCTATGAAAACTGCGGAAGTTCCATTCCCCTAGCAACGGCTGGGTTGTACGAGAAAATCATTAGTTTGGAAAATCGTGACATAAACTTTTGCGTGACGAAAATTTTTGGTTGACCCCCAGAGCAAAGACATATCCATGTCAAAAAAAAAAAAAAAAAAAAAAATACACTGTTAAGGCCATGGCACAGAAGCTTTGTCGTGGCCTTCACAGTTTGTCACCATTAAATATTCAGAAATGACCGGTTTACCATTATCATGACGATATAGTGCTGGGCAACCAAAAATTAAAACCTGACTAAAATCTGTTCAACATTGGCCGACTTATGACTGCCGCAAGAAAATTACATTCTTGCATGCGCTGAGCGTACCGCTGATTTCAATCATGATGTTAGTCGTAAGGGACCTCAAGGGACCTTCCCCGCATCATCCCTGAAAAGTTGTTTCAATCTGTTCAAATCTGTTAATTATTGACGGACTTACGGTTATCACAAGAAAATTACGTTCACATATGCGCTTGAAATGTATACCAATCAATTTCGAGGGTTGTTAAAACTCTTTTTCCGTTCGATTACAAAGGTTCATTAATCAACATAGTAAACCTAAAACTGGTGATACATTTTTTGTGAAACATACAAATAACTTTTAACTAAACCTCCTTCACATTAAGTATATATGCATGGTTAGCCTTTATTTGAATTATTTTGTTGACCTTATAATAAATTGGCTGATCAACAGTGGATTCGGCTTATTGGTTACAACGCCATCCAATTCCAGCACTGACTATTGATTAAAATATTGTATGAGTACTTTTAATTAATAGTAATTACTGGATCTTCAGTATCTATTGTTAATTTTCAACAGTAACAACCTTGAAGGGAGCGAACTTCACAGACGGCAGGTGTTCACTCTAACCACAACATCAAACTATCCTCATCTGATGGTTGTGTAGAGATAATTATCATTCGAATAAGATTATCAGGAAATTTTGTGATTTCGTTTAGCATTTGGAAGATTCTCAATTTTGAATTATGTTATAGATACGTAAGTGATGGCTACGCCTCTGATATCTTATCTTAAACAACTTTACATCATTTATATTTAACATCTCTGATATTGTATTCGTCAAGTGCTTGTTATTACGGTGATTTCGAGTTCACTCATCAGAACAAAATCCACAGACATTTGGATTATTAATTTTTTCAATCTAGATAACTAATCTGTTGTTACGGCTAACTCACTAGTACGTAAATCTTGCAGTGCGTTATGGCTGATATGCACAATAATGGATCATGATCGCAATCCTGGGCTAAGTTGCAGTAATGAACAACGAAGCAGCAATTTGGTTTCTAGGACGAATCTTCAAAATTATATATATATATAATATTTAATTAAAAAACCTCAACTTGCAGAACAATAGGATGATCCCCCCCCCCCCCCCCCTCCCCATATCCTTCCCATATTAAAAGGTTATGAAAAAACTTCTGAAGGCGGACGGATGGATTTTTATTTTATTATATATATATATATATATATATATATAATATTTACATACAAATCCTCAACTTGCAGAACAATAGGATGATCCCCCCCCCCTCCCCGTATCCTTCCCATATCAAGGATGTAAAAGGTTATGAAAAAGCTTCTGAAGGCGGACGGATGGATTTTTATTTTATTATATATATATATATATATATATATATATATATATATATATATATATATATATATATATATATATATATATGTATATATATATATATTTGAAATCTGTGGATTCTACTTATGTTGAAACGTAAACCAACAAAGTTTTGAGGGAGGGGGGAGTACATATTTGTTTCTTTGGACAAAGGTTCATTCCCTCAGAGAGATTTTTCGTAAAACGCTTTGTTATCAAGTTATTTAATATTTCACGATTTTTCAGTGTTTTCTTTCTTATAACATTAAAACGGTCATTACGTCCCTTAGAATTACTGTAAACTTAAAATTAGGCACAATGTTAGAAGGATCTTTAAATTTCCTATCTACCTGATCCAAAACATGTTTTGGTTTATTATTTTCAATAATAAACCTTTGTAATTGACCAAAAAAATAAATTAATAAATAAAAATTCCCCCCCCCCCCCCCCCCCTTGAAAATTTTCTAGTTTACGTTTCAAGATGCTTCGAACCCAAAAATCGAATAAAATAAAATAAAAAATCCGTCCGTTTCTAGTTTTTCCGAAACTACAGGGCGAACCTTAATGATGTGCCAGTAACATCGGCATCGATTTTTATCAACCCTTAAGGGTAGTATTTAACGGCTAAACATTCAAAAATCGAGATCTCGAGAACTTTTAAAGTAACAGTAATGATTTTTTGCTTGTCAAGCGAATATATAAATATAATCCCAAAGGATCGATTAAAACCATCCACAACGTTGTACGTTGAAGGATTTACTTTCCCAAGGGCGTGAACTTCGATAAAATACCTTCGGATTTCAAGATAGGATATGATGAGTTGCTAGCGAATCTATTGATTAGCCGATCAAGCTCTAAATTCCACCAATGATCGCTAGATATTGGTACTGGAATACATAAACATTGTCTTGTAAATATCAGCTGATGTAATGCCAATAATGGAATTATCACGTGATATAGTTCCAACGAAATATATTCTAACGTTGCGAAATCGAGATTATTTACTACTAGCTGGTTCACCCATGCGTTGCACAGGTTGACTTGAATATACGCAAGCCCCCCTCACCCGTCACATTTCGTGACACCCCTATGGATCTGATTCCAAAAAGTCCTTACTTAAAGTACTTATAAATTACCTATAAGGACCAAACTACTGATATCAACCCCCAATTCCTCTCCACAAATACCTCCATATTCCAGATTACCCAGTGATGACGAAGATACTCCATTTCCCCTACCCCTTCTCCTAAAACACCCCCTTCAAAATGTTAGGTTTAAACATTTTCAAGTAGCCTGTGATTTTGGTTAGAATACTTCAAACATATTCGAGAACTCAGATCCCCAGTCGGTTCAGTGACGTTCGAAACGCTTTAACTCCCCCACCCCTTCCTCACCATTGTGGGTCAGATTTAAAAAATTTGAAAAAAGTAGTCCTTGACTTGAATTACAATAATACAAACATATTCAACAATCAAATCCCTAGTTTGTTCAGTGATGACAAAGATACCCCCCCCCCCCCTAATCCCCTAAAACATCCCCTACGGGGCAGATTTGAAAAATTTGAAGTAGCCTCTGATTTAAGTTAAAATAATCCAAGCATATTCGCACAATCAGATCCCCAGTTCGTTCTATAGTGTCCAAGATACCCCATTTCCTCCCTCTCACTCCTCTAAAACACCCCCTCTTGCTCAAATTTAAAAAACTTCAAATAGTCTATAATTTAAGTTAGACAGATACAGACATTTCCCACAACTCATATCAGTTGTCCAGTGAGCCCTGTAACCGTGAAAAGCGGACGAACATACGGAGAGACTGACAGGTACACAGAGAGTCCGACAGACAGACAGATAGAGAAAAATTGAGAAAATGGTCTACAAATAGCATGAAACGGAAACAAAACCTCAAAATGTCATGATTCTAATCAATCTACAGACAGACATACTTACGATTTTATTAATATAGATAGATTGCCCGTGCGGATGTACCTACTAGTGAAGTATTTGTACCTTAATGCTAAATTTCATCTCTTAATTTGCTCCCAAGTCTACCTATAAGTAACGGAAGCATTGTTTTCACTTTCGAAAGATTGAAATGTAGTCTCCACTAAAATCAAACTTTTTTTTTTTTTTTTTTTTTCAGTGGTAAAATCTCCACTTGCATTTTACGTTTTAGACTATTCTGAACAATTTTCGATCCGTGTCTTTCTCTCTCTATATCTGTGAGTGTGTTTGTCTGTGTGTCCGTCTCCAATTACCTATGATTTGAGTTATGACGACGCCAACTCACTGTTGAAACAGTTTGGGAACATAACTGTTAGTGAGTAGAATAGATAGCTGTAACTCCATAATTACACACTTGAGAATATTGTTGAGAATTATTCAGAGTTCGTAACTAAATATCCAAAAATGAAACATAGAAACGGTGTTCATATAATGTTCGTAACTACATAAATACTGATGCTAAGTCTACATATTGACAAAGAGTATCATTTGTGTATCCGCATCGCGATTCCACTAACTATTTAGTTGTTTATCACATACTCCACTATTTGTCTCACCATTCAAGTTTTACAATGGATTCATTTGACAAAACTCTATGTCGGCGAAACCCGGAAAGTTGTTGGCACATATGAAGTGTCTAAAAAATCGCTTAAACCAGTGGCTAAAATGCAAATTTTAAAAAATAATTTAAATGTTACTTGTAAAAATAAAAAAGTTAGTCATTCTTACCCTTTTGTGCACCAAATAGTTTAACATTTCAAAAATAGTCATATTTGTCAAATTTTGTCATTATTGCAAGGAACCATTTCGTGGAAAGTTTGGTTGTCATAAATTTGGGTGTACTAAAAATAAGTACTTTTTTGTGCACAAGTAATCCCCAAAGTACTTTTAGACGTGCAGGTACAGCAATAATGTATTATACCCTTTCAAACCTTTTTTCTTCTTTCTTTTTTTTCATACTTTTTTCTTCCTGGTGGGCATAATTATGATCATGAAGGTGGACAAAGATTTGGTGTTTGAGTCGTGAACTAGAAATTTATTATTTTAAAATGTTTGAGAAGATTGTGTCATGTTTTATTTTTGAGACCAAACAACCGATAAACAATAATTCAGAACCTATTAGGAAACGTCCGAAAAAAAAAAAAAAAAAAAAAAAAAAAAAATCTGGACGCAATCGTAGCAAAAGTGATGCGGACACCGATACCTTTATTGTATGTTGTATGTCACTTACTCATGTGCATATATGGGTGTAACTGATATTCAATCTACATCTGTTTCGATATCATGAACAAAAATTATGTACAAGTATATTTGTGTATTCGCAGGCCTACTTTTCTTCTTTTTTCATTTTATTACATTAAAAAATGTACATTAATTTTTTCCATTTCACGGAAAAACATTGAAATATGGATAAACAAGTTAATTCCCAGAAACGGATCCATGATTAAATGTTTTTTCATGAAATGGATAAAATAAGTGAATATTTTTACATGCCAAAGCACAATTCGGTAACCTTGTTGAGTATCTTTATTTGTAGGTAGTCATTGTTTAAATAATAAATTTTCGTCTTTGTTTACGATAAACTTTGAATAATTGAAAAATATCAAAATACAGGCACATACACACTGTTCATGAGGGTCCATAAAACTACGCCAGCTACTAGACATAAATCATTGGGAATGCTATTATTTTAAGTTGGAATAAAAACGTCTGCCACGTTTGGTAGGCAGTATAGCTTCATCACTTATCGGAAAAACGGGCTTAATTGGTCAAATTACGATGATAATGTTGATGGTAATCTATATCGATTTAAAAATAATTGCCCGCCCATTGTAGGTACTAGTAATGGTCCAGAGGATGTCTAATTTAATGACATATATGACTTTGGAGAAGCTTGCTCTCTCAATTCCCGAAAACGGTATCGTAAAGTCGGTCGTAAAGTATCGATAGAGGTAAGAAGTCTTCTACCTCTAAGAACGTGCCGGTGTTTTGCCCTAGATATCGAATTTTACGTTTGCGCATGCCATTGCTATACCAATCGTGATAGAATTCAAGAATCCTCTAATTGCTCTTGAAATCGGTTCTAGTTTGGTACATCAGAACATGAGATACCTATTGGTTTTTATGCAATCCGGTTATGAAAATTATAGGAGTACTTCGCTAGACTTGAAAATATCATCAGCGTTTAATCACAAATCTCAGCAAATTCAACATTCGTACTTGCGCTGTAGTTAAATTTAGTTCAAATGGATTGAGATTGATGTGAAATCATGTTGGATTCATCCTTTAACTCGCCTCCTATTTCAGTATCATAAATGCAATAATTGCGTGTTCATCAGAATTAATAATTGAGGATCGAGTTGGATTCGAATGATTGAATTGATTTTTAATCATCATTTAAAGAATTTAGAAGAAACAATCGTATTTCAGTTTCAGTAAAGACACAGATATTTAACCCAATAATAATAAGTGTATTGTAAATTAAATCATTGATGTTGATTTAAACATTGTTGCGAGTGACCAAGATCCTGTTTGATCAAATGTTCAGTGTATAATAATAAAACGAATAATCATATCAAAATCTGCTAGTTACCTGTTTCATCTTTATTGAATTAACTCACGTATTTCCAGGCCAATATGAATAAGAACAGTGACGGTATTAAACCATTAAATAATAATTATAATGTCAAAGTTGTATCCACGGTTCCTACGACTTTCCAATAAACTAGGTAAAATATGATTTGAAAACGAAGGCGTTACATGATGTATACTGACTCCGTAGTTTCTGATTGTAAGTTGTATTATAAAGATGTTTCCACGGTAAGGTCAGATTCGCTCTGTAATATTCATAAGTGTAACTAATGTTCTTTCAATACGAAGAGTAGAAAATAAAGACTCTTTCGTGACTTAGTCTTGCATTATGAGCAATTCATGATGTTGAATCGACCGTCCGTACTTGGCTTAATCAGAAATTCCTGTTTCGACGAATGCCAATATTTCATTTGTTGCAGTCTCAGCTTTTTTTTCTTTTTTTTCATAACTCCTCAAGTTTGAATCCTCAGATATATTTCTGGTATTAATTTTAGCAGGAGCAAGTTAACCCCCTCCAATAGGTACCTAGGTACTTGTGTTTGAGAGGGCTAATTCTGGATCAAATTCCAACGGGTTGACAATTAATCGCTTGCCAAATTATGTTGAACTGTACAAAACATGGTTTAATATAGATTAATTCAATTTGATTCGAAATGTGGCTGACTACGACAATTTGAAACGATGAGCACCTATGCACTATGGGCACCAATGGGCAACGATGCGAGGTTTATACTGCTTAGTATCTTTTTGTCACGGAGTTTTATTATTTGAGGACCTATGAGTCATATATTGTCTTTCGGTAGGTGCCTTCGTCCATTTAGTTATATTTAGATTAGGTATATACGTTATGTTCCGTTAAATAATTACCAATAGACCAATGATCTGCGTAGAAAAACTAGCAAAATACACTCATTTTAAAACTTTTGTAATAATTTCCAGTGTTTTCGAACACATTTCGAAGCTGTCCTCAAATAATAAAACTCCGTGTCAAAGTAAATATAACTACATGGACGAAGGTACCTACCGAAAGACAATAAATTACTCATAGGGCTAGGTGTACATCTCTTGTGGGTATCAATGTTGAAACGGCTGATAAACAGAGGTCGCTGATTTTGACAGTTGTACAGTTCTTAAATGTCTGTTCAGAACTCGTGTTAAGGGTTGATCGCGTGTTTAAGTTAAACGCTCATTCTCTACCGTTTAAACGCCCGATCATCAGATAAACAGCCGAGTTGTTTTGATTCATTGAACCAGAGGAATGAAGTTGTATTCTGTGTCTTGTGACACCCCAGTTTTTCCAGCAATATTACCGAGTGGAATTTTTTAAGATGAGGATTTCTTTGAACTCATTGTAGATGTGTTTACCTGACGAATACGTTTGATTCATGAGCGGCCTAGCCACTTTGTGCACTAGCGAGACGGCGAGTTCTTCGCCAGATTCTGTTTGTCCCAGGAAACTGTATGGTCATTACTCGGCGAAATTGAAGAAAATATAAAATCAAGCAAATTACTGCTGACAGGTAGCATGATAAGGGCATGCTCAGATTTCACTAGGGTTGACAGGACGACGGGGTACCGAATTATCCGACTGGTTACCCACCATTTAAGTAATAATGCAGCCTCGTTTCATATGGATGCCAACCAGAAGAGAAGCCGAAGAAGTGATAGCAGAATTCTATACAAAATATGAAGTCCCCAGGTATGTAGGTGCTATTGATTGCTTCCACGTCAGGATAATTTCACCTGAAGGCAGGTAGGCAGAGTTGTTCAGAAACAGAAAGGGGTATTTCAGCTTCAACGTTAAAACTGTTTCTGATGCCTTATCGTGCCATCGAAATATGGTAGCCAGGTGACCTTGTTCTGTTCTTGACGCAACCATATTCTCCAAATCAAATTTGAAAAGAATTATGGAACGAGGTGAAGTATCAGGAATTCTCATTGGTGACCAAGGGTATGCAAGTAGACCAAACTTACTAAGGAATCTCACAAATCATTTCACTGATGGAGAGCAGCTCTATGATGGAGCTATGACTTTTGACGAGCTTTAACAATAGATCTTCTTCACTTTTAGTCAAATTTGTGACTCTTTTGCTTCCACTCATTTTGGAAGAACCGATTACGAACTCAAAACTAAATTCTTACTAACAAGGTGCCGACAAAAACAAAGTATCGACTTTGCAACATTGCAACCTAATTGTGCGTCAAGGTAATACTCAGATTGCTTCAATAGCCGATCAAATAAAATCAACTGTTCAAACAGCTGTTTCAATAAACAGCACTGATAAGAGACTGTACAACATTCTTACATTCTTTCTGCCATTCGTCGTTTGAACAGAGTTCTGTGAGTGTTTAACTGATGGTTTGTTTAAACGGGGAACTGTACACCTGGCCCTTAGTCCAGTAAAAATATCACCTTATAAGAAGCGGGCGGTGAACGTATGAAGCGACCCGAGCGGTCTTACCTTACTCAATTCAAAGAAATAGTTGTTAGAAAAAAGAAAAAAACACGATTGAATGAATATCTGGTGACTTGATTATTTTACATCCAATCCTTAATTTCAAACATTAGGGTTGATGAAAAATTATGCAGAGACAAAAGACACATTCCCGGCCAACGAGTGATTTTTGAGCCGAATTTCATAAACTTTGGCGTTCAAGTATTTGATTGATTTATTTATTTTTTTTATTAACTTGATTTTGGAGTCAACGTATTTGGAAATGTAAACCGAAATTTTTTTAGGGTAGGAGGTACTATATATATATATATATTCCCACTACAAAGGTTCATTTCATTACTGAACATAACAAACCGAAATTTGAAGCCTCATGTCTTTGAGTTTCATTTCATACAAATTCATCTTTAAGAGCAAACGGTGTGTGGAGTTATTGGAGATGTGCTTGATAAACAGCTGAACAAGCGATGAAATACAAAATTAGGAGCTCCTGTCGAAAACCATTCAAGAAAGATAAATAAGTATTATTTCCTAGCACCAACAATACTGGCATAAAAAAGAAAAAAAGGTATAAGTTACTTACCTAATGGGGATTTGAACTAACTAAATTCTCCCCTAGGATCGTTGTAAATAAGTATATTTCACCAAGCACCAGTATCAAGCCTAAAGAATGCATCAAGCCGCTCATTCTCGTCTCCCACGTTGCTGTCCTTTTTTATAATTATTATAATAATTTATTCTTGTATATACATATATATATATATATATATAAGTATATATATAAATTACGGAAGAAATATTGTTTTACTTCCTTGTTACACTAAAACTCAATTGTAAAGTAGTTCCCAAAATGGTTATAAGAAACGTTGCTTACCCTAGTTCCATCCCTCATTCATCGTAAAAAATCGGTACTCATAAGATACAAAAAGTCTCATTTGCACGATTGGCTAAATCTCAATAAAATCCGTACTGACTGAACGGATGACCCTATTAACTTTCGTTTTAGGGAGATTCTATTTGGTAATAATTGATTGTTTTTCTTCAACATCCTGTGAAATTAATAAAATTACTATAATCAAATAATCATAGGTAATGGGTAGGTAATATTCTATTTATTGATACCCATCACATCACCTACAATCTAGTGAAGTTACTGTGAATTTTTCTATGGAAAAGAAAAAAATTCGGCTGTCCGTGGCATAGTGGGTCCCAATGGTTGATTTTTTGGTAAACCCCAAACCATTCGAATATCTCTGAAAGAGACGAATTTTTATGTATTGAAATGGGTTCCAGACTGATGTCGATCGGCGAAAATGGGCATTTCCAGTTTTTTTAACATAGAAGTGTAGGTGGCGTTTACCACGGGATTTTCGATGCTGACTCGATTGAGACCATTCAGGAGGTTAAAACTCATATTTTATAGGAGTGAAGGCGAGAGACTGCTTTCCCTGGTACAATGTCGCTTTTATTTTTGTAACAAGGACAAGGACTGATCATTTATGTTGTAATTTCATTTCGTGATTATAAATTGTATAAACAACCCAAGTTACGTAACAGAAACTATAAAATGAAATCCATCAGTTTTACAGTAAAAAAAAATCATTACTTCATTATAAAAAGTAACGTAATACTCCAAAATCAAATTCAAATCTTCTTCACTTCGATATATTCAAACTGTTAGCGTCTCGAAAAAACGTCAACGAAATTATTATTTGGTTTGGGAAATTGGCTCAGCTCCAAAATCCAATTCAAAGCACTGAGCGGTGAGAATCTGGAGTGATAGTACCCGGACGCTGCGTCACATTGTCCGAAAACATAATATCCCTGACGCATACTCGTACTACATCGGATTTAGAAGATAACTGCTCCAAAACTTGGACGTAAAATTGGGTCTGAAACTCACATAGTACTTCAAATAACATCGTTGTTCTGAAAGCATCTCTGAGCTGAATACTTATGATCCTACATGATGATCCTACAAGTACCTATGATCACTGCTCCAACTGTGGTGAGACACTTGACTGCATTGTCGATTTAGTCTCCGTTTCATGGGATTATTAATTCGTAGCCATAAATCACTGCTGTCTGCTCGTGTTTAGATCATTATAATGGGGGAGCAAGATGGAAGTGAGACCAGTGGGGGTTTATATCTTTCGTGCTAAATGAAGATCGATCGAACTCCACTAGACTCCGAGGTTAGAGGCGGCAGTCCAAACCGCAGACCTCGTTTCCTTATTCCTGAACATTCCGCTTGCGTACGTTTTTAATATTTCATTTAAAACTAATGTAATGAATAGTTATGACGTATTATTTATATATATATATATATATAATACGGGCTACAGTAATATTTTGTAGCAATCTAGGAATAGACTTCATTGACTTATTTTGTACCTGAAAAGATTGAATGTGACGTTACTTTTACGTTTTATGTAGACCTTTAGTCACGTCTTGTCACTTTTTTCATCAAAAGCCAAAAGTATAATGTAAAGAAGTCCATAATGTAAATAGAAATCCATAAAATATAACATAGAAATTTGTGTTTTCTTATTACCTAGCTGTTAATATTCGTTTGGGGTTCCTTGGATGCTTATCCAAACAATCGTAGTTGATTTTAATGGTCTACCTTTTCTGCCCTCACAAATTATTGTTCAGATGCATCTATGTTGATCTTACTATTGTCAGTTATTTTTTATTAGTTTTTTTTTTTGTCAATTATTATAGGATTAAAGTTTTGTTTGTCCTCAAATTAATCTAAAAGTAATTAAATCAAGGTTTCTGTAATTTTCTAATTATAGGTACTTCCTGTTTTGTTAACAGCGTTGTTTTGTGTGAATCAAGATAAGTACCAACTGATTAATAGTAAGTACTTAAGTAGTATAACTAACATAATAGATGAATAGAATACTCGCTGGAAACACATACCTACCGGCTTTTTTTTTGCAAGTACCTTTGTTGGTGAGAAGGGCTAATCTTGGCTAAATTAAGTGGGGTTAGATACAACACAACATCTAGTTTCTTCCCATCATCCTGAAACTGCAGAAAAATACACCGACAACGTTCTGTTTCGTGACAAGGACCATCGTTGCAACCTCTCTACTACTGGATACTAACCAGGATCTGTTTCCATCTTACCGGGCAGCATTAGATGATTGATTTATATTTCTAATACTGTCAGGTAAAGATGTCGTCAGGTCCGTAAAACTCAGCGCTGCGAACATCAGAAGTCATCCATTCGCAATGTAGAAGATTCATTAACTACAGAAAAAATCTTGGTTAATCATTAATTTATATTAAAAAAATTATATGTATGTATTGATATGTATGATATGTATTTGTAGAGCTACTGTCCAACGTTAAGAATATTGATCTGCGCAAGAGCGTTTGATCTGTCCACGCCATTCTCTCCTTTCCACAGCCCGTCGAAACCCTCTACACCTCTGCACCACCACCATCAGTCGGTCGGCAATTACGTACAATTACTTATCTATTACATCGTTATTCCCACTTATATATTACACAGTTTTCTATACTACATTTCACTTATTTTACTTCTTCTGTTCTGGGTCTGATCCCAGCATAAATGTATTATTATCTCACGAGCTCAACTACAGCTCTCAATCAGTAATATAAAATGACCATTCGAAACAAATTAATAAAGAAATTGACTATATTTGCCCTCGAAATCCTTTTAATTGCGGCTATTTATATGTTATATGAGCTCACCAGTCGCTTTTGCTCCTCAACGCCTCGGGCCAGCATCCGCAGTTTTGCATACTGGTATAATACACAGGGTGTTCTAAACCTAATGGTACAAAGTTCAGGGGTCAATTCTAGTGCTTATTTCTGATCGAAACTAGTTCCTTATGTACAGGGGGTCCTCAACCCCCCCCCCCCCCCCCCCCCCCCGTGCTAAAATAATTAATAATGGGTCAAAAAAATTTTTTTTTTTTTTTTTTTCAATATTAATTTTTGTTTGTAAGGATCTCAAAATTGACAAAATATCGCATCGTACACATTCTCAAACGTGCGTAATCGATATCAACTTCAATATTTTATATGGGAATCCCCATTTTTTATACAATTAGCTGTTAGGTAAAACGATGTGTACCATCATTAAATATGACGTGATTAGGTATGTTAGGCAGGTGCTTCAGAAAAATAGGGCCAAGGTTTGTATTCAAATAATTGTTTTGTATTATTGTACATTATTTTATTTTATTTCACTTTATTTATTTCAATATAACATATTTCAAGATTTCACTTATTTGATGTATTTCTTCATTTATTTAATTACCAAGAATTAGGTATGTTAGGCATGTGCTTCAGGATAAATGATATGTAAATCACCGTAAATGTAAATAACCTTATTTTATTCATAGTTATTGTAATCCGCAAAATATTTATAACCAATGCATAACGTATGTTAGGTAAAAGTGCTCAAGAATGAATGATATGCATATAATTATGTTGGGCAAGTGCTTCAGAATGATATGGCAAATTATGAACGATATGGTCACTATGCCAGACAACTAGGTTTTAGGTAAAATGATAAATGTATATAGGTTTATTTTATACAGACATTTGCTATATTTCATTTTATTTATAGGTAGATGTTCATGATCTATACTATTTATTTCCAAGTATTAGGTATGTTAGGCAAGTGCTTCAGAACGATTTGGCAAATTATGGACGACATCCTCATGCCAGACAATTACGTGTAAGGTAAAACGATGTGCAGTATCCATAAGTAAGTGTTAGGTGTGTTGGGCAGTGCTTAAGAATGAATGTAATATGGCAAATTATGGACGGTATGGTCAATGGTGAAGGTGTTAAGCAAAACGATGTGCAGTATCACAAAGTACGACGTTATTAGGTATGTTAGGTAGGTGCAAGTACAATTAGCCGTTTGGTAAAACCATTTGCAATTTATATAACACTATGAATGTTAGGCAAGTGCTTCAGAATGAATGATATGTATATAAGTTTATGTAATTTGTAGTTACCATAAATGAAAATAAGCGTATTTCATTTATAGCTATCATAATCCGCAAAATATTTATATCCAACGCATTAGGTATGTTAGGGAATGTGCTCAAGAATGTCAATGTAACAATCATTGAAGCATTAAGTATGTTAGGCAAGTGCTTCAGTATGGTATGGCAAATTATGGACGATATGGTCACTATGCCATACAAATTAGCTGTTAGGTAAAACGAAGTGTAGCACCACTAAATACGACGTTATTAGGTATGTTAGGCAGGTGCTTCAGAAAGATATGGCCAAGTTTTGTATTCAAATAATTGTTTTTTTTTTTTCATTTTATTTTATTTTTTATTTAACAATTTCATCTCGTTTTATTTCACTTTGCTTATTTTATATATATATATATATATATATATATATATATATATATATATATATATATATATATATATATTTTTTTTTTATTAAACTTCGTCGTTTCCTGACATGTGTATGGTACAGCCACTATCCCAACACCAATCTAGAGATTTATTCAACATAGATTCCTAGTTATTGGACAAACTTTCGTCTAGTACCTAATTTGAATGTGAAATCACTCCTTCAGTTTTGGTTTTTGCAGTATTAGTCTTCTGTATGAGAAATTTGTAGCAAATTTGACTTAAAACATCTTTCTTCTCTTTTTGATTTTCAATGTTTCTTTGGGTCTGAGTGTTTGAACTTCATTAAAACTTAATTTTATGTCGTTTTCCATAAAAACTGCAACATTTCTTATATCAGAAGTGGTTTTGTTATTCCTAGCATCTGACTCCTTAATGATTTTTACTTCCAACTCTTCTGGTTTTGGCGGATTGTTTCTATTCTATAATTTTCAAACGACTCAGGAAGACTAAGTCGAGGCCCTACTAATATTACCTTTAGTTGAGTAGATTTCTCAATAGTCGAGCAAGTCCTTCGTGAAGCCGCCTGCAGGTCGCCATTGGAGTAGCGTGTGCAGTTCACGTGAACACCAACAGGAGAGGGCACCTATTCGGGATAAATGGCACAGGGGAGGGGTCGGCTCACCATTCATAATCTGAAATCTTGCCTATTCACTTCACTCAACCTTCTCACCTTACCCCTCTCCTTTTTGACCAACGGAACCTTGGTACTTGGCCAAAGTCTAGTTCTCAACAGGATCCCACTATCCAGGATGAAAGTAGCAGGTCTCCTCAAGTACCACTCGGGATACTTTTCCTTCTCCTTCCTAAAGTACAAAACTATTGGATTGGACTTCTAAAAAATGTACCTACTCTACGGGGCTCCATATGCTGGGGTAAATTCAGCTAGAGAAGTAAGATCCTTTAAATTTACTAAATCACAAAACCTACTGCAATAATCAACAATTATGAGGGAAAATTCAATTATCCAACAAAAAAAATCCAAATTATTGAGAAATGGACCAGAAATTGCGAATCGTTTGTTAGGTAGTTTAGTGGACTTCAGCAGTTCTGGTTTCTCAGAGCAGCTAGTTATTCGGTATCCAATGTATTGCTTGTCCTCTCGCTCTGCAGCTTTATGGGTACCTGGCCATCATACCTTAGATCTCAGATGTTTTTTCATTTCCATTATCCCAGGATGATCCTCATGAGCCAACTTGAGTGTTCGAGTCTGTAAGGTTCTGGGAATAATCATACTTGTCCCTTTATCATGTTCCCACTGGAACTTCGAAGGAGTGCAAGAACCAAAAAGATACCACTACACCTTTCAGGCTATGAACTTAACTACAGCAATGACCATGACTGACGTTCAATTTTTTCTTTCTGTGTTTCATAGTGTGGTTTTATTGAGTTTCTTTTTTTTTAATGCGGATCTGGTTTCATGTTTTACTTGAGGGTTCAATTAATTTTTTGAAAAATATAAAAATACAAAAAGAAAGTTGTGTAGTGTTCCGTGTAAATTGGACTTCGTTTAATGATGTATCCATGGTGTTTGAAAAATGTTTCCGTTGATCTATTACTCTGGGAGATGACGATATATATATTATAATAGGGGTAAACAAACAGGGGGTCATGATTTTAATTCATAATCCTTCAGTCCAAAAATTAAGCGATGCTTTTTAATTTTTATCTGTTCCTCTTCCTTATGAGTAGCTTCCAATTATCTTTTGACGGACTCTATGATGTCGATGTGCATCATCCGTCTCAGTAGATGACTTAACTCTTCGTTTCTGTATGCAGACAGTTACTAAAACATTGCGTCTTTTTCATCTTCCAATATCAGTTTTTTAGCGTTCGGAATGCTGCACTTTTGCACTAAATCCCGTCCAAATTCA
The DNA here is from genome assembly GCA_030762985.1 of Adelphocoris suturalis. Lineage (NCBI taxonomy): Eukaryota > Metazoa > Arthropoda > Insecta > Hemiptera > Miridae > Adelphocoris > Adelphocoris suturalis. The sequence goes on from CM061040.1 coordinate 35,525,683, forward strand.
ATAGCAACTAATTTTTGGTTGAGCTACACCTGGTTACCAATAATCAGCAAAACAATCGGTGTCATGTTGAACAGTCACAGTCGTGTTGCTCTGCAATCCCGAGAAACCGAACAATTGGGTTGCGAAGCCAGTTAGGCGTGCGTTGCACGGACCTTAATGCAGGAGAGAACCCATAATTTTATTCGTTTCCCAATGTCCCAGAGAGGCTCCCCTTCAAATTTCAAATTTCTTGGGTGAATAGAAGAGAGATGATCTGGTTGGAATCCGTCATTGCGTTTGACTCTTAATGTCCTAGTGAGTCTCCCAGTCAAATTTCACATTCCTAGGGTAATTAAGGAGTGAATTTAGCTCACTCGGCTGATCAGGAAAAATTCCATCATTTTTATTCGTTTCTCAATGTAACAGAGAGGCACCCTATCAAATTTCAAATTCCTAGGGTGAATAGGAGAGAATTTAGATAAGTCAGCTGATATGGTTGGACGTTTTTTAACTATTGTCTTTTCCACAAACCTTCCCCGTACCATCCTGATCATCGTTCCAAGGACAGACAAAAGTGCAATCAGTGAAGTAATGCTTAAAGATGAATGGTATAGTGGATTAAATAGCATATTGAATGACAACACCACTTATAACAAATTGGAAATTGATCCAACCAAAAGGCTAGATAGGAATGCTAAAAGAATCATATACGAACTTCATAAACAAAAAGTACCTAATAGATAAAATAACACATACACAACTTGTTTCCCATAAATGGGTTGCCCCTCAAATATATGCACTTCCTAAAGTTCATAAAAAAGCAGATACCAAACAACTGAGACCTATTGTCAGCTCACGGAATAGTCCTAACTACAATTTATCGAAGTATTTGACCTCCATTATGAATGTAATTAAAAAACATTGGCCCAGTATAAAAACAAACAACCCCAAACTAAGTTATAAAAAACGTTCATGGAAATACTTGATTATGTACTCAATAGTAACTATTCAATTTCTCAAAATAAAGTTTATAAACAAATACCTAAGGGGTCCCCTGTTTCACCTATAATCGCAGATCTTGTACCTGTTAGATGACACGTACAAAACGATGATTCCAAAATTTGGCGAAAAAGTACTATGGATACGAAAATATGTTCATGACTCAACGTTAATTGCAAATGAATCAATCATAGATCCACTACTTTCAGAATTGAATAATTATTGCAAACCTTACATGAAATTTACATTTGAATTAGAAAATAATAACTGCTTACCCTTTTTAGACCTCAAAATAATCAAACAACAGGATGGCTCCATCATAACGGAATATTACCTAAAACCCACTTATTCTGAACGCATTATACTCGTACTTTACCACTCACACCAACCATATCAATTTAAATTCAACACAGCCAAAAATCTCATTCAGAGGAGGCTCAATCTTTCAGATGCACAATTCCACTCAAATATAATCAAGAACTGCACAAATATTCTACTAACTAATTGTTTTGCTATCAAACTCATCAGAAAGATTATTTATCAAACTCTCAACAAATGAAACATAGCCAACAATTAAATGATATATATGATGCCTCATCGAACACAAGCCCCCACCAATCACCACCCAACATAACCAACTTTGCATCTCTTAGTTACATAGGTTCTACATCTGAAGTTATAAAGAAAAAACTCAATACATACAGCCCAACGACAAGAATAGCCTTTTACAATCATCCAAATAACAGAAATAAAAAACACTTTTCAAAACTTAAAGACCCAATGAACAAAGAAGAAATCAGTTATATATTGTACTCAGCAAACTGTCAAGACTGTCAGCAGTTTAAATTGGTGAAACTAAGCAACTAGGTATTGAACGAATTAAAGGCCACCTCAATTATAATAGGAATGCTTTAAAAAAGAACAGCCCCAAGAACAGCCCCAGAAGATGACACACATGCCACAGCATTTTCCAAACATAAAGCTGTTACCAAGCACGATCCTGAAATAAAAGACAGTGATATTCGCTGTATAGAACCAAACTTTGGGAAAATAAAGATTAAAGAAATGGCATATATATTGAAAACCATTGTTTCCACCTACCAACCATGTACCTATCATTCATTCTTTATCAAAACAACTTTGTATCCACCTCCGTTTGTGAACCATTATAACTGTTGCTCAGACGATATCCGATTTATTAGCCAGGTCAATTCACATACCACCTAACTGATCATCTACCACCATCTATTCCATGCTGTAAATGCCATAGATATACTTACACAATCTGTTCATGAATGTAACCACCAACATCCTAAATTATGATCAATGTTATCATAGTTAAAAGTAGTTCATCAGCAAAAAACTGTAAAATCTACTACATTAGTATCTACTAATGAAGAACTATTGTAAGTACCACCAATAGCTATGTTAACAATGTACTGTACAACTATGTACTATATCCTCAAAAAATTTGTAATGTATGGATACTTATTTCAACTTATGAATTTTTCTTGTATAGGTTCTCCAATCTCCATGAATAGGGTCCTGCTCCAGGACCGAAACGTCGCAGGACAATAAAAGACCATTCAAAAACATCGACTAGTCCGGTCATTATCTACCTCAACTGTACAATTACAACTACTGAGAATCTCACCACTATATATACATAGCGTTTGATATCTGCGTGAAAATTATAATTTAGTTCGAGTTATTTGAAACATTACACTATCTCCTCTATTTTATATGAATTTAGTTTTTGTAACGAACATTAAAATTTACCTACTAGTAGGTAGGTACCAACGGTAGTCACCAACGGGAGTTTTGGTCCAGATGTAAAGTGTAAAGTTGGAATGAAACAACAATAGAACGGATTAACATCAGATGATGCTGTAATGGACAACTTGAATTGAGGCAAGGCTGGAAGCTGAGGTTTACCAGATAGTGTGTGTCAATGTGGAGTGTAGGAGTCCAGTTGGTGTGTAGTTGTAGTCACCAACTAATTGAACAATTGACTTGGAACCAGCCAGCGCTCGGCGTGTCTCTGAGTCTTTTGGCATCTTTGCCCTTTCTTGTTATTCTATTTTTACTCGACTAAGTTGGCCTGAAAGGGTGATGGGCTAGATGGGAATGCGCTCGCGACCTGCCTGGTACCGATGTACCTACTTACCCATTTGTCAGGAATATTGTTACGTAGGTGATCAGATTATTGAAGAACTCGGAAGTTTATAAAATACACGTTACGGTGACATTATTCAGCCAAGGACTGTTTTAGTGTATCTTCACAACATCAAATGGTATAGAATTAGATCTCAAAGACATGAAAATTCCTTTTTAGGACGCCTCAAAAGATATGTCTTATAGGGAAGCATGGTGTATAAGAGGGTCGCCCTATTAGATTCAGGGAGTGTTTGACCATCCTAGCATGAGAAGAAAATAACCGAATTCAAATCCGTTTCAGACCATTCTAAAACCGAATTTCTTTATAAAAATATTTAAAAAATAAATAGAAAAAGCGTAGGTATGTAGTGTGTGTTGTGTATGGGTGAAACAATTTATGAGCGCAGCCCTGGCTAACAGTTCTTACCTGATTTTTGCGATTATTTTTTTGTCGATCCCAGTTGTAGTGCAGTTTTGAAACAAACCTTGGATATGTTGGATTTGCCGCAATGAGAAGAGGTAGAGGTGGTAAAAGCCTTTTGGGTGATTCTCAAACTACGGACAATTTTGCAGTCCTTGACCTCTGACTTCAATATATCGACTCCTATGCATCCTTTTCCACTCTGATTTCGAAGATAGCATTGTTCTGTACTGGAATATATTGAAAACAATGCGGTTTACATGATGTTTCACATTTTAAAAAAGTCTGCCAAGTTGGGTGTGGCACATAGCTTCCTTGTTTACCTATCATGAATGTATAGATCATTTCGTCAAAATCGCATGAAAATTTTGGAAATTAAGGTCATTACAAGTATTTAATATTGACGTATGCGCAGTAGCTATTATTAATATAATCATGTTGAAATTGATATAAGATGATCAAATTGTCATCCCCCTACTATCATCCAAATTTGAGTGAGATCGTGCGACTAGGGCGTGAGAAAATGATGCATGGTAGAATTTACGTTTGCGCACGCGAAGGGTGAGGTGTTGAGTCAAGAAAAATGAAACTGATAGGGGACCGTCTACCCCCCAGCCCGCACATCCCCTAAAAATGTCATCCGAACTAGGATGAAAACTATGGAAAATAAGCTTGTTACAAGGAAACGGAAGTTAGTGAAAAACTTTGTATATTTCCACGAAAAAATAAAGAGTTACAATGTTAAATCGATTTAGACGGTTATACCACCATCAGTAACAAACAATAACTTAGGGGGGGGTTATTGTTTGTTAGGTACTGATGTTGGCCTAACCGTCGAAATCGACTCAACATTGTAACTTTTTATTTTTTTTTCGTGGAAATAGACAAAGTTTTTCACTAACTTCCGTTTTGAAATGGGTTTCAACAATTTTGTCGCGAGAGGACTAGTTTGTTACAAGGATTTTCGGACACACGGCAGACACACACACAAACAGACAGACAAACACGCAACCAAAGTTGTTCACAATGGTCTAAAACTTAAAATACGAGTGGAAATTTTGAAATTGGAGGCCAAAATTTCTTTTCTTCCGAAAGTGAAAACAATGCTTCCGCTAAATTTAGGTAGACTCGGGATCAATATACCTATATTAACCCGAAATTCGTAATCTCCGTGGCTGTCCTACTTTCAAGTTTTCAACAGTTAACTTGGTTAAGAATGATCTTGTGACCTTGTGTGACCCTTTCCCATGGAAAATGTTTTTCCCTTAAAAGTAGAATCCTGATAATGAATCCATGAAAATGATGTGATTGGTATCAATAATATAAGTATTGTACCCTGTGAAACTTCGTCCCAGACTAACAGTGAAACATCTGTGGCGGATTTTGAAAGTGCCAGGTTAATTAGTTAGTGGTGGAAATTTGTGAGAAGATCGTTGGACGTCGTAGTGGCAAGACTACTTGGCCTATCAGAAGCCAGCTTTGCCCTCCTCTCCTGGGGCCATGGGTTACCAGCGAATCGTTGGAGAAGATGGTATGTGGCGTAGGATTGTGTGTGCAACATCCGAGTAAGTCTCTTTATTTTTTTATTTTTTATTTATTTTTATTATTATTATTTTTTTTTTTTTTAATCCTACAACCCTCAAAACTAACAAGATTTGTAGCGCATGTGAGCCTTCTTCAGAAATAATTAATAGAATTAGATTATACCCATTACCCATGCTGTGATATTCTTGTAAGATGGTGAATTTGACCTCCATGTCAGAAAATGTGGAACTTCCGTGGCATCCCGTTGCAAAAACTGTATAGTTATTGATTCATGTTACACTACATTACTGTCCCTCAGTCAAAATTTCCTCTTCAGAGGACATTTTATAACTTGTACACAATTACAAAATTACTTGTACTGTGCTATTGTACAATTGGGTTTTTAGAGTAACTTACAATGTTTTTATTTTTCAGTACAGTGAAATGTGTTTTCATTCATCCGTTTGGTTTTTAAAATCCGATAGAAGTACTCTTAAAATCAAAGCTCTGAATAAATTCGTACGATTATGAGCTATTCGTAACCTCCAAGACTGCATAAAATTTAAATTCAACTTTAAAAATAGATAAAATTAATTCCGACTTGCACATTACTGATTTTAATGCTAAGAAACACTCCCTGAACACAATGGAATTTTTCTCAGATTTTTTCAACTTACTTAGTTGGTTAATTGAAAATCTTGATCAAAATTGCCCGTAGTTTGAGAATCACCCTTTTATGCGCTTCCCAAGCTTCAATTCTTAGCCGATTTTCATGATTATTTTTTGTTCTATCCTATTTGAACCCTAGCTGTCCAACAAACCATGGAAATTATGGTTTTGCCATCGAGAAGGGAGGTGGATGGGGTAATAGCCGATCCTAATAAGCACTGCTCAAGATTCAATTCTTAACCAGTTTTCAGGTTTAGAAGGGAAAGATCTCAGACACATTTTTTGTATCAGCGAACTAAGCCAACTTTTTTCACCTCTGACCCATTGAGTAACAAGAATGCGTAGACTCCAAAAAATGGATTAAAAAAATAAATAAATATAAAAAATAATAAAATAAAATAAGTCTGTCCACTCGCCCTTAGCCATCCGAAGTGTACTAAACCGTAGGTACTTACTGAACTAAAGTATAGGAAGTTTGGTTATAAGATCACACATCGTCCGAAAATCCGGAATTCTCAGCATCATCTTCGAATAACCCTGAAGCATAAACTTGAAGGGTTAAAATATTAAAAGTTGGGATCTCTTTTTTTATTTGTACAAATAGGTAGGTAAGTGATTTTTTTTAAATAGATGGATGTGTCAGGGTTAATTGATTGAAGCGTTAACTAATTTAGCTTGAAATCTTAACAAATATTCTTGAGGGGAGTTTAAATAACATTTTTTCTTGGCTGATAAGGTTTATGATTAAAAATGAGAAATCAAAACTTTTTACAGACATTCTTTCATCTTTTCCAATAAACTGTTGTTTTATGGTAGGTATCACAGTTATTTAACACGGGTAATATCTCAGTTTCGACTGCACTTGAAATTTATCTTTTTCTTCGACTAATGTGAGCTTTTAAAGCACTCGTGATCCATAAATACCCTAAAATAGTTGCAGTTTCTTTTTAATCGGTTAGTACCAACCCAGTGTTCGTAATAGAGATGTATAACAGTCTGCAACTTGATCAAAACAAGCGTATCCACTGAACAGTAGCCTCAAACAAATAATAATTATTTATTTGTCAAACATAAAAAACATGTCAAGCATTTTTATGACCTATAACAATCAATCTAGTGCGATTATATTCCAGATATGATTTTTTTAAAGGCATTTTCATGAAAACCGAGTTTTTCTCCCTGAAACCTACAATTCTCAACTCTCCTCATCTTCATTTCAACCGATTCTGATTTTTCACCATATTTTCTAAATCTGCGATATATTTCCTAAAAGAATAGTGTCCTTTGGTGTTTGATTCCCGGCAAACAGCTGTATAAAGACATTTTATGATTTCAAACAATTTTGGCAGATTTAATTAATTTTGAATACATTTTAACAGATCAAAATATATATCGGATGAATTTTCTGCAAAAATATCTGTTGTTATTAGTTGATAATCTTTTCAAGTAATATTCTAACATTTTAAAAATTTGAGCCCTTTATTATACACTGAAATTGCTGTTCAACCAACTCATATTTTCATTTGGAATGCTTACTTTTTTTGCGAAACAATAGATTGTAAACAATAAATTTTAATCTCAACTTCAAAGAAGGTTTCGTATCAAATGACACACTCACACTCACAAACATATATTTTCGTGTAAGTACATATGAAAAACTGTTAAACTACAGGAATCTTTTCACAATGCCCTTCAACGGATTTTAACGAAGAAAATAATTTATCGTTACACCCATTGCGATAATTCTTCTTTTCTCTCGAAAATTCGCTAAAAACTGTATTACGAACAATGACATGAGTAATTAGGTCGCTACCCAAATTGCTGAAAATGACAGGATGATAATATTCGTTAAAAGCGAATATTCTTAAGACTCTATCATGGGTTCCCGGCACACCCTCTCATCATGCGACTACCTTGAAAACTGTGTATTTTCTATCTGGCGAATCAGTAAGTTACCTACATCTGTTCTTAAGAAAACACGTTAGCAGTATATGTACACATAATCTACATCGTTTGCATAAACACTTGATTACCGGGGAGTAGTAATGCCTTTCAGGACGATATATACCTAACTGTTATATCATTTACCATGCGAACCTTTGATCGGAACCTGGTGTAAAATAGTTGCTACCGAATCCGTGTAACAACATAAATATAATAGATATAGTACTTGAATATAATCCTGATATAACTTGAAAATAATGAAAGATTGTCCGGTCAACGTTGAAAGAGCGTCGGCAGGCGAACTGTGGTCTACCACTGATAAGGATTGATAAGATGCTTATCAAAGCTGCGTGTTACCAGCTTCGTGCGTCCGACTTTAGGAATGGTCTATTTTTTCAAACACCCCAGCTAAAAGACATATTAATGTCGAAAGAGACCAGTGTGATAGTTGGACCGTAGTTGAGTGTATCCTACATAGTAACTTAGAGTTGTAAAATTCATGAAAACAGACATTGGTAGAACACCTGTCATATCTCATGACAAGGTCTTATGACAGAATAGGTTTTGGTCAAAAGGCAACTTTCGTATGTTGGAATTTCCAATATTTTATTCAAACCTCGAATTTGCGTTGAAAACCCCTAGTTACAAATTTTAAGTCCACAACTCCAAAGGGCTTAGACAAGCTGGGAGGTCGCCCTCACTGCTGCTGACCTTGATTTTGTCAGGCAGCAGTTGTTGTGGTGCGATCGAGCAACTCCAACTGCTCCAAAACCCAGCTCATCTGCTGAGTTCGCTGCTGCTCTGCATGATTCAGTGGATGGTAAAGAACTCAGACAGTGCTCTGAATCCCCCATTTCCTCCCAGTGGGTTGAATGGGCTTCAGAGGGCATTGGGGCCAGCGACTACCGACATTTTCATGCCGTCCGCGTGGCTACGTTAGCCACTGCGGTGAGGTGTTCTGGAGGTAGTCGTGGGACAGTAGACACCCTCTGTGGTAAAAATGAGTGATTTTACCCCGACTGGCCTGTGGGGGTAAAAATGAGAACCTGTATCATGTGGTGCAGCAGTGTCCACGGACTAATGGTGGCCTCAGTCTGCGTCATGATGCGGTTGCCAATCAGATAGCAGGTGCTTTGTCATCCAGCGGCTGGGGTGTGGAGAGAGAGAGAGACTGTACCATATGCCGAGCGACCTGGGCAAGAAGCCAGATATCGTTGCTGTCAAGCGCGATGGGTCTGCCCTAATCCTGGATGTCCAAGTTGTCAGTGGCAGCATGGACATGGAGCAGACGTGGAGGGCTAAAATAAGTAAATATGATAGGAACGACCTGCGGCAAGCGATATCTGAGCTAAAAGGAGTGGCGCCTAATGACATCAAGGTCATGGCCGCGACAGTGTCATGGCGCGGGGTGTGGTGCGGGAAAAGTGCCACGGAGCTTCTCGAAATGGGTATCTCAGCGGGAGTGCTCCGTGGTATCACCACCCGCGTCCTGAGGGGTTCTTACTTGAACTGGTGGTCATAGGGGAGTTATAGGGGGGAAAAGTGTATGTGTGTGTGTGTGTGTGTGTGTGTGTGTGTGTGTGTGTGTGTGTGTGCGATAACCGGGACAAGAATCCTGATACCGTTGCCGTCAAGCCCGATGGTTCTGCCATAATCCTGGATGTCCAGGTTGTCAGTGGCAGGGTGGACATGGAGCACAGACCTGGCGGGCTAAAATAAATGTGTGAAAGAAAAGACCTGTGGCAAGCGATTTCCGAGCTAAAAGGAGTGGCCACCAATAACATCAACGTCATGGCTGGGACCCTGTCATGGCGTGGGGTGTGGTGCGGGAAAAGCGCCTCGGAGTTACTCGAGTTGGGCATCTCGACAGGAGTACTCCGTGGTATCACCACCCGCGTCCTGAGGGGTTCTTACTTGAACTGGTAGTCATTTTATAGGGGCACTTCCTTTCATCCCATTCTTTCTCCTCGTCCTGCAACGTCCCTTATCCCTAGAGCCGACCTCGGGTGAACCTGGGCGTCCTCCCCACATTTTTATTTTATTTGTTTATTTTTCAATTTAATGGTGTGCCCCCTCCGCCTTTGAGGGGAGTTTTGCAGAAAGAAATATAAAAAAATAAAAATAAATAAAAATTGCGTTCGTGTGTGAGCGTGAGTGCGTGCTTGCGTGCGTGGGTGCGTGCGTGCGCGTCTGTGGCTTTTCATACGATAATTCCGTTATTGAGCCAAAAAATCAAGCTTTCCAAATGAAAGGACGAGTTTAAATTGGTTTAAAGTGACGACATTGAGTTTAAAGTGACGACAGTGAGTTTAAAGGATGACATTAAATTGGTCACATTTCAAAATATTTGCTGAAAAAATCACTAAAAACAGCGACAACGGCTAAAAATCTTAAATTTATATTTTTTTAGCAGAAAAATTGCTCAAATAAAGTTTATCAACTAAAAAAATAGAACATTAAAAAATGTATGAACAAAATTAGGCTGAAGAATGAACTTAAATTTTATTAAAATGTGCTAAAAAGCGATAAAAACTTCAACAAAGTAGAAAATCCAAAATATATTTTTGAATCACAAAATATTATTAGGAACGCGTTTTTGCCATAAAATGGTAGTTAACAATTTCTTTTCCCTCAAATTCCTTAATTTTCAAAAACAATGTAACATAATATAGTACGATAATTTATGAAATTCGCTCATACGATCATACTACATTACTGGACCTTTTCCTAAAATTTTTAGTTTGGCAGTAGGGGATAATAATTTGAGTAATATGAAACCACCTTGATTTGGAAAAAAACAAATTCCGGAAAAAATTAAGTGGAATGTTAAGAAAAAGTTCCAGTCATGCAGCATGATCTTATGATCGAATTTCCGTAAATTATCGTACTATATTATGTTACGTTGTTTTGAAAATTTAGCACTTTGAGTGAAAAGAAATCTTCGAACACCGATTTTATGGTAAAAAGTGCGCTTTAAATAATAATCTGCTATTCAAAAAGAGATTTTGGATTTTTAACTTTTTTGACAGTTTTTATCGAATTTTTAGAACATTAAAATTAAATTTAAGGACATGTTTCAACATAATTTCGTACAAATGTTCTATTTTATAGTTAATAAACTTTATTTGAGCAATATTCTGCTAAAAAAAATATAAATTTAACGATTTTTATCCGTTTTTTGCCATTTTTAGTAATTTTTTCAACACTTTTTTGAAATTTGACCAATTTAATGTGTTCAAAAATGCTGGCCAACAAACTCGTTCTTTTTTTTAGAAAGCTTGATTTTTTGGCGCAAGAACGGGATTTTTATCCTAATCCTAAGGATAGTTATCGTCTAAAAGGACAGAATGTCAGAATGTCTCAAAACGTATTTCAACGAAGAAAATTTTCGAAATTTTTTATTTTAAATTTTTAGGAGCTATTGCAATGGCTTCATTTTCTACGAAAGTTCGCTAATTAAATTTTGATGGGAAAACTAAATTGTAATGGGAAAAACTAAATTGTAAGTATTACCTACGGAAAAACTAATTTGACTGGAAAATAATACCTACTTATATTGAACTAACTTATACTCGTATTACCTACTTATAGGTATGCATGCATACTATTTACCGTTTTCAATTATGCTCAATTATTTGTTGAGGGAAAATATAAATTAGGTACCTACTGAAGCTGTTTTGGCACATTGATCTACCGCATCTCATTAAGAAACCCATTTTTTCAAAAAATATCAATTATATGCCTAATTCAAGTTGTAGTAGATTCCAACACCTTGAACTTGATTGGGGAAATCCAAATTTATTTGGGAAAAAACTAGATTTGGTTGGGGAAAACTACATTTTTACTGAGAAACAATAAGTTGGGTAGGGATAAAATGAAGTGAAATGGGGAAAAACTAAATTACAATGGGAAACAATTAATTTGTAAAGGGAAAAACTAAATTTGACTGGAGAATATAAATATACCTATAGGTAGGCATGTAGGTACGTTATTTACCGTTTTTTCATAGTTGTGTTTATAGCTGATTGTAGCGTTGCTGTTTCAAGCCCATTGACAGGAATAAATTATTGTTTTGTTCAACCACATTTATAAAAATAAAAAAATCACAAGTTATTCGAAGATTATTCGAAATTCATGTTCTAGAGGACTACAATTATTGGGACAGTTTGAAACCACTTTGAGCTTCTTACGCTTGATGGTACCCGATTTAGGGATTTTAATGCCATAAATTGAGGATTTCAAGCGGAGTGCCAGCACTTTGCAACTTCGACCTCATTTTCCAGGGAAACAAAGTTTTTTAGATTAGTAGGATGTGAATAGTGAAGTTGTACAGAATAAAAATTCCAACCCCTTGGGATCAACTTTATTACCCTACGACCAACGGTTGCCAAGTTTCGACGGGTTGACTGAGTGCGCCTGAACGACCCCCCCCCCCCCCCCCCATCCTACACCACCGCCAAGCGCCAGACCTGACCACATTCCCGGGGGGCAACAAGATTTTCTGGCACTTCTTAGAAACTGCGTTCAGCAATTTTTGCGCACTCAACTGCTCTGAGAGCCTGGATTAGTTCCTACTTGTTATATAGGTACCTAACCTTCGAATTTGAACGACGTCAGACCAATAGATCGAACGATTTCTGTTATACACGTGCTACGAAAACGCGCTAAAAATTAGGCTGATAAGCAAAACTTGAAAATACCCCAGAATTTTTTTAAATTCATTTACTTACCTTATAGCGAATTTTCGTAGAAAATGAATCTGTTGCAATGGCTCCAAAAATTTTTAAATCAAAATTTTCGAACATTTTCTTTATTTAACTTTATTTTGATACATTCTGGAAAAGAATCGTGCTCATCTATGGAAAGTATTTACGTATTGAACAATTTTATTTTAGTTAGGTACTAAAAGTAAATATTTTTAATTCTTGGATTCACTACCATTGGATTCACAACTTGACTGACGATGACATTAATTAATTATTCCGAAGTTTATATGTAGGTACCAAGGCCCTACAACTGTACGGGGATCTCAGACGCTGCCTGCTGCAAATTGAAGAGAGCATTGGCGGACATATTGGGATCAACTTCACGCGCCCTTTTTGAATTGTAAGGCTAGCTAGTTTGTGTATAAGTGTTCGTAGAAAACATATTGTATTATCTTGATGAAAACTAGTCTAAAATAATTAAAAACGTCAATTATTATGATGACAACACAGTTTGTGAATGAATTTTATGCAATATTTTCAACAGAGACAAACTGTGGGAGCTGCTTGTCTTTGGAATATCTAACCAAATATGACGATTTACAAACTTATTTAGGCCACAATTCTCGTCCGATTTTCGTGATTCTTTTTTTGTTCAACTATGAATTTGGTCTAGTTTTGGATCTTATAACAGGAATTTCAATTTTGATTATGAAAAAGGGTGAATGGATTGGGTAACAGTAAAATATCATGATGTTTCAACTAATTTCGTCAGATGTTTGTGATTCTTTTTTGTTCAACTAAGAATTTTGTCTAGTTTTGGAAGATGTATTAGGAGTTTCAAATTTCATTATGGACAAGGAAGATTGAAGGAGGTAATAGTGATAAATCATGATGTTTTAACTATTCAAGTCAGATTTTCGAGATCATTTTTTAAATTCGATTATAAATTCGGTCTAGGTTATAAAAATATGTCAGGGGCTTCATACTTTAAGTTTTATTATTTGAATTTGCTGTCGGTGGAGGGAGTTAAGGGGGGGGGGGGGGTTCGAGAAGTCATGATATATTTGTTTTTTCTCTTATTTTAACTCTCACCAAATATATATAAAATCCATTCATAGGGACGTCCGTGTAATGCATGCATTACTTACCAATATGATTTCATGTAGTTTTTGCGTAGTGGCGAAATTGTACTTTTCATACCGTACTTATAATAGTTAGGGCATAAGTTAGTTAGGTATTTTAAAGTGAAAGATCCTTCCATTATTCAAAAGCAATTATCTCAGAACCATTCTTCCAAAGTAACAGAAGAATCGCTCTGCATTTCAATATTTTTTTTTTTTTTTGAAATAGTTTATTTAGAGACCGTTTTATACAAACATTCCTCAATGTAAAGTGGTTAGACTGTTAATTGTACAAAGTAAAAGCATTTGGCACTATTATTTTATAGTGGCGCAGTGAGTGACACAAAATTGATAAAATAAAAAATAAATTTCACTTTTCACAACGTCACAATATTGATCAAATAGTATAACTGTCTATTATTTACTCTTCATAGTAGTGTTCAGGATTCTGTGACCAGATCCCGAATGTGCCTCGGCCTTGTCAGTCGTTGAACAGATGGTCGATCGAATCCAGCTGATACTAGGGAATTAGCGTGGAGTGAGTTAGAATTCATAAAGTGAGCCATTGTGCTATTGAGAAAGTCGGAGGGCGATTCTAGCTCAAAGTCGTGGTATATAGTTTCATTACGTACGAAAGGTGGAGTGTTCAGTATAGACCTTTGGATGGTGCGATTCTGCTGACCTTCAAGTCTCCGGAATTGGGATCTTGAGCATGTTCCCCAGACAGGGAGGCCGTAAACCCATATCGGACGTATCAATACTTTATACATGAGCATCTTATTTAAAGTACTAAGGTTTGGGTTGGAGAGCAATGATTTCAATTGATAAGTTCGGGATCTGAGGCGTTGAAGTAGGTTAGTCACATGTTCGGCGTACGTGAGGCGAGAATCTAGCGTGATCCTGAGGTAACAGTGAGCTTTTTTGTTTGGAATAGGCTGCTGCATGTATAGAAGTGTTGGCTCAGCATAGCGTATCCGGTATGTGTAGGTGACTGACGCTGATTTGGTCGGGTTGATTTTTAACCGCCATATGTTGCACCATTTACCCAGTTCGTCAATGTACATTTGAAGCCTTCTGTGTGCCGCGCCTTCATCTCCATCCCTCACCGCATAAACCAAATCGTCGGCATACAAAGCCGAGAAATCAGGCTCAGCAGGGAGTGGTATGTCGTGGCAATAGAAAATATACAAATAAGGGCCCAAGACGCTTCCTTGCGGCACAGATGCTCGGACTGCTCTAGTGCTGGATAGCTGGTTCTGCACATTCACAACGAAGCTTCTTCCTGACAGGAAACTCTCGACGAACGAATATAGGTTGTACGGAAGATGTAGGTTAAGTTTTTGCAAGAGCGCCTCGTGCCACACCCGATCAAAAGCCTGTTCAGCATCAAAGTAGGCCACCCGACAAACCTCTCCTCTGTGGAAAACGTCCTTTATATAGTTTGTAAACCTCTGCAGTTGTAGAGGGCAAGAGAGTGACCTCCTGAAGCCAAACTGCTGATCGGGAAGTAGGTGTTCGGTGAACGTGAGGAGATGGGGAAGCATGAGTTTTTCAAGGATTTTAGCGAGTAGGGACAAGAGACATATTGGGCGATATGATGTGACCAGATCATCCGGTTTACCAGCCTTTGGAATCATAGTAACCGTGGTATGTCTCCAATATTTCGGATAGTACCCAATACGAGCACAAACTGTGTATAAGTTGGCTAAGTGGGCAAATAGCTTCCGGGGTCCCCTTTTTAAGAGAGGTGGAACTATGAGGTCGATTCCGGGTACTTTCCTAGATGGTGAAGCTCTTACGATCTTCCTCACTTGGTTAGGAGAGAAATATATGGGTGATGCAGGAAAGCAGTTGCGTTCGTCTTTTTGTAACCCTCCACCAGTAGTCTCGTGGGGCTGGAATCTCCGTTCAAGAAGATTAGCAAAAGCATTTGCCTTGTCCTCCGGCAGTGAGATCCATTCTGAGCCGACTCGAAGTTGAGGAATAGGTTTGCAGGATCTTGTGAGCACCTTAGTTGCACGGTAGAGTGACCCATCTGTATTTTTGAGAGACATGATTCGATCTCTATCTTCTTCCTCCCGCAGATTCGTTAGCTCAAAGTTTAGAGCGTTTTTGAGGTTGTTAAACTGAACTTTGTGTGATGGATTAAATGTCCTTAACCATTGCCGCCGAGCACGCTTCTTCGCTAACCACAGATCTTGGACATATGGAGGAAATTTCTGGCCAGTTTTTGGTACGTGAAGTTCTTGAGGGGAGGCAAAAGTTGCAGCAGTTTTTATGAGGTTAGTAAGCTTCTCAACAGCAGTATCAATGTCGGCAGGACTGACTAGCGAGGGAAGAGCTTCCAGATTGTTTGCAATATGCTCTTGGTACTTTTTCCAGTCCATTGGGTGTCTGAGTAAAGTGGGCCGGCGCAAGGATACTCTGGGATGGCTGTTCAAAATGCTATGCACTGGCAGGTGATCGGAGCTGAGGTCGTTGACCACCTTTGTTTCAGTCAATTGCTGATTTAGACCTTTGGAGACGAAAAAGTCTATGTTGCTCGGCCTCACGGATGGGTTTGGGTCATACCTCGTCGGGACTCCCGCGTGCTCAATGTGTAATCCAAATGTATTCTTCCAGTTTTCAATCAGGATACCGTAAGAGTTGGATCTTCCTGAGTTCCAAGATGAGCACTTAGCGTTAAAATCGCCTCCAATTAAGAAGCAGTGACCGAGTTCATGAACAACCCCCATGAGGGTAGCCAATTTCAGCGCCAAGGGTAGCCATTTCAATATTGAGACAATATCTTGTACATAAGTCACAGTTTTACAAACACCATGGGTTCACCTGAATGGGGCAAGGAGTATGATCAGAGGAGCTGAACAATTGAATAAGTAAATGAATAACTACATCATGGCACTTTCTATGTTATTATATTATTTTCATTTTACATACAATTCTGTCAATACAATACAATACAATATACAATAGTACAATACAATGTCAATACAAAAAACAATTTCATACAATCCTCTCAATTTCTTGTTTAAAGGAAATCTGTGGAAAAAACAAAACAAAGTTTAGATTAATTTGAAACTTTGTAGCTCATGCATATTGATAAGTTAGTAAAAAGAAAATTATTACCAACTATAATAGGTACTGCATTACCACATCAAGAGGCCTACAACAGACCAAAATAATCTTTAGGAAGTCGTGAAAATCTATACTTACTTGTGGAATGAGAGTGTGCAGTCTTCAGTTTTGCGATTTATGCAGTTAAATGCCGCACACACTTTAACCATTGTGCATTATCAAAGAAATTTCATGAGTAGATGAACTATAATAATACAATCTTCATTGCACATAAATAAACGATGTTGCCCCCAATATGGCCGACTACAGACCATTCAATTTGCAACGCGACACTAGCGCTTCGAGTGGGTCTAGTTTACTATTACAATGTCTTTGGTAGGTACATATCACCAATGGTTTAACATTGTTAAGAATCGGCTCTCAATAAAATAGAACGTGTGATAACTCAAAATAATGCTTCGATTATTAATCGATTGTTGTACGCCGATAATATCGGAACTATCGATTGCAACCCACTATCGACAATCGCTCATCCCTTGTCCTGGAGAGCCGAAGAGACGACCTTCTGGAAAAGTGAATGAGGAAGGCGAAGGGGAAGGCTGAGGATGTGCGGGTAGGAGGGGGGGGGGGCTATCATGGTTACGGGTGTCGACGCCTCCATGTCAGTGGGCATGAATATAAACGGGGTAAAAGACTGTGGTATGAAGGAGCTGGACATGGTAAATGGCTAGGAACTGTAAAAATAAACTGAAAACTGCGCGGGTCGCTTCCCCAATCGACGCCTAGCGCTCTATGGGAAATTCCACTACTATCGCCGCCCTGATATTCAGCGCTATCTGTCGGTTGGAGGTACGATCGGGCTTCTCGTCCCATTCCTCCTTTAGCCCAAAAACTCTAGCGACTCGTCGTCAGGCCCCGGGCGAAACTGTCGACCAATGCTTACAAGCACTAAATCTTCTCAGTATCAGTACGGATTGCGATTTCATAGCAGTGACCTCGAAGGAAAATAAGAATTCCTTTGTACGGGGTAGCCTCTTCTTCCATTCGTCAAAGATTATTAGAGTACATTTCACTAACCTTAGCACAGGCTTTCGATCAGGCTCGTGCTTTGGAATCTACTCAACAGCATGCGCTAAGAAACCCAGCCCCAACATTACCAATGAACGCGGGCACTACTGACAGTAATACCACAGATCATCTTCTCATGTACCTATGTGACCGATAATTGCGCTGCAACATCACTCCATAAGATCGCAAAATGTTACTTTTG
Source organism: Adelphocoris suturalis (assembly GCA_030762985.1). Lineage (NCBI taxonomy): Eukaryota > Metazoa > Arthropoda > Insecta > Hemiptera > Miridae > Adelphocoris > Adelphocoris suturalis. The sequence continues at coordinate 35,543,548 of CM061040.1, forward strand.
TGGATCCAAACGTCATTCGCGAAGTGAATGCCCGGCTAGAGATGAAAAATTGGGGTTGTGGTAAAATTGGGATTACAGTTGTGTGTGCCTATCTCGTAGTAAGAAATCTAATGCAGTCTCTGCTTCTTCCAGTTCTGGCCACATATCTCTGCCATAACAACAGTTTCGTCACCTCAGTCGCTCGATAAAGCCATAGTCCCTGTGGTGATCAATAACATCAAATGCATGGCACTCATAGACGCCCTTTCACGGATAAGTGCTTCTTCTATTTCGTTGAATCTACAAAGCCTTCACCGCAGTCTTTGTCATGCAGGAGTAACAACTCTGGCCCATTGGATTCGAACTAAAAATCTCCCATTCTCAATAGAAGAGATTCATCGAGCTTCCTCGGCATGCCAAGATTGTGCAGAACTATAGCCTAGGTTTATGAAGAATGATGGAATCCTTGTGCATGCTACAGCTCCATTCGAACTCTTGAATATTGATTTCAAGGGTCCCATTCCTTCAGCAACTCGGAACCGTTATTTATTGAGTATTGTTGATGAATTTTACCGTTTCCCTTCCGCTGTTCCATGCTCAGACATATCAGCATCAACTGTCATTCGCAATCTTTCAACTCTGATTGGTATTTTTGGGATGCCAGCTTACATCCACTCAAACAGAGGAACGTCCTTTATGTCAGCCGAAGTAAAAGAATATCTCACTGTGAGAGGCGTGGCAACAAGTAGAACCACTCTATATAATCCTAGACGAAACGGACAGGTCGGGAGGTAGAGGTCGTTCACTGTAAGGAGGCGCGTTTCTCCAAACCGTCCGGCCAAATTTCGCGCAGCTAGACTGAAGTTTTCACATCCCCTCTCTTACCACCCTATTACCTGGTAGCCTACTCTGCAGAAAATACAAAGCAGGACTTAGGGTGAGCGGGAGGGAAGAGGACGGATAATGTTGGCGAGGGAGGGAAAAGAACGGGAGGGGTTCAGGTCAGGCAGGGTAGGACTGGACGTTGGGTGGGGGAAGGGTCCCACTGCGCAGACCTGCTCTTCAGAGCCCCTCTCGGAGAAACGCGCCTCCTTAGAGTGAACGAGCTCTACAATGGCGTTGTCTGGAAAACAATACAACTTGCTTGACATCCTCATTTCTGGAGACAATAGACTGGGAGCAAGTCCTCACTCAGGCCTTACATTCAATCAGATCTCTTCTCTGCACCTCTACTAACACTACTCCGCATGAAAGGATGTTGAAGCACCCAAGAAGATCAAGATGGGCACATCAATACCCAATTGCTTGCAACTTCAGGTCCGGTTCTGATGAAACGCCAAGCTGGGGGTTGCAAATATGAATCATCTGTTATTCAAGTTGATCTTCTTGAGGCTAATCCAGACTATCCCCATGTTAAATTACCTGATGGGCGGGAGACCTCTGTTTCAAATCGACACTTAGCGCCAATGGGATATGTAGCCCGAGATAGCAACCAACCAATGTCCATAGAACAAGAAGAGCCAGATGCTATTGAACCAGAACATTCAAATGTTGAGCCTGATTAGCGCGGTTATTCTCTCCCTGAGCCACCCCAAAGAACAGCAAGTACCATAATCCTCAAAACGTTCAGTAAGGACCAAGAACCCTCCGAAGTATCTCCTCCGAAGTAACTGACAGGGGGAAAACGTGATGAAATTATCACCACTCGTTTATAGTGTCACCAACTAAATCACGTTTCCATGTGTACATTGAAAACCAACGACTCTTACATTTTCTAATTATTCTGTACGAGACATTTATGCTCAATAAAGCCTAATTCTAGGTTTGATTAATTCTCGTATTTCATTCGTTCTTATTACACACAGATAACTTGTTCTATCTACAGCAAATAACATATCATAGCCCATGACGCTCTTTGATGAACTTGTGCTAGAATAAAATGAGTTATGACGAACTCTGGTTCCAGAAATAAACTTGACCATCACAGGTGCCTTTATCCTACTTGGGTAGTGTACAAGTCTCAGGATGATTTCCTATTAATTTCGTTACGATTGGTTGTTCTAACCAACCTGAAATCGGTTGAAACAAACGAAACTTCGACACTAACAGACCGATTTAGATGGAAAAAAACTGGGATTGTTGTTTCTACGAGTTATATACATTAGGTGGTGAATGCCGTTGGATTTAAGGTTGGCTGTGCGCATTCACAAACAAGAATTATAGCTTTATTTTGCACATTTGCTCACCTACGTCTACAATTAATCGCAACCAATCGACACTCGTATCTTGTTCTTCACCAAATTAATTCTATATCCATGTTACGGAATGTGTTACGGAAACCACCAAACTTGGGAGACGTTTTTCTTTCCACTAATGAAAAACAAGATAATCGCTCAATGCGTCATTACATTACACATGAGACTATCAAGTGAATGTTTTTAAAGTTCCCGACCTAGTGTACTCATAATATTTATGTCCATTTTAATTATTTCCGAATTACTATAAAATGGCACGACTCACCATTATATTAATCAATAAGTTATTATTTGTCTATGCATAATGAGAAGGCGATAGAAATTGAAGAGCTTTTCAATGGTGGAAAGTCACAACCAACCCCTTTCATTATACTGACGAGACCGTTTTAGAACGATTATTTTAATGAATACCAAACATCGAGGAAACAGCAGAGTTAGCAGTCAGTTGTAATAGTTGGCCGTTGCGTGCAGTCTGTAAGTTTTCATTGACAGGACATCTGGTCTGGCAGTTGTTTACCGTTTGCCTGACATCTGCTTCGAAGAAAAGTCAATGCAGTAGAGACGAGGATTCATAAAAACATATTGGTAAATAAAGCATGCACTACAGTTACGTCGCTATGTCTGGTTAGTTGTAGTAAATCGGTAGGTAGGTAGCTATATGATTTGGGTGAGAGTAGCAAATAGATCATCATTTAACTGGATGTTCCCATTATAACCCAACAGGAATGTGCAACGAGATACTACGCCTCCTCGCAATCCTCATAATGTTTGGACGATCCAGTATGTGTTTCACAACTATCTTTATGAATATATTGTAGAATCATAAAATGACAGGCTAACGAAAATAAGTGAGCATATCACTATTTATTGGTATTGCCCACCGATCCCGTCATTATGAAGTTTGAATTTACTAAGAACGGTTTCACAGAGAGTCCTAATACTTTGAACCAAGAATTTAAATAATCGAGAAAATCGAGTGCAGTTCACTTCTGGCTCCTCAAACCACTCCTCAAACGTTATCATCTGTTATTTTTGCACAACTTGATCAGAAGACTATTACATTTACGTCTGCTAAGTTAAGTGCGGCACATAGCTTCCTCGTATCCGTAACATGAATGCATAGAAATGTTTACCGTATCTATTACAGATTCCATACCAGATTCCTATGGTAGGGGACAAAATAAATAAAGTTGTAAATGAGAAAATGATGCTTAATAGATTTGCGCGTGCGGTTGTGAGCGATGGAGTTCATTGGGAACAGTTTACATCCTCAACTCTTCAAACCCAAAAAAATGTAATCGAAATCGGTTGAAAACAAAAAATTGTGCTTGTTTTAAGGATTTGAGGTTCGCGCGTGCGCAGTTCCTACTAGTAATGCGATAGTGACGCAACTCATGTGGGGAAATGAAATCGTTATTTCCCAGCTATCCTCCCAATTTGAGCAACATCGGACGTATAACCCATGTTAAAATGAAGCTTGGTGGATTTTACGTCGTATCCGTGCATGCGCAAATGCGGGTGTGATATAGTAATTCGTGAACAAAGAAACTTTTAGACATTTGAAGCCCAACTTCCGCAGTCCCTGAAAGTTTCATCAAAATCGGATGAAAACTGTAGAAAAGACTGTTGTACGAAAACAACTTGCACTTTTAGCGAATTTTCGTAGAAAATTAAGAAATTGAGTAATGGCTCCAAAAGTTTTAAAATCAAAATTTTTGAAAAATTCCTTGAAGAAAATCCGTTTCGAGGCATTCTGAAACAATTCCTGAGGGTTGAGCTTTTTCATTATATATATATATATATATATATATATATATATATATATATATATATATAAATACATATATATGTCATTCCAGACGATAACTCTCTTTAGGATTGAGATAAAAATTCCTTTCTTGCGCCAAAAAATCAAGCTTCCCATAGATAGGATGAGTTCGTTGGCCATTTTTTGAGCTCATTAAATTGGTCAAATTTCATAAAATCAGAATAGTATATATATATATATATATATATATATATATATATATATATATATAGCATTTCCCAATTGAGTTAAACTTTTTCCATTTAGGTTTAGTCCTTTTCCATTTAGGTTTAGTCCTTTTTCATTTTGGTTTAAACCTTTTCCATTTAGGTTTAGACCTTTTCCATTTAGATTTAAACCTTTTCCATTTAGATTTAGACCTTTTCCACTTAGATTTAAATCTTTTCCATTTGGATTTAAACCTTTTCCATTTGGATTTAAACTCAGGAAATTATCGTGGAGTTAGAGGTAAAAGTACCCAAGTCACAAATTCAACACGTGGGAAAATCAAATGCAGAATATTATGATTATTTAACTGTTGTTATTATTGGTGATCAATATCATCAAACTATGTATCCAACCTAAGAAAATAATCATATTTACCAAACTAACTTTTGAAATTTTAATTTGATTTTTGCACAATATGAATTTACCTCTTCGGTACTTTTACCTCTAACCCGACGTTATTATGCCACAACTTGAAAATTAAATCATGCAAGTGTTTTTTTATACACAGAAATGTAATATATATAATAATGAACAAATGTTTTTTGAACACAAGAATTTCTCATGAACGGAAGTTATAAATTAAGTTATAACTATCCGTTTCCTATTTTTTTACTTCTAGCCTAATGAAATTTTAGTAGGTAGGCACTTACTTACTATGATGGGGCTAACTACTGACGTTTTGATGGAGTTTAAATCCAAATGGAAAAGGTTTATTTCTAAATGGAAAAGGTTTAAATCTAAATGGAAAAGGTTTAAATCTAAATGAAAAAGGTCTAAATCCAAATGGAAAAGGTTTAAATCTAAATGGAAAAGGTCTAAACCTAAGTGGAAAAGGTTTAAACCTAAATGGAAAAGAACTAAACCTAAATGGAAAAAGTTTAACTCAATTCGGAAATGCTATATATATATATATATATAGGTACTTATTGAAAATGGCTGAAAAGGCTAAAAAAGCTTGAATTTATATAAATATATATATATATATATATATATATATATATATATATATATATATATATATATAGCATTTCCCAATTGAGTTAAACTTTTTCCATTTAGGTTTAGTCCTTTTCCATTTAGGTTTAGTCCTTTTCCATTTAGGTTTAGTCCTTTTTCATTTTGGTTTAAACCTTTTCCATTTAGGTTTAGACCTTTTCCATTTAGATTTAAACCTTTTCCATTTAGATTAAACCATTTCCACTTAGATTTAAACCTTTTCCATTTGGATTTAAACCTTTTCCATTTGGATTTAAACTCAGGAAATTATCGTGGAGTTAGAGGTAAAAGTACCCAAGTCACAAATTCAACACGTGGGAAAATCAAATGGAGAATATTATGATTATTTAACTGTTGTTATTATTGGTGATCAATATCATCAAACTATGTATCCAACCTAAGAAAATAATCATATTTACCAAACTAACTTTTGAAATTTTAATTTGATTTTTGCACAATATGAATTTACCTCTTCGGTAGTTTTACCTCTAACCCGACGTTATTATGCCACAACTTGAAAATTAAATCATGCAAGTGTTTTTTTATGCACAGAAATGTAATATAATATAATAATGAACAAATGTTTTTTGAACACAAGAATTTCTCATGAACGGAAGTTATAAATTAAGTTAAAACTATCCGTTTCCTTTTTTTTTTTTACTTCTAGCCTAATGAAATTTTAGTAGATAGGCACTTACTTACTATGATAGGGCTAACTACTGACGTTTTGATGGAGTTTAAATCTAAATGGAAAAGGTTTAAATCCAAATGGAAAAGGTTTAAATCTAAGTGGAAATGGTTTAATCTAAATGGAAAAGGTTTAAATCTAAATGGAAAAGGTCTAAACCTAAATGGAAAAGGTTTAAACCAAAATGAAAAAGGACTAAACCTAAATGGAAAAGGACTAAACCTAAATGGAAAAGGACTAAACCTAAATGGAAAAAGTTTAACTCAATTGGGAAATGCTATATATATATATATATATATATATATATATATATATATATATATATATATCTTTTTTTGCAGAATTTTAGTCAATAGAAGTTTATTAACAATGAACTAGAACACTAAAAAATTTACGCACAAAATTATGCTGAAAAATCTATTTAAAAGTCATTAACATTAGCTGATAAATCGATAAAAACAGCCAAAAAAAGGCTAAAAATTCAAAATCTTTTTGAGTTTGCAGAATATCATTTAGTACTAAGAGTTTTTTAAAGACAGTTAGCAATTTCTCAAAACTCGAAATGCTCAGATTTCAAAACAATGAGACGTTAAATATATATTATAATGAAGCATCTTCTGCTGGACGTTTGTTTGGAGCCAGGGGCGCCACCCAAAAAAAGAAATCTGAATTACTGACTTGTGGAGGCAGCCGATGTTCTAAAAGCTGAGAAGAGGGAAGTCGGCATAGAGGGTTTAGAAGCGGAGGTTGCCGATGTCTTAGGTGCTGTAGAGAGCCTAGGAGTTGAGGCAGTCGATAGTTCGGACGCTGTGGAGAGTCTAGGAATGAAGTCAGCCGGAGCAGGAGCAGAATAACGGCGTCGAGCCATTGATACTTGTTCCTGTGTGGGCTCGTTGCGAAGGCCGAAAAGTAAGGAAGGTAGGTCGACAGCCCAGCGAGAAGGAAGATCAATGATAGCGTCCTTGAGACTTTGATGGAGCTGTTCGATGATTTCTTTCAGCTTGGTTGCAGGGTATGCAGGATTCTGCCATGGTTTTCACCCGTGAGGCTTAGAGTGGTCAGTAGTACCAGCTACGGATAAGTGAAGTAGTAGCTTTGACTTCCAGATGAGAGGTACCATGGAGATGGTTGAATATCGCAGGTTGGGGGAGCTAGGGGACGTTGGGCCTGGGTGATTCAGTATTAGTATCACAGTAGATCAATAGTCTGTCTGTGGGGATCTCCTCGAATTCCATTTGAAATAGATGGGGGTCTTGTTGCTGGAGGTCCTGGAGTTCGATGAGTGTGAAGGGAGCGGAGCCCAAGCGAACGAAAATGTATATGAAAATGTCGGTTTTGTAGTTACCGCTCTTCCTTATTCCGTCGAAACGTAGTTATCTGTTTGCCTTCGAACCTCTTGATCTCAGCTCCCGTTTGAAAGATGGGGAAAAGGATAGCTCTTCTATGCAAATGAAATAATGGCCTTTACTTAAAAAAATATGCGGGGAAAACAAATAGGTACAAACATTTAACATCTGACAGTTCTGTTAGTACTGAAATGTTTTTAAAACTAAACTTCTCGTGGTTCCACATAAAGTGCCGCATCGTGTCTCGATGGTACCCCATTATTCCCCCATTATACCCCATCGCATCAATACATTCCACAAAGAGTGTGCAAAGGGAGCGAGACAACCCACCTGAAAAAAGTGAAGCGAGCTACACGCCCTACACACGGTAAACCTACCCTTAGTGATCTACCGTTTCCAATCATTCTACAAGTCATACTCGACAGTAAAAGACCACCGCATCTATACAGTCACACCGAGTGAGGGAAGCGAGCAACATTCCCTTCCCCTACATGTTTCAATTGTAATACACCTCAACGGGCTGGATGTGGAGGCAAGCGAAGCGAGCCAGAGTGGCAAGTTACATTATAAGAATGAAACTCCGTGTGTTTGTCCATACATCCATGCACGGCCAAACGGCACTTCTACTAACGTCTACGAGTGGGGGAATCTTCTGGGATTTCTCGGAAAGGGTGCTTAAGCGATTTTTAAAATTTCTACTCCCATGCGAACCATGGCTGACGGGCGGGAGGGGGGTGGGAGCATTATTTAATGTGCGTTTTTCGGCTGAGTGCTCGATCTTTTATCCGCTGCCACATTAAAATTTGGTCGAGAGCACTTCGTATGTCAGCGACAAAGTTACTTTTCTGGACCGACGGGAAAAAACCATAGCGGGAACGAATTTTTTTTCTTCATTTCCCGCATATTCCCACTGATTTCTCTGGGAAGACACCGTCTTCCCCTTTGTAGGGATTTTCCCAACAAACTCGGCATGGACTATTTATATCCCATTACATATATACATACCGCAGAGAGCGAGCAAAGTGAGCAACATCTCCCACACATTTCAAATCGCCCTTAGTGATCCACCATTTCCAATCATTCTACGTGTCCAACTCAACAGTAAAGACCATCGGATCTATGCAGCCATACTGAGCAAGCAAAGGTAGCAAAATCCTCTACACATTTCAAATCACCCTTAGTGATCCTAGTGATAGAGATAAAGAGATAGGTATAGAGATAGAGAGACAGCCTCATAAGACTTGCCATTCCATTAGCACGCAAAATCTGAGGGGAGGGGTAATGCTTGGATGCACTCCACGTAGGGGTGTCGGTCATCCTCCACTTCTTCTTCCTCATCATCCTATCCCTTTTCCTCTTCCATAGCTCCAATAAATGCCCGTCAGTGTGCCATTATGAGAGAGCCTTCTGCTCCATTTTGTCTTTCGGTCCCTTGACTGAGTTATATAAAATACCACAACTATGACTCACTGATTGTCCACCCAGAAAACCCTTGGACTCATGTTATCTAAGATAAGCCCAGATCACCCTCTACATGTATATATAGCCCCAGAGGGCAATACTTCATTGTTAATTTTGGTTCATATCTGTATCACTGTACGTTTGTGTGCGTGGAATAAAGGTTTTTGTCTTTTTAAAAACCTTCGTCGTCATTCTCCTCACTTAACTGGAACCTCTCTCCGTTGGCCATCGTTTGGAGATCCTACTTCGTGACATTTTATCCCGAAGAGGAACTTTTGCTGCTCTCCCCCGTGACTTCTTATCCCGAGGAAGACATCGCCCAACGTTGGTTCTCTTCGCAGAAGGCTACAAGTCGCAGAAGTCCAACACCCTCCGAGGAAGACGACACCAAGACGCCAGGAACTACTACGGATCAGCTCTACACCCCTTAGAATTGTTATATGCCAAGAACCCCACGAGCTTCTTCTACCGGCGGTGGTGAAAATAAGAAGGTAGGAAATTTCCAGTTTAAACTAACCCCAAGCAAATTACATCTTAATTCAAATAAAATGGCAAGATACCAAATTAAGAAGGAAGACTATGACCACATTGCTCCCTATGATGGGAATCCTCTTAAAGTACAGTATTTTTGCAGTCAGATAGAAGAAGTATATGTCAGAGTTTGCGCAAATACAATTGTCGAGAGTGATCGAGTCGCTAACCATAACTTTTTGCTTAGTAAAATGAAAGCACTTCTTCAAGGAGCGGCAGAATCGCTAATTATAACTAGGACTGTAACGCAAATTGCTGATCTAATTTCACTCCTAAAAGATAATTTTGCAGATAGAAGATCTTATGAGTGTTTAAAAGAAGAACTCAGAAATTTAAAACCATTCCCTAGAGAAGATCCAGTCGAGTTTATTAACAGAATCCAAGAGATCAGAAATCTAATTTTCATTAGAACCCGACTCAATTACCCTACGCAAACTCAGGGCGATCTAGATTTTTTCATGTCAAGAGTAGATAGGGAAGCTATAACCCATTTCTACAATAATGTTCCCCTTATGCTAGCTAACCATGTAATGACTTTTAATAATACTAACCTAGATACATTAAGATCGATCCTCCATAATAATTGCAGTTTTATTATGAACCATTTGTACAAACAGAGAGTTGAACATCCAAAATTCCATAATCCTCCAAAACGTCCACACCAACGCACAAATTCCTTTGCCTCATCCTCAAATCATTCTCGTAACCCAGCTTCTCATTTTCCTCCCCATCACTCAAAAAGTATGCACCAACCATTCAATCAGAATAATTATCATACCCAAAACAACCGCAACAACCCTACTAATCCCCACGACAGATTCTCATCACAAAATACAGTATCTATGAAGACTGCTCGCTCAAATCTAGACTTAGTACCTTGAAGTCAACACGTCAGGAGCCGTACCAAATTCTTAGGGGTGGAGAAGTTATATAAAATACCACAACTATGACTCACTGATTGTCCACCCAGAAAACCCTTGGACTCATGTTATCTAAGATAAGCCCAGATCACCCTCTACATGTATATATAGCCCCAGAGGGCAATACTTCATTGTTCATTTTGGTTCATATCTGTATCACTGTACGTTTGTGTGCGTGGAATAAAGGTTTTTGTCTTTTTAAAAACCTTCGTCGTCATTCTCCTCACTTAACTACTGGCAGAAGTATCCCATAGAGGCCAACTTTAAAATTGATACGAAGCAAGAGTGGCCAAGGTATGCTTCTGAGGATTTGTAGTGAATGGCAGCAGTGGAGGCAAAGACTGAATAATGGGGAACGTCATGTAAATATATTTTCGTAGCAGCATTTTCTGATGCACACACTTTCTGACAACAATCTTTTCACCTGCGGTCCCACTACAAGTAGTTTGTCATGAATGCAATCCTAGCAAATAGCCCATGGGGCCTCTAGTGCATTTCCTGCAGGCATGTAGCAGCAGCCCAACGATCATCAATCCTCAACCCTTGGGTCTTCTTTCTGATCAGAAGATTGAACTGTTGAGGCTTGGGGAGCAGATAGACATAATTCATTGTAAGAAAGTGCCAACCTGCTGGATCTGGCGAGGCAGCTTTTGAGGGACTGAATGTCTTGGAAGACAAGGTCACAGCCTGTGTGGTGGGGCACCAGGGTGGGGTAACTCATTCTATGGAGTCTCATGGAGGTCGTAGGACAGCTAAACAAGCAAGAAGGATAATTGAGATTCCAGTAGATGTGGAGGAAGCACCCAGCTCATAAGGTTGTGTTGGCACTGGAGAAGATAGGGATTAACAAGCTTTGCCTTCACCAGGAGTTGATGGAATATTGGGAGCTAAGCCTGAGGGATCCCAGGCACAACTCTGATGAGCCGGTGGTACCTCCAGCGTCTATCAGGAATTCCATACCCAGCATTATGTGCCCGCTGGCGCTTTATGAAGAGACTTTACAAAAAATGCCTTCCTGTCCTTTTTTTAAATTTATTTATTTATTTAATTTTAATTAATACCCACAACGTTACTCCCCAGGGAATTTTAAATTTGATTCTCTTAAACTGATAACTTTAAATTTGATTTCTATCACAAAAAGAAAAACCTTAGATATTTTACAATTTTAAACCAAATTATGGACAGAAAGGCCTTTTTTAATGTCCGTTTTTAATGTCCCTTGTAATATTTTGAAATGTCCAAATAGGCCACTTCATGAAGAAACACAGTAGTGCCATGTGCTGGATCCAACAGTATTTCGGCCTTATGATGGAACAAAGCCCAGAGGAATAAAAGGCTGCTCACTCTCAACCAGTTGATTCTATAGGGAAGACACCTCGATAGTGTTGGCCCACGTGCTGGCCCATGCCCGGTCAATTACAATCCAATGAAGACAGTAAGTGAACCTGGAGGCTACCGTCAAATTTCTATTTATTTCACTTATTCCATAGAATTCCGGCATCTATCTTTGAAATGGCTAGTGTCTCATATAACATCAAGGGAGCGTTTAGATCAGCAGATGGCCCAGCGAAGAACCTAACTGTTCTCCCAACTATCATTTTGGTGGATCGTACTAAAGAAAAGGCTCTGTATGTCTTTAACACCATTGACACTGTTAGCCATTTTGGATTTACCAACTGTCTCGTGATGTCAGGACACCTACTCGTTTGATAGAGTACCTACATTGCCTGTCTGTACCGCGAAGATGTAAAGGCCCTTACAGGCGAATGTGATGTCAGGGTATGTTGCTTTTGTCCCAGGGAATCCAGAAGGTTGGTGTTACGGGATTGGAGGGGGGGGGGGGGGGGGGGGGGGGGGGGAATATGCCAGGGGACCACTGACGCCACTTGAACTATAAAAGGTTAGAAGCAAACAGTGTATCGTGGTTGTGGTCATTGGTTCACTAAAATGTGTCATTGGTTCACGTACACACTTTTTTAAATCATTTTTAATTTTGAAAGATAAGCCTGTTGATGCTCGGCTGGTATTTTTTCTTAATATATAATAATTGACGGAAGTACCACACAACAATTTGAGAGTAGCTTCACATCACTATTTAGGAATGCGAGGCCTCTGTACCTGGGGGTACCCCTCCTATGGGACCCCTCTCTTAAATAGTGGGTAGCAAATCGAGCTGGTATAAATCACAAGGACCACTCCAGAATCGTAGATTCTGGACGCGTCAGTGGCATTTTTATAGAATTCGTATACAAGGCGATCCACTCGCGGTGCTTTCCCATCTCCTGACTTTGCTATTACTACATTTAGCTCCACTATCGTAAAAAGTCTATCCAAACCATCAGACAAATTCAGGGATTCGACATACATCACCAAATTGCAATCCACATGTGACAGGAGCTCCTTGAAGTGATTGACCCAGTCTTCAGCACTGACAGATCCAATACTGTTCAATGCTTTGTTACGAAAATATTTCATCAAACCAGAATTCGTTGGTGTTCTTCATATTCTTGAATGTGTTAGCAGGTTTTTTATAGTAACATTTCTCTATTTTCTTACACAATAATCTGTAGCTCATGTTAGCTCGGAGATAGAAAATTCAAGCAATGTTGTTCCCATATTTTCGCCGAAGATTCAGAAAATTTAACGATCTTTTGCGGGCTCTTGTATACATTTATATTCCTAACATGGCTAATTATCAACTTTTCTATTCTTATCGATGACAATGTTCCACGGCACATAATCTCGTATCACCCTCTTGAGGGTTGCAAATGCAACTTCAATATCACAGTAATCAATGATCAACCTGCCACACTCCTCATCAATCTTCTTCGCATGAGCCGTTACTTGACTCTGAGCCCATGGTATGTAAGCGTGGCACCAGTTTATTCATTGCGGAATCCGGTTTTATTATTTCTCCGAGCATTTCAAGGGGAAAATGATTGGAGTGGATCTGATATAGCACAATGAAATCCGTTACTAAATCAAGAACTGGAGCCGAAACAGCACATACATCAATGACGTAGCAACCTGTAGATGTGTACCTATAGATGGGTTTGAGAAGCGTGGGTTGGTGACTTATGTTATATAATTAATTTCCAGTTTGTGTATTTCCAGTACGAAACTACGTACGTTCCCATGTTTTTTAGGGCGCAGAATCCGAATTTGAAGTCGGTCTTTATTTTTTTTTAAGTTTAATAGCGGATTTCATGAATTTTTCATGTTTTAGCGAGTTTCTAACAACTATAACATATTACAATATCATCAAAAAGATTATTTTTCCCCTTTTCTAAATTGATGCTGTTGCAATGGGTTAAACAATTTTTCAAGCCATTTTTTTGAAATGTTTTAAATGGAAATCATAAAATTTAAGAGCAAAATAGAAAATTCCAATGCCAAAATCTGCTCAAAAATAGTTTTAAATTGCAAAAATGTTCAACATGCTCATCTTGGGCTGGTTATGAATAAAACATTTGAATTAGGTAAATGTGAATGGTCATTAACATTTCGGAAATTAGCAAAAAAAGGTACCTATGTTTTCTTATACACATGCATACCCAATAGGATGTGATGGATTAGGATGAATCCTCGACCTCCTTGGATAGGAACTATGAAAGATAAAGCAGACAAATAACAATTTGGTTTCTTTAATATCTAGATACAGGAAAATGACGTCACAACATAATCGTAGGTATGACGTAAATTTGCTAGCTTGCCAACTTCAAGTGCAATTACGTCACTGGTAATACAAAATTTCATCAAAATACTCAAAGAAGTTTGAAATTCTTACCCGACAAAGCCGAATTATATATAAATATATATAAATATAGACCACGTCTACGAATTAGCGTTGAATTCATGTTGCTGTTTCATGTTGAACCTGTAGTGATTCAGCAAATAAGATCAAAGTGTATCGAATGAATCTGGTGGCTAGGGCCTTAGGACTTGCGACATTTTCTGTAATTACTCAATCTTTAAAATTATGCAGCTGCTGACCCTGTAAATTCCGGGAGTTGAAACTTTTAGAGAAATTAGGATTTAGACTATAGAATGGAATAATCGCAACTTAGCGCCGCATTCTTAGTATCTTTATCTGCAAAACCTCTAAAAACTCGTTAAAATTACTTTTTTGTCATGCTAGCCGATAAATAGCATTCCCTTAAATTGTAAATATTTTGTCATCATACTTGCATTATATAAGTAAACAAATGGGAAAATGAATATATTCTAACATTTGTAGTCAGCAGAGACATTTTTCGAATTTTAGCTTTTTAAGGAGATAATCCCTCATTTTCTAGTTTCATTGGTTGTTTTTGCCAGAAAAATATTTTTTGCCTCAAAATTGATATTGCAGTGAGATTCTGCAGGAAATCAAGCAGGAGCCTGAAAAAGCTGGGGAGGCGACAAAAGGTAAATGAGAGATTCATGTTAACAGAAATTTATCAAAACAACCAGGAGACAACGCCAACTTCCACAACTTTATTAAACATGTAGGTACCTACTGTAACCGGAGTAGCACTCGGTAGCAGTTGAAACTTTTTAGATACCCTCTCAGAGTCATCAAGTACTGTTCAAAATTTACCTAGACAAAAAACTACCTATACATTAGATATATTGCCCAGAAAAATTGTTAAATTGTGGGAAAATTCAACCGGTTGAATCTTCGCGGGTTTTACAATTGTTATTATGCCCATTACAATAAAAAACGATTTTTCAAAGACATTGGGGGTAGCAGGAAAAAATGAATCCATGTTGCAGGAAAAACAACCAACTTAATTGATTTTCCTCAAAAATTACTATTTTTAACGGACAAAGGCCTACCGTGAGAGAAAGTGAGTCACTGATTTATTACCCAGAGGTATTTTGGTCTCGAAAAATGTTAGAAACTACGACTGAAGAACTTTCATTTTTGGGGTTTTCGCACACCTCGGGAACACTGTGCGCCTTACACCGGCGCCGTCTCAACTTTTCTCTAAAACTACTAGACCAAACTTAAGAAATTTGGCTCTAAAATCATAGATGGACTTGCAATGCGTAGGTAGGTGATTTATTTCACCTCATCGATTTTCAGTTAGTGGGTCAGCTCTTGTTTTATAAAGACTAGTTTAGTGTAGTTATTGTAAAGGTTTTTTTCAGCTTGATTAATTTTCTTAGGTAGGCATCTACGCCTATGCAGTTACATTTAGATAGTGTATAATAATTACATTTCGTTTAATTATTATGGAGAAGTTAGTGTTCTGCGTAGAAGAGCTATCTAATTAGGAAATAAATAAACCTTTGGTTAAAAATCTGTGGCGTTTTTTTTTTTTTTTTTTTTTTTTTTTTTTTTTTTTTTTTTCAGTTTTGGATTCTATACGCATCATTTTTTCCAATTTTATTTTTATAGGAAATGTAATCGGATCATTAAATGGATAACAGCAGTAACTAACCTAATAGCGAAGAAACATTTCCACTTGGCAACCGAAATGACGACAGACTTTGAATTCAAACGAAAAAAGAAAAGAAAATGAAGAATGAAAAAAACGCCATTCATCGTCATTTGAATATAATTGCCGATTTATGAATTCATCCCAAGCTCTAAACAATGAACAAAAGGGGGAAAATGTTAATCGAATACCGCGCGGTTTGCGTTCGAAAAGTTGATGGTGCGTGACGAGCCAATTGAAAGCAGGCGTGGAGTAATGATAACGATTGTCTGAGGCTAGTTCCTGATGGAGAAAGGTATAAATAAACGACTTCTATAGAATGGTGAAATAGTAAAATACTCGGATTTTTACGACCAAGTTTCAGATTGACACGGTCGGAAATACCCATTGTCACAAGTGCAGTTTGCTAACTTGGTCTAAGTCCAAAAGGATCTCAATATTTTTCTAGTGCTACCATAAAAAGTCCCAGTGATACAACGTGATCTTATGAGCAAATTTTTGTACATTTTCTCTATAATTTTCAGGGTCATTATCAGCAAATCGTAATCTGAGGTTGCAGTGCTGTTTGACCTATTCAATACCTCTTACTTTCAGTTAATTTTTTTTTTTTTTTCTGAAAATTATATTCTCCCTCCACATGATAAAAAAGTTGTAATTTTTTTTATTCTAACTCGAAATTTCCAAAATAATACCGGAAATGTCACTTGAGTGAAATGCCACTGGAGTCCAACTATTGAATTGTAGTAAAAAATTAAGCTATTGCAATGGCTTCAAAATTTTTTAAATCAAAATTTTCTTCGTTTAAATCCTCTTTTGAGGAATTCTGAAACGAATCTTAGAGCAAATTTTGAGCACATTAAATTGGTCAAATCTCAAAAAATGTAATGAAAAAGTTCCAGTCATGCAGCGAGTTTTCGTATGTTAGGTATAACGTTATATTGAGTAAATACCTATGTTCTGAAAATTGAGCTTTTTGAGTGCTAAAAAAATGTTAATTATTTTTTATGGCAAAAAACGTATTCTAAATAATAATTTGCTATTCAAAAGAAGATTTTGGATTTTTAGCTTTTTTTGCAGTTTTTATCGATTGTGTAGCAAATTTTAATGGAATTTAACTATGTACGTTTTTCAGCACAATTTTGTGAATACATTTTTTAATGTTCTACGATATACATATATATATTTTTTAAACTATATTCGAGCAATATTCAGCTGAAAGTTATGAACTTAACAATTTGTAGCTGTTTTTATCCATTTTAGCGAATTTTCTTAGAAAATAAAGCTATAGCAATGGCTCCAAAAATTTTAAAATAAAAATTTTCAAAAATTTTCTTCATCTAAATCTGTTTTGAGGCATTCTGAAATGATTCCTGGATTTTAACGCTTTTTTATATATATATATATATATATATATATATATATATATATATATATATATATATATATAAATATATATGTATATATATATGTATGTGTCATTCCAGACGATAACTCTCGATAGAATTGAGATAAAAACTTCGTTCTTTCGCCAAAAAATCAAGCATTTCAAAAGAAAGGATGAGTTCGTTGGACAACAATTTTTGAGCACATTAAATTGGTCAAATTTCGAAAAATTTACCCAAAAAATCACTAAAAATGGCTAAAAACGGCCAAAAATCGTTAAATTTCTTTTTTTTTTTTTTTTTTTTGCAGAATTTTAGTCAAAACTAAATTTTCAACGATTAACTAGGACATTAAAAATGTTTGCTCAAAATTATGATGAAAATATTGGAATTGGTACTTCATCTTCAATGTCAAGTCCAAACTTAATACTTTATTGTCCTCCCAAGCACATGTTGTTATATACGTGTTTACATGTTGTTAATAAAATCAGTCTGTGATTACAATTCAAACTTTACATTTCACTCGTATTTATATTAGGTTATTACGCCCAGAAAAAGCTGGAAGTTGAGAGTGAACTTGAATAAAACTACATTTCGTGAACAATGTGTGCGAATGTGAGAGGTATTGAACCGTTAGGTAAAAATAATTTCGATACCTGGGTCATGCACATGGAGGCACTACTAACCAAGTCAGGAGGATGGAACTACACTAATGGAAGGATACCAAGACCAACGGACGATGCTAGCACAACTGCATGGGACACTAAGGATGCAGAGGCGAAGTCTGATTTGATACTTTGCATTAGTTCATCGGAACTGAAAATAGTAAAAGGCCTTAAAACTTCAAACGAAGTGTGGACGAAACTTCACGAGGTATACGCATCAAAAGGACCGGCACGTAAGGCAACCTTACTTAAGAGACTAGTACTGCATAGGATGAAAATTGGAGATGATGTACGAGAACATGTAATGAATTTTTTCGACACAATAGATAAATTATCAGATATGGGTATCAAAGTTAATGATGATCTACTTTCGATTATGTTACTGTACAGTCTACCAGATGAGTATGAGAATTTCAGATGTGCAATAGAGTCTCGAGATACGCTGCCATCACCCGATATGCTTAGGACGAAAATTGTTGAAGAGTCTGACGCTAGGGGGAAGAGGTGTGAAAAGGTCGAAGAATCAGATGCTTTATTTGCTAGAAAAAATAAATTTCAAAAATCTAAAAGACCTGAATATAAAAGGAATGTAGGAGAAAATGAATTTAAATTTAAGTGTTTTAAATGCCATAAATTTGGTCATAAAGCTTCCAAATGTCCATCTAGAGGTCAAGCTCATATAGTCGAAGATGATCAGCCCGAAAATATGAATGCAACGATGATGTGCTAAACGACGACAAGTTCGAAAAACCTGGGATTCTGCCTAGACAGTGGATGCAGCAGCCATATGTACAGTGATGAGGAAAAATTTGTTGAAATTCAACCAGTAAGTAACATGAAACTTAAACTTGCTAACTCGTCTACTACAGATATTTTAGGGAAAGGAATCGTTAAATTCAGGGTTCAGAATGAGAACAAAACAGGGTCGATAGAACTTAGAGACACACTGTATGTACCGGATTTGAGGACTGGATTATTGAGTGTTTCCAAAATGACTGATTATGGTTTCAAAGTAGTATTTACTCGAGATAAGGCGGTCGTATATAATCGGAAAAACGAGAAGACAATGATTGCGAAGAGAGAAAATAACTTGTACTACGTGAGAGAAACTGAAGAAACGGCAAAGAAGATTGACGAGAACAGACAAAATGGTAGAAAACTTAGTAAATTAGAGGTGTGGCATAATAGATTTGGTCACCTAAACGAAATTGACTTGAAAAAGATGTTCAGAACTAAAAGAGTTAGAGGAGTTCAAATAAATACTAACGAGAAGCTACCAGCGTGCGAGACATGTATTCTAGGCAAAATGTCACAGACACCATTTCCGAAAAATTCCGAGAAAAGTGTGAAACCCCTTGAGATCATACATTCTGATGTATGGGGACCGGCGAGGACGAGCTCGATTGGAGGTTCGCGATTCTATGTGTCATTTATAGATGAGGCAACCAGATGGTGTGTGATTGTGCTGATGAAAGCTAAGAACGATGTACTGCAAGCGTTCAAGATTTATAAACAATTCGCAGAGAACCAAAAAGGTGTGAAAATTAAGTTTTTGCAATCGGACAACGGAGGAGAATACAATTCTAAAGAATTCAGAGAGTACCTGGAAAGTTCTGGAATAGGAAGAAGGTTGAGTGTACCTGGAACGCCTCAACAGAATGGTCTAGCGGAGCGGATGAACCGAACACACTTGGATATGGTTCGATGTATGTTGGTCGAATCAAAACTTCCTCATAAATTTTGGGCAGAGGCAGTTATGACTGCTGTTCATATAAGAAACCGCTGTCCATGTAGTGGTATTGATGGTCAAATTCCGTTTAAACTTTGGTATGGGAGAACTCCAAATGTTTCATATTTTAGAACTTTTGGGTCCAAAGCATTCATGTTGGACAAGTCAAAAACCAAAAGTAAATTGAGCCCTCGTTCGAGAGAGTGTATTTTTGTAGGTTATTCTGATAAATCCAAAGCATTCAGAGTTTATGATGTAGGGAATAACAAGATAAGTGTAACCATAAATTTTGAGGAATTCGAAGGGCTGTGAGAGCTGGAAATCGAATTAGGAGCAACAAATAAGTTAGCTGGAATAAATGAAATAAATAAACAAGATAAAGTAAGCGTTGAAATATTAGTAAACATAACAATGAAAGAAGAGTTGAAATTGAAAATGTTGTACATCAAGAAAATGTTGATTCAAATATTGATAATCCTGTGGTGGGAGAGAGTACAAATGTAGAAATGGTCCGAGGAAGAGGTAGACCAAAACTCATAAAAACTACAGAAGGACCGGGAAGAAGGAAGAAAGTGTATAATATGATACCGAAAGTGAATAATGAGACTGAAAGTCCTGATACCAACGGACAGGAACTAACGGACGAACATTTCATACAAACGGATGGAGATGTAAATATAAATGCAGATACTAGGATGTGCGAGAGCGCATGTGCCGTCGAAGTAAATCCAGCGGAGGCATTTGCGGGACCTGACTCACACGAATCGTATGCTGCAGTTCGTAAAGAGTTTTCTTCATTATTGAGAAATGAAACTTGGTCACTTCAAGAAAAACCATTAGGTCAGAAAGCGGTAGGTTGTCGATTAATCCTGTGTAATAAGTACAAAACAAGTGGAGAGATAGAGAGAAGTAAAGCTCGATTAGTTGCGAAAGGATTCACACAAGAACCTGAAATTGACTACCACGAAACTTACTCCCCAGTTGTACGTTTAAGCTCAGTGAGAACCCTAATGGCATTGGCTGTTAAGTTCGTTATGACCGTTGAACAGATGGATGTGGAAACGGCATATCTGAATGGGGAGTTAAAGGAGAACATTTACATGGAACCACCGAAATTTTTTGAACAAATACTTATGGAAATGTTAGAAAATGAAGAAGATAGTAAGATCGTGGAAGCCGCTTGGGAAATGCTAAGAGATTACAGGGAGGGAAAGAAATATTGCAAATTACAAAAGTCACTTTATGGCCTCAAACAATCAGGCAGACAGTGGTACCTGAAGTTGGATGAGAGGTTGAAAGCAATAGGAATGGAGCCTTCTGAATCAGATCCTTGCGTGTACACTTGGGGCAAGGGTGAAGTGGCAGTCCTATTGGCTTTTTACGTAGATGATATAATTCTCGCTTCAAAAGATCATAATAGATTGAAAATTTTGAAGATAAAATTGATGAATGAATTTAAGATGAAAGATTTAGGAAAAATTCATTACTGTTTAGGATTGGAATTTGATTATGATCTCGAAAAGGGGAAATTAAAAATGAGTCAAAGAAAATATATAAATGAAATTTTGAAAAGGTTTAAAATGGAAACTGCAAATCCAATATTGACACCATTAGATGTGAATGTGAAGTTTGAACCATCAGAAGCTAATCCAAGTGAAATGAGTAAATATCCGTTCAGGAGTTTGATTGGATCGCTCATGTATTTGGCAATTGGCACTCGGCCAGACATAGATTATGCGGTGATATATCTTAGCCAGTTCAACAATTGTTATACTGAAGTTCACTGGAAAGCAGCGAAACGCATACTGCGATATTTAAAGGGAACATTAGATCACAAATTGGAATATTCAAGAAATGGAGACGAACTAACTGGATACTCGGATGCTGATTGGGGCAATTGTCGCATTGATAGGCATTCATTCAGTGGGTACGTTTTTACATTGTCGGGAGCAGCTATCTCTTGGATGTCGAAGAAACAGAGAACTGTAGCCTTGTCTAGCGTTGAAGCAGAGTTGATGTCAATATCTGAAGGAGTAAAAGAAGCCATATACTTGGAGAGGTTCCTTCGAGAGTTGGGATTTTCTGTTAGCTTTCCTATAGTTCTGAATAATGATAGCCAGGGGGCGCAAGAATATTTGAAAAATCCTGCTTACAGATCAAGAACGAAACATGTAGACATCAGGAACAATTTCATAAAGCAATACATTCAAGAAGGCTTGATCAATCTGAATTACCTGGACACGAACAACATGGTTGCAGATTTTCTGACAAAACCTCTACCTAAAAGCAAATTGGAATTTTGTTCAAGGAAAGCTGGAGTCGTTTCAGAAGGAGTTTGAACTTGAGGGGGCGTATTGGAATTGGTACTTCAACTTCAATGTCAAGTCCAAACTTAATACTTTATTGTCCTCCCAAGCACATGTTGTTATATACGTGTTTACATGTTGTTAATAAAATCAGTCTGTGATTACAATTCAAACTTTACATTTCACTCGTATTTATATTAGAAAAACGTACTTAAATGTCATTAAAATTTGCTAAAATATCTATAAAAACTGCAAAAAAATTTAAAAATCAAAAATCCCTTTTGAATCAGTGGAATTTTATTTAGAATAAGTTTTTTGCCATAAAATTGTTTTTTAACCATTTCTGTCAACTAAAATTGCTCCAATTTCAATGCAATTCTACATACTATAGTACGATAGATAGTTTATGAAAATTCGCTCATACGATCATGCTGCTTGACTGTTTCATTTAGTGATTTTTTCTGCCCTTTTTTGAAATTGGACCAATTAAACGTGCTCCAAAAAGCTAGCCAACGAACTCATCCTTTCATTTGGAAAGCTGATTTTTTGGTGAAAGAGCGGAATTTTAATCTCAATCCTAGGGAGAGTGATCGTCTGGAATGACACATATATACATATTTACACACCTTTTTTTTTTTTTTTTTTTTTTTTTTTTTTTTTTTTTTTTTTTTTTTTTTTTTTTTTTTTTTTTTTTAGAAAACTCCCCTCAAAGACGGAGGGGGCACGCCATTTAGGAAAAACGAAAAAACTAAATTAAAAAGTGGGGAGGACGCCCAGGTTTACCCGACGCCGGCTCTAGGGATTAGGGAAGTTGAGGAAGATGGAGGAGGGAGAGAGGGATGAAAGGAAGTGCCCCTATAGAATGACCACCAATTAAGGTAAGAGCCCCGAAGGACGCGGGTGGTGATACCACGGAGCACTCCTGCCGAGACGCCCAACTCGAGAAGCTCCGTGGCACTTTTCCCGCACCACACCCCGCGCCATGACACGGTCGCGGCCATGACCTTGATGTTATTAGGCGCCACTCCTTTTAACTCAGATATCGCTTGCCGCAGGTCGTTCCTATCATATTGACTTATTTTAGCCCTCCAGGTCTGCTCCATGTCCATGCTGCCAGATACAACTTAGATACACACGCGTACACACGTACACACACACTCACACACACACACACACACTCTCACGCGCACACACACACACACACACACACACACACACACACACATACACTATATATATATATATATATATATACAGGGTGTTCTGCATAAGATGGTCAGTACTTCAGGGCGTGATTCTAGAGCTCATTTCTGATCTAAAATCTAAAGTTCCTCTTAGAGATTTTTTTTAACGCTTAGTTTTCAAGTAATTCAATTTTTAAGTTTTTTCGTGTTTCCACCTGATTTCACTAAGTTAGCAATAACTACAATAATTAAAACAGTAAGTTTAAATTTGAGGATACCGTGAGGAAGAGCGTTAAATTTCCTTTGTATTTCGAAATTTTTTAGTAGGATTCACTTGGTGAAAAAACTGCCTGAACATGAAATTTCTAAGAGTTAGAGAAATTCCAATTTTTTTTAAACCGGCTGTGAGTGTCCCATTTCTGTACTGTTTTTCGCGTACCACATCTGTAAAAACTGGAAAATAATCTTTCCTTTCTAAAGGTATAATCAATTTTTATTTTACTTTACTAATTGAAGGATAAAAGTATGTTTGTATGTTGAAAAACATGTTTTTTTTCTCTATGAAATCAAGAATTTTGGGTCGGCTTTTACGTATTTCTTCACTCTGAATCGAATGGTAACACTTTTAGATCCCCCCAACTCCGTTGTAACAGAGTTTTACACTTTACCTAATCTAGTTTTACCCTTAAAAACACATAAAATTGAGCATGACAAATGAACTAAAAAATCATGAATTAAAGTGTAAAACTTGTAATAATGGAGTTGGGGAGATCTGCAAGTGTTACCATTAGATTCAGCGTGAAAAAGTACGTAGAAACCTGCCCTAAACTCGAATTTGTTTTGAGCGCCATTTTTCACAAAAACCCTTGATTTTATAGAATAGCAAGAAAACCCCTGAACTAGGTTTTTTTGCACAATAATGTTTGTACTGATGGATTTCTTTGGTGCTGACTGAGCTTTTCTCTGCTTCTGTTGTTGAGGTAGATTTAGATGCCTATGCCTAGCCTCTACGGCTAGTGGACAGCCATGATAATTTGCAGTGTGATCTAAAGAACAGTTGGCACATTTTGCTGGGGTTTCTTTGGCTTAGAGCTATCCTCAGTGAGGTGACCATTGGCACAAATGACAAATTTGTTGTAACTTCACTACCTATGTTGACATATTGACATTCGCCAATAACTACTTAAACTACTAACCCTCCATGTGTTCCATTATCTGTTCTGGTTTCATGGATTTATTGAAAAACTTGAAAGAAACGCTTGCATACAAGTCTGCAACACATTGGGTCATTTTATGTCATTAGTTGCAGACTCGTATGTGTTGCAGACTTGTATGCAAGCACTAAGAGCCACTCAGCTGATCCGGACCCTGGGCATCGTCAAGTAAAATCCCAAAGAAGCTACATACGAAATTACAGCTTCCTAGAGTGTAAAGCATATAAATTAGCTTAAAGAGCCACTCATCTGATCCGGACCCAGTGCATCATTAAGTAAAATCCCAAAGAAGCTACATACGAAATTACAGCTTCCTAGAGTGTAAAGCTTAGAAATTAGCTTTTAGAGCCACTCGTCTGATCCGGACCATGGGAATCGTCAAGTTAATGTTCTAATAAGGCTACATACGAAATTAAAGCTTCCTAGAGTGTGAAGTATAGAAATTACCTATTAAAATGATTTAACCACCGCTTCACAAATCAAACCATTCTCGCAATATTCGGACACCAGCTACGAATCAAATCATCGAACCAACTCAATGAAATCATCAGAAATTAACAAGCGGTTGCAATCATGTTCACAATATCAATTATTGAGAATGATCACCTGTGTGTAAACAATTATTCATATAACCATGCTCATAACTCAGCTTGTTGGCCACGCACTTCGCAGTAAATAACATAATATGGTTGGATAAATCGAGAGCTTTCGAACGAATGGTCAACGAATTTTGTGGGATGAAAAACGACGAAGTACCATTTCCCTAGCAACGAATCGGTTGTAAGCGGAAATCATCAGAAAACCAACCGTAACGCTTTTTTTAAACGCTTTTTGTTAACGCTTTTTTCGTTTATGTGCCAAAGTAAAGACATAAAATTAATGTCAAAAAACAATGATTTTCAACATGCAAAAACACTTTTATCCTCTGATTAGTAAAGTAAAATAAAAAGTGATTATACCGCTGGAAAGCTAAGATCTTGGACCAGTTTTTACATATGAAGTCTTCCGGTATATTGATGCGCTACTTCAGCGTGCCCCTTAAATACACATTAACTATCAAGTTTTCCGAAACTTAACATTATGCTATTAGTCGTCTTCAATAACATGTATATTGCCATCTTGTCAGTTCTTGCATGCATTGCCATCTTGTCAGTTCTTGCATACTAAAATATATATGTATATTTTATTTTCCCTGCCCACGAAATTGTTAATTCAGGAACAGTCCATCTCGCTTTGCCTTCAGCATCCGTATATAAATTTTACATATTGGCGGCTGCTCGGCGTTCTTAACGTTTCACAGAGTACGAGCAGAGGAGGATGGACATTGTCGTTGTCATGGAGTAGATAATTGGCCTCGGATTCCCCAAGATTGCTATGGAATGTCGGTACTACGTTCAAAAATTGTATAATTTTTTCGTGTGATTCAATTCTTTCTTTTAGATTAACTTCCAATATGAGAAGACAACTCACTGATAATTCTTGGAGTTTTGCGTCCACAGCAAAACCCATCGATGATAGTGATTCATCATTTTTTAGTTAACGAATTGAATTTAGTCATACAAATTGACAAACCAAATGGGTTATATTCAGCAGTATCGAATTTACTAGACAATTAGGTAGGTAGGAGGGAACTGGGGTTCTTCCTACTAGCTAGAGTCTGCATTTTAGAAAAAAGGAAATAAACAATTTATTGAGAAGCTAAATTAATAGGTACCTAGTTTCGTACAGAAATAGTACAGCATTTCCACCTTCACTCTATTGTTTAGCACAGCTAATGCATTGGGATGTAGAATAGTCCCTTCAGATGGAGAATAGAAAGCGTGCATCTGACAGAAGCTTACATCAATGGTCTGAATAACAACGGTTTGAGTATCATTAACCTCAAAATACTCACGGAATTAGCGAAAACGAGTGATTTTCTTACAGATATGTCATTGGGACTAATGACAGTCCCTCAACTAATCGGCAATCAAACTCACGATAAACGATCCAATAAGTATTTCCGTGTGTCAAAACACCGATGGTGGAGAACCGTCCCTCTTAATTATTGTATATAAACCAAAAGTACCTAGTCAATTAGTATTTGCAGGTTCAACGTACTAAATAAAGTGGAAACATACATTAGAATGTCCTCTAATGTCCTCTAAATTCGGTAGTTAACAATACCTATTTTTTTACTTTAAGTCCTAAATTTTCAAATTAATGTAACATTATATTGTACAATTATATATACGAAAATTAGCTCTACGATCATTGTGACTTTTTCACAACTTTTTACTTCTACTCCAGTCTTCAAACAATTCTTTATTATGTGGGTAATAGTTTTGTGTTGCATTAAAGTTATTTTGAACATGTAATTTTCCGTAAATAAATTTCTCATAGTTTTCCTAAAAATTATCGGAGTCAGATACTTTGATTTGTAGTTTGATCCCTCTACAATAGATATGCGTAAGGTAAACTAATCTACTGTCCGTGGTCGCGTTTACCTACTAAGTACGCGTGATGGTTCTGGAATGCAAGAAATGATAACTACTCGACACAGGAGTTTGTTTGACATTCGTTTTAAATAAAGTGGCGCCACTGGCACCGTTCCATTCAAATCGTTCACACGTGTAATAATATGAAGCCGAGAGACCGACCCCGAAAAATTATACAACCTGAATAACGAGAGAAGCGAATTAGCATAGTTGAAGGGCGTATGATGCCTTTGTGGGAACACATGGTGGCAACTCGAACCGTGACGTTATATTTTCCTCGCCGCTTGGCACCTATTCAGCGGATTACAGGTATAAGTGTTCAATTTCTTTTGATGAATGAAAAAATCCATTTTTATGTGCGTTAAATGGTTATTCTAATCAATGTACCAATCGTATGTTATTCAAATCCTCCTTATTCTGGGAGGCCAACCGATCGATACAAAAGTAGGTGCCTATAGGATTTCCTAGATCTCATTGAGAGTATATGAATATAATCCCCCCTTCTCTTGCTAAGTGTTGCAGGAGAAGTAGTGGAAAAATAAGAGATGGTTTTATTTCATAAACTTACATTTTTGACGTTTTTCGTGATTTCTTGTTATTAATTAGCCTCAGAGGCCCGTCGGTTGATCAGTAAGCCTCCGAAACTCATTGTATTCGAGGTGTCCCAACGGATCTCCGTGTTAAATTTCAGCACCGTAAGTCGGTTAGGAAATAAATTGGATTTAGAAGTCTAACAGCTGATCAGAGTCCTTCCATAATTAATGAGATAAAATAAAACCAGTTGGGTGTGACATACAATTTTCTCTTAGCTTTCTCGTAATGTTTTAAATAGGTAATCTTGCAATGTGGAAATTATTCTTGATAGATGTTACGTTTGTGCATCCGCGAAAGCTACAGAGTGAATTGACAGCAATCGTAGACACTTTCATTCATCTTTCTCGCCCTCCTCCTTGTTCAACTTCCTTGATCCCAAGTAAGCCTGGGAGTTTTCTCCACTTTTTTATTTAGTTTTTTTCGTATTTACGGTATTAATGGGAGTTTTGTGTACGTGTGTTCAATAGTTCTTCTCCTTAGGGTTGGGATCTAGTTCCGTACTTTCGCCACAAAATCTAGCATTTCAGGAGGAAGGAACATTTAGTTGGACAGCAATTTTTTCGTACATTAAATTGCTCAACAGTTCGAACAATGTCCTGAAAAAATCACTAATAATGGCAAAATAAGGCTCACAATTTTTATTCAGGGTGAACACATTCAGAATGTCACTCAAGTTAAAAAACTTAGAAAAAAAAATCGCGTCGCTAGGCTACAATTTTTTGTGATTCTATTTTCTATACACTACCAACTTATTTGAATGAGGACTTGCCAGAATGATTGACTGCAAAACTATTTCAATTGAGTTCCTAGCCGTTTCGTGACATGGCTTCCTGCTCTAAAAGGGTTTAAAAAAAACTTTATAGTTTCAAGATGTGAATCTTCACCGATGGGTATCTGTCGATTCATCGTTTATGAAATGAATATCTATTTGGTTTTCAGCTCTATCGGAATGTTTGTGAGACACTAAATTTACTCAAGTGGTCTTCAACAAATAATGAAAACGTATCAGTCCTTCGCCAATTGAAAAGCCATTCAATCCACACAAGTTTTTCGAATCATGTTTCGATGTCTCAAATATCCTAATGAAATTACGAATCCATGTCATGTCAATTTGCAAGTTTGACAAATACTTGGAAACGCTACAAATGATTGCGTGGTGGTTTATTATTTCATTATTGAATGGACCTTCTGCGTTTCCTAGTAGGTAAAGCTACTTTTCTAAGTATCAATACATAGCATTGAGCACTTACCGAAAGAAAATTAATGAAAGATTATAAAATCCCTTCCTACAATTTTTTTCACTAGTCCCTCAATAGGTATACACAAGTTACCTATTAGAATTCCGTACCAATTATATCAGCTGATTCGATCGTCGTCCCCAGTTAAAACTGATAAGTCGCCTTAGCCATTACCTACTCTAACCAGCTCCTCAAACAATAAGTACCTACGATAAATTTCAGTTTTTTCCAGGGGTTCAGTTTTAATACTGCTGGAGAAGACAATCGCAGAAACTGACTAGTAAAAAGCTTAGGAAAACATCATGCTGAAACAAAGCATGTTGACACCAATCGGTTCGGAATAAAACTCATTCATTCGCTGACTACTTAAGTGTTGTCATCAAAGTAGAAAGTACCTATAAGAAGAAGAAGAAGAAGAAAGAGAAGTAGGAATAATAAGGAAAATTATCTGAAGCGGAAAAAAGAAAATATGCCCCTGCGTTCCAACAATTGGTGCCAGAACACATCTATCTACAAAATAAAAACGCTGCAAATTATTACACAATGGTATATTACTTCTGTGATAGATAGCCCTAATACGCAGATCATTGGTCTATACTTATTAAACCCCGTATGCAAGATATGATCAGAACATGGCGCATAGTGCCCCCGTGAAGGGTTCACACTTTTATAGTTCCAAGATCCCGCAATTTTACGCTTCACAGTAAAGATGTTTTAAAAAAATGGAAAAATGATGCTTGACGTAATTTACGTTAGCGTATGCGTAGAATGGAGCAATGATTCGAGAAAATGTAATCAAAATCTGATGAAAACTAGACCTTGTTCTCGGAGTAGACTTTGGCGCATGCGCAGAAGCTAATAATGATGCAATCAGATTGAAATTAACATGGAATAATTAAACCATTGTCCCCCAGCTATGCACCAAATTTCATCGGGATCAGACTGAAACATGGTATAGTTTTGGGCGTGACAAGGATTTACCACAGACAGACTAGGAACCAAAATTGGTCAGCAAGCTCTGAAACGCAAAAAGCAAGTGGAAATTTTGATTTTTATGGTGAAAAATTTTTCGACTTCAATTACGAACACAAAGCTTTCCAACCTTTGGCAGTGAGGAAGCAAAAAGAAAGTCCGAAAACATACATTTTGACGCCTCGTATTAGCTTATGTAGAATCGATTCACCGTTACATATTTGGCCCAGGCAACTAAGAGGGCAAGCCCCTCCCAGGATATGCAAAGAACATTAGGTTTGAGTAGACATGGTGAGGTCGGGAGGGGTTGGGTCGTAGTTCTATTTTGTTACTTAGCTCGGCTCGTCTCGTTACAATGGATTATTGAAAGCTTGGCAATGCGATTGGATTGGTTTAGTAAATGCTTGGCAAATGATAATAGTAGCTTGATAACAGTTCACAGAAGTCTATGTCCCAGATTTTCCAGGAATGGATGAAGATATCAGTCACCTTTCTGCAGAAAAATACCGGAATGAAGAAATACCTGAACTTGGAATGCTGGCTACAATACGACTAAAAGGGTTCGATTGCATACGTAACTAGAAGGCATGTTGAAGTAAATGGTGGCTATAGATAATCGATAGTCAGCGATCGTAATTTACAGAAAGGCTGAGACAAAGGTGGAGTTACATCAGTAAGCTAAATTTTTCAGCACCTATATATACCTACCTGCTGTCTGCAGCTTCCGATGCATATGCCTACATCATTCGTAGCATTAGAAATGGCATTATCTAACGGTAAACTTATGCGAATTTCATAGAACGTAGTCCCCACTACTAAAGGATACAATAGGAACATAATTTTAGATTTAAAAAAGTTAAGATCATAAGATATTGATACAGCGGATAGTGATCAGGAAGGGCCTTTTGATTTATTAGTTGAGAATGGTTGCTATTTTTACTTCATCGTAAGCAAGGCGAATACCAAAATTGAGAGTTTGTACCTTATTGAGTTTTGGTTAAGAAATATTTTAAACTGCAAGGTTACAAGCAGCACATTATTAGGCTTCCCACCTGGTGTCCCAAGTACTTACATCCACGCACCAGTCAAGGCCGGTGGGCTTGGTATTGCCTCTCTTTCTGCCAGCATCCCATCTTTACGCTACCAGCGCCTGCTCACCCTTGGGGCTCGAGCTCGGTGGTCGCCCGCACTGCTGCTGACCTTGACTTCGTCAGGCAGCAGTTGTTGTGGTGTTGTCGACGGGTCTGCCGTAATCCTGGATGTCCAGGTTGTCAGTGGTAGCGTGGACATGGAGCAGACCTGGCGGGCTAAGAAAAGTAAGTATGATAGAAATGATCTGCGTCATGCGGTATCTGAGCTAAAAGGAGTGGCACCTAATAACGTCAAGGTCATGACCGCGACCATCATGGTGCGGGGTGTGGTGCGGGAAAAGCGCCACTAAGTTACTCGAGTTGGGCAACTCAGCGGGAGAGCTCCGTGGTACCACCACCTGCGTCCTGAGGGGTTCTTACTTGAACTGTTGGTCATTTTATAGGGGCACTTCCTTTCATCCCACTCTCCCTTATCTTCCTTCAGCTTCCTTGATCCCAAGGACCGGCGTCGGGTAAACCTGGGCGTCCTCCCCATTCTTTTATTTATTTTTTTCATTTTGAACTTTAATGGTGTGCTCCCTCCGCCTTTGAGGGAAGATTTGTAAAAAAAAAAAAAAAGTGTGTGTGTTGTTTATCAAACGCTGATGGATAATTGATAGTCAAAGTTAATATATACTGATCGAAATTACTTCTCACC
Source organism: Adelphocoris suturalis (assembly GCA_030762985.1). Lineage (NCBI taxonomy): Eukaryota > Metazoa > Arthropoda > Insecta > Hemiptera > Miridae > Adelphocoris > Adelphocoris suturalis. The sequence goes on from CM061040.1 coordinate 35,574,731, forward strand.
TCTATCATGTATAGCAGTTAAGAATTTTTTCCACGAACGCCTCTCTACTTAGGGGCTCTCCTGGCAGCGTGTTCAAGGGAAGGCCGAGATATATTCCGGATCTGAAACCTGAATCAGTACACAGCTTATGAGTTACACGTGTAAAAATATAATTCTATGTGTGTGTATGTCTGCAATGACACACACAGACACACATATATACATATTATAAAGTGTTAAACTCTAGGTTCGTTTCCGAATGCCTCAAACCGGATTTCAATGAAGAAATCTTTCAAAAATTTTGATTTTTAAAGTTTTCCTTCGACGAAAATTCGCTAAAATGTCCAATATCGGTGGACCTAAGTCCCATGAAGCCCGAATGATTACAAGCAAGCAGTCGTTAAAAAAAAATAAAAAAAAAATAGATGAGTCTTCTGAAAATCGTTTAAAGTCTTATGACACCTGATAAAATAACCAACCGGTTCTCTTTTTTGAAAATTCACGATAGGCAATCCTTTCAAAAATTACCTAAATCTGATGCAGCCCGATTGATTAAAAGCGAGCAATCGTTCAAAAAAATGCCCAATTGGAAATTCTTCTCAAGATTATCGACGTCAAATGACACCCGATTGATTACAAGCCGGCAATCGTATAAATTGCTGCCGAGGTGGGGGTGGAGGGGGTAATTACCGAATTTTTTCACGCGCCGCCCAAGTTAGAAACCTCGATCGATTTTCTTGATTCTTATTTTGTTCCAACATGAATTTGATATATGAGTTTTGGAAAGTACCTATATCAGGATTTTCAAATATCATCAAGAAAAGAGCATAATGGAGAGGGTAAACCTCGTTTATCAATATTGATAAATCATGATGTTTCAACTATCTCCTGCAATGTTCGTGATTCTTTATTTATTTTATGTTTATTCATTTTTTTTTTATTTTTTTTTTTCAACTATGAATTTGGCTTAGTTTTGAAAAATGTGTCAGAAGTTTTAAATTTTATGATGGAGGGGGGTGATTGGAGGGGTTAATAGTGATAAATCGTGATATTTTTACTATATTCATCTGATTTCCGTGACAGTTTTGATTGTTTGTTCAATCCAGATTTTAGTCCAGTTATGCAATCATGGAAGTTTCAAATTTTCTGTCGGTGAAGGAGTTGAATTGTTAGGTAATGGGGGGGGGGGGATTCCGGGAAATCATAATATTGTTTTTTATCTTACTTTAATTCTACCCAAAATTATACATACAATACGTTTATTGGGACGTCCCTGTAATGCGCATTACTTACCAATATGTTTATATTAAAAAACATATCTTTTAGCAGAAAATTGCTTAAATAAAATTCATAAATTATAAAATATAACATTCAAAACTGTATGTACAAAATTAGGCTGAAAAAATAAGTAGTTTTTCCGAAAAAAATGGTCAGTGGTGTAGTTTTCCGAATATACATATCCTACACGGGTGGTGTAGTTTTTCCCGACTATGTACACGGGTGGTTTAGTTTTTCCGGCATAAGAACACGGGGTTTGGGCTTTGAGTTGCAGGTACAGTCTGCTACAGTCAGGTCTGTTTTTCTAGTGGACATCTGTTTTTCAAGGGGTCAAATCAGTTGCTGCAATGTGCATTTTAGCTGATACGATTGAAAACTATATAAATTGATTATCCGTGTACACATCAACAAGTATATACGATAATGAACCACCAATATTAGTGACGGGGTGGCACCCGGCCAGCAGGGCGTGATGTTTTGTCCTCACGCCCCAGACTAATTTCTGGTGTCTTATTCGCTTATTGCTGTTCTCTATCTAATTCTATAATTTATCATATCGCTAAGTATAACAATTGCAATGTACAATTTGTATGAAAAACAGGAAATAAAAGAAAATCCAGGTACTTACAATTTTTCAGTCGCTTCCAATCTGCATGCTGTCCCTCGGCAGACTCGTCATATACACATTGTTTTTACTAGTATTGTGGATGGAATAGCGAAAACTGACAGTTCCGGCACGAGTAGTAGGTGAAATCAAATTAGCACATACGAAATTACTTCTACACGTCCTCATAATCATTAATTTCAACGAATAAATGTATCACACGCGGGACAACAGACCTCTCTCGTCTAGGTTCGAACAGAGAATGGATGGCAGAATGACTGGCCGCCTCCAAACGGCGGTTTTAGTCTTGACGGGAAAAGGAAATGGGTTGAAATTTATGAACCAATAGCTAGCGGTCGTTGAATATTGTAGCGCAAAACATACATTTCATGTTCTCAGAAATATTTTATTGCAACAAAAATTTTTTTCTAAGGTTGAGTGGCAACTGTTGTAGGCAACGATGAATAGGTATGTCATTTATTTTGCCCATAATAAATTTTTTCGGAACCGTAAGTGAATGATAAAACCGTGATATTAACGACTACAGGGGGTGAGGTCAGGACGCAAGCCTTAAGACGGAAAAGGACCATAATTGACATGAATTGACGGGGTTGAATTTTTATCAATTTAAATTATCTTTCTGAATTGGAAAATCGAAAAATAAACAGTGTTTACTCCTTGCGAAAATTGTGTTTGTCGAAGTATAACAATGTTATAGCCGATGAAACCACTCAAATTCGGTGACAAAATTTTAAAATTGCGTTACTCGCTGTGTGTATTTGTGAAGCAAATTAAATTCTGAATCGAAAGTTATTCATTGAAATTCAGTAATTTTCGCGTCCTGTGACGAGTTGGAGGGAGAAATGATGGGGCTGACTTTTAAAAAAATTTAATTAATTTCCCGGTTAGGAAATCGGAAATGAAAATTTTTGGTCACTTGAAACAAAGTCGTAAGATGAATAGTATTTTTGATGTAGATGTTTTTCGCTTAGGAACTAATTTAAATTTTTTCAAACAAATTGATTAATAAGGAACTTGGTGGGCGCATTTATAGATATAGAAAATTGAATTTTGAATCGTAAGTTACTCAAAGAAATTTTCGCTTAAAGCTACCGTTACGTAGTTCTAACGAATTGAGCTACGTTTTAGTGAAACTGGAATTTACCACGAGAACGAGGTATGTACTGAAAGATACAGCTCGACATTTTAGACTGGTCCAGTGACAAAAAAAAATTTTTTTCCACCATCTTTTTGGTAGGTGAATTGCGTATATAAATCATTTTTACTGTATTTTGTTGACCAAACCAGAACCAATTAGGCACAAGGACGACGAGTAGACAATTCAAAATTTTACATTATTGGTGGAGCGCCTATTTGTGATGCGGGCTTCAAAATTGGTTACACCGCATCAAAACACCCAAGGAATCGTAGTATGGGAAAATTTTGGAAATTTATATGTTCATGTTTCATGTTTTTTTTTTTTTTTTTTTTTTTTTCTGGTGAACGGACAGCAAAACGGACTTCACATCTGTAATCAGCGCATCAAAAAACATGTAGAGACCTGCTTTGGAGAGTTTTAAAAAAATTCCCGGGGTTATCAAAATTCGTTTATATCCAGTGAACGAAACCTCATAGAACAAAACGCATTTCAAATCCTGATTCAGCGAATCAAAACACAAATATTATATACTAGCCGCTCCGGCTCGCTACGCTCGCCTCCACGTCCAGCCGGGGGGCAAGCCCCCCGGACCCCCCCTTCAATTGCTCGCTTCGCTCGCAAAGTGTGGCATGTAGGGAATATTGCTCGCTTCGCTCGCAAAGTGTGGCATGTAGGGAATGTTGCTCGCTTCGCTCGCAAACGATAGATCCCTAAGGGTAGGTTTAACTTCTGTAAGGGATGCTGCTCGCTTCGCTCGCTTGAGGAAGTTATACTGCCCACCCAACTTGGCAGACGTTTTTTTCTGTTGGAAATTCTTACAAACATACGTGGAACCACAAAAAGTTTATTCGGGGATGTTGCTCGCTTCGCTCGCAAGGTATTGCTGTATATTTGTAGGAAAAAATCCGAATTTATTCTGTTGACATGGCTCTCGCTTCGCTCGCAAAGTGTGGCATGTAGGGCATGTTGCTCGCTTTGCTCGCAAACGGTAGATCCCTAAGGGTAGGTTTAACGTGTGTAGGGGATGTTGCTCGCTTCGCTCGCAAACGGTAGATCTCTAAGGGTAGGTTTAACTTCTGTAGGGGATGCTGCTCGCTTCGCTCGCTTGAGGGAGTTATACTGCCCACCCAACTTGGCAGACGTTTTTTTCTGTTGGAAATTCTTACGAACAAATTAAATCTTATAAAACTACGTGGAACCACAAAAAGATTATTCGGGGATGTTGCTCGCTTCGCTCGCAAGGTATACCTGTATATAGGTAGGAAAAAACCCGTATTTATTCTTTTGAAATAGGCCTGCAGGTAACATTGTGAAATACCTGACAAACCCCTTGAGGAAGTTATACTGCCCACCCAACTTGGCAGACGTTTTTTCTGTTGGGGAATTCTTACTTACAAATTAAATCTTATAAAACTACGTGGAACCACGAAAAGTTTATTAGGGGATGTTGCTCGCTTCGCTCGCAAGTCCGTATTTATTCTGTAGGGAATGCTGCTCGCTTCGCTCGCTTGAAGAAGTTATACTGCCCACCCAACTTGGCAGACGTTTTTTTCTGTTGGAAATTCTTACAAACAAATTAATTCTTATAAAACTACGTGGAGCCTCCACGTCCAGCCAGGGGGCAAGCCCCCCGGACCCCCCATTAAGTTGCTCGCTTCGCTCGCAACGTGTGGCGTGTAGGGAATATTGCTCGCTTCGCTCGCAAAGTCTGGCATGTAAGATATGTTGCTCGCTTCGCTCGCAAAGTCTGGCATGTAGAAAATGTTGCTCGCTTCGCTCGCAAAGTATGGCATTTAGGGGATGTTGCTCGGTTCGCTCGTAAACGGTAGGTCTCTATGGGTAGGTTTAACTTCTGTAGGGGATGCTGCTCGCTTCGCTCACTTGAGGAAGTTATACTGCCCCCGGACCCCCCATTAAATTGCTCGCTTCGCTCGCAAAATGTGGCATGTAGGGAATTTTACTCGCTTTGCTCGCAAACGGTAGATCCCTAAGGGTAGGTTTAACTTCTGTAGGGGATGCTGCTCGCTACGCTCGCTTGAGGAAGTTATACTGCCCACCCAACTTGGCAGACGTTTTTTTCTGTTGGGGAATTCTTACTAACAAATTAAATCTTATAAAACTACGTGGAACCACGAAAAGTTTATTAGGGGATGTTGCTCGCTTCGCTCGCAAGGTATACCTGTATATGTGTAGGACAAAGTCCGTATTTATTCTGTAGGGGATGCTGCTCGCTTCGCTCGCTTGAAGAAGTTATACTGCCCACCCAACTTGGCAGACGTTTTTTTCTGTTGGAAATTCTTACAAACAAATTAATTCTTATAAAACTACGTGGAACCACGAAAAGTTTATTAGGGAATGTTGTACTGCCCACCCAACTTGGCAGACGTTTTTTTCAGTTGGGAATTCTTACAAACAAATTAAATCTTATAAAACTACGTGGAACCACAAAAAGTTTATTCGGGGATGTTGCTCGCTTCGCTCGCAAGGTATACCTGTATATGTGTAGGACAAAGTCCGTATTTATTATTTGAAATGGCTCTCGCTTCGCTCGCAAGGTATTGCGCAGAAGTGCAAATGGGAACCCCCCTGTGAGGGTCCCTTCAGGTAAGCAACGTTGTGTAACGGTGGCCCGTGGTCGATTAATTTCTGATGTTAAACGCTTCCCTCGCAATTCCGCTCGCAATTTGACCTACTTTCCGTCACTTTTTTCGATATCCGACTTCGGATTCAGATTCGGCGGGATCAAAGCTGTATTTCGCCCGCGAAAACCGTTCCGAAAAACGTACCTTTATGGGGTATATTTTAATGGGAAAAAACCAAGTTTTTCGGCGGACTTTTCGAGAAAACGGGTCCGTACTCTCGCATTTTTTTGACGCATTTCCCGATACTTTTTTCGCGATCCGATCGCGCCGTCGTCTTCCTCGTAGGAAAACCTACGAAACCCGTATTTTTCCGGAATTGTCAACGGCCGTTTAGAGGGGTAGGGGAAGTGGGGAAGTCCAAAAAGCGCACATTAATTATTACTTCGACCCCCCTCCCGCCCTACGGCCCATGGTTCGGGTGGGATTAAACAATTTTAAATTCGCTTATACACCCTATAGGAAAATCCCAAGAAGATCCCCCCACTCGTAGATCCGGCCCACTCAGCCGTTTGGCCGTGCATAGACACGACAAACAGACAGACAGACGGAGTTTCATTCTTATTAATAACAGAGATAGAGATAGAGATAGAGATATCATATATATATATGTCTTTCCAGACGATAGCTCTCCTTAGAAATGAGATAAAAATTCCGTTCTTGTGCCAAAAAATCAACCGTTCCAAATGAATGGATGAGTTCGTTTGCCAGCTCTTGTTGACCACATTAAATTGTTCAAATTCCAAAAAATGTACTGAAAAATCATTAAAATGGCTAATCATTAAAAATATAGCCATTATAGCTGATCATTGCAGTTCCATGACAGGTATCTGGCCACTTTTCATGGTCTGAAGGCATATATATATTGCAATGCATTAGCATAACTGCCATGACATAAGTTTGTTTTCATTTTCTTTTACAGAAGATGTACCCTGTGTCGTCTACATCCCAGGAAGCATCCTCCGGACAAAATATTTCAAAAAAGATATACCTCCCCTTAGGAAAAAAAAGTGAAAACTGATGACAAAATTTCGATTTGAGGGAAATTTAGAAATAAAGGAATTGATCAGATTTCATGTTATTAAGCTCATTTGCTAGGTTATTAAATGAAGTGATGCTTCTGCACAAAAATTACGTTCTATATTAGGCCTCCGTTCGACATGGCCGTACACGATATAAAACGTCTTTATTTTGCGTTATGAGTTAATGATAAACGCACATATTTATAAACCATCAATATAAATGTTAGGCAAATCATGTATCACAACATTCGCAAGTAGTCTTGAGATTGAGAGAGAGAGCGAGAGAGAGAGAGAGATGAATACAATTATCTAAAATTATTATTCAGTTGTTATAAGATAGTTACAGCGGTCAGAATGTTTCAAACGGTCATGAGAGGAGTTGCCTACCTATAGTAAACTCGTTGTGCTTCATGTCCTTGAATATAAGCCGAAGGAGAATGGCTGCTCGTTAATTTGAATTTATAAATAGCCTTCAGCTATCTACATGAGTATGCACTTTTTCCAGCCGATTGCAGACTGGAGAGGCCCGATTAACTAAAAGTTAACAACCTACTGAGGTGCCTACAAACTATCTACTTGCTACTGAAGGGCAATTCATGCCGTCATCCATCATTATGAAATCACACATAAGACAACACTGAAATCTTTGAGTCAGTAAAGTCCAAGTCTACAATTTCAGGAGGAAACAACCAAAACCCACGAATCAGCGTACCAATTTTTGGTACAATTACATTCGATATACGCTGCAAACTATTAAACAAAGGTTTATTGTTTCTTTACTTGACAGTGGTTCTACGCAGATCACTGGTCTAATTATTGAACGTCAATGGTACATTATCTATTGTATAAATATACACCGAGAGGATTTTGATGAAATTAAGTAAAACTATTTACTAGTCCAAGTAAATCAGCTATCTATGTATCAACGCAGATTTAGGCACCTACCCAATGATAATTATTTTAAGATAGAAAACGTAGTTGTGTGTGGCACATAAACGTTTATTTTTAATATGGATGGAAGTATATATCACTAAAATGTTCCAAAACTGATGGACGCAACATTCACTCATGCGCAGTTAGAGGCAGTATTTTTTTTTTTTTTTTTTTTTTTTTTTTTTTTCCGCTTGATTATTATGTAGAGAACTTTTACTTCGTCATGATCGGAATTGGAGTATTATTCCAACGCAGTTCAAAAATCTTGATAGATAACGTAGGTCTTGAGCAGATGCCTTCTCGAGGGCTTCGGGTAAATTGGGAGTGCCCCTGACTTACACAAACCTCGACGTTCTTGACGTATAGATGGCAGTTTATAATTTTGTGCTCTATATCCTCTAGTGCGTCCTTGCAATAGTGATAGATATTTTATTTCTTAGAGATAAAATTAATTAAATGAAATTAATTATCATTCTCAGCCTAACTCGCACATTCCCAAAAAATTTCAACAAAGTCGAATGGAAACTATAGGAGTTTTTTTAAAAGAAACTCCCTGGATGGGAGTGGAGCACACTATGAAATCAAGAAAAATCATTGAGTAATAAAAAAGTGGGGTGGATGCCTAGGTTAACCAGAAGCAGGCTCTAGGAATGAAGGAAGCTGCAGAAGGAGTAGGAGGGAAAAAACGAAGCGCCCCTAGAAAATGACCAGGAAAGTACCCCCAAGGACGCGGGTGATGATACAATGGAGCACTCCTGTAGTGATACCCAAGTCGCAAGCAACTCTGTGGCACTTTTCCCACACCTCTTGCCACGGCATAGTCGTGGCCATGTCCTTGATGTTATTGGTCGCCACTCTTATAGCTCAAATATCGCATGCCGCAGGTCATTTCTATCATATTTTCTTATCTTAGAAGACCAAGTCTGCTCCTTCTTCACACTGTCACTGACAACCTGGACAGCGCGGATTATGGTAGTCCCATCGGGCTAGACTGCAAGCATATCCAGCTTCTTGCCAAGGTCACAAGGCACGTGATGTTGTCTTTCCTAACCATTCAAACTGATCAATAAATAAATCTCTAAATCTCAACTGCTGGATGACAAACCACTTGCTATCTGCTTGTCAACCACATCATGACAAAGAATGCGGCCACTGTGAGTTCGGAACCACATGATACAGGTTCCCATTTTTACCCCGACATGCCGAGCAAACGGTATCCGATGTCTCACAACTACTCGTTGAATATCTCACCGAGCTAATGTAGCCACCCAGATGGCGTGAAAATGGCGGTATCATGAGACACAATGCCCTCTGAAGCCCATTCCATCCACTCAGTAGTAATGGAGGATTCATAGCACTGTAGGAGTTCTTTACCGTCTCCTGAATTATGCAGTGAAGTAGCTGACTTAGCAGATGGGGTTGCTTGGTCGCCCTCAAGAACTTACAGAGTCGAGGTAAGCAGCAGTGTGGGCGACCTCCCAGCTCGAGCCCCTTAGGTAGAGCAGGCGCTGGCAATGTAAAGATGGGATCCTGGCTGAGAAAGAGACAATACCGAGCCCACTGGCCTTGACCAGTGCCTAAATATAGGCACTTTACACACAAGGTTGAAAGCCTATCCAAGAGGGCCCATCAGAACGATCTTTATGATCTACTTCAACCAGTCTCCCCACGGTAAACTTCCCTAAGACTAACACATAGGTTAGCTATGGGAGAAAGTATGTGAGAAGGAGAGGCAGCTTCTGCAGCTGCATCAATAGGGCCTAGGTGACATGATCTACTGTTCCTCTAAGGTTAACGAGGCTCCTTAAAGGTAACTTAATATAAGTCTGAATTTCGAAAAGGTTTTTGTCATTGAAATTTAGGAATTCGTTGCTCTAATATTGGCTTAGCTTCTGTAATTCGTCAAAGAGTAAATGAGTTTTATTATACTGGGATAAATTGAACCGGTTCTGCAAGTCAATAAATAATTTTATATAGCTTGAATTATATCCGTAATCACTTTGAGGACAATTTTATGATGTTCTTGGGTTGCTTTATTTGCCACTAGTATGTAGTAATTTGGGGTTTTTTTTTTTTCTTTTTTTTTTCTTTTTACTGGTCGCCTCTCTCATTAGCTCAAATATCGCATGCCGCAGGTGATTTCTAACATATTTTCTCATTTTAGCTGGCCAAGTCTGCTCCATCTTCACACTGTCACTGTCAACCTGGACAGCTAGGATTATGGTAGTCCCATCGGGCTTGACTACAAGCATATCTGGCACCCTGCCAAGGTCACAAGGCATGTGATGTAGTATTTCGCTACGATTCAAACTAATCAATCCAAAAATCTCAAAATCACAACTACTGGATGACAAACCATTTGCTATCTGCTTGTCAACCACACCATGACACAGAATGAGGTCACTGTGAGTTCGGAACCATATGATACAGGTTCCCATTTTTACCCCGACATGCAGGGCAAAGGGTGTCCGATGTCTCGCAACAACTCGTTGAATATCTCACCGAGATGGCTAATGAAGCAACCCAGATGCCGTGAAAGGTTCTGCTGGGCTCTCTTGGCTAGACTGTCAACCTGGTGTGCCAAGCGACTGTATTCAGGCACTGGTCAAGGCCAGTGGGCTCAGTATTGTCTCTTTCTCAGCCAGCATCCAATCTTTACATTGCCAGCGCCTGCTCACCGTAAGAGGCTCGAGCTGGGAGGTCGCCCAAACTGCTGCTGACCTGGACTTTGTAAGTTGTTGAGGGTGACCAAGCAAACCCATCTGCTGCGAAACCCAGTTCTTCTGCTAAGTCAGCTGCTGCACTGCATAATTCAGTAGATGGTAAAGAACTCCTACAGTGCTCTGAATCCTCTATTTCCTCTGAGTGGATAGAATGTGCTCCAAAGGGCATGGTCTCGCATGATCACAATGATGTGATTGACAAACAGACAGCAAGTGGTTTGTCATTCAGCAGTTGAGATTTTGAGATTTTCCATTGATAAGTTTGAATTGTTGGGAAAAACTACATCACATACCTTGTGACCTTTGCAGGAAGCCAGATATGCTTGCAATCAAGCCCGATGGGACTACCATAATTCTAGCTGTCCAGGTAGTCAGTGACAGTGTGAAGATGGAGCAGACTTGGCCTGCTAAGATAAGGAAATATGACATAAATGACCAACGGCATGCAATATTTGAGCTGTGAGAGTGGCGACCAATAACATCGGAGTCATGGCCACGATTATGTCGAGGGAAGAGGTGTCTAGTGGGGAAAAGTGCCACAGACTTGCTTGCGAGTAAATACGATAAATTTAAAGGTCTACATAATTACTAAAATGAGATATGCAAGAATATGTTATATTGACACCGATGTTCAGAGTTATTATAATGAAAAACCAATTTATCTATATGATAAATATGTTCGTTTATCATTAACTCATGACGTTGAAACGCGAAATAAAGACGTTTTATATCGTGTACCGCCATGTCGTTCGGAGGCCTATAAAACGTCATTTTAGTGCAGAAGCATCTTTTCATGTTAGCCTAGCAAATGAGCTTAAAAACAAGAAATCTTATGTATCGTTTAAGAGAAATTTTAAAACATATCTTATCAGTAAATATTAGAATTGTTAGTCGAATTGTATTTTTGTAATTGTTCATTATTATAGTTTCAACAATATAAAGAAAGATAAAGAAGAAAATGTATATTTGGTCCATAAAATCACATGAAGCATCCATGTAATAATTTTCATTAATTAATTATTTTCTAAGTTCGAAAGTTGGTAATGTAATATACTCGTATAGTCAGAGGAGCATGGTAAAAACAGTTATTTTATATAATAAAAATATTTATGTCCATGGTTCATGGAGTTACATGACCTACGTGTAAAAGATGTACTTTCCTCGTTAAATGTAAGACTGTTCTCTCTCTCTCTCTCCCACTCTCTCTCTCTCTCTATGTCTCTCTCTCACTCTCTCCCTCTCCGTCTCCCTCTCCTCTCTCTCACTCTCTCTCTACTCTCTCACCCTTTCTCTCTCACTCTCCCTCCCTCTCTCTCTCAATCTTCAGACCCCGTCGCCATCGGACGTGTTTTGTAATCTGTTATCATGACTTCTAAGTGTGGTGTTTGTAATTCCTGTTTCCCGAATAATGCTTACCAGCTTAAGTGGGCTTTTTGTGAAGCTATCTTTCACATCAAATATGTGGATTATACTAAGGAGAATTATTTAGCTCTTCAAGATAAATTTTCATTTATGTGCGGATCTTGTCACAGTAAAAGAAGGAGTTCTCGATTGTTGACGGTAGGCTTTGAGGGTGATAAGTACGCATTGTTATTGTAGATGTTCGGGGAGATAAAAGGTGAAGTTAAACGGTCCAATTTTTGTGTTCGGGGTGATATTGAACGACAGGCTGAAGATATGAAGGATTTCAGGGAGCAGCCTAATAAATATTCAAACCGAATAGAAAAGCAGCAAACAAGATTGATCAGGTGGATATTTCACTGAAGGCCCTGGATGAGAAGATCTCTGATCTCGTTAATCGTTAGCAAGTTGTTGACAAACAAATCAGTTCTTTCTCGTGTTTGTTAAATGATATGGAACAAAAGGGATTAGAGCACTATCTCGAGATAAGTGGTTTTCCGACATCCCACAATGAAAAGATCGTGGACATTGTGAAGAAAGTCGGCGAAGTTATCGTCTATCCTATCAATGAAGAGATGATAGGCGATTGCTATCGTATTAAACCTCGGAACCCACTTCATTCTGCTGGCTTCGTGGTAAGAATTTTATCAGTCCTTTTGTCAGCAAATGTAATGATGTGAAATTTGTAAATAGTTTCGGTTAAATGATGGTTCCTGGAATATCCAGGCACGAATTGATCAATTTTTCTATTTGCATTAAATTTGCAAGGAGTCAGAAAAGACGAATTATGATCAGAGATAAAAAAATATAAATAAAGAAGAATTGATCGAAGAAGCCTAATTAATCGATTGGAAACCAATATATGAGGAACAAGATGTAAATGAAATGCTTAACAAATTTTCAGGGATAATTACACCATTGCTAGACAAACATATGCCTTATGAAGAAATAAGACTTAAAAGACCGCCAGCTCCATGGATTAACGTACAGCTTAGAGAATTATTCTGAATGAGGTATAGAGCCGCAAAACGCCGTGTGATGAAAAGTCCGAAATAACTGAAAGAATGTATAGAAATTTAAGAAATAAATCAAAACAAGTGTTGAGAAACGCTAGGAATTAACATTTTCCCACAGTTTTTTATGAAACCAGGGGGTTATAGGTAAGAAATTTGAAATTAGTTTGTCAGGTATTGATGTTGATAGCCTTAATCAACATTTCTGTATACCAGCTGAGTTGATGGTTTCAGACGAAACTATTAACATAAATATTATGACAAATTGAGGAATGAAAATACGCAAAAATTTAGCATTGGAAACATTAGCCCTGAAGAAGTTATGAAAGCAATGAATAAAATTACATCTGGTGCAATGGGTTGCGACTTAATACCAATAGATTTCTTGAAAATAATTGGCCACATAACCAATACAATTTTGAGCCATATATACCTAACCGATCTCTAGTGATGGGTGTTTAAACTGCACAGTGGAAACGGGCAGTGGTAATTCCGATAGATAAATGAGGTTGAACACCTTGTAACTGTTAATGGTTTCCGACCAATAAATAAATTAAGCGTTGTAAGTATCTTTGTAAGTATCAGTTGTATGCTGATGACTTGTAGATATTTATACAAGTGGATCCTGATGAGATTGCCAACTTGGTCAACTGGTGTCAACTTCATTGTCTTAGGATTAATTCTGCTAAATGTAAAGTACTCCTTTTTGGATCGCAGCGTTATCTTGTACATATTGTTTTGAATAGTCTACCACCAGTAATAATTGACTCAGTACAACTAAAATATGAGAAAAATGTGAACAATTTAGGATTAATAGTAGATAGAGAAATGCAATGGAAGGACCAAGTAACAGCAGTGTGCAATGGAGTGTATAAAGGACTCTGTCAGTTGCGACGATTGGCCAACAACTTTCCGCAAGATACTCGTATTAGAAAAACTCTAGTGCAATGTTTTCCTATAGCTTCCGAGTCTACCTAAATTTAGCGGAAGCATTGTTTTCACTTTCGAGAGAAAAAAATTGTTGGTCTCCAAAATCAAATTTTCCACTCGCATTATACGTTTTAGACCATTGTGAACCACTTTGGTTCCGTGTATGCCCGCAAATCCTTGTAACAAGCTTAATTGTCATAATATTCAACCGATTTTTGTGAAATTTTCATGGAATGAGCGGGTTATGGTGAAGATGGTAGCCTCTGAATTTCGTTGTTCCCAAATCAATACTTCACTTGGCGCTTGCGCAAACGTAAATTTCATCAAGCATCATTTTCTCACGCCCCCGTTGTCTTATCTCGCTCAAATTTGGAGGATAGGTGGAGGAGGTTAATTTGAGCATTCCCTAGCAATTTCAATATTATCCTATCATTAGTACCTACTGCGCATGCGCGAATGTGTATTCCTTTTTAAACGAGCCTAATTTCGACAGTGTTCATCCGATTTTGATGACATTTTCAGGAAATGTGCGGGTTAGGCTGTAAATGGTCCACAATCTCTTCTCAAATCATAATTTCATTCTGCGCATGCACAAACGTACATTCCTTCAAGCTTTTTTAACACAGAATGTGTTTTAGCCATGGACTAACTAGCCGAAAATGGAACGCGGGATGGGAACGAAATGTGTGACGGATGATTTTCACCTACAACCGAGCCGTTGGTAGGGAAATGGAATTTCCGCCATTTTAATCGCACAGAAATCGTTCACCATTCGTTGGAAAGGTCTTGATTTATCCAATCATATTATGTTAACTACTGCGAAGTGCGTCGCCAACAAGCTGAGTTATGAGCATGGTTATTTGAATAATTGTGTACACTCAGGTGATCATTCTCAATAACTGATATTGTGAACATGATTGCAACCGCTTGTTAATTTCTGATGATTTCATTGAGCTGGTGTTTCGATGATTTGATTCATAGCAGGTGATCCGGATATTGCGAGAACGGTTTGATTTGTGAAGCGGTGGTTAAATAAGCTAAGGATCGTGTAACCTGGTGTAACCTATGTAACCGAAGCTGAAATTTAGGAGGGAGGCTCAAGGGAGAATGCTGAAGACGCCTGAGTGATCACTGATCAGCTGAGTTAGATCCTAAGCCATTTTCTTTCCTATTCAACGCAGGATGCTGAAATTTGAGAGGGAGGGTCAAGGTAGAATGCTGAAGACGCAATGGTGATCACTGATCAGCTGAGTTAGCTCCTAAGCCATTTTCTTTCCTATTCAACGCAGGACGCTGAAATTTGAGAGGGAGGGTCAAGGGAGAATGCTGAAGACGCCTGAGTGATCACTGATCAGCTGAGTGAGATCCTAAGCCATTTTCTTTCCTATTCAACGCAGGATGCTGAAATTTGAGAGGGAGGGTCAAGGGAGAATGCTGAAGACGCAATGGTGATCACTGATCAGCTGAGTGAGCTCCAAAGCCATTTTCTTTCCTATTCAACGCAGGAAGCTGAAATTTGAGAGGGAGGGTCAAGAGAGAATGCTAAAGACGCCTGGGTGATCACTGATCAACTGAGTGAGCTCCAAAGCCATTTTCTTTCCTATTCAACGCAGGAAGCTGAAATTTGTGAGGGGGGGTCAAGGGAGAATGCTGAAGACGCCTGGGTGATCACTGATCAGCTGAGTGAATTCCAAAGCCATGGAATGTGTTTTAGCCATGGACTAACTAGCAAAAAAAGCTAACGAAATTTCGTAACAAAATCTGGGACGAAATCTGGGACGACAACATGGATACCGATGATACGGAACTAAGGATCGTGTAACCTGGTGTAACCTATGCGATATTTTATTATGACGCGGTTTATGAGTTATTTTAAGTTATTATCTCACTATTGGAAGTTAACCAATCTTCAACCTAAGATTGAAGACGGGTTTATGTGTTTATGTGAAACGCGTGAGCTAAAACACATTCTGTGTTTCAATAATTTCGTCCGAAGTATGTAAATAGAGGTAACCGGGGGTCCAGGGGGCTTGCCCCCTGGCGAGGCGCGGAGCGCCGAGTCTTTTTTTTACGCCCTAGTTGTTCAATCCCGCTCAAATTTGTTGCTTAGTCGGGGGATGATGGTTTAAATATTCTAACAAAACTTCAACATGATTGCATCATGATTAGCTCCTGCGCATGCTCGAAAGTTTACTCCCAGGAACAAGGTTGATTTCTAGTTTCCATCAGATTTTGATTACATTTTCTGGGACTTTGTGGGTTAGGCTGTAGAGTGTTCCCTACCAATTTCATCTTTCTCATATCATTACTCAATTCTGCGCATGCGCTAACATGAATTACTTCAAGCATCATTTTCCCGTTTCCTAAATGACCGATTTCGAAGTTGTACGTGACCTACATCTTGATTGACTATATTCCGCAATGGAGTTTTTAATGATTATTAAAACTATTTCAATGATCTATACATTTATGTTATTTTCAATTGGTAGGTACCTACTCACTTAAATATCGTTATACTGAGATCAGGGGGACTAGTAATATGTAGATGGTTCAATTTATTGCATTAATCTCCGCCTTTGTAATATCAAGAATTCAATATCAGTGCACATATATCAGCTGTGGGGCCTCTGAGCCTCATTATTTTTCTAATTGACTTATGATGCTGAAACCTGAAATGTAGCTTTCCTATTCGACTCACGGTGTTGTTATTTAGATGGAGCTCCTCTGGAACTCCTCGGAAACAATTACTGGGTACAGAGGCGCACTGATCAGCTGAGGGGCCTCTGAACCTATATTCTTCCCTTACCTATCGACCTTTTTTTAAACACTTTTACTGTGAAGCGTAAAATTTTGGGATCTTGGAACTGTAAAAGTGTGATTCTTGACTCTGTCCACAGAAATGGAAATGGATGAGCCATTTTAGTCTGCATATGTTATTGTTTTCAATCATTCAGGAGAACGAGGAGGGGCCCTCAGTGAGGAGAGGCATCAGTGTAATCATTTGCAGCGTTTTCTAATTGCTATTTTTCTGCTCAGATTGACTGAATCATCAGCTCTTGGACCTGCCTGTCGTCAAGGATCTTCCCATCCCACGATACAGCACAACACTCACAACAGCAATTTACTTCCCTAACAGACACATCACAAGCATTCTAATACCGACCAATCTACTATACCTATGCAACGAAGGTTTTATGATATGATTATATGAATCACGCTATTCAGTGTTTGATTCACTGTATGCAAATCCACAAGTATGTTAAAAAATTTAATAATAAAATAGGAAATACAAAAGAATCTATACCAGAACAGGTTCACTAAACCAACTGTTTTCATTGGATGGAATCGATATGCTTGTTCATCATCTTCATTGTCTGTAAAAGTACCTACCTACTTAGCAAGATATTTTCTGGGCGCTCAAGGCTCATTTGACGATTAACGATTTATCAATACAATGAACAACCATTATCGTAATTTCTTTCTTTCATAATCACATACCTATCTCTGTCTCCGCTACAGTCTCAATGAAGACTGGTTGTGTGCATTAAGTCGACGATTACGAATTCAAACCTAGAAGATCCCTCAATTAGGATGAGTGACTGTGACTGACGATGGGATATAAATAATGTAAGTGTACCTTAAGATCTTTGGTGGAGAACCCATCTTCTCCTCACTGACGTTTCAAACTTCAATCTTTCCGTTTCATGGTGAGGTTATGCAGAATAAGTTGTTAAAAAAATTAAAAAAAAAAAAAAAACTCAGTATGACACACAGTTTTCATACGTTTATAAGCTTTTTTTCTGCGTTTATTTTAAGATAGCAGATTCTTTCGTTGAAGAAAAATATTCATGTACTTACCTACCAACCTAATATACCTTAATTTTCCCAGTTATAATGTATTATCGTAAGCTTGGAAGATTGAAATTTATTAAGCTTTAAACAAAAAAACTGTGTAGCTGGGTGAAGAAGTACCCAGAGATTTTAGCGAAAAAGCTGCTATTAATTACTCAGAGGTTTCATATTTTTCTGTGAAAGTTAAATTATACGCAACCATTTAGTTTTTATCCCAGTTCAATGTTTTCGTAACGAATCAAAAATTTTCGGTAGATTAATAGTTTTTTTTTATGAACTTGAGATAAAGTTCCAGTTAAGTGATGTTGCACAGATATTGTCAACCATACGTACTACGAACCGAAGGGGAATCACTAGAATCCGATAAAGTACAATGTCCGGCTTCTGGAAATGGCTTTGAGATATGGACACACTCAAAATTCACTACTTCACGTATCAAGAGTCGTAGAATTAAAAAAAAATGGAAAAACAGAGAAAAAACTTCAAATTATTACTCAATGGTTTATTATTTCTGAAATTGGATAGCCATTCTATTCCGATAACTGTTCTATTCCTATTTATTATACGTAGTAAATGGTACATTATTCAAATATTTATAACTAGACGCAGGCAAATACTTACCGACTTCAACAGTAGTAGCCATGTACTACTTATGTAGTTTCTCATGATACAAGAGCCCTGATATTCATTTGCTTAACAATTATCAACTGATGTGATTTGTTTTGGAATATGTGTATTCTATATGATTCTATGCAACACACTAGTAAACCTATTAATACCAAATCCATTGAGACACAAAAAAAAGTGAAAAACACCTACGGTCACAGACCAGAGTTGTACTTTTGAATAATAAAGGTGAGGTAGTAGCATCCCCTATTAGGTCCCCCCTCCTCCCCCCGGCCAGTTTAACATCCCCTATTTTATTGCCTTCTGCGATTCAAGTAAGAGTATTTCAAACATTTCTTACCAATCAGCTCCAGTTTATATAGTGATGTCCAAGATAACCCCATTTCACCCCCCCCCCCCCCCCCCCAATCCTAATGAATGGTCAGGTTTGAAAATTGCAAGTAACTAATGTGTGATTCAAGTTGGAGAAACCCGAACATATTTCAACAATCACGCCTCCAATGCATTTACTGATGTCCATGATACCCCATTTCACCCCCCTCCTCTCCCAAAACACCCCCTATGGGTTAGATTTAGATAATTTTAAGCGGCTTGTGGTTCAAGTTAGAGTAATCCAAACATATTCGCCTAATCAGATCCCCGGTTTGTTCAGTGATGACACAGATACCCCCTCCCATAAAACACCCCCTATGGGGCAGATTTTAAAAATATCAAGTAGCCTATAATTTATGCTGGACTGATACAGACATTTCCCTTCACTCCAATCACTTCCAATGACCCCTGTAACCGTGAAAAGTGGGCAAACATACGGACAGACAGACAGAGAAAAATTGAGTAAATGGTACCAATCGTCTACGAATAGCATAAAACGGAATAGAAACGCAAAATTTCATGATTCTAATCAACGTACAGACAGACATACTTACGATTTTATTAATAAAGATCAAGACGAAGAATAAAGAAGATAAAGAAGAATAAAGACTCTGGGTGTGGTAGAGTATAACATTACAACTTGAGAAACCAATCAAATCAGCTGCGTGTAGCTCTGTAGCTAATCACC
Source organism: Adelphocoris suturalis (assembly GCA_030762985.1). Classification (NCBI taxonomy): domain Eukaryota; kingdom Metazoa; phylum Arthropoda; class Insecta; order Hemiptera; family Miridae; genus Adelphocoris; species Adelphocoris suturalis. The sequence goes on from CM061040.1 coordinate 35,593,951, forward strand.
TTCCTATTCAACCTAAGATACCGAAATTCAGAAAGGAGCCATGATCTACCAATATAACTGTAGATAGTATTTCCCTGGAAGAACGACACAGTTGATTAGAAAGGCATGTAATGCTACATATTCTAGTCTTGGATGAGCGAGCGAAGCGAGCGGCCACTGCTAGTTTTTTATAAAAAGTTCTCTCAGTGAACATTCTGTAAGTGGCTAGAGTAAATTTTGTTTACAAATTGAAACCGCCAACTTACTGTCAACGGCTATTGGTAACAACACGAAGTGAGGACGTTGGACGGTTGCGTTGGCACGGCTCCAATAATAATTCTATTAACGGATCAGTAGTTATCCTCAAGCATCCGATCTAAGGGGATATAAATCGAAGCTAAACGATGGACTTCTTCAAAAGGCGTTTGAAAACAAATGAATGAGAATAGTGAAAAATCAATCAGTTGAAAATAACTGTTAGGTAGCTTATAATGAGAGCACCTTTATTTTTCGGCCCGGGTGCTCTCATTAGGTCATTAGACGAATTAGGGGCGTTCTGGGAGGAAGGAGTAACGACTATTGTGAAACGGTGTCATTATAAATTCCCCAGCACCTGTTTTGCTCTTGAGACCTCTACACCAATATACGTGCCGAATGAATACTATAAGCTAAGGCATATTTTATTGTGAGCAGAAAAAGTTCCACATCACACATACAACTCTTTTTTTTTTTTTTTTTTTTTTAATTTTATTATCAATAATACCTAATGAGGGTCAGGAGAAGGATAAGGAGAACAAGGCAGACCGTTAACCAGAAACAAGTAAAATAAATTAAATAGTTGAAGGGTCCAGGTTTACCTGACGCTGCAGTGGCTGTGGGTATGTGTAACAAGTCGAAAAATAGAAAATTTAATCTTCTTGAAATGAGGGCACTAATAAATTGCCAGGTAGTCCTTGGGTACAATTAAATACCTGACGGGCATTGTCGCAGAGTCGCGAATTTCACTTTTAAACTTCGGCTAGTTATTAATAACTTCCGGATAGAAATAATTAATCACAAAGGTGTTTGTTTTTGCATCAGTCTGTTGAATTGATAAAAGTCAGTCTCAATAACCAATGAATGTAGAGGAAAAATAAGATTAGATTTTCATAATCGTACAAATAAGGTACGAGGAAAATCACCCTAGTTTTATTGCGATTTGCATAGACGAATAGAAGTCACAATAAATCGGTGGAAAGAGCGTGGTTGGAGCTGATTGTCAGAAATATAGTCAAGCAATGTTGAAGATGAGTGAACTACATTCAGAATGTGTGCGGTCGCAGTCCCGAAATGAAGTGGAGGCCATTTGGCCTGGAGTGAACCTGGCTCAAATTGAGGCATGCCTCTTTTCCAGCACTCACGATCGCTAATAATCACGCTAAAGGGTATGTCGAAGTTCATTTTTTCCAGCATTGTGTCGGGAACTGACATAGTCAATGGATCAGTCCGTACTTTGGACAATATCTCCAAATGACTACCTTCACGTGGAGGGAGTTTGAGTTTTCCTGCCTGCAGCATCCTTTTTGCCCCCAGGAAGGTTGTCCTCTGGACAAAGATGTGCAGAGGGGTGAGGTCTAATAGAACCTCTAGAGCTGCAGTGGGGGTGGTTCCCATTGCTTCAGTAATACCAAGACACGCTTGTCTCTGCAGTTTCATCAACTGGAGTATTGTGGTTGCCTGGCATGTTTTACGCCACCATACAGTTGAAGCGTAGGGGATCATGGGTCTGACAATAGCTGAGCAGAACCATAGTGTCACTTTGGGTTTTAGACCCCATGTTTTCCCAAGCATTCTGTGGCAGGCCCAAAGTGCTCGAGTTCCCTTATTAAGGACATATTCCAGATGCTTGTTCCAATTAAGTTTATGGTCAAGCATCACTCCCAAGTATTTGACTTGATTGGAGAACGTGATCCTATGACCCTGAAGTGAGGGAGTTTTCAAGAATACTTTCCTTCTATTAGAAAAGGGAATCAGAATGGTTTCTCCGGGTTCACGTGTAAGCCCTCAGCTGAGCACCACTTTTGGATGATGTTGAGGGCAACCTGCATCCGGTTGGAAATGACACAGTCAAACTTGCCCCTAACAATGATATATAGATCATTCACATAGGCCACAACGTTGCAGCCAGCTTGTGTTATTGTCACGAGTAGCTCATCTGCTACCAACAACTAGAGTAGAGGGTACAGTACCCCACCCTGTGCGCATCCTCTGATTTTGACCCTAAAGGACCCTTGACGGGCGATGTTGACCTTAAAGGACCCTTGACGAGTTATTTTGACCCTAACATGAACTAATTTTTTTTAAATTTCAAGTCCAGTTCGTTTGAATTCAATATAAGGAATATTCAATTGAAGCTTCAAGAGAGATCTGGGTGATTCTTATCCTCTCTTACTTGATTCCCTTTCCCTTGGGATCATCATTAAAATGAATAAAGATGGTAAACATTACCCAACTTGGTCGAATTTACAGCAGTAAGTTTCCAAAATTAAATGGTTATGCGTGCAGTAAGGACGAATCAATTCAAGGTGTAGTATGCAACAGCAGGACTTCCCCAACGTTCTCATATGCGGTGTTCGCTAATAACTGGACATTCGAATAAATTTGGTCTTAAGATATTTTCTACATTTTCACTATCTAAGATAAAATCCCACTCAAGATATACTAAAATTTAAATAAATCTATCATAAATTCTTGTTATAAGTAATATTTTCTTTTTTTTTTCAAAATACTTACTAGCTAGTTGCTACTATACTACTACAACTACTATTTATATTTCTAAGAAACAGTTTACCCGTTTTTGCACCAATCAGTTACTCAAACGCCTGCTGGGGCAAAATCGGTACAATATTATTATTTTATCCAACAATATGTATGTGTTACCTAGTTGAAGAAAATGGGGGCCACCTCACTGGAATACTACTGAGCGTTGACACGAAAGGCGATAAAAGGCCATTAGACCTCCCTTGCCCCACCCAGGTCACGCACAAGGGACCGAGTATTTTTATTTTATTTTTGTTTCCTAACTACCTTAGATCTTTAATTTTATGCAAATGAATACCTCTGGTTTTTATCAAAAGAACACAATATGCGCTTGGTAAAATAGCACGTAGGTTTAATTCATTTTTATATTCATACTATAACTAAAGGTGCTTTAATAGTTCAAAACATAACCTTATCGACATTTATCTGTTATTGTTTGTCATCTAGTTCACGTTGTCTATTTCCACGAAATAAATAGCTACAAAATTGGATCGATAGGTCATCATCATCATCTTTCATTACTTATTCACTATTATTTATTACTGATACCTAATTCGATCTTACATTGTAACTCTTTATTTCGTGGAAATGGAACACGGCTACATCATTAAACACCCTGTGAAATGGTCTTCTGAAGCTTCGTCACTCGTTGCAAGTTGTAAGTTATTTAAGTTATCCTCCCACATCGACGCTCCGAGTACAACATGACGAGCCACAAAATGCATGATATCATCCGATTCGGGTCAAGTCAACAGTGCATTCATTTTCTCAGTCTTTTTCTACTGCCTTGCGACAGTGAGACCCTTCTTCTACGGATTGACCGATTTTCGAGTATCTAGAATACAATTACAGAGTATGGAGGCGAACTGATCATCTGAGGGACCTCTAAGCCCAATTCGTTTCTTAATTGACCTATGGTGCTAAAACCTGAAATAGAGCACTTTTGGAACACATAGAATACAATTGATCAGACGATATATTCTGTTTCACTTTCACGTCAGTTTGACACAGCAAGCCGTAAATTGTTTGGTTATTCAGAGTCATGATCAATCGTCAAACTCCCAGTTGAGAAACAAACTTTACGGTAAACAATAATGGCCTCATGATTAGAGATCCATTATGAAATTGTCTGGAGACCTGTAATTGCTGATCTCTGATTAGGTGCCTCGGCGCCGATCGATTACGGCGTCATGATGATTATTACTGAGTGGAAGCCAGTCTGATGTTGTTAGCAGTAGTGTGGCTTTAGTAATGCGAGGCACAAGGCGTGGACGAAGCGATTGAACCTCGAGAAACGCTCTAGTGAATATTAAAAAGTTCTGTGTGTGAAGTTTGCGTGTTGTGAAAGATATATTGTTTTGGATCGGAATCCGGTTTCCAGTCTATGGATTGGTAAACGCACATTAGTCTGAAACTTCAAACCGTGATCACACGAATGGCTTGCTCATCAGTCATCCACTACAGCATTGAGAGGGAAACAACTACCCAGTAAACACAATCAAAACTAGTAAAAGTAAATTTTTTCTATAGAATGAGGAGCGCCTCTGGGTCTGAAAATGATGCCTCACCTATTACTTTATTATATTCCATAATAAATATTTGCAATCGACCAAGAAGAATTAAAAAATCTTATCATTGGTTTATGCATCAAGATATGTAGAATCCATCTGTAAAAATAAAACGACGTCTAATCAAGTATTTTATTTGTAAGAAACCAAACTAAGAAAACGGTAATAATTCAACTGATAGGTACTTATAAACGTATAAAAAGAGCTGAAACTGGTACCCCTTCAGAGTAGGGATGGGCAGGAAAAAATGTGAAAAAATGGTCAGAATTTGACCCAAACATATCAACTCAATTAAAAAATTCGGTTGTGCAGCATGACCATTAGACTGACAACGAAAAAAACGAAAGTTCGAATTTTTGAGGTGCTCAAAGCTCAGATGATTGCATCAGATGCTAGGAACAACTCCTGAAAATTTCAGTCCGAACCGATAACCCCTTGAGGTCTCCTAAACCCGTTTTTTGGTAATTGAATTATCGATTTTAGAACACTAGACGCTTAGGACAAAAAGACGGTTAGGACATGAAAGATCCATGCGTCTGGACACTTTTTATACTCTATTCCTATGTTTTCGGTGTCGCGGAACACGATGCCGCCATTATCGCAAGCGCAGAAGCTGTATTTCTTTTGATATTCCAGAAATCAGTCCAAATAAGTGATGGAAAAAAGGCATTTTTTGCCGTTTTTACCTAGTTTTGACTGGGAAAAAAATTGTTTGCGGGTCTTTTCTGCTTCGGACCTTGTTTCCTGGCTTGTTCCGAATGTAACAAGACCAATTTCGTCCTATAATATATAGTCCTTTTGGAAATATCTGCTCAAGAGCCGAGTTAGCTTTTTTAATGGTAACCGCTCTATACTTACCAGTAGCTGCGAATTCAAAATTTAACGCCCTGAAGCCCTTTTTATCCCATTGTTTTGTTTTTGGGCTCGCTGAACATTACGTGCAAGTAGTAGTGCCACTATTTAATATAGAACGGTTAGGTACCATTAAATAAGTCGACTTGGCTCTTGAGCTGATATTTCGAGAAGAAAAATGTATTATGGGACAAACTTAGTCTTGTCATATTCAGAATAAGTCACAGAACAAAGTCCAAGGCAGAGGAGACACTCATATATAGTTTTTCCCAATCAAAACTAGGTGTAACCGGCGAAAAATCCCTTATTTCTATTAATTTTGTCCACTGATTTTTTGAACATCAAGAAAAATCCACTCTATTCACCGATTTTTGACACCTAGCTCTTGATTATTAACCGAAATACGAGTCCTACGCCTCCACTACTAGCACGTAATGTGATGAAAAGGGCGTCAGGGCGTTAAATTTTGATTTCGCAGCTACTGGTAAGTATAGAGCGGTTACCATTAAAAAAGCTAACTCGGCTCTTGAGCAGATATTTCCAAAAGGACAATATATTACAGGACGAAATTGGTCTTGTTACATTCGGAACAAGCCAGGAAACAAGGTCCGAAGCAGAAAAGACCCGCAAACAATTTTTTTCCCAGTCAAAACTAGGTAAAAACGGCAAAAAATGCCTTTTTTCCATCACTTATTTGGACTGATTTCTGGAATATCAAAAGAAATACAGCTTCTGCGCTTGCGATAATGGCGGCATCGTGTTCCGCGACACCGAAAACATAGGAATAGAGTATAAAAAGTGTCCAGACGCATGGATCTTTCATGTCCTAACCGTCTTTTTGTCCTAAGCGTCTAGTGTTCTAAAATCGATAATTCAATTACCAAAAAACGGGTTTAGGAGACCTCAAGGGGTTATCGGTTCGGACTGAAATTTTCAGGAGTTGTTCCTAGCGTCTGATGCAATCATCTGAGCTTTGAGCACCTCAAAAATTCGAACTTTCGTTTTTTTCGTTGTCAGTCTAATGGTCATGCTGCACAACCGAATTTTTTAATTGAGTTGATATGTTTGGGTCAAATTCTGACCATTTTTTCACATTTTTTCCTGCCCATCCCTACTCTGAAGGGGTACCAGTTTCAGCTCTTTTTATACGTTTATAAGTACCTATCAGTTGAATTATTACCGGTTTCTTAGTTTGGTTTCTTACAAATGAAATACTTGATTAGACGTCGTTTTATTTTTACAGAGCAGTGATCTGCGATTTTGGATTCTACATATCTTGATGCATAAACCAATGATAAGATTTTTTAAATTCTTCTTGGTCGATTGCAAATATTTATTATGGAATATAATAAAGTAATAGGTGAGGCATCATTTTCAGACCCAGAGGCGCTCCTGATTCTATTGAAAAAAATTATCTTTTACTAGTTTTGATTGTGTTTACTAGGTAGTTGTTTCCGTCTCAATGATGTAGTGGATGACTGATGAGCAAGCCATTCGTGTGATCACGGTTTGAAGTTTCAGACTAATGTGCCTTTACCAATCCATAGACTGGAAACCGGATTCCGATCCAAAACAATATATCTTTCACAACACGCAAACTTCACACACAGAACTTTTTAATATTCACTAGAGCGTTTCTCGAGGTTCAATCGCTTCGTCCACGCCTTGTGCCTCGCATTACTAAAGCCACACTACTGCTAACAACATCAGACTGGCTTCCACTCAGTAATAATCATCATGACGCCGTAATCGATCGGCGCCGAGGCACCTAATCAGAGATCAGCAATTACAGGTCTCCAGACAATTTCATAATGGATCTCTAATCATGAGGCCATTACTGTTTACCGTAAAGTTTGTTTCTCAACTGGGAGTTTGACGATTGATCATGATGTCCTAACCGTCTTTTTGTCCTAAGCGTCTAGTGTTCTAAAATCGATAATTCAATTACCAAAAAACGGGTTTAGGAGACCTCAAGGGGTTATCGGTTCGGACTGAAATTTTCAGGAGTTGTTCCTAGCATCTGATGCAATCATCTGAGCTTTGAGCACCTCAAGAATTCGAACTTTCGTTTTTTTCGTTGTCAGTCTAATGACCATATCAACAAATTTCCTTTTTATCGCATTATATTTTATGTCGTGTTTCTGAAGTTTTGGCCTATTGTTGGCCAAACAAATAATTCTAAAGAATTTTAACTTTTTCCTTTCAAGTTTAAAAGATTAAACTTTTTCTGTTAACAAATTTTTTCAGTTTTTGTCGATTTTTTATCACATTGTAATTAAATTCAACTACATTTCTCAGCAGATTTTTTCCCGCAAAAATTCGAAATTCGCTGAAACGAAGAAGTTATGACTCTGACCCTCCCAGCAGACGTTTCCTTTCTCAAAACTATAATTATACAAAGGACAGATCTTAAAGATTTTGAAGCTTTCCGGGAAATTAGGGAGTTACATTAAATATGTATAATAATGGTGTTTATATTTCTCCAACAATGATGAAATAGAATCAGTAGGTCTGTGTTCGTTACAGAAATCCGTTTAATTGAATTCACAACTTTTTTCAGCTCATCTTCGTTCATTTCTAAAATTGAAAATATAAGATTTTGGTCAATAAGTTAGTTCAGTTATCAGTACAACGTCATACTGGAGCATTTTCTCAATTCCTGATGCTAAATTACTAACAATTGTAGAACACTTGAATTTACAGTGCCTTATATGTTATTTTTTCGGATGGAAACCTTCTCTTCCTGCTGAATGCTTCAGGCAGACATTGTTTGAAGATTCGAAGATCTGACTAAAACAACATGATCATACCTAGACATACTTTTACTTTTCTCGATTCATTTTCATTTCATGGGTTAAGTCTAGGGCATAATTTTATAACTCCCTGATTAAGGCAATACCACATTAAAATATCATGAAGTGATTCAGTACACGAATTCACGAATTACGGATTAATAACTTTTGTCTACTTTTAACATAAAGGCGGACCCCCTGGTTTGTAGGACGTAACACAACCTACCGGCGCTCAGGAAGTGGTGACGCTGGTGTTTTGTTTACGGATCAGTTGATTTATTTATTTATTTATTTTTATTTTATTTTATTTATTTATTTATTTATTTATATTTATTTATTTTTATTTTATTTATTCATTTATTTATTTATTTATTTTTTTTTTTTTTTTTGCATGTAGATCTTGTACATCTACATGAACAAGGATAGACTTTTCATGTAGAACTTTTTCAGTTCATTCAGAAAAAGGTGCAAGGAACGATGGAGGAAAACCTGCATAAAACCCCATTTACGGGAGGTGCCATTCCGCGAATACCAAGAAACTACATGGAAGGCCACAGGGGGTTCAACGATTGAAGAGTCGAAGGCTGTTATTATTAGTGTCTACAAGGATAAAAAATTCTTATACAACAGGAAATTATTAACAAAGCAACCCGAAATTGGGAAAATTTTTCACAGGCAGCCGACAATATTGCGTCGAATACTTTAAAACTTATCAAGAGACCAAGTTTCTGTGAATAATAGAAGAAAAGATATTAATATTGACGAGTTCTATGACAAATATAGAACTACAGGTGGGGGAATAACCTGTCATTAAAATTGAAAGTCTTATACGAGTATATATTGGAAAATTAGATACGGAATCGTTTCACTGGTGGGATGCAATTAAACATGGAACCGATAGTCTTAATCTTGTGGAGGGGCGCAACTTGGGTAAGATGATATCTTATATAAGGTTAGATTAGAAACTGGGTCAACTCAAAAGGATAACTAGAGGATATCTGGTTAGATTATTTGAAGCGTAGGTTAGAAAAGGAGCCTTAAGAGAACACTCCTGGAAGTTAGAAACTAGTTAATTACCTCAAAGAAGAATTCTAAGTACAACTACTGATGGCGAAACAACGAGTGAGAAATGGCAGGCAGCAAGGAGAAGGAAACTCTAAATAATTCTTTCCTAAAGTTGCCAACAGCGAAGTCAAAAAGTAGGGTGTGCGGGAAAATTGCACTATTATTTTCTAGAAGGCGCTGCTCAGTTCAGAATCTACGAAAAGGGAACTAAAAACCGGAAATGACAAGTAGGTACGTAGTAAGATAAACCTTTTCACAATAAGATTTCAGATTGCAGGAGTTCAAGTAAAACTCTCCCGGTTTAAGAAGTTTCATTAAATTGGCCGTTGAGGCGTAGCTTCTCTAGAAGAAATTAACGGTACAAGTTCGAACTTTGTTGAGGTACCTATTGAATATATCTGGGCCATCACATTTGGCGTAGGATGGCGTAGTCATTTTGCTTCATAGTATAACAAATTTTCACTAAGAACATTTTGGAAAATTCTATTTTTTTTTTTATTTAGAAGCCATAGCAATAGTGTAATTTTATTCAAACATTCACAAAAAATATAAATAAAGTATATTAGCTATGGGAAGTTGGTAACAAATTTAGACTACTACTAGGTATTTTAGTAGGCAAGTAGGTATTGCATACATCCGATTTTCATAATCTCACTTATTTCATACCGTAATATTCTGGAAGTTAACTTATTATTAAACCTTTTTGAGGAAGTATCCCGCAATGATATAACTTGTAACATACCGAAACATAAAGTAAATTACAACAAAATATATATTACCACATGTCGGAAAAGTAAAATCCAACATTATGAAAAACTCATGCAAAATCATCGGGACATTTTAACATGGAATCATGTTTTAGCGTTGGATCCCCCGCCGAAAAGTGAGACTATAAAGTGAGATGAAAGTAGTGCCAATAATTGTGATGATTTCCGCTTACAACAGAGTCGTTGCTAGGGATATGATACTTCGTCGTTTTTCATCCCACAAAATTCGTTGACCATTCGTTCGAAAGCTCTCGATTTATCCAACCATACTATATTAACTACTGCGAAGTGCGTGGCCAACAAGCTGAGTTATGAGCATGGTTATATGAATAATTGTTTACACACAGGTGATCATTCTCAATTATTGATATTGTGAACATGATTGCAACCGCTTGTTAATTTCTGATGATTTCATTGAGCTGGTGTTTCGATTATGTGATTCATAGCAGGTGATCCGAATATTGCGAGAACGGTTTGATTTGTGAAGCGGTGGTTAAATCATTTTAATAGGTAATTTCTATACTTTACACTATAGGAAGCTGTAATTTCGTATGTAGCCTCTTTAGCCTCTTTCTATAATAAAGTGATTGTTTACTCGCGAGTTTCTATTAGGAGATCATCATCTCACAAGAGCTCAATCGTCGTGATCATTTCTATAATAAAGTGAATGTTTACTCGCGAGTTTCTATTAGGAGATCATCATCTCACAAGAGCTCAATCGTCGTGATCATTTCTACAATAAAGTGAGAGCGAGGAGCTAAAACATGATTCCATGTTTTTTACATTTTAGCAGTCAGGCTCAAAGTAATAACATCCGGGGGGGTCCAGGGGGGCGGAGCCCCTTGCGAGGCCCGAAGGGCCGAGTTTCATATGGGTACTTTTTTTCTTCTTCTTGTTAAACCACCGAACCACCAATACACATCTCATTACCTCCACAGGGAAGCGGATTTATAAAAATAAATGCGATTTAAAAAAAAATCTATATATTATAAAAGGATGATGAAAAACATAGAGAAGAAACTTAATTTGATAACGTGAAATGTTAAGTACACGTATATGCTGACTAGTTCCTTAATACACTGCACTACTGAGGGACCCTTATTTATGATTTTTCAAGGGCAGACCATTCATAATGTGGAAAGTGTATCAATTAAACGGCCTCCCATGCGGGCGTTCAGATGTAGCGAGAGAAAGCACCCACATCGCTACCTTACCATCGAATCACCCCCTGCGTGGAATGATGAAATCCTAACACCGAAAACAGAGACACGTTGGACTGGCATAATCTTACAAGTTGAAGAATGGTGACGTATGCCAAATTCTCCATTGAAAATAATAAACCAAAATCGATATTGAAAATTCCTTATTAACTAGAGCGATGTTGGTTGGGAGGAGTTTGAATGTAACTAATGTTGTATTGAATTGGTTATATTGAGGGGATTCTTAGTTGACAAATTAATTAGTATGTACCTACAAGTTGAAACTTGATAGCTGAAATTTGAATTGAAGATTTTTCTGGGACTGCTGAGGAAAAATGACAAGGTACGAAGCCACCTCTTGTTTCTCACAAGTTGCTAATCCGGATTTTAATGCGAATTCGAGCTCGGCGAGTTCCTGAGATGATTTTAGGCTCGGGTAAAATCTTCCACTCTGATCAAATGAAAGAGTTCTCAAGCTATTTTCATTCCTATTGAACCTGCGATACCGAAATTTGAAATGGAGACATTGTGGGACTGCTGTGTTACAATTACATCGAACGGAGGACCTCTGATTAGCCGGGTAAGCTAAGAGGCTAATTTCTTGTCTGATTAACTTATTGTGCTGAATTTTGAAATGGAGTCATTACAGAACTGCTGGGTTACGATGACATCGTATGGAAGACCTTTGAGGTAGGTGGACTCTAAGGCTAATTGCTATCCTTTTGAACCTGCGACAATGAAATTTGAAATGTAACCATTATGGGACTGGGGGATGAAAAATTAATTAGGTAGGTACAATATGAAACTTGATTGTTGAAATTTGAATTGGAGCCTTTTCGGGACTGTTGGGTAAAAATTACAAGATATGAAGCCACCCTGATTCCTGTATAGTTCTTAATAAATAGATAAATATAAATAAATTATTAATTCTCTGGAGTACAATAACACTTTTGAGAACAATATATCCCACTTTTTTACGAATTCTTGTTTTATTTTCAGAGGTTTATTGTACAACCCATCATTAGCTCTATAACTAATTTTGTTCCTAATCAACTTGAGATGTTGAAATTTGGAATGGGATCTTTCTGGGTGTGGAAGGGTATAACTACAACTTAAGTACCCATACGAACTAAATCACTGTCGACGAAGTTGTGGAAACCCATTTCGAAACGGAATTTACTGAGAAAAAAATACGTTCTCTATTCCCACGAGAAAAAAGAGGTACAATGTTAGAACGATTTCGACGGTTAGGTCATCATCAGTAACAAACAAAAGCTTTTATTGTGTTACTGATGATGACCTAACCGTCGAAATCGTTCTAACATTGTACCTAACTCTTTATTTTTCGTGGAAAAAGACAACGTTTTTCCACTAGATTCTGTTTTGAGGACCCACTCTTTTTAATCAGCCGATGATCTCTGTAGGTACCTAATTTTGTTACAATCCACCTCGAGATGTTGAAATTTGGAACAGGGCTTCTCTGGATGTGTTGGAGAATAAATACAACTTTACCAGCAGAGAGATCTCGGTCATTTTGTTTCTATCTAACTTAAGATGCTGAAATTTCGAATGGTGTTTATCTGGGAGTAGTAGAGTATAATAATACAACATGAGAAACAACTCTATTCAGCTAAGTGCTAATTTTATTCCAATTCCAGTAAAAATATTGAACTTTGAAACAGAGCCTCTCTGGGTGTGGCAGATATAACTAGGTCATTTTACGTTTAATTTGAGTCTTGATGTCACAAAAGCTTTTTCAGCC